>CM029665.1:16996956-18196956 GCA_017311315.1 Dendrocalamus latiflorus | reverse complement strand
ATAGATGTTAGATAAGTGTTATGTAATGCTATAACAAATAGAATATTAAACATATTAAGGGTATTAGTGGTATTTCCTATTGTATTAGGACTTAGCCTTGTGTCCCCTTTGTATCCTATTTATATTGCCCATGGGCTTCTTGAATACATACACAATATTCATAACATGGTATATCTGGCTCTTCTCACCGAGTTGGCGGCAAAATTTCTCTTGGCAGGCAGAGGACAATGAGGAAGGCTGGGTGTGAATTGGGATGAGGCTGGTTGTGGAGCCGAGGACATACTAGATTTTTGGTGTTAGTGCTGGTCGTAGTGATGGTGTTATTGCTGCTAGTATTCGTAGCACTTAGTTTTTTTTGTTTGAGTTTTTCGTTACGTCACTTCAAATTCGTAGCCTCTATTTTTCAGTTCATCCAAGCCATACGAGTCCACAAATTTATTATCAGTCATACAAATATAGAATTTTTTTTTGCATAGCTGCAGTCGTCACTCTTCTTTCTAAGCCGCGTGCAGATCGTAGAATTTGTTATGATGCCGCCGCTCTCTCTGAGCCGCCGCTCCGAGCTTCTAAGGCCACCACGCTTTTTTGCATTGTGCTTCTGTTGTGCTTCTTGTGCACTATGTTGCTGCCATCTTAGGTTTCGATCTACGCCACCATGCTTCTATCCATTCTTCTTCGACTCGATATATTTTCCGAGAATTGCACGCTTCGACGACATTATCAAGGCTCAGACTTCAGATTTTTTCTATTTTAGTGTCAACCCTTTTCAAATGCAATACTATTGTATACGCCTTACATTTGAGTGGTGTTAAAGGTATTAATGGTATTTTCTATTGTAATAGAGTTTGGTCTTGTGTCCTCTTTGTACCCTATATATATTGCCTATTAGGCTTCTTGAATACATACACAATATTCATAACAAAACATAATTTGTAATTATGTATATATGCCACTAATAAACATGAAAAAGGGAATGCTTGAGATGGTTGTTTGTCAATTATAAGTTCATGAAAAGTAGATGACATTGCCTATGAATGTTAATTAAATATTTTCGTAACCTGTTTGCACAATTATTATTTTATTAGTTATTATACTATAACACAAATCATTTTATTCAAATGAAAGTGACAAGGTTTATATGTGTTTTTGAAGGTGCGAATTTGGTGCCCTATGGCCACCAAAGACCAAACCTCCATTTACAAAAAAAAATGCATGATACACTATTCCAAGAAAATCCCAAAAGAAATCCCAAAATATTCATGGATGTAGTGATGCAATATTATGCATCCATGCAAAATATCAAAGTGCAGCTCATCCGTACCGGAGGGAACCAACAAAAAAAAAAAAGATAAGCAATACATGTTAATAGTGCAGTACTTGTCTCTTTTGTTACTTTTTTTATTTCATAGAGTGGTGACCCGAGTTGAATTACATTATGACAAAGCTAAAAGAAATATAGGACTCTTATGAAACGTTATGGTTATATAAAGCAAGTGCTGAAAATATAATTGTAGAAAAATGTTTTATAGCATATTAGTATATTTTTAGTCTTAAAGAAGAATGATTCTGTCTTGGATACAAATCTCTGGAATTTTTTGTACGGATAATCTATTTTTTATTCGAAATTACAGAAATATACCCGCGGGAATTTTTTTTACAAAAATAGGCTCAAGTCGCTCAATGGGAGGGCGACTGGAGTCTATCGCCCAACCAGAAGCCGATTCTGTCCCTGTCGCTCTACCATCAGGCGACTGCATCCAGTCGCCCTCCCATTGGGCGATTTTAATGCAGTCGCCCAATGGTCGAGCGACAGGGATCAAACCTTCGCCAAAAATAATGAAAATTGGTGGAGATATTTTTCATTGATCCAAAAGCCTTCAGAAAAAATTTTGAACAATTTCGGCTACGGGATCAAAAGTTATAGCAGTTTCAATTACTCTCCGTTTCCTCTCTTTGTGTTCCTCGATTGCTATAACTTTTGATCCCGTAGCCGAAATTGCTCAAAAAATTTTCTGAAGGCTTTTGGATCAATGAAGAATATCTCCACCAATTTTCACTATTTTTTACGAAGGTTTGATCCCTGTCGCTCAACCATTGGGCGACTGCATTAAAGTCGCCCAATGGGAGGGCGACTGGATGCAGTCGCCTGATGGTAGAGCGACAGGGACAGAATCGGCTTCTGGTTGGGCGATAGGCTCCAGTCGCCCTTCCATTGGGCGACTTGAGCCTATTTTTGTAAAAAAAATTACTGCGGGTATATTTCTGTAATTTCGAATAAAAAATGGATTATTCGTACAAAAAATTCCAAATCTCTGTGTAGTTGAGAATATTATTATACGAGCTATCCTGTAGTATCTGAAACTATTCTCAACTGTGAGCTGTACGATATGAGTAAATCACTAATCATAGCACCGTATCCAAGCAAGGAGTCCTGAAAAAGAAAGTACAGACGTTCCATTATGTCCTCCACCAGTGAAATCCAACCGTTCACCTGACCCCACACATTAAAAGCCCCTCTATTTTGGTGATCCTGCATACAGCACAACAGTTTGTAAGTTAAGCTATCTTATGGTCTTCAATACAATAGCATTTACAAACAGAAAAATTACCCCTGCTGTTTAGTGATATTGCAGCTTTAACCGCGAGTACAATAACACTCTGTTCCTCGCAATGTTCTAAAAGGCCGCCACCTAGTCGCCGCCTAAGTGTTGGGCGGTGACCCGGCGCTTCGCCTAGGGTGCTAGTCAGCTGTGAAGGCAACGAGACGGCCACCTAGGCAGTGAGGCGTCACGAGGCTCCGTGAGCTAGGCGGCGAGGCTAGATGGCCTCAAGAAGCCCGAAGTCATGGCTCAAAAAAAGGCTCAAGAAGCATTCGCACACACCACTGCAGCAAACAGAAACTAGTTAGGGTTTCTCCACACCATCGCTTCCGCGTCGTCGTCGCGCCGCCCCACACAGTCGCCGCGCCGCCTCTGCGCAGGCGCCAAGCCACCTCTGCACCGTGGTCGTGTCGCCTTTGTGCCATCGCCGCCTCACCTCGATCCTCCGCTGCTCCGCATCGTCTTCACCTCTGCCGATCTTGCCAGTAGGTGACTAGTGATGGTTGGCAAGGTGGGTATTTTGCACCAGTTTTGAGAGTTCAAGGGTGAGTGAATTGTTTTGGAGTTAAAGTGATATTTTTTGGACTCAAGAGAGTTGAGGGAGGTAAAATGTACTTGTTCCTAGTATTTAGTTTTGTTTATAAAAAAGAATACTTGTTGGGTGGCAAGGCAATCATGCATACGTGTCGCGTCGCGTGTAGGCGCGTGGACCATATCGGCTTTCACTGTCAAGTCTCATTCAGCGTTGTGTGGGGCACACCACGACCGGTCAATTGGTATTGTTGCATGGTGATACGGGGTTGCCCGATCTTCTCGACGTAGGATGGATACTCACGGGAGTCTTGATGAATCGTAATAATCCTCCAATGCCAGTGCAAGGGACGAACACTCTTTAATCCGCCAAAACACACTCGTGTTGATTTCGCCGACCACCAAGCGAAGATCTATCGTGCACCCAATTCCCAGCGGAAAGGCTGAACGATCTTGATTGAAGAAGACACTCCTAATTCCCTAAGGAATTTCGGCAACAATGCTAAACTCGAAAACTTTAGTAGATTGATTTTTCTCAAACGTGATCTGCCTTAAACAAAAGGGATACAAGGGGGTTTTATAGTGTTTCCCCGAACTCACGCAAGGAAAGCCTTGGCCGAATCAATCTCTAATTCGGTCAAGTTTCCTAATCTAATTCCTAAAATTTAGCAAGTTTGTTTCCTTCAATTTCGGGCTAAACCCCTATCCTATTACAAGACCGAGATTGAGGTGGATTCGGTCGGCTTTTTGGGCACGCAGGCCACATCTTGTGCACACCATGAGATTTGTGATCACGTGGCCTTCCATTGATTTGATGGCTGCTTGGTTGAGATTTTCTTGGACGCATATATCTTAGTTTCTTGCTCGCATGAACTCTCATCCTCTTGACTCGTGGCTGGTTGGACCTTTTCCACTTGATCTTCTGTTGCTTCGAATCTGAGAAGACACAACATATTTGCATTAGGTAGTATGCTATTCTCATCTAATGTAATAGAAGACTCTCTAAGAAACAAAAGTACCTGCTGTTGAAGTAGTTTAGCTCTTGCTCTTGTCATAGGACCTTTCGGAGCCTCATCACTAGCTTTGTCATACACACTTGGAGTGGACGACGAATGTGTAATAGAGATGTCCTCATCATATGGGCAATGGCCGAATGATTTTGGTACTGCTCAATCTTGAATCTCGTACTACTGATGTGAAGTGAGGACTAAGCAACATTTAAACTTCACCTCTTCTTTAGTAGTTGTATAACAACTGAATAATTTAATTTTAATACCACATTTGTTAACAAAATAAATTGTTCACACATCTTTTTAGAGGAATATATATGGCTCCTGCTATCCTAGTGGGCCTGAACTAGATCGACTTGTATTGTAATACCTGATAATTTACTCGTAGTAGGTGTCTGAATGAGGGGATTGCATTAGGAATTTGTAGGATTTATCCTTCCATTTATTCCGGTACTAAGCATAATTGAAGTGACCTCTTATTTTTATACTATTGTTATATATTTAAAGTAAGATTCTAGTGAAATTGTGTGTGCATATAATTACATATATATACACTTACGAATAAATATATATCATTATTTTTAAATTTTAAAATCCGAAACGGTACACCGGAATGGACTGGTATGGCACATTTCATACCAAGAGGCAAACCAGAATGGCCTTCGAAATGGAATTGACAACTATGTTAGAGGCATCGATGTCCATGGGCATTGGGGAAGGAGAGGGAGGGGAACAGTGTGAGAGAAGACTAGAGGAAGAAGAACATAGGGATGGAGAGAGGAAGAAAGTAAGGAGGGACTGACATATGGTTCCGGTCCATTGTTTATTTTATTTGGTGGACTCCTTACTAAACAGGATGCTATGTCAGCAAAATCGAATCCACGTGGACATCACCTATGTGTGAAACCGCCTTGGTATGGTAAAGGGGTAAGTGATCTAGTTTCGATACTTCAAGGTTGAATTTTAGACGGTTTTAAAGTTTCAGGTTGAAAAATGGAGTTGGTCCATAGTTAAAGGTTGTAAACCTGACTTTTTCTTATTAGTATATTCAAAACTGCGGCAATTAAGGTCTTACAATATACTGTTCATTACATGCTTCATACTTTGTATAGTAATTTTACAGTTCGAATTCTGGTAAGTTTACAAGCAGTCTTTTAACACAACATAGTTACAGGACTGGCCTGCTGAGTATTCATATGCTGAACCTAGCATTGTCCAATTAAACAACAGTCTCCTGTCCGTCATGTTTTCCCAACATTTGATGGCAATGCACCCAAGTGCAACTTACTAAATGTGTGCTTGTACAGTTCGGAACAACTCTGGATTAATCTACAATAAAGTATCATTAATACTACGTCTTGATTAGGCTACAATTAATTATACTATTGATGGTTCACTAATTATCTTGTTTTAAAATTTTCAGCTGTCCTAGTGTCAAAATGTCTTGTCAACCAAGAATTTTAGCTAAAACGTTGACAAAATACTTTAGATGGATTTGGTTCGTTGCTTGGTCTGATTACTGGACAGTACATATTAGACTCTGAATACAAATTACAATTCAGGAAATGTAACTATCTGCTAGGGGTTCTGGTATCCATGCTTACCTGTGAGCCTGCTGGGAAGTCATCTTATTCGTCACTCACTCACTGTCAATGTAAGGACAAACAGCCTCCCCTATGTACACATGCAACAGAAATACTACTATAAATTGAAGGTCTCTCCTATGGAAAATTTTATCCTGTCCTGTCTTACCAGGCTTGAATCAGTGCTTATTGGAGTTAGTGGTTGGTTGGGGCCCATGCATTTGTGAGTGGTTGTTTTTAGCTGATGCAAAGTGACCGTTTATTAGCTTAGCTCACATTACTATAGATTTTTGCTTTGTGGAAGTTAGGGATGGTGTTTGGCTACACACCATAGATTTCACGCGCGTTTACGCCTGAAACTGCTTTAAATTGAGTGCAAATGTGTGGAACTTCTAGGCCAGACATAATAACCACTACATTTGCGGGGGGTTCCGGTCCCCCAGCGCGTCCACGTCGGCAGCTCCCGCCCGCGCGCGGCTCCGTCGGCCGCGTGGCGGGAGGATTTTCGTACGGCCGGGAGAGGCTATTTCCTTCAGTTTTTCGGAAATTACGTAAAAGTCTTTTTTCCTCGCGAAAAGGTCCCTGGCAGTTTTTTTTCACCCAAATTTTTGCAGGATAGCGCCCTGCGGTTTTCTAAATTACGTACGGGTCCTCGTTTATTACGTACAGACCCTCGATTTTTTTACGAAAAAGACCTTTGACTTTCCCATTTATTACGTACAGGCCCTCGGTTTTTTACGAAAAAGACCTTTGACTTTTTCGAAAATACATATGTGCCCTCGATTTTTTTTAAATTTTTTTTCACAAACTCCTCACGGATTATCGCCTCTTTTACTTCGGTACACACGGTGGCTGGCGCGGCGTGACGCCGCGCCTATGAGGCTAGTTTCTTCAATAAGCGACTGGGCACTGTTGATATGCATTAGTTAACTGATAGGTGGAGGTGGGAATCAGCGAGAAAGAGGCAGTAGTATATCACTGTGCTCACCAAGAAGACATTTTAGTGAGACCATGTGAAGATCACATGATCAGTAATTGACTTTTATATTAGAGTATTTATGGAGTTTAAGTTTGGTTTTTAAGAGTTTTGCGAGGATTGCATTTGAGCTGGACTGTTTTCTGGAGGTGTCAGAAAAATCAGAAGTACCGCAGTTGTAAACGCGGTAGTACCGCAAGGTGGTAATTCTGCTCTGAATTGCGGTATATTGTTTCTAGAGAGGTTCAGTGCAGGTTTGCAAGGTGCGGAAGTATTGCTTTAGGGAGCGGTAGTACCAGCATGTTAAGAGCGATACTACCGATCTTCCTAGAAAAGCAGGCCTTTTGGGAATTTGTTCATGGTTTGACCTAGGTGTTATTACTTGTGTGCACATGGGTTTATTGTTTGGTCCTAGATTTAGGATCAGTATTTGGGTGCATACATTTTGCATTAAGCATTGTTTGGATGAATTGCGCAATTGATGACTTTGTGTGTTGTGCGGTGTCACATGATGGTTTGCTTGTTATTGTTGGTTGCAGACTTCGGAGCTAGGTCACGGTGAGGCATAGGGGGACCGGGACTAGGCATAGGGTAGTGTTGAGGTCCAGAACGGTCAGGGGACGCCGAAGATGACTAAGGCTTGCAGGGTGGTTGCAAGCCCAGATGACGAGGAACCGGAGCGGGAGCTACCGGTGGTGATCATGATGGGCAACAATAAGGTGGACCGGGACTAGGCACAGGGAGGAGATGAGATCCGGATAGTCAAGAAAGTCGGGTTTCGTCATGTGTGAAAAGAAACATGTGGTGCGTCAACTAACTTGGGTCATTTGCAAGCGAGAACGGTTCGGTAGGATCCAGATACATAAGAGGTTTGGCGGCAAGTCATTAGGGCCACATGAAAGATGGCAAAGCATGGGCGATGCTTTGTGGCAAAGGAAGCAGGAAGCTTCGTGAAAAGTGGTAGAGGGACATTTTGGTAAATTATCCAAATACCGGAAGAGTGGCAGTATGTGAAACTACGGCGTTGACCTAAGTGGTTTAGATGTTGGATGTGTTGAAAATGTGAAGTGGATCTGGTGTTGATTTAGTAATAGGTTAATGGTTGTAAACCGCTTTGAGAAGCGTGCGTGAGTAAAACTATGTGTTATGTGGGGTTAAGGGGTTATCCCCGGTTTGGCCTAATAAGGGATCCATTAGGTTTTGGGTTCAGGTTGTGAGCCTATTTAAGGGGAGGAGAGGCAAAAGCTAGGGTTTAAAGATTTTGGCTTAGTCTTTGTGATGGCTAACTCTTCCTCCCTCCCATGTGAGATTAGAGTTCCTTGGGCTAGAGCCTTGTGTGTGTATGGTCTAGGCTTAGAGCTCTGCTATCCTAAAGGATTGCCTGTAAAAACATTACTCTCCAAGTAAAATGGACATCTAAACTTTGCTCAAGTGAGTTGTATCATGAATCTCCTCATGTGCTTTTGATTTTGTTTTAGCTTTCTTGTTTGGATTTCTCTTCTCTTGAGTTTTTCTGGTGCCAAGGACGTGCAAGAGGAGAAGATATCTCTTAGAGACAAGATCCCATCCATCTAGGCACGATCTAGAGGAAGTTCTTTAGGAAACCCAGATTTTTGCTTGATTTGGGCTAGAAGTGTGATTTCTTGATATGAGGGTTTTTGCATTGATTTCGTTGGTGATCTAATTCGCTGTGACATGTGAGAATATATATAGATCCATCTTAATCATCCTACACCCATGAGCAAGTTGTATTCACCAATTTTAATTTTGACTCGGTTTTGGGAAAACCTTCCGACAAACTGAAAACAATCTTAACTTTGGCCGTGATTCTCATGATCATTTGTTGGAATAGGTTCACAAAGTTTCATATTATTTGGATCTACGGATCAAAAGTTACAGCAAATTTGGTTTTTGAACTCTGTTGGAAGCCTCTGTTCATCGCCTGCTTTCTCTGGTTTTTTGACCACGTTCAGGCTTTCAACCACATTGTCTTTTTCCGACCACATCTGATTCGACTACTCACTGGTCGTCAACCTTACTTGCAGTGTTTCGACAAGTTTCAACCACTTCGGTTACAGCCGTTTATTGGTCGTCGACCTCACTAGTCGAGGTTCGATTCGACCACTTTAGTTTCGATCACTCATTGGTCATAGACCACTCTGGTTATATTCCGAACTATTACGATTACTCTGGTCATCAACCACGACAGTTTTAGACCACCCGTTGGCCTTTAATCACGTTAGTTTCGACCACATTGATTTTCGACCACGTTTGTTTTTGAACACTCTCTGGTCGTTGACCACTCGACTTGAATTTCGGTCACGTTGGTTTCGACCACGTTGATTTCGACCAGGACCACGTTGGTTTCCGATCAGATTGCGCTCAGCTTTGTGGAACTTTCGACCACGTTAGTTTCGATCACGACCACGTTGATTTCCAATTAGGTTACGCTTAGCTTTGTGAGATTTCCGACCACGTAGTCGAAGTTCGACCGTGTTATTTTTCTGTCTGGTTTTGCTCAGCTCTGAGAGTCTCTAGTTTTTCAATGGGATTGCTATCCTAATCTTTATTGCTTTATAGCTATCAGAGTAAAAAAATAAATAAATACTTTAGAAAAAAATTTAAGACACCATTCACCCCTATGTTATCTATCTAATCCTACAATTTTTCATTATGCATGCAAGTTTCAAGTTCTTGACCTTGAAGCTGTCAAGTCTCGATGTGGCCATACGAACGGAGAAATTAAGGCAGAACAGCGCCCAAGCCCAACCACGTTATATGTTTCATGCATTTAAGGCCTATTCCAGATAGTTTGTAGCTTTTAAAAGTTGGTTTTTAAATGAAGTAGCTTCTTAAGTTAGTTTTTATAAATTATTTATAAGAGTCACTAGAGGAACCGTTTAAAATATAATAGCTTTTAATATAAGTATCTTTTACTCTTATAATCTCTCTTATAATCAGTTAAAAACTTCATCCAAAATCTAAAAGTCACAGCACTCGGAATCATCAATGCATCTCGATCCGGCGTTAAAAACTGCTTCAGAGGATTGGCGTGGTGTCACTATCCCTAAACAGAGTCGACGTCGTATCTTTACCTACATTTGAGGCTAAGGTGCTCGCCAACCTAGTGTATTTATTGTTAGATTTGATCCCCTCTAACATGCCACCCAATCAAACAAGAGTCCGCTAGATTTTTCTTTCAGTATCAACATGTGGAATTTTGGCTCATCTACGACGTGCTAACTAGGCCAGGCGGAGCTAGCCAGCTAGATATGAATTATTCGTGGAGTATGATCTGTTAAATGCTGAACAGGATGTATGATCTAAATGATGTTGGTCGCCGAGAAAACCGACGAAAGAGTCGCACATTCTTGTGCACTACTGTACTGGCTGGTGCACTTGCCATGAGGCCAACAGGACCGGTTAGTAGGTTACGATCAAACCATCCGTAGGTCTTCCGAAAACAAAAAAGATCATGCTTCACTGGACCCATCGTTCCATGTCAACATAGATTTAGAACTTCTCCCAGAAAATACGCTGTCAATACTTAGCAAAAAAAAAAAAGAATGCAGCTCATTCATGTTTGCACAATCAGCTTTGTCTCCTAGGCCCGGCAGATACAGCGATTTGTGCCTCTATCCACGCCACTTAATAGCGGATGATCCCCAAATCGCGTAATTTGGCATACCGCGCAGTGCTGTTGCTGGAATCAATCGTACGGTTGGCTGAGTCCGGGATTCTCAACGTCAAGTCTGCTGGCATTCCTTTTTAGTTTTTAAAAGCAGTTTTTCGATTTTTTATTTATGGTAATCACTTCTTAAGGCCCTGTTTGTTTCCACTTAAGATTATTATAATCTAGCTTATAGGTGGGGGATTATATAAGCTAGATTATAATAAGCTGGTGGAAAATAAGCTGTCAAGTGTTTGGCAGCCTGGATTATCAGAGTTATGGATTGTTGTATTCGAATGTTTAAAGACTACAATGTCTGTGAGAGAGAGGCAAGGGAGTTGGGGGATAGATGAATGGCAAATGTGGGTAATATTTCTAAAGTTTTATGGTCTTTAAGATAAAAGGTGGATCTATAAGCTGAAATAAGCTCCTTTTTTGAGCTTATTAGATTACAATAATTTGGGCTATTAGATTATAATAAGTTACCTTATAATCTAGGCTGTTTGTTTCCACTTATAATTATAAGCTAGATTATAATAATCTTAAGTGGAAACAAACAGGGCCTAAATAAAGTATCTTTTTAAATGAGATTTACAGGTTTATTGTAAGGCCAGTCTCAGTGGGAGTTTATCTGCATTTAATAGGCTATCACATATGCATTTTTGATGATATGGCAACATTTTTAAGAAGAGAGAGAAGAAGTGATGAAACTCTCTTGGCACGATTACCAACTCTATATGAGTCATGAAATTAAATGTCTATGAAACAATAGAATGAAACTATGCATTGAGGATTGATGTTTCATTTCATTTTATATGATGTGGCAGTCTTGGAAACAACGCCATGAAACTCTCCACTGAGAATGACCTAATATATACTATAGGGACTTCATTTATATCGGTCGAAGCAGCACGTGAATTTCTGTTATTCTGTACTCTTTCACAAACAATCCAAAAAACTATAAACAAAATAAATAAGAACAGTCCTGACTCCATATTTCTCCGTGACAGAAGCTAGAGCCGGAGCTTGACCAAACACGACCTTACTATTCGGCCCGCCCGGGTAAGACTCGCCGAGGACGCATATCAAGTTATTAACCCCGTCCCTGCGACCACCCATATCTACGACCAAGCATTACATCCTGAATGGACATGTCAACAAGAAAGACTCTCTTATGCTGCTGCATGGAAACGAAGCAGGACAGGAGATCAGGGCCCCTGCGTGTACCGGCAACCGCGAGTAAAGCACCGCCCTGGTAGGTTTGCTAGCTCTTCGCTTAATTCCGATAGGTCGATTCCCCATTTGATCTCATGTGCGCCGGTAGCTTCGGGGTAGTGCTTCGCGCTGGCGCAACACAAAGCTCTAGCGCATAAAAGACATGATTGGGGGGATGTACTGTTGGCACTGGCACTTGAAGGTGGTTACGTTCCCTCCTCCTACCGTCATTAATGGAAGTGTCTCTATATAAAATTATTTATATAAGGTGGTGATAGATTGGGTTAAATTTTTTTTATTTATGACTGAAATTTCACTGTAGTTGGCTATAATTATACTGTAGCTGATAATAGCTTATTTGGTATAATTAAATTTAAAAAAAATTAAAAATAGAAAACATGTTAGCTCAGCACGTATAATACAAACGAATACGGAAAAAAGAACCAGTAAAAAAGCTCAAAAAAACCTAAAAAGTCGGAAAAAGATAAAATTTAGGAATAGTGAAAAATAAGCCGGAAGCCTAAGCCCAAACGAGCGGGGCCTGGCATCGTAGATATTTTTTTTTAATTTAGCATTCGAATATCTATTTTTGTAAACCTAGTTTTCTCTATGGATCTCTCACACCCGGCAAACACCTACGAGATAGGGATAGCTCGGCGGGCATAGAGAGCTCGGTAGGTGCCTCCTGAGCTATTCCCTGGCTCAACAGATGACCACCGAGCCCCCTCAGTGGCAGCCAATTAGCACTTCAATTAGTGTTAATTAATTACATTATTACTAATTAAATATAATTAACACTAATTAAAGATGTGCCACAATCCCGGCTACAGACTTGCCACACAAGGGGACTCAGCTGTCGAGCTAGGGGACTAATGTAGCTACTGTAACTCGAGCTCACTAGCTCAGTAAGTCCCTGCCGAGGTCGATAAATCTACGGAGGAGACTAGATTTACAAAAATAGATGTTTAACGCTACATTTTAAAAAAAAATGACTATAGTATCATTTCTACAAACAGTCTATGCCGTGCTTTTATCTTCATTTTTTTGTCCAAAGGGTACGAAGAAAGAAACTGACGTGCATTATCTCACGGACTAGTTCCTGTCCATGCCCACTCGCAGCTACAGGTAACCGCCAGGTAGTGCGAGTAAAGTTGTTGGAATTATTCACTCTTGATGAGTTTTGTGCTCTCCCTGAAGTATAATGTTCTTTCTTCTCTCGACAGCTTTATGTCCAAAGGGTACGAAGAAAGAAACTGACGTGCATTATCTCACGGACTAGTTCCTGCCCATGCCCACTCGCAGCTACAGGTAACCGCCAGGTAGTGCGAGTAAAGTTGTTGGAATTAGGGGGTGTTTGGTTGCCAGCCACAACTTACCACACCTAAGGTTAGGCAAGTTTGACCAACTTTGGAAACTGTTTGGTTGCAGCCACAGTTGTGGCAAGATTCCTTTCTAGCAAACTAGGTCCCACGCGTCAATGACTCAGAAAAGTGTGGCAAGATTCCCTTAGGCTTGCCAAGGTGTGGCAAAGAATTTAAGCACCTCAACTTAGGCAAGTGTGGCAATTTTTGTTGGCAAAGTGTGGCTAGCAACCAAACACCCCCTTATTCACTCTTGATGAGTTTTGTGCTCCCTGAAGTATGATGTTCTTTCTTCTCTCGACAGCTTGTTCGATATGCATGCATGGCAAACATGTTTCGGCGGATTTAGCTTCAGCTTCGATCTTTCACAAGCTAGCTTGTGGCAAATTTGGACGGGATTAATTCAGGGCTTTCCCTTATGATCAGGAAGCTGCTTAATTAATTTACACTTAATCTGTTTCAAGAGCATAGTAATTTCAACAAAATTGGAGCTAAACCAAAGGCGTTGACACACAGGGCTTGCATGAAATGCAGGTTCGACGGTAAACCAAAGGCATTGAAACACAGGGCTCGCATGAAATGCAGGTTCGACGGTAAACCAAAGGCGTTGACACAGGGCTTGCATGAAATGCAGGTTCGACGGTACTAGAAAAGAAATAACTTTGCTGGCCCATACCAAAAAAGCTCTCCTTTGCTTGTCCTATCCTGCAAAGAAATGCTAGCAGCACGGTAAAAAACTGTTAGTAGCACAGTGACCAATCATGCCACGCACCCACACCGAATCCACGAGGATGGGTTCACTTTGGCTTATGATTTTATTTTTTATAGTAACTAATTACTAATTAAATGAGATATCATTCTAATTTATTTATATCAGATAAAACTATACGTGAGTGTCTCTCTATACTTTTCTTTATGATTAGATAATTTAAAATTTTAAATTAAAAATCATGAACCACAATGTAAAAGAATCCACCAAGCGCAGACAGCAGTGCTGGTGCCAGTTCATGCAGTGATAACAAAAAGTACTTTCCCTGAACGCGTTGGCCGCGGTCGGGCGAATTAAATGAACTAATAAGATCCAATACATCAATCCAGGCCAGTGAAACTTCACTGCAGCAGCTAGCTTCCTAACCAGTAACTTGAGACTTGACCGCATCATGCACGCGTACATGTCGTCGCAACGTTTGATCAAACGACACGGCCGGCCACGTACGTTACTGTCATTCAATGCACGGCTTCCGAACGCTTAGCCCCTTCCCAACTCAACACAGTGGTGGTACTACTGTAGGTCCAGATAGCGCACGCCGATTAGACTGATACGGTTGGATGGAATAAGTTACCATGTCGTATCATATCAGTTTATATATCTACTCTCTGATCTAGGTACAGTATAGAGAGGAGTCAGGTCGGCCCAAGTACGCTTAGCTCAACGGTCACCGATGGCCTATTTAGCACGATCGTCGTAAGTATTTTACTATCAGTTATAAATAATTCTATTGTCAATTGTAAATAATTTTACTACCAAGTCATCTATTTATGTTCAGAAAAGTGCAATAACTCTAACATAAGTAATTTTACTGTCAATCATAAATAATTTTATTGCACTACCATATAAAAGTTACAGTGCTACTATATAAGAATTACTGCATTGTCATAAAAGAGTTACTATGTGTGCCAGACTGGGTTAGCCAGCCGTGCCGAGGCGCCAGCTCAAACACCGCACGTCTGGTCTAGTCTGGCCGGTGTGACATGTTTACTATCCGTATCGTGTCTGATCCAGACCAACAGTATCGTGCCTCGGTCAGCACGGTTGGCCAGGTCA
The DNA here is from genome assembly GCA_017311315.1 of Dendrocalamus latiflorus. NCBI lineage: Eukaryota > Viridiplantae > Streptophyta > Magnoliopsida > Poales > Poaceae > Dendrocalamus > Dendrocalamus latiflorus. Next base: position 18,182,185 of record CM029665.1, on the reverse strand, counting down.
ATGCACACTGCCCCTGCGCCTATATATGCTCCTGTGTGAGGCTCGTGCTGTGCAGGTCACCGTTCGTCCATACATCTCCTCATTTCTGTCTCTTCGATCTCCTGTGCATCAACGAGCTACTACGTACCTCTCTTGATTTAGCAGCTGGCTGCCATGGAGCTGAGGCGGTTGCTGTGCTTGACCGCGGCGATGAGCTCGGCGCTGGTGATGGTGGCGAGCGGCGACCCCCAGGTGCCGTGCTACTTCATCTTCGGCGACTCGCTCGTGGACAACGGCAACAACAACTACATCGTGTCGCTGGCGCGCGCCAACTACCCGCCCTACGGCATCGACTTCCCCGGCGGCTCCACGGGGAGGTTCACCAACGGCCTGACCACCGTCGATGTCATCGGTAAGCACGTAAAACCGGCCTGTCAGTACGTACGTACGCACGTACGTGTAGGCAGCTAACTAGCCAGCCATGTAGAGCTAGGCAAGCTCACTGGGATAGCTAGCTCGTTGCCGTTTTCGCTTACTACTAGAACTAGAGTAGTTTATTCATATACGATGTTTATGGTCGTCATGGGTGATGCATGGATGCATGCATGAATACCTGGGTCGGTGATAGATAAGCTGGCCTGGCGTTTCTATCGGAATAGAAAATTGTAGAGAGGTGTAAAAGGGGGGGGGGGGTCTTTGTGGCCGGTGCGTTCTTTTCAAGTGCACATTATGTTCATGACTTAAAAAAATTTATGGCTTTTAGCCTTACAGTAAATATTGGTACGATTGAATGAAAGTTATAAATTATTTTTAAAAGATTATTTTAATACAGTGTTTTAAAATGATGATGAAGAAATCATTCTATTTATTTAAAGAAAATTATAAACGGGGCGTGGTTTTTCTGGACGAGACACCCGGACCCAGTCCACCGCGCCAGTTTCGCGTGGCCAACTTGCCAACGCATATGCTGCAGTGTTCGGTGATCCTTGCATGGAATTTAATGTGCCGGGCTGGACATAGATACATGCACCAACTAGCTAGATCGATCGATCGCCGTTAGTCGTTACAAATAAAACTGGAGTCACAGGTGAAAGCAAAAAAGGAGACTAGATCGATCGATCGTCGTTAGTCGTTACAAATAAAACCGGGGTCACAGGTGAAAGCAAAAAGGAGACTCAACTCCTGGATTCACAGTAATCCTACACTGTCCTACATGTGCTAGTACATCTCTTGCATGTGTACGTGCGAAAGTTGCATGACAGGTACATGTGGCACAACTGAAACAAACGTTCGTGCAATTAGTGTGGACGGAAAGCATGCATGATACTCCGATTATCGTACGTACGTGCTGCATTAACTAATTACTCGTTTTCTAATCATGTGCTTTTCGCAAATCGCGCGCAGCTCAACTTCTGGGCTTCGACAACCTCATCCCACCCTACGCCGCCACGAGCGGGGATCAGCTCCTCAACGGCGCCAACTTCGCCTCCGCCGCCGCCGGAATCCGCGCCGAGACCGGCCAGCAGCTCGTACGTACATATATGTACTCAGTTAATCGATGATCATATTAGTAACCAATGTTGTAATGCGTGTCATTCATGAATCGCTCGCTCGGCGCGTGCGTACGTATGTGCAGGGCGGTCGGATCCCGTTCGCGGGGCAGGTGCAGAACTACCAGACGGCGGTGCAGACGCTGGTCAACATCCTGGGCGACCAGGACACGGCGTCGGACCGCCTGAGCCGGTGCATATTCAGCATCGGCATGGGCAGCAACGACTACCTCAACAACTACTTCATGCCGGCCTTCTACACCACCGGCAGCCAGTACAGCCCGGAGCAGTTCGCCGACGCGCTCATCGCCGACTACCGGCGGTACCTCCAGGTGCTGTACAACTACGGCGCCCGGAAGGTGGTCATGATCGGGGTGGGGCAGGTCGGGTGCAGCCCCAACGAGCTGGCGCGCTACAGCTCGGACGGCGTCACCTGCGTCGACCGCATCGACAGCGCCATCCAGATCTTCAACCAGCGCCTCGTCGGCCTCGTCGACGAGATGAACGCCCTCCCCGGCGCGCACTTCACCTTCATCAACGCCTACAGCATCTTCGACGACATCCTCGCCAACGCCGCCTCCTACGGTGCGTAATGCCGGCCCGCACTAGCCACCTTTCGATTCGTACGGTTGATTTGGTCGATCGCCGCGTGAGCTCGTGACGATCGATCTTTACGATTTCAGGCTTCACGGTGACGAACGCCGGGTGCTGCGGGGTGGGCAGGAACAACGGGCAGGTGACGTGCCTGCCGTACCAGGCGCCGTGCGCCGACAGGGACCAGCACATCTTCTGGGACGCGTTCCACCCGTCGGAGGCGGCCAACATCATCGTCGGACGGCGCTCCTACCGCGCCAAGTCGCCCAACGACGCCTACCCCATGGACATCAGCACGCTTGCCTCCGTCTGAGTGATCTGATCGATCGGTCTACTGCATACATAATTCCATTCACCAAGGGTGGAAATGGAGTTAACTAGTAGTGCACCTTTCCTGTACACGCGCGCGCGTATAGTAATCAGTCATTTTTGCGACGAATACTTCAGTTTGTACCGGGCAGACAATAATTGGATTCCAAAAGGAGTGGTCGCTCTTCTTCTTCTTCTCGTTTTGACGCTAATGCGTGTGCCTGGATGGGTGAAAGAGAACAGCCATTTTCACTTTTTCAGTCGTGTCCGGTGGAGGCAAAGGGATGTGTGTTCATAATTGGACGGCTAAATTAATTGTGTGGTTTCATCCATAGACTAGTTTGATATACCTATTGAGAGAAAATGATTTTTTTTTAGATTAAGAGCATTTCATATGATTGTACACCAAATATGTAGCTGTATTCCTCTTGTGTGCACGGCAACCTTATGTACAGCAGAGTATCTTTCCAAGCACCACGAACAGATCAAACACATACGGCACAAGTAATACAATGGGTGAAGTATACTACAGTACACAATAACCATTCCATTTGTTTCTCCCCGCTGGAAAGAAATGCCTTCAGTTCACCACAAGCTAAACTAGGCTCTCTTTGCTTCCTCTTCAGCCTGCACAAGCAAAAACCTTGGCATCAGAAGAAAAAAACATTCCAAAACCAGAGACCGTACTCGCGGGACTGAAAAGCAAGGCAAATCAAGCAGAACAACTAACAGCTCGGATGATCTTCTCCAGGGCGTCAGGCCCGTGCGCCTCGATGAACTTCTCGACGGACTTGCGTGCGTCGAGGCTCATCATCTGCAGCACCTTCCTCTGCCTCTCGCTGTAGTTGGGGCTCACGTATTGGCCGATCTTGAAGTAGCGCCGGACATGTGTCTCGTAGATGTAGGCCGCGCCGTTGAAGATGGGCAGCACCAGCCAGCAGCAGAAGAGGAGCTTCATGTATGGCCACAGAGGGAACCTGAAACACATGCAGTGGAAATCTTGGGAACTCAGTATGTGGCCACTGAGCACGTTTTGTCGGTCCCTGCAGGAATGACTGTATGAATTGAACAGAGGAGGGTCATGGCTAATGTCATACCATTGGAGAACCTTCCAGCATGAGATCTCAAACAGGGTGATCAGGGAGTACAAGATCCAGTAGGTGAGCCATTGCTGATCATCCAGGGAAGAAGGGCTTTCTATCGCACGCATCGACGCATACCTAATCGTTCAAGAAAATCCATGTTAGAATTTTGAACACAGTGCTAATTCTTTTTTTTTCAAACCGGTGGTTGTTTCTGAAGAAGTGATGCGTTACTTACAGAGGATAAAGCAGCATGATTCCTGGCCTGTCGGGTGCAAGATAGGAGGAACAAGAATTTTAGAATGGAATGCTTAAAGTTCGATCATATGAAAAAAGAACACCAACAGCAGCAGAAAGAATGGAACAGCCATTGTTGATAGAACTTTTTGCTAGAACATGTGCTCAGCTTACCCAACAAGGGCATCCAAATGTCTGGCAAGGGCACCAAGAACACCCATGATTTGTTGTTGCGACTTGCGAGTAGCTTGCTCCGAGGTTTTCTTGATCTTCTTCTCGATCGTATGCGGCGATGTAGATGACAAGCGATACACGGCATGGTTTTATACTTCTGTAGGGGGCGTTTAAAAATGTGGTTAAAGGAGAAGAAGAAAGGCATCCTTGCAGATACGATGCAGTCCTCTGTACTCTTGGTCCAAGGAAAGCAAGAACAAATGGAGTAGGAAAGGTCTGAAGCAATTGCGTGCATGGCCAGGAATCTTTTCCAAGGTTGCACAATCAGAGGGCTACCTATGCACCAGAAGTTTAGTGGGTTCGAGTTTAGAGTGGTCGTGGCTTTCTGAAAGAAATCGTACTTTCGCAACATCATTGTCTAACTGAGCTTATTACTAGCTCAAATCAAGACCGATGAATCTACAAAAGGAACACGCTTTTCATTACAGCTTTGCAATTTCAATTAGAAAGGGCCCAAGAGATAGAATTAGGCAGGGCCCTAGTTCACGTTAAATTTAGCCTAAACGAATTAGATAAGTCCACAAATTAATCCGAAACATCTCAATTCACCAAAATTGCTCCTCCTACACTCCAGAGATGCCGAGCACCACACCACTCATAATTCACCGGGTATTCTCACAAACTTCTTGAGAAGATCACCGCATACGACACCTCTAACACCGTCTAAGAGTTGGCAAACTCCATGAGTAATAAGTCAAACCACTCGCTTGACTCTCACCACGTGCAACAAATGCACACCGCTCAAATAGATACATAATCCACCTCTATGGGCCCGTTTGGGAGAGCTCCACCACTGAAAACGTGGATCTGGAGCAGCAGCTCCACCGTGGATCTGGGATCCCACCATGGAGTGTTTGGCTTGTACAGCAGCTCCAGATCCACGAAATTGAGGTTTTGGTGGGAATGTCCACTTTTGGTGGGATGGGGTGTGTAACCAATGGCATTGGTGGGTAATTACCACCCAACTCCACGGTGGAGCACCCCTTGAGGAGCTCCATGAAATCCATGGATCTGGCCCTCAGATCCAGAATTTTGGTGGATCCAGATTTCGCGGAGCTGGAGCGTTTGGGTAAAATTTCGTGGAGTGGAGCTGTTTTTCGTGGATCTGGAGCTGGTGGAGCTCTCCCAAACAGGCCCTATATGTAACACCTAGAGCCTTCATCTTTACTCACAAGGTACATCACATGCAAAACCCCTGAAAAAATAGGATTTCTCAAAGTACCGCCGGCTTACGACCAGTACTTTCACTCCGCTCTACAACAATCAGAAAACTAGCCGTGGCAGGCAAATCCGGTAGTTCCGACGTGCAAACTCCGGTACTACCGATCATCAAAAGTACCACAACACTCGATCGGAACTACCGATTTCCTCGGAAACGAGAAGACTCCACAAAGGTGTTTTGTTTTTGAAAAAACGTACAGCTACATAAGCCGGTAGTCCTGAAATTCGAAAGTACCGCTCACACAAAGCTGATAGTACCGCTCGCTGGTCGAACACTCACACAGAGCCGATCGGACCACTCATATAGAACTAGTCAAAAGTACCAATCGTCGACTACACTAATCCCCGACCATGTCGGATGGTTCGACCACTCAGGTCTCCGACCACGTTGTTCGGTTTGACCACATAGGTCTCTGACTACGCTAGTCTCCGACCACGTTGTCTGAATCGACCATACAGATCTCCAACCACATTGGTTTCGACCACTCATGTCTCGACCACGTCGACCATGTCGGCCTTCGATCACACAAATCTCCGACCACCACATCGATCTTCGACCACATTGCATCAATCACATCAATTCGACCACGTCAATTTCGATCACACAGGTCTCGACCACGTCGGTTTGACCACGCTGGTTTCAATCACACAGATCTCGATTACGTCGGTTCCGACCACAGTGATTTCAATAACACAGATCTCTACCACGTCGGTTCCAACCACATTGGTTTCGACCACTTCGATCTTCGACCACACAGATCATCGACCATATCGATCTTTGACCTCGTTGGTTCGACTACGTCGGCTTCGACCATGCTCGTTCTTGACTACATTGATCTTGGACCACACAGGTAGTTTCTATTTCCTTGAAAAGTGCATATAATTCAACAAATTTTGCAAAATATATTGGCAAATTACAGTATCTTGTACACAAGAATTATCCACGATTCCCGACAGATTGCAAAACACATTTACACATTTTTCGAATCATGACACAAGGATTATATATATGAGTTTCAACCATTTGCAAAATATATTTGCAAATATAAGTCTCATACCACAAAGAATAAAAACATAGACTTCAAACACTTGAAAAATATATTTGCAATGTATAGTCTCATGTTACAAGGATTCAACACATAAACCACAACTATTTGCAAAATACATTCGTAAATACAAGTCTCGTGCCAAGGAGACTAGAGCAAGTGAGGTTGAGCTATTAACACATGATAAGACTCAAGCTACTAGACATGACCCCTCTTAATAGTATAGTAACCTATACTAGAAACCTAGTCTTTCAACTAAAAACTAAGACCGATAAAAGACTAAAAACACATTTTTAGCCCTAACTAGCTATATCTTTTCCTTTAGTCGTAGTCTTGACATGCATCAACTCATAATGCATTCTTTATTTCAACTCATCAACACATGATGGATCTTTACTTGACTTGATGACCAATATTTGATCATCTTCTTTTGGACATGCATCAACTCATGATGCATATACCACCTGACTTGATGATCTTCAACACATTAAATCATCTCAAATCTTCCTCATTTGTGGAACCTAACCTATTCATCTAACTCATGAAAAATTTTAGTTTACAAAATAATTGTCAATAATTAGCAAACTTCACCATTAACTCATAATGGAGGGACTAGATTCTACAATCTTTCCTTTTTGGTAATTCATGACAATCTCAATAAGTAATGAGATAAAAATTCGTTTACGAGTATACATCATATATACAACACTTGTATACTCTAAGATAAGCTTTTAAAGTAAAGTTTACTTATCCGGGTGTCATTAATCATCCAACCATTAACACATAATGGAAGAACTAGATGACAACCTGATTATGAGTATATATGAACTACACAAGCTATATGTACTCAAAGAATATATTTCAAAGTAAAGATCCTTAATATATAGAAATGTAACCAATCACCATGCTTGCAAGTGTAGATGTACCACTAGCTTTCTATGCATTGCCAAGTCTCTCCTGTCCCGGTTCCACCGAATCATGGCTCACTTGGCCCGTCTAACCTATATGGTGCAATCCCGTCGTTCAAATTCGCCTTCAACATTTTCCGCCTTTTTTGCACCTTGCTTGAACTCACCATCTCACCCCGCATCCTTGATCGTCCTGGACCTCAGCTCTTCCATGAGCCTAGCCCCGATCCTCTTTTTGACCACGGTTGACTCCAAACGACCCTGCACATCCAAGACAAAGAAATCATTTCTGGGCATCAGTTCTTCACAACTTGACCCACGTTAGCCAAAACATACATCATGCAATATATATCCACTAACCTTGGTTAAGCCAACTCAATTCATGATTCAACTTCCCAAAACCCTGTTTTCTGTGAAATCCGGTAGTACCGCACACAACATGCCGGTACTACCGCATAGCTGCACTATCGTACCTTTGCTCCTCACACTGGATCTCTCTGGAAATTAGCTACCATTAACTAGAAATTGGAACTATCATTTTGTAGGATGACCGTGCTCTCACTGTGGTACTATCGCATTATGGTATGACTGTTGACACAACGTCGGTATTACCGATTTCCTCAAAGAATTCATAAAACCGTTCAAACAAAATCTGATCTTTGCAAAATCACTTAACCATTTCACGAAACTTGTAATAGTTCATTACAGCATTACTCTGAACCTTCTCACATGGTCCTTCAATTTATCCATTGCAGCCTTTGATTTTGAACATCAATGATAGTAGACCTTGCCTCTGATAAAGTACTGCTAGGAATTCTCAGCAAAATATATGAATATTCACTAAGGGCATCCACAATGCTCCACCGTGGCTGCTGGCCATGCAGATCCACGTCAAAGCTGAGCCACGGTGCAGGGAAGGAGGAGGAAAGGTGGTGGTTACAGAAGCTATTGTGGTTTGGGGGAGAGAGAAGGTGGTCCATGGAGAGTGGGAGGGGAGAAAAGGGAACCACACCTCATCGCTTTGCCCAGATCGCGTATGGTGGCTGCACAAGTGCCACTGAAAAGATGCACGGGACGATGACGCCGTCAATAATCGAGAAGATGACGCCGACAATGACCAGATCTAGACGTCGGTGGTCGGATCCTGACGGTAGTGTCAAGCTAGGGCAGTGATAGCAACTGGATCTGGACACTATTGAGTGGATCCGGTCAGAGCCTGGCGGTGGCGAGCGCAGTGCTAGGCAAGAAGATGTTAGGTGCAAGGGCGGCGGCGTCAAGGCTTGAGAACGGTGGTGGCAACCAATTCCATCCGGATCTAGATGGGCCCAACTAGATCCAGCTGCGGAATAGCAACGACAATGTTGGAAGGGCGACGAAGCGGTGTTGGAGCCGCGTGTGACCAGATCCGGGTTGGGACGAGGTCATTGGCTGCCGGATCCAGTCGGATGAGGGCGACGGTGAGGTCGCTCGATGGCAGCGGTGATGACCACGTGCAGAGGATGACAGTATCGAGGGTGGTAGCAATGAAGCTCAAGAGCGGCAGCAGATAGCAGACCTGGCAAGATTTGGATGGTCCAACAAGATTCGAATGGATCTGGCCGAGGGGCAACAACAAAGGTGGCCAATAGAGCGGTGGCGATCGTCGATAGAAGGAGATGGGAATGTGGATGTGGGAAAGGGGAGAGGAGTGCGGTGGGAAGTGATTGAGTGAGGATCAACTGAGTAAAAAAATAGAAAGTTGAACTACATAATTAAAGCTACCACTTTAAGCCACCATATATTATGGCAGGAAAAAAACTTTATGTGATAGTTTGAGCCGATACGACACATTCTCTCTTACGAAGTTATCATTTTGGGTTAGCCCGTGGACGCCCAAACATATGCTCTTGGTATCACAACATCTGGATAAGGTAACAACAATCTCTTTTGCGGCAACTACTGGTGGCCAAATGGGCCGGGCCTACCCGGGCCGAACCACGGCCCGGCACTGTAGATCCCGCCCGATTAAGGCACGGCACGGAAATTAAACGGGTCGGGCCGGCACGGCTCGCCACACCGAGCCGTGCCTGGGCCGAGGGTGCGGCATGGCGAGCCGGCACGGCATGGCCTGCCCAACGGTTCTAAACGGGCCGTGCCGGCCCGGCCCGGCACGCCCGGTGTAAGATCGAGGAGGCCGACTAGAGGGGGGTGAATAGGCGGTTTAAAAATTCTCTACAAATTAATACTAATCAATTCAAGAGCTTTCCTATTTGTCTAAACCAAGTATATAATGCGGAAGCGAAATTCAATTTGGTTTAGCTCAAATAGCGCCTAAGTCAAGCAAGAACGCCTAAGTGCACTAATAATTCTAACCTATGTCAAAGTTTACAATTCTAGATATACAAGCAATCAATTTAATTCTATGAAAGTAAATTGCTTGAATATAAATAGAGCACAAGAAAACAAACCATAAATAACACAATCACTTTTTACCGTGGTGTTCGGAGACTTGCCGGTTTCCCCTAGTCCACGTTGAGGTTAGCCCGAACAAATCGGACCGGCTCCACGAATTAAGCCGAAACACCTCCAATCCACTAGTGGTAGCTCTTTCCCACTCCGGGTAGGTGAGCTCCGACCTTCACAACTTCGCCGGGTCTTCTCACAAGCTTCTTGAGAAGATCACCGCGCACGACGCCTCCAACGCCGTCTAGGAGTCGGCAAACTCCAAGAGTAACGAGCCAAGTCCCTCACTTGACTCTCACCACGTGCAATGAATGCACGAGCTCAATTCGGACACAAAGTCCTCCTCTAGATGCAACACATGCACTCTAGAACACCTCTCCTCTCTCACAAAGTGCAACACATGCACAATTGAGTGGAGAGCCTCACTCTAGCTCAAGAACACGGAAATGAATGAAGCAACAACATCTCCAACCAGCCTTGAGGGGGTATTTATACCCCACACACAAAAACTAGCCGTTGGAGCAAAGAGGGGCTGAAATCAGCCTGAGGGCCGGTACTAGCGCAGTTAAAATGGCCGGAACTACCGCCCTCCCAACGGTCACAAGAAACTAGCCGTTGGAGCCAAAACCGGAACTACCGCAGTACAAAACGCGGTACTTCCGTTTTCCCCGAGGCTAAGTCATTCAGAAAGTCGCTCTCTGGAAAAAACGTTCCGCTCGGAATCCGGAACCACCGGAATCGCGGAACTACCGGTTTTCCCGAGGCTAAGTCATTCAAAAAATCGCTCTCTGGAAAAAACATTCCGCTCGGAATCCGGAACTTCTGGAATCGCGGAACTACCGGAAAAATCGGAACTACCGCAGTACAAATCGCGGAACTTCCGCAAAATCCGGAACTACCGCAGTACAAATCGCGGTACTTCCATTTTCCGGTTTTTCAGCACAGACGACACTCGGAAAAACGGTCATAACTTTTGACTCCGATGTCGGAATTGAGTGATCTTGGACTCTATGGAAAGCTTATTCAGAGGGTTACACAACCCACCGATTTGCATGATCTCAAACACATTAGATCAATGCAGAAATCACAAGACATCTAAAGAGTCACTATCACGGTCTAATATCAAAGGAAATAGCGACAAATAATTTTAGACCATGCCAAGGGATAATGCATGATCTCCAACTTTTGCAAAACACATTTGCAAACTTAGATCATGCTACAAGGATTAGGTACATGGACTTCTCACATTTGCAAAACACATTCGCAAACCTAAGTCACATGCCACAAGGATTATATATGAGCTTCAACCATTTTGCAAAACACATTTGCAAATATAAGCCTCATATCACAAAGAATGAAAACATGGACTTCAAGCACTTGCAAAACACATTCGCAATGCATAGTCTCATGTTGCAAAGATTTCAACACATGAGCTAGACGTGGTGAGGTTTGAGCTATCAACACATGATGAGACTCAAACTACTAGACATGACCCCTCTTAATAGTACGGCAACCTATACTAGCAATCCGGTCTTCCAACCAAACACCAAGACCGGTAAAAGACTAGAAACACATCCTTAGCCCTAGCTAGTCATACCTTTGCCTTGGGTCATCGTCTCGATATGCATCAACTCATGATGCTTTCTTTTCATCAACACCATCAACTCATGATGGTCTTCACTTGATCAACACATGATCAATCTTTGACATGTTTCAACACATGAAGCATCTTCTTCTCGATGGCCTTTAACACATGAAGCTACCTCTTCTTCATCAACTTTGACTTGATGACCTTCAACTCATGAAGTCATCCCAAGTCATCTTCATTTGTGGAACCTAACCTATTCATCCAACTCATGGAAACCGTTAGTCCACAAATCAATTGTCATCGATTACCAAACTTCACCATTTTGGTAATTCATGACAATCTCAACAAATAATGAGATATTAAATTAATTTGCGAGTATACAATATGTACACAACAAATGTATACTCCAAGATAAGCTTTAAACAAAGCTTACTTATCCGGTTGTCATTAGTCATCCAACCATTAACACATAATGGAGAAGTTAGATGACAACCCGATTGCACATGAGTATATATGAACTACACAAGATATATATATACTCAAGAATGTATTTCAAAGTAAAGATCCTAAATATGCATATTAAAAGAAGCATGGATCAATACTTATGAAACTCCAAAATATATAGATAGCTCCCCCTAAATGTGTGCATACAAGTGTATATAGTGAAGACATATGCACATATTCATTTTAGATTAATTGAGGATTTCAATCTATATTTTGGATCTAAGGAATGCATTTGTAAATGAGAAAGCGATTTCGAATGCATACCTCTTTGATTTCACCTTTTCATCCAAATGAGACTAACCAAAGATAAACTCAAATAAACATATTAGTCTCATAAATTCATTTATCATTTTCACCAAAACATTATAAAGTATATGTCATTAATATCATAATGTCATAATGGCATTTGTCATTAACACCAAAACCAACTTAAATGGAGCTTGATCTTTCACCCGGTCCAGTTAAATTCGAAAAAATAGTCGTTTTTGACCATTGGGGGTAAAAAATTCAAAAAAAAAGCAAAAATTTTGGGGGAAAATCTGACATTTTTTCTATAAATAGGGGGCATCATGTAGGGACCCAGATTTTTCAATCCGGATTCCTCTGTGATTTTCTGCACTATTCCCTGGATCAGTAGATAGTGCTCACAGTTACAGTAATGAATATCAAAATACATATCATGCGGAAGCGTAAATATAATAGTAGACTTACTCATGGGCCGATTAGGCCGAAATCATTAAATTGCAGCAGCGGAAGAACGAAGCACACAGGTGGGACCTTCAGGACATGCCCACATGCAGCCAACTGGAGGTTCGCGACCTAACCCTTGACATCTTCATCTTCTCGGCCAGCTTGTCCAATCTTGTTGCTGAGGCGAGGTGATTTGATTCCTGATTCTGAATTTTGTCGCAAAAGCGAGCGTGAGCACTCCGACCCCGTGCTCCGCGAGCCAATACACAGAATGCAAATAAATAGTATGCATGGCTTAACAAAGGAAGGCTCGGGTTATTTTATTTGCCAAAAATCGCCTTTAGTAGCATTATCATGAGTTAATTATATTATTATTGTTGCCACCTAAACTCCACACAACAATTGTTGTAATTGACTTAATCCACCAAAATACACTTTAATTATGGACTGCTGTCTAAAACTCCAAACAGCGAATAACATCATATAACTAATCCACCGATCTCTTTCTTTCTATATTGATTACTATCTAATACTCGAAACAGTGAACGACATCATTTAATTAATCCACCGATCATTCACTCTCTATATGGTTTGCTGTCTAAAACTCCATACAGCGAATATCATCAATTATTCCATCCACTAATCAAATGCTGCCTAATCCCCAAACAGCGAGTATCACTATTTATATAACCCACCGACCAATTGCTGCCTAAAAACTCCAAACAGCTAGTGACATCATTTATCTAATATCACTTAATTAATCCACCAACATCTTTTGTATTCTACATTCCTATCAATCCAATCTTTTTGTTATTGATCCACAACCATAATTTTGCTCTTCCAATTATCAACCTTATTTTCTATTTTCCATCTCTAACTACTTCACTATTGTATCTCCACCAAGAATATCATTGATCAAGCATACGATTCAATATTATATATCCACCAAGAATATCACTAATCAAGAGTTATAATCCAATACTCGTATTATTCCTCCAAATTCCCGAAAATTCAATTAGATCATTTATCTAGCCGATCCATTCAACTGGACCCCACTAATTTATTTCTCCCAGAATCCACACTATCATTTCTCATTCCTGATCGACCTGAATCCACCAATACCTTTAAGTGCATACTACAAACATCCATCTCCTTTACTCACGACCCCGTATATTCCACCCATATTTTATTTTATAAGAATAGAAATGCCACTATTTAAAATACAATACATAAAATTTCCTGACACCTAGCAGCTTTGGAACAAAACATAATGTTCAAGGAATATTAACATGAATTTCCATACATATGGCATCACACCATATGCCTAATATCACCATAATTTTTCCATATATACAGCATCACACCGTATAACATCTTTCAGCGTTATAGCCGCTTAACTTACCACTGGGGCGACACCCAGGACAACTCAAATCAGGGTTTTCCACTGCCCTCCACTTTTCCATTCCCATTTTCCAAACATTTTTAAATAGAACTATATGTAGTTAAGTTCCCATGTTCGCCCATGACCGTGGGCACGGCTGCTCGAACAGTTTTACACTCTGCAGAGGTTGTACACTTTCACCACAAGAGATAAATTATCTTAATAGCCCACATGCTTCCTTAGGCATGAGACCCAGATAATCTATCACAAAGCCTACCTTACTCCGATCTAGCTAGACACCACCCGCTGAGGTTTCACCGCTGAAGGGTTACACTACCACAGTCAGAAGCCCCCTCTTGCGCCGTGCGAGTACAGTAAAACCCTGTGCCTCACTGTGAGTAAACCAGTACACCCTGGCACCCACTTTCCACTGGTGATATCTGAACTAAACCCTTGCAAGTTATTCAGCTAGGTCGTACCCATTATAGACTTGTGGTTGTACTGTTTTATATCAGGAGGTCATCACAAGATTCAGTCCTTAGTATTATCTGAGCGGTTCTACCACACTCGACAATTTGTGCTCCCACCGCACCACATACCAGCCCCCAAACCATCCGCTCAGATATTTAAGCAAGTTGGGATTTTTGGGAGCATAAAATAATCATGTTAAAATATACTAGTCATTCCCACCATGACTGCCCAAACCAGTTTCTCATGATTTCAAATGACAATGATGTTTGGGACATTTCAGTGCCCCTGAGTATTTATGCAGTACTAAGCATGGCATATATTTAGGGACTTATTTTCAAAAGTTACCATTATAATTTTGCTAGGGTGACAAGGTTCACATATTCAAGTATTCCAAAGGAGGTGTAATATTAATCAAGCAACAATGGGCATATAACTAAAATCTTAAATTAAACATGTATTTGCATATAAAATAACAGCATGCAATTTGATAATTTAAACAAAAATAATTTGCAGAAAATGTAGGTTCAATATGATCAAAGTTATGACTCGCCTGGCGCGGTTTACCGCGGTCTCGAGCTCACACAATACTTTCTCTTGAGCTTCTGTTCTTTATCTTCACTTTGCTCCGATCACGCTTGATCCCTTGATTTTTCAGGACTCCAATTTCTAATTACGTGCTAAATAACTGAACACAAATAAAGGCAAATAACTCAAAAGACCCACATAAATCCAAATAAACTCAATTTAGTTTTATTATAAGTTAATGGGTGATTTGGGTGCTTTGAGGCAAGATCGGAAGTAGATTACGATGACTTGTTGCGAGGTCGGTGGCAGAATACGATAGCTTGATCTTTTATTAATAATCTCTTTTATTATTTTTGTATTTATCAAGGAAGTTCCATGAGTTAGGGTAGACCAATGTATCGAAGTACGAGTCTGGCTGGGTATGTATTCCTTGCAACTTAGGTTATGGTAAAGGCAACCTGGATTAATGGATGAGATCTGTACTTATTCTATAAATTTTTAATAATCCCATTATCATATTTATATATCTTCATTTATCGCTAGCTTAAGTTTAATTCGAATTAGGATCCATTGGTATGGGCCTTCGCTGGCTACACCTAGTCATGCTCAACATTATTACTTACTAAATCTACATTATGATTTAATCACTGGCAGCATTGTCATTTCGTATACACTTTTAGAAAATAGGAGACGTATTCTTTTATATGGGCTTAATATTAACTTAGTTACTAAGATGTAGGTTAACGAGATTATTTTATGTGGAATGTAAATCTAAATACCAATTCTCATTTCACTGTCAATCTCAACTTAAATCTAGCGTTGAGATTTATTTATTGAGGATGCTCTAAGGATGGGGATTATATTATAAATCATGACCTTCTATCTTGAATTTGTGTTTCTCTTTAAACGGTTTTGGCATATTGATCATTTGGCATACATTATAATTACTCTTAAGAGTAGTTTTTATTAAATTTGGATACTTAAGCAAAACTGTTGTTTAGTACCATTTAAGCCTTAAGAAAAGACTGTATAATTTTTAATTCAAAGCCTTGGTATTATCATCTTTATAGCTAAATATGATGTCTAATATCTTTTATGGAACTTTGGATAATTAACCAACATCTTGCATTATTACCTTTAGAACCACCAATTAGTTTTGGACTAATAACTAGGACACATTAATTTGTCATATGTGGTAATAAATCAAATATTAACCTTGAACAATCTCATTTGCATCCCAATTGAATTTTGTGGGCTTCCATGGACTAATCTTATATTTTTCCTTGATTCTTCTTTAACTGAAATGGATTAAAATAAAAATACAAATTGGGTGGTAGTCTGTGGGTTCGAATCTGGGACCTTGGGCAGATGCTGTGTGTTATGCACGCTCGGCTAGCCAACTGGATTCTCAGTGTTTCGTGATTGAGGAGGGTTTTCTTAACTGAAGAAGCAAATTTCCATGGTGGAGCTCAAACAAAATTTGCCAGCCGAAACAGGGGAGGTGGGGAGTGCTTGGCCGGCGGCAGGGGCTCCAGCAAGGGAAGGTCCAAGGGGCGGGATAGGCTAGCAAAATGGGTTCCCCTGAAGTTGCGCAAGCCGGAGGAGGAGGCGGCGAGCCTCGGGATGGCGCAGGTCGGCGGGGGTGGCTGCTCGGGCGGCGGTCGGTGACGTGGGAAGGAGGCGCCGGCGTCCGGAGGGTTTTGGGAAGAGGAAGCCGCACACGTAAGTAGGAGGGATGGTAAGGGATACCTGCCGTGCGGTTGGTTGGGCCGGGGAGGTACCGGGGCGTGCCGGCGGCGGGAAGCGGGGTTGCGCGGTGGTGGCGCACGGCGCTGGCGAGCTAGGGCGGAGGAGAGCTTCCGCCGGCGATGGGGGATGCTCCGGCGTGGTGAGGGGGTGCTCCCTACCGAAGGAATCGAAGGGCGGCTTGCCGAGGAGTGAGTGGCAGCAGAAATGGCGGCGGCGGCCTACGTTGAGGAAGATGGGCGGTCCGACGAGCTTGGTCCATGGATTCCCAATTCGGTGTAAGAGGAGGAAGGAGACTCTTGGTAGCCCATGGGGACGCGGTCGATTGGGCGCGAGATTGTTGGAGCGGCTGGAGCGGCATGAGGCGCCGGCGGTGGTTTACGGGCACTGGGCGGGAGAAGGAGCGGGGGAAAAGGAGGTGGCTCAGGGCGCTTATAGCCGTAGAGGGGGAGGGGGAGGGGAAACCGTGAGCGTTGACGGGAAGAAACGGTGGGCGACGTGGTTGCATGGGCGCCACGGGGCGGTGGGAAGCTACGCGCGGCAGAGATGGCGCGGGCGCGGCGGCTGACTACGACGGGTCCGGGTGGAGGGGACGTGACGGAGGAGGCGCGGTGATGATGGGTGAGCAGGCGCACATCAAGCGATGCTGGTGCATGGCTGCCACACGGAGAAGAGAGGCAGAGCGCAGCAGAGGGGAGAGAACGGCACGGGCGCGCACGGGCGAAGGGAAGGAGAAGGGGGAGGGGGCGGTCCCGCGCGGCAGCGAAAGGAGACGGGGGAAAAGAGAGGAAGGCGGGCGCAGGAGCCGGGGTCCACACGCCAGTGAGGTGAAGCGCAGGTGGAAGCAGGGCCCGCGAGGGAGCTGGTCCGTGCGGGAACGAAGCAGGGGTTGGGCCGTTTCGGCCGGTCTGACCCCAATTCCTTTTCTTTTTATTATTTCATTGCTATTCATTCTTTTATACATGTATACAAGTATGTATATATCTTTATACCATTATTTCCAAAGTAAGACTTTGTATTTTAATTCAGGTTCCTCCCTCCTTGTACTGGATCATCTTTTCAGATTCGTATGTAAAATTTTAGTTTTCTATTATTTGCATATTCCCCTCTTTGGCATTACTAATGTTTGTCTTTGTCTTTTACGAATTTATTCAAACTTTGGAATCTCAACCAAATTCAGGAAAACACCATAAAATCCAAATTTCAAAAGAATATATTACAAAAATCATTCAAAACTTCACACTTTTCAAATTTAAATTTTCAGGATGTTACACATCCGGCCTCCATTTTCCACACCTGAAACCTCACTCTCATCTCTCGGTTTAGCTGTGAAAAATCCGAAAGTCTTTACACAAATTTGATGAAAATTCCGAAAATTCAAAAATCTTTGAGCTGCAAAGGTTGAACATCCTCTCATGGTGGCAAACCCAGAAGGTATCATATCCAGTGCTATCCATATTAGCGCGGGATGTGTTGCCTGTTCCTGTCTCTACAGTCTCCTCAGAGTCAACATTCAGTCTTTCTGGAAGAATAATCGAGGAGCGACGAACAAGTCTCTCCAACGAGATGGTCGAAGTTCTTCTGACCGTCAAAGACTGGGAACAAGCTGAATCAAGACTCCAACATACTGCAGATAATAGAGATTTAGAAGAATCTTTTGAGAATTTATATTAGATAGAAATGAATAGGATTTTCAATATTTTTCTTCACATGTAGTCACTAATGAGCTTTATAGGTTGTACTCTTTTTTCTTTACCAAGGTTTTCTCAGGTTGAGTTTTTACTTGGTAAAGTTTTTAATGAGGCAGTCATCCCAAGTAATTTAATAAGTTAATAAAGCTCATTATGTCATTAAAAATATTTATTTTTATGATTAACAATGTCTACAGTTTTCTATAATTTTTCTGATTTTTTTCTTAATTTTCTACATTTTTCTACATTTTTTCTTAATTTTCTACATTTCTTTTAAATTTTTCTCTTTTTCGCGCTTAACGGCCTGGACGGGCCAGCACAGCCCGTTAAGCCTTAATTGTGCCCGGGCCGGCACGGCACGAAATCGGACCGTGCCTAGGCTCGCACCGCGGCCCACGGGCCGGCACGACACGACCCATTTATTACGCGGGCCTTAATGGGCTGTGCCGAGGCTGGGCCTGTACCGTGCCGGCCCGACACGGCGCAACTGGCATAAAATTGATGACAGGATGTCTTCTTCAATAGTGCTATTGTCAGTCCACACTTTCCCCAATACCTTCTGCTCCTTACAAACTGGGCCTTTTCTTTTTTGCTGCAGCTTATGGCTTATGGCTTTTGGCTGAAATTTTGAATTTTGGTTGTTTACGGTACAGATTACGGAGCGATCGATACTTATTTGTGATTTTGGCTGGTACAGATGTTGGGCTTTTAACGTGTACTACGTTTAACTTGTAGACCCCATCTTGAGAAAATACTCCGTTTAAAAGTTAGGTACTGTAGCGACTGCGAAAAGCCGACCGGCTTGTTGCCTACCGAACAGGCCCTGAGACCGTCTTGCCCATTAAGCGCACTGTGGGTTGTGGGAATGATAGACATTTTGTCTCACATAACCATCCGGACCTTTCCCAGCTTGAAAATCACTGAAACCAAGCTTTTTCTGACCTTGCATAGTACCGGTCGCGCCAATCAACTACTGCTGTTTCTGGCATCTTATAGTGTTCACTGATCGCCCATTCATAAACCTATTTTATCCTGTCCTCAGATTGCAGCTTGAGATCTCCATTCTTTCAAGGCCAGGTAACTTCATAAAAGCCAAATCAATACTTGGAGGAGTGCAAACTGGGTGAAGATTTGAGTACCAGCTACCCTCTTCCTCCTCTGATAATGATGTGTATGTATCCACAGATTTTCTACTTTCACGGCATACATTACTTGCAAAGTTACCAAAAGGGGACTGGAACATATTCCTGGGAAGGCATACTCCTGCGGGGAGATATGCTATCTGTGTTGGTCCCTGCGTTGACAATCGTGATATTGCCGAGGACAATACACTGCCTTCAGATGAAAGATGGTTACTCGGATGGAACCAGTGGACCAGAGATATCAGTGCTCTTCTCATCATTGACCGCTGCATCTGTATCTTTTTCAGTCGCTTCAGTTCTGGTTCTAACAGCCGCTGAACTGGTACCATGCGCTTTCATTTCCTGACAGCAGTTTGTGTTCGTATCATTTGAACTGGTACCATGCGCTTTTATTTCCTGACATCAGTTTAGGCCCTGTGGAGGGTTGCTATAACCAGATTTTGGTCCCTCTTAGGCTCCGCTGGTTTCGGCTTTAGCTTCTGGTTTCCGGCTTATTTTCACTATTTATAAATTCCGTCTTTTTCTGAATTTTTGGTTTTTGTTGAGCTTTTTTGCCGGGTTTTTTCCCCCGCATTTGTTTGTATTATACGTAATGGGCTAACACATTTTTTATATTTTTATTTTTTTAATTTAATTATACTAATTAAGCCTCTGTCAGTTACATTATTTTTTCAGCCAGTTACAGTATTTTTCAGCCATAAGCCACCTAAAAAAGTCCAAATGATCACCACCTAAAACAGAAACATGGTAGATTTCAGCTGCATATCACCTAGACATGTTTTCACCATGTTGGTACTTCTATGATTTAGCGGGCCATCAACAACCGCAGAGGAAGGATGACTCCTTCCTGCATCATTTTGAGAGATGCGCGTTGACTCTGTCACGATTTCCTTCCTTCTTCGCTAAGGGCCTATTCTTTTTTAGTTACGGCTTAGGGCTTCAGTGGCGTAGCCAGGATTTGTAGATATAGTGGTCCATTGTTTAAAATTTATTTAACCGCTATAAATTTAACATGTCGGTACACAAGTATATGAATTACGAAATGCAATTAAGGTAAAAAGGACATACGAACTTTATAAAATAGACGAATATAGCTTTCTTAACATAGAATTGAAATATTACATACCCATAATAGTTGAAGAACAGTACGTCACTACTTCTTCTTGTCAGGCCTGCGTCTTTTAATAGCCATGAAAGTATTGATGATCTCTTCTTCACTCAATTATAAGAAGATATCCCGCTCAATAAAAGTGACTAGACAATATCACCACTCCTCTTCATGTTTTAACAAATCCGCAAGAGAATTATATAAAGTTTCAATTTACCAAACCAATAATCTAATACTGCAAAAAAACATATAGTTGAAATTAAATCAGTTTTACATACCCTGTGGGCCTGTGCACTTTTCCTGTTCGTGACTTATCACCGTTGATCCTGGCTTCTATTTTGCTTAGTCGCTAGCCGCTAGGGGAGAAATTAGAGAAGCTGAAAGGAAAAGGAGAAACGTGAGTACAGAGTACGTGACTAAAAGGAGAATAGGGTTTTGGCTTAGGCTTAAAGCAAGTTTAATAGTACAGATAGCTGCTACCTCCAATACATTTCCATGTCATCAAAAGATAATGATGCAGTCAACTCATACAATAAGCTAGCTATAAGTTGTCTACACAAGAGCTCTCAATCATTTAATACATACATGGGTATTGATAATTTAATACATGCATGGGTATAGCAATTAGTTCTATGGGTACATGCATGGATAATGCCTTTTTTCTGTGCTATAGCCTGACTCTTGCATGGGAGTCGGCTTGGCTCTCTCTCTCCTTTTCTCTCCCCTCCACATAGGACTATGCTGACATGGATTCCCTTATAGCTAGCACAGTCAGCCTTATTAAACTTGCTCTTAGAGCAAGTCTTATAATACAGCCTTCAGCTGGCTGTATAGATACTTACAGCCCACTTATCAGCCTACTCATATAGTAGTTACAGCCAGCTGAAGGCTGTATGACCTACCCCTTCCTCTCACAAAGTTTCTTGGTTCTTGTGCTTCAGCTGGCTGTAAGCTTACAGCCCACCTCTCTTCTCTCTCCTCCTCTCTCTCCTCCACCTCAGCATACAGCCAGCTTACAGCCTCTTATAATACTTGCTCTTAGCAATTGAGTCTTCATCTTAGGATTTTGATGTACGTACCTGCTGGCTGCTGGGCTGCTGCTCACTGCTCAGCGTTTGCCGTCGTGGTCCTCATGGAGTCGCCGCACCGATGCTCGATGGCTGCGCCCGCGCTCGCCATCGCAGTGTCGCCCACACCCACGGCTGCACCGCACGGCCGCACGGAGAAGAATATGAACAGGCGCAGTCTGACGCGAATACGCGGCCACGTGAACTCTCGGTCTCTCACGATAGGCTATGGCTGAAGGCAGAACGCAGAAGGCCAAGCGTCAAGCGACATACATGCTGAATTCTCTAGTACGGACTCTATCAATGGGCTTTGGTTGGACCGAGCGCAGGGCGGTCCGCGGCCCACAGGGACCACCCTGTAGCTCCGTCCCTGTGTGGCTTTAGGCTATTTGTACGAGAGATTACATAGTAACAGAAACTTACATATAATTTTTACCGATATAAATAAAATCGGTAAAACATGTACTACAACTCTATCTTGAGAAGATAGTACATTTAAAGTATAATTATTTTAGAAAAATAAAAAATAGCTTTCAAAAATTAAAAAGAATAAGATCTAAACCTTCAAAGACTATGTGGCAGCATGTGGGGGAGAGACATAAAAATCACTTCCACGAGGAGACGGATGGCATGGCAGGAGGTGGGGCCCGCACGAGGCGGATTGGACGCTGGGTTTCATCGGGCGGGGCGTTGCTTTTCATTAACTTTCACCCTTGCGCGGCGTGCTCTCTTCTTTGGTGGTGCATCGTGTGTTGTCCTGTCCTCTGCGCCGCGCCGGCTGCGGTGCCGTGGTGGTGGGCTCTGCCAAGAGCCCAAGGGGCCTATAAGGTAGGGGCAGCGTGACAGACAGCGTCGGTCAATGGTCATGTCGCTCATCGCGCGAGCTCATCCAATGACGAAGCCAATTCTTTTCACCGTCGCCAATTAATTTTTTCTAAAATGATCTCCATATGCTTCTCTTTTTTTTTTTGCAAATTAAGGCTCCGTAGGCCTATCAATCTCGGCTACAGCGCTGTGTATCCACTGTGCATACACTGTATATACATTTAATTAGTGCTAAATTGTATTTAATTAGATGAATCATATTTAATTAGCGCTAATCGCTCAGCATTAATTGTTATCGCATTTGGGAGGCTTGGCAGCTACTGCAGAGCTCGGTCCATAAAGTGTTAAATTTATAAAAATAAATATCTAGAATTTAAGTTAAAAAATAGCTATAATGCTATTTATTCGAAGGTCCCAATACAAAACCTTGGCTGGATTAGACCCCGCTTGTTTTGGCTTCAGTTTCTGACTTCTGACTTATTTTTCACTATTCATAAATTTCATCTTTTTCTGAACTTTTGGTTTTTTTGGAGCTTTTTTGCCGGTTCTTTTTTCCCATATTCGTTTGCGTTGTCCATGATGAGCTAGCATATTTTTTTTCTATTTTTAATTTTTTTAAAATTTAATTACGCCAAATAAGCCACCTTCAACTACAGTAAAATTTCAGCAGTTACAGTGCAATTTTAACCATAAGTCATAGTTTTTCAGCCCAACCAAGCAGGACCAAGGGTGTCATGGAAGTCCTACTAGTAAAAGGCAGTTAAAGATGGTTTGAATCTGGCATGTACCCGGTATAGGTCAGCATTCCGGTGGAGTGTGCTTAGCACTAGTATAGGAGGCCAGCAGGAGTCTGTAAAGCTGACAGAAGCACAGGGCCGAGGTTAACGTTTCATGCCCCCGGCCGGGAGGCAGGAGTTGACCTGCGACAAGCTACGCCCGCCTAGTTAGGTCTCGCCCTTCCAAATACTAGTATGAGAATGTAGTACTACACAACAGCGATCAAGGGTTTACGCCTATTTAAGCGTGTTTCTCAGGCCTTGCCCAACCAGCATACCAGCAGCAAATCAGGCCTCCAGTTGAGTGACCCAAAAGCAAAAAATCCCAAAAACACGCTAAGGCCAGGTTTTGGAACACGGGATTTTTTTTTTTGCTCGACTCTCTGATATTAAATTGTTTGCTGTGAAATTCCTACATTTGCAAGGGTTAAACTATTTTAAGTAAAATTCATGCAAAATTACTATATTCATTCTACAAGAATTAAATTGTTTCACGTGAAATTCCTATTTTATGAGTGCAGCACTCAGTTCAAATGATACCGTTTCATTGTTTTACCCAGGCCCCCCGTTTAAACTTAAATCCAGTCTCATGGTAAATGTAAACAACACAGGCAACACTGCAGGCACGCACAGAGTAGACACTAGACAGGCATCCCTTAATTTCCCCCCGTACGCGCGCGGACCGTTCTTCACATTTCCCGTCCTCCGGTCCACTGTTCCGCTATATTGGTCGGTCGGCGGACAAACACGTACATCACACATTTGGTCATTTTCAGCAGGTGGTCAGGCCGATCTCAGGGGAAGGGCGCGTGGCACTTCATCTCCGCGGCCGTGACGTCCACCGCGAACCCCTTGCCGAGCAGCCGCCAGTAGTCGGCGTTCGGGTTGCTCCGCTCCGGCTCCTCCATCTCCACCCTCGCGCCCTTGAGCCCACGGGCTGAGCTGTCCACCTTGTACCTCTCGTCGCGGTCGTGCACCCAGCCAGCCTCCACGGCCTGCGGCGACACCATGAGAGCCGGCACGTCGAGGGGCAGATGGTCGCCACGGTCCACCTACAGGGTGCACCAGAACTTGCCATACCTCTTGGCCATGCAGACAACAGAATGTTGCTACGGGCCTGTTCTTTTTGGCTGCGGCTTGTGGCTTTTGGGCTGTTTGTACGAGAGATTACATAGTAACAGAAACTCACGTGCGGTTTTTGCCGATATAAATGAAGTCAGTAAAGTATGTACTACAATTAACTAGTAGACCCTATCTTGAAAAAATACTCCATTTAAAAGTTAGTTACTATAGAAAAGCCGAAAAGCAGCTTTTAGAAGCTGAAAAGAACAGGGCTCCATGGATTGATGATCTGGAGATGTACAACAATGCATTTATTGAGCAGAAATACATACTCAACTACCCGATGACGCTAGAGGGATTCACACCCTAATAACCTTACACCCCGGATTACATCGGAGAGCCCAGGATGACAAAGGGTAAGGGTAAAGTGCCGATGGTCCCTGATGAAGGCCAGGTTATTTCCCACCAAGACAAAACATACACAAGTTGTGAAAGTCGAGTACTGGGTACGAGTCGCGAGGGCTAAGGCCTGTAAAGGAGAGAACCCAAATGTATACGACGAATGACTGCAAGCATAACTTTCAAATGACACGTGTATCTTAAATATAGTAGGGGTTAATGGTTCACGCATATTGCCATTTTGTATCGTATGAGTAGTGAGGCAAACATACGCACCTAACTAAATCCAACACGCCATATAATTCACACTTTCATTGTGAAGTGTATGTTGTCTACACATGATCCATTACAATAATTATTTGCAATAATGTATTTCTACTACTTAATATAGGGAATTGACGATGGTAGTTCGTTTGCTCCTTCAACTCTTTTGCGCTTTCCTAAAAAAAATTCTATGCTGACACGAACAAAATAGTGTTTGGATTTCCAAATATGATTTTTTTAACACGTATCAAAACACGTGTATTTAACTAGTTTCCACGGTTATTCACCTAATTACAAAAAAACTAAACTGACCACATGGCGCTGCCGAGCCAATGCTGCAATCGAGCACCCCCTGCGCGAGCGCCATTGCCACTTGCCACGCTAGTTCAGTGGTGCTGCTCGGTAGCGCGCTACCGAGCAAGGCAAGCTCGGCATGCAGCTACCGAGCAGCGAGAGCTCGGTAGCCCCTCAGGCCCGCCCTGCTGTTGCGTGCACGTTCCTGTCGAGCTTCCCAGACACGACAGATGATAGGTGTTGCTTGCTACGTCTTTCGAGCTCGGGGACATGGTTATTTTTGCAAAAATAGGTATCCAATGACTAAATTTGAAATAAAAAGTGGCTACATATCAGGAGCATGAATAGTTCACAAAATTGCACTAGGTTCACTCAGGCTATCAGGCACATACAATGCAAAGTCAATTGAACCCGCAAGGTATCTTACAGTGGCACAGCAATAGCCAACAAGATGACACATACCAGGACAGACACATACCAGGAAGGCAGGATCTCTGTCAAACGAAGGTAGCATCTTGAAGGCTTCCAAGTAATATATAATAGTCGACGTAATGGTAAAACTCATAAGGATTCCAGACCTGACGTCACGCATCTCTAATCAGCTCAGTATTCAGCAAATCAAAATCCTAGTCTGCACAAGAAGGCACCAAAAAAACCACAATGTAACAACATTTGTAAATTGCAACTCATTCTATGGAATGTTTTGTAGTTCAAAACGGGAGCTTATACGATACAGTAACATGTTCCCCATTTCAGAGTGTCAAGTAATCAAAATAAATCAACATGCAAGAAAGCAATATTTCCTCCAGCACCCTGCAATCTGACACCCATGACGAATTGGGTGAAAATGAAAATTTATCACAAATCAAATTGTTCCAATTTCGTATACTTCCGACTTCTACACTAATTCAAGCTAAAATGGAAAATCTTGAGGACAACCAAGATCCTTCTGCACTTATCAAGAGAAAATGCGTATCTTGATGATATGTCAATGCTAACTATCTATGCTTTTGAAGTTTGAGCAAGTCATGCACAATATAGCCCCGATAATAAAGATACAAACAAAAGAAAAAGGTACATGTATTCACGCTTACAATGCTACACTTATGAAACTTGTTTGCATTACATTTTTACTTGCCCAGGTTGGTGAACAAAATTCCCTACTCCCTAAAGATATCCATGTACCAAATCCAAAAACAAGTAGTCTAAAGGTTTCCGGAGCTCCTTGGCTTTAGCTTACAAGAGAGTATGGTACAATTGGCATTTCTGATGTTACATTTTTATACGTAAGTGTAGCATTGTAAGCGTGAACTTGTTTATAGTATAAAAATAGGCATTCACGCGTACAATGCTTATGGTATAAAAAACAAGTTCCTATACTACGAGTACCTGATTCACGCTGACAACCAGGTATTTTTATACTATAAAATTGTTTGTATTACATTTTTATTTACTCGGGGTGGTGAACAAAAGTCCCTAAAGATATCCTAGTACCAAGTCCAAAAACAAGTGGTCAAAGGTTTCAGGAGCTCCTTGGCTTTACCTTACTTGCGTAGCCCAATGTGTGACCTCAATGTTGTTAGTGCATCAATACTTATCAGCACAGGACGTGAAGAGAGTATGGGAATAGATACTGCTAAGTTGAGAATCCCAATTAGTGCCAAACATCCTATGTATCCCAACACAAAACAAATGGAAAATACAGATTAACTGTACAACAGAAAAGGATGTTCAGATAGGTTTATTTCTGGAGCAAATTGCCATCAGAAGGGACGTCATGCAGTTTATGTCACAGCATTAGGCCAAACATGCCTATGAATTGCTCAAAGCCCTTGCGCAATAATCCCAGCATCACTTGGCAATGAAAAATTTACACCCTCCACTAAAAGAGCAGGGCACAAACATTGCATCTCTGCACAAATCCTAAAATTCCCAAACTCGCGTAGGCAAAACTTCGAAACAAAAGTTAGCAGCACAAATTACTTGCTTTGTTGCATATGACGCACAGCGTATGATACAAATCCAAGGAAGAAACGAACTGCTGCCATCAGAAGGGACAATACATAATTTGTGATCTCATCGCATCAGCAGAAACAAGCCATGGATTGCTCAAAGCCCTTGCGCAATAATCCCAACATCACTTGGCAGAAAAGAAGCATCACCTCTTTTTGGAAGCAAAAGGCACACTTACGATTAAGGATAAAGCAAGAAAACATGGACACCATTTTTCAGGACGCGAAGAGTGACGCAGATCGGAGACCGCGAGGAGTTTTTTGCTATTTTAGTACCCTCGAAAGCGGGCTTCTCTAAAATAATACCGATACCGTGGGCTTCTCTAAAACGGTACTGTTAATGATCTATCTACTACATAATAGTACTCCACTTTATTTTCTTTTTCTTTTCTGATCTTTACTCCCTAAACTACCTAAAGTACCCCTCCTAATTTGATTTCGATCTAATCAAATCGTTTCAACAACCAGCAGACGGTGCCGGCAGTTCACCGCCATGCGGAACTTCGCCGTCGCGTCGGCCGCGAGCAGCGAAAAAAACTCACCGGTGGCGAATTCGGCGGCGAAGCTGTTGGGGGTTCGATCGGTTCGTTTGATGCAGATGCGGCTGGCTTGATCCGGTAGCCGAGAGTCCCTTGGGGAGGGAATTTCCCAGATTACTTGGTTTTGATCTCGATGTCTGTGCTGCTTGTGTAAGATTCGATTGACCCTTTGGATTGCTTTCGCTTGATGTATACTAGGTTCATTCGCCAATTTGATTGGCGTGAGCAGCAGGTTGTGGAATTGATGCATGGAAGGAAGGTTTAGTTTCTGCTTTGTGGATGAGTTGATTTGAGTGGGAGCAACAGTAATAGGTTTATGGATAAATTGGTTCAACTTTGTGCTTGTTTCGTTCAGGTGTATATGGGCTGATTTGGTTCTAGTGAGACTGAGTGCTATGTGGTTTATGGAAAAAGGGGTTTGACCGGTGCTGATAGATCCATTGCAATGGGAGGATAATAAGCATTGCTTAGTCTCCTTTTCATGGTGTGGATGTGCTGATTGACTTTGAATGTTTTGTTGTTAAACAAAGTTGAATTCATCTGCAATTTTTTAACATATCAAAGTCATACAATTTTAACACACCAAGGTTCACTGTAGAACGTTGTTTTTTAACTGCTTGAATAAGCAATTGCAACTTTATTATGTGCTATAAATGTGCATCTACAGTTCCTTAAGCATACACCTGCCAGTTGATGTAACCCTCCAGGCTGCTTGATCATTAACCAAAATCTCGTGTGCAGGGATACACTAACAGCAGGTCTTTCCTCTTTTTGTTGCTTGCAATGCACATGTACTTGGAGCATCTTGCACTTGTTCCATATTTTTATGTTATCTCATTCAAAGAACTCTACTTTTTTGTGCCGATCTTGAGTCTCTGTGTTGGTGAGCTCAAATAAAATCATCCTGTCTCCAGGGCGATACACATTCACGTGAAGATGGATTGTCGAAATCTAGGAATAAAGACAGAGAAAGAGAAAAGGACAAACAGGGAGCGTCACAGGGAACGTGAAAGAGATCTCGCCGTTCCAATCGCTGTGCGCGCATATATGGAGGGCCGTGACGTGCGCGCGGCGGCTGCTGGCAGCCGACGCGACGGCGAAGTTCCGCATGGCGGTGAACTGCCGACACCGTCTGCTGGTTGTTGAAACGATTTGATTAGATCGAAATCAAATTAGGAGGGGTACTTTAGGTAGTTTAGGGAATAAAGATCAGAAAAGAAAAAGAAAATAAAGTGGAGTACTATTATGGAGTAGATAGATCATTAACAGTACCGTTTTAGAGAAGCCCACGGTATCGGTATTATTTTAGAGAAGCCCGCTTTCAAGGGTACTAAAATAGCAAAAAACTCGACCGCGAGAGCGGTTAGGGTTTGGACTAATGAGAAGGGCTGGTGGCGGCGGCGGCCAGGCAAAGGCCGCGACCTATATCATCATAACCTAAGTAGAGACGTAGTACGAGATCCCGTAAATCCAAGAACAAAGCGTATTGTTCATATTCTAGACAAACAAGAGTGCAAAGCGTATTTCGAGATTCCACCACCGTTTGACGTCACTGTTCCTGCTTCTGGAGTAGGGGAAGAAATTTGGACACTGTTGGACCCATAGCCCACTGAAATTCCATTTTTGGCCCCCCAAAGCAAAAAATTCCAAAAATGGACCCCATTTGAGCGCGCGTTTACGGGAGGTTGCCACGTGGGCACTGTTCATCCGGTCGTGCGGTCAGCGACCGCACGACCGGCCTGGCGCCGCGCCCGAGCGCGCGAGCTCCCGCCCCACCGCGTGACTGCCTCGCCCACCGCGCGACCGGCCCGCCCACCGCGCGTCCCGCGCCCGCCAGCGCGCGTCTGCCGTGGCGCGGTCGCCCGAGCGCGCGTCTGCGTCCCCAAGCGCGCGTTTGGTCTGTTTAGGGTTTGTAATACTCGTGAATATTTGTATGGTTTCTCAATTTTGTAGTTGTAAACTGAGAAAAAAATAGATAAAGTTGCAATAATAAATTATGTTCATTGTTAGTTGCAGATGTATAAAAAATTTGGATAATTTTTTTTAAAAAACGATTAATCATAGAACGATCGTTTCGTAAAGTGGTAAGTGATATTTAGAGTTTCGTATCGTTTTGAGGTTTGCAATCACCATGTTATTTGTATGTTTTGTCAATTTTGTAAATGTAAACTCGGAAAGAATCTGACCAAGTAGTCATAAAAGTTTATATTCATTATAACTTGTAGATGCTAATAAAATTTTGGTAAATTTTTTTAGGAACAATTGACCGTAGAACGGTCGAGACATAAAGTGGTAAGTGATATTTCGAAGGTTAGTGAGAATTCGTGTACGGTGAGGAGCGCTATGTTAATATTGTTAAATGAGGTGATACGTGAATCATGGAATGCGAAAATACGAGATATTGAACTTCATAATACAGTTGGGAGTAACATGCCGCGTAGACTTTTATTACATGCATAACATATAGCATGATATGCGACTAACCCACCCAACTGCTCGTACGACCTACTGTGTGGACCGGGGCCACTTTCCCTTCCTTGCTCGCTCGGCGTTGAACTCCTCCGCGGCCTCTTTTGCCTTAGCCGCAATTTCCCTCTTTCTCTCGCGCTCCATCTCGCGAGCCTCCCGCTCCCTACGCGTGCACGCTTCAAGATGAGCTTGCGTCTCGCGCTGTATACGCAGGGTGTGCTCGTGCTTGCGGCGCTCCTCCTCCAGCAACTCCTTCTCCTCTGTGACATTCCACTCCTCGAAGTCGAGGGTCCATTGGTCCGCAGGGTGGATCTCAAGATCGATCCATTTGCGGTAGGCACATAGGGGCTCCGGAGACTGTAAATAAAAGAGAGATATTGTTAGTGCGTGTTGTGAAGGAGAAAAGGTAGGGGAAAATGGTGCATGTGGTCGTTACCGGCTGCCGATAGGTTGCGGTGTCAAAACGGCGGTTGGGGTAGTCACTGGAGTAGTTTGCGCAACCCCAGTACCGCATACCTAGACTGATGCGGTGCTTACACTTGAAGAATTTGCACACGTCCCCGCACCAACAAAGGGGAGGTGTCTCCCCCTCAGGTGGTAGTTGTGGCGAACGCTCGGTGGGGACGTCCGGGATGGGGTTGTTGCTACGCGGGCGCTCTGGGGGGGGGGGACCTTTCATCGTAGCACGATGGGCTTGTTCTACCCGGGCCTGTATCGCCCTTATTTTCTCGTCGCGGGCGGCATAGCGGGCTGCAGCTGACCGTGCTATGTCACGGGTCTCCTCCCAATCCTTCACCATCTTGTCCCATTGCTTCTTCTTGCCTTTGTCCATCCCGGTTGGGTGAGGGAAGCGCGATGTAGTATGGGGTTTGGATGTGCAATGTTCGCTGGGAAATGGAATGCATACCAATTTATAGGGGCCGTTTTGTCTCTACTCGTACGTGTAAAGATGGTCCGCGTGGTCGTAGCAGTGAGTAAAGATGGGAGGGCTGCGATATCACTGAAAAAAGGCCCCCGTTTTGTCATGTCACTGGCAAAAGCTGGCATCTTTTGTCATCTCACTGAGCAAAGCTGACCTCTTGTTGTCATGTCACTGAGCACAGCTGCCCTCTTTAGTACTGTCACTGCCCAAAGCTGGCATCTTTTGTCATCCCACTGAGCAAAGCTGACCTCTTTTGTCATATCACTGAGCAAAGCTGCCCCGTTTTGTCATGTCTCTGAGCAAAGCTGCCCCATTTTATCATGTCACTGCGCAAAGCTGGCATCTATTGTCGTCTCACTGAGCAAAGCTGCCTCGTTTTGTCATGTCTCTGAGCAAAGCTGCCCCGTTTTATCATGTCACTGCGCAAAGCTGGCATGTGTTCTCATCGCACTGAGCAAAGCTGCCCCGTTTTGTCATGTCTCTGAGCACAGCTGCCATGTTTTGTCATCTCACTGAGCAAAGCTGCACACTCAGTCACCCAAGCTAGAAATGATGTCCTCCTTATTCAAGCCACGGGGAACCGAAGATGATGGCCTCATTCGGTAAGAGGTGTTATTTGATCCAATATTAAAATTTATTTCATTGTCAATATTATGTACATCTGTCCCTGTATACATTTTATGCTTTCTTATGTAATGCGTTTTGAATGTGATGTGTATCATTGCACTTGGGACTTTTAGGGAATGACTTAATGACTTTTACACTAGCTCAGGGACTGAAAATGGATAATTGATGAGATAGGCTCCTCCCCTGAAGACCTGCAGGAATTTGTGCATTCACTCTCTTACGTGTACGTACAAAATTGTACCACACGTCATTCTGCCAAGCTAAAGTATTAACCTAATATGTATATGTCGTAATGGCCTAGCCAGAGTCATCAAGCTGCTCGGTAGGCGGTAGCTCAACAGCAGCCCGTTTTGTCTAGTCACTGAGCAAAAGCCAAAAGCTGACCTGTTTTGTCTAGTCACTGAGCAAAAGCTGACCTGTTTTGTCTAGTCACTGAGCAAAAGCTGACCTGTTTTGTCTAGTCACTGAGCAAAAGCTGACCTCTTTTGTCATGTCACTGAGCAAAGCTGACCTCTTTTGTCATGTCACTGAGCAAAGCTGACCTCTTTTGTCATGTCACTGCGGAAAGCTGGGCTCTTTTGTCATGTCACTGCGGAAAGCTGGCCCGTTTTGTCAACTCACTGGCAAAGTTTGTGGTATTTCTGCGTGAGGCTGCCCCCCACACAGCCTATAAAACGGAGCCATCCCTCACATACTCCCTGGCCATGTTATCAGTCACCTCCTGAGTAAGTTGTTCACAATCTGTGTAGTTTTATTTCGTGCTCACTCCCCCAGACTAGGCAATGAGTCAGCTCAGCACGTCTTCATGGGCACCCACGGTGATGTGCCCAAATTGCAACTTGGTGGTTAGACGTAGGACATCACAGACGGCCAAGAATCCCGGGCGACACTACTACAAGTGCCCCAATCACTCGGTGAGTCATATTGTTTCGGGTTCATTCAAATCGTGGTGGTATGTTTAAAAATCTTCTTGTCATGGAATCGCAGGAAGCTCATGGTGGTTGCCGATTCTGGGTGTGGGAGGATGAAATGGGAAATAGGAATGACAGTGTTCGCCGTGAGAGAGTTGTCGTGGGGGGTTGCGACCCCGTCGGGATGCAGCATCGTTTCGACAGACTAGAGTGGAAGATAAATTTAATGTTGTGTGCTATTTTGTTTCTTGTGTTTATTGTTATCCTCAAGTTGTAGTGCTGGAGGTTATCCTCGTGTATGTTCGCAATGTTTTATGCTATCTTGTCGTCAAGCTCTTTTGGTAATGTTTTATGTACGGTTGTGTTGTATTTTAGTTCTTGTGTTCGTTGGTGTGTTGGTGGTTGTACTACTTGCTACATGTCATGTACGTGAAATGTATGAGTTGTTCGTGTTGTCTTTGCCTGATGCCTTCTCCTCGTATATGTTGGTAATTTTTTATGGAATTTTTTGTACGGATAATCCCTTTTTTATTTGATATATACATTGTAAGTGATATTTTTATGTTACTAAGAATTAGTGTACCAAGAGTATGTTAATATTGTTAAATGACTTGCTATCTGAATCATTGAATGCGAACACACGAGATAATAACCTTATGTGAATAGAAATAAACTTCATAACATGCCGCGTACAATTTTATTACATGCATAACATATAGCATGATATGCAACCAACCCACCCAACTGCTCGTGACATGAAAACTCACTGAAAAGGATACATGCCTATGACGTGAACACTCACTGTAAAGGCTACAGCCTACGCCCCTATTTGGTTGGTTTCTGTAGCGATAGGCTTTTCAGAGTAGCAATAAATGTTCCTATGTAGGCTTTTCAGAGTAGCAATAAATGTTCGTATGAAGCCTTTTCAGATCGTAGTCTTTATGTAGGCAGTTTAGCTGGCATGTGTTGTCATCTAACTGAGCAAAGCTGCCCCGATTTGTCATATCACTGCGTAAAGCTGGCACGTGTTGTCATCTCACCGAGTAAAGCTGAGCGCTTTTGTCTTGTCTCTGGGCAAAGCAGCCATCTTTTGTCCCGCCATTCGATATAAATAGCACGGTAGAGGTCCCATGAAGTTGTAGCCAGAAAACCCTGTAAATCGAACAAAGAACATACCATGGCGGAAGATGAGGGGCCAGTCGGATATGGGTCACCGAAGGAAGACCTTCCCTTGGAAAGGAGGGAGATGTTCGGACCACAGTACCGCTTGCTACCAAGCCGGCGTGCGCAACCAGCGTGGCCGAAATGCAGACACAATGAGTACGTGGTCGTGCAGGTCCTGGAAGGGTCGAACGATGGCGGGCGCCGTTTCTTCCGATGCCCACGCTCCAGGGTAGAAATTACTAATAGTACATTTTTTATTGCTTATGGACCCTCCATGTTTACTGTCATTTTTCGCAGATCGCGAAATGCGACTTCTCCCGCTGGATCGACCCTCCTCATGAACGGTATATTGACCGTTATGTGGGTACTTTATGGGACCGAATAATGGACTTGGAGTACCGAATGGAGACTCTCAATGAGGAGAACAATGAGCTCCGCCAACAGATGCAACGCGAGAGGGGAAACGAGGAGGTTGTCAACATAGGAAGCTCTTATGATCCCACATGTTGCTGCGCGAACCCGAGCTGCATATGTGCGTGCCACTACCACGATGGCCAGCCCCGTCCGAGGCGGCCCCCTCAGCAGTTCTCCATGTGGGTGCCACGAGGCTCGTTTGGCATGTAGGCCACGAGGGTACGGAATGTGTTGATGCTGTGCCAGTAGGACTGTTGTGTTGATGTTTTGGGTGTAGAAGTTTGCATAAATTCTGTCTGTATGTGCAATGTATGTGTTGTTTCGTGTTGTAAGTGCATGACGCCTTCATTTTCTGTGACCTTCATATTCTGTGCCCTCTTTCCATAACGATGTAATGTGCAACGTTGTTAAGCATGTGATGAATTGGTTGTTATGTACGTGGAGTTGTTATCACAAGGCAAAAAAAATTGTTGTCAAGCTTTGTCTTCTCCCGCTACCCCGTGTTGTCATCTCTCAGTTGGTTGTACGCCGTACTAAATCAAAGAACTTAGAGCTACCCTTTTATACTGGAAACCATCTTTGAACATCAAACCATCAAGCACTTGAAAAACATCACAAATATTACAAAAGCACAATTTAAAAAATTCATTCATCATCTCGTCGTCGCCGCCTCGTACGGCGCATATGATCCTCTGAGAAGGTGAACCTACTAGGGGAGCGGGGTGCATCGCGAAGATCGTAGTGCGAGGGGTGTGGCCGAGGCGGCGGTGGGTACAACTGTGTGGACAGTTGCGACGGCTGGTCATAAAGCATAGAGCTCACCCAGTCGGAGGAGGTGCCTACGTCCTGCTTAGATGGTACAACTGAATTAGACAATGGAAAGTACGAAAATTGTTCATAATGAAATACACATGTTTAGTGCATACCGGGGTATGTGGCTGGTGAAATGAGGATGTCGACGGGAAGTCCCCCATGTACTCGTGCGATGTCATGCCTTGATAGGTCGGCACAACCCACCTGTCCGGGTCATACAGGTTGGTCTGCACCTGTCCCGGGAGATACGAGGGCAGCTGCCCCTCTGGTTGGTCCGGCGAGTCAGCGGCGCTGTCTGGAGTGGGCCCCCGTCGTCCTGGAGAGCGCGGTCGCTCGTCCGTCGCCCTCCGTGATGACGATGCCCGTTGCGACGTGCTATCCCGTCGCAATTGCTGCAAGACGAACATGTGGTTAGACATAAATGGTAAATGAGTGCATGAACAGATAGTTGCCAATTGTCGAACCGCCGGGCCGAAGCGCGTGGAGGCCGAGCGACCGTAGCTTGGCCGACTCTCGGACAGCCCCTCTGGTTCGTGCGGCGATGTCGACCTCCGTGATGACGTCGCCCTCCGTAGCTGCGTGCTATCCTGTTGCAATTGCTGCAAGTCGAACATGTGCGTAGACATAAATGGTAAATGAGTGCATGAACAAATAGTTGCGAATTGTCGAACCGCCGGGCCGAAGCGCGTGGAGGCCGAGCGACCGTAGCTTTGCCGACTCTCGGACGGCCCCTCTGGTTCGTGCGGCGATGTCGACCTCCGTGATGACGTAGCCCTCCGTAGCAGCGTGCTATCCTGTTGCAATTGCTGCAAGACGAACATGTGGTTAGACATAAATGGTAAATGAGTGCACAAACAAATAGTTGCCAATTGTCGAACCGCCGGCCCGAAGCGCGTGGAGGCCGAGGATGGCCGTGCTGATCCTGGTGCTGACGGAGGCGCGGAGGGAGGTGGTGGTCCCCGGCCACGTCCGCCACCGCGTGTAGCAACAACGTCATCTCGGTGGCGACCACAACTCAAGCCCCGTATCGCACCCCTTGCCCTTTCGCTGATGCTGCGCATATAACTTACCCACCGAGATTCGGTATTTGACTTCCTATGTCGTATAGCCTCATTAGCCTCGATGTCGATACGATGTAGCCGGTCCACCTGCAGTGAAACAAACAGTCAGTTCAAATGTAATCCTGCATTGCGTAATGACACAGTACTCTCGTACCGCCTCGTCGACCCGTGCCGCTAGATGACTGTCTGGACCTTCCTGTATAGCCGCCCCGTGAACAGCATGAAGTGGAGGTTGTGGCGGCTCCCCTGTAGTAAGCCTACAGCGGGTGCGTGGAGCGTACCAGTCAAGGTACGCCCTGTACGGCGCGGGGTCGTCTGGGTCGTACGGCCGTGTCTCATCCACAACCATCGTATGCGCATGGTCAGACCACATGTCTGTCCACGTCCGCTGTGTGGCTCTCCAGTCTTCGGTCGCTCTCCCTCTCCTCGATTGCCTGCAAGTCCATTGAGACATTACACAATCAGTACGGTACTGACATTGACACTAATGCAGTAATTAAATTTGGGGTGTACTGACATACCGGTGCAACTCCTCCGCAAGAGGGCGTCCTGCCATGGGAGGGACATGCTGGTACAACCCGAACTGTCTCATGACTCGGTGTGGGCTGTACGGCTCGACGCAGTGCGCGAACACCAAGTGGCAGGTCGTCAGCCAGTACCTCTGATCTCGCTCGCACTGGTATGACAACCCGTGGGGGGCCGTGTTCGCAATTAACTGTGGAGACCATGGCCACCAGTCTACGTCGCCAAACGCCAGACGCTCGAACCTCTGGTGAAAATCCGAGTACGCACGTCTCGGTCTCTCCCTGGCCCACCTCAACTGACCATGCGTCCAACGTGTACCCATTGTGGGCCCATCAACGGGGTCGTCACCACCATACAACTGCGGGACGAGGTCATAAGGGTGCACACGACGAGCAAAGTCAGGCCTGCCAACGGGGAAGTGTTCCCATGACCACAACTGAAGGAGAAGGTAGCAGGCGGCTAGGATCGGCTCGCTGGCCGCGGTGCGCTGCGAGGCGTCACACAAGCCTCGGTATGTGGAGCTAAGGACTGCTGATCCCCAGCTATACTGTGGCTGCTGACCAGGCCAGCCATCCGCCAAGGACTCCGCTAGCGGTATGTAGCTAGGCTGCACGGAGTCTCCAGTCGTGCTAGGGAACAAGACGTACCCGAACAGATATAGCAGGTATGCAACGAAGTGCGTCCGCACCGCGACCTCATCTGCGTCCTCAGGACAGGTCATGAAGCGACGAAGCCATCCATGTGGCACCCCAGCTGCGTTGTCTCGGATCGCATGACCGAACCGGTGACCCAGACGGACCTTCCAATCTGCTGCCTTCGGGGGTGGCACCAAAGCAGCACCACGGAGGGGTAGACCTGTAATCATCGTGACGTCCTGCAGCGTAACCGTCATCTCCCCCCACCGGAAGTGGAAGGTGTGAGTCTCCGGCCTCCATCGATCAACGAGAGCTGACAACAGTGGCGCATCGTACTGGAACCCATGCGGTAGATCCAACATGCGGGCAATGGGCAGCAGACCGGTGTCCCGTAGTAGTGGGATGTACCGAGGGTCGAGACGCCAGTTCTCTCGGGGACCCCTAAGGACGAAGCAAGGAGGCCCCTGTGCGGGTGCCGACAACCACACATGGCATCGGTGGTGCTCGTCCCAACGGGGCTCTAGCAGCTCGAACGTCATGTCCTGCCAAAGAAGGATAACAAGTTAGTGTACATTACAACAAAATGTGCAACAAATAACAACATAACTCACAACAAATGTTATGACAGGGAAACGTACGGAATGTACAAAAACATACGTAAAATGTGCACACGAATATGACCCACACGACAAGGAAACATATGGAATGTGCGAAAATATACATAACATGCTAATGTGCAATACATAGCTACACCATCGAGCCAACAATTAAGCGTACACCTCCTGAATAATACATTACATATGGATTGTGGTTGGTACTACGGAGCGTTGCTTGATGCCGGCCTGTTTGGGCACTGACTGAGGGAGTGGCCAAAGGTCTTGCATAGCCTACACTTCGGGCGCCGAACACGATCCCCTCGCTGGCTCTCATCCATGTCGTTGCGGATGCGACGGCTTTGTCGTCTTCCACGCCCGACATGCTTCAGTGCATCGTTGGGCACCCACTTTATCTCCCCCGGCCATAATTCCCTGTAGTGCATGTCTACCCCGTAGGAATGGAACTCTGCACTCCAGGTTGCATACAAGTGCTGCATGTCGTAGTACTTGGAGATGTACTGTGTCGAAGCCTGGTTCCATACAGCGCATGCCGCGTACACATGGGAGCATGGCTTGTGCAGAAGCTGGGGCTTGTTGCAGCTGCAAGATGCTTCATCACCAATCGTGCATACCTGCTTGCGCTCCCCTCTAATTTGACCCATGACATACTTCTGCCTTAGGCGGACCTCAAACTTCCTCCTTAAGCCATCAATGGGCTGAGCAATGTGGGTTCGAGCCTTCTCCATCTTCCTGTCCATGAAGGCCTGCATGACCTCAGAGTATTGCTTGTTTTCCTCAACGTGCTTCTGCGCCATCCTGGCTCTATTCACAAAGTACCCGACGGTACGGTTCCAGGTCTCGGCCACAATTGCCGTGATCGGCAGGGATCTGACGCCCTTCAATACACCATTGTAAACCTCGGACATGTTGGTTGTCATGATCCCATACCTCGCCCCACCGGTGTCGTGCAACAAAGACCACATTTCCAAGTCAGGTGCATTGGACTGAACCCATTGTGAGAATACCCCGACTCCTGTGGAGCCCCCCTCCACGGCCCCTGCTGCTGCATGCACATGCTTCGTAGCCTCCTGATCCAGCTGCCTCCGCAAGGCGTCGAACTTCCGCTTCTGGTTCTGCATGCATAGCTTCTTGAACATCTTCATGAGGTCCTTGCTACGGAACCTTCTGTGGAAGTTCGCTGCAATATGCCTCATGCACCAGCGGTTCTTCACATCAGTCCACGGGACGGGGGCCTGCGTCCCATCCTGCAACGTTCGCAACGCAGACATCAAGCCTGCATTGCGGTCGGAGATAAGGCACACTTCGGGCCTGTCTTGCACTACGGCATTCTTCAAATTGCAAAGAAACCAAAGCCAGCTATCTGTATTCTCGCTCTCCACAATTGCAAATGCCACTGGGAGTAACTGGTCATTTGCATCGGCTGCAACTGCGGTAAGGATCGTGCCCTTGTACTTGCCGAATAGGAACGTCCCATCTACGGTTAGCACTGGACGGCACCACCTGAACCCTTGTATCGCCTGATGGAAGGCCCAGAACACTCTGTCAAGAATGAAACAGTTCGGGCCCTCCGTAGGATGGACCCTCTCCTGCCTGTTTATGTAAGTGCCTGGGTTTGATTGTGCAATTTGATTCAGCATTCTTGGGACCAGGTCGTACGCCTCCTCGTACGTCCCATACATAGCGTGCGGCACCTTTCGCTTCGCCCGCCACACCTTCTTGTAGCTCACTTCGTAGCCCGCCTCGTTCGCTACTGCTGCCATCAGAACCTTCGGGGTAATTGACACATCCGCCTGGACGAGGTGCGTGACCACCTCCGCAACATAACGTGATGTCATGTTGCGGTGTCTATGTACTGGCCCCGCAAGCTCGCAACTGTGATCTTGCAGCACCGTTATCCGGAACTCCGTGCCAACGCCCTTGTACCGTTGTGCACGGACTTTGCCACCACATGACCCGTCCACACACTTCACAACGTACGTGTCCGGCTTTGACTTGTGGACCCGATACGTCCGGCTTATGTTGACGGCATGTCTAGCAATAGCCTGCTGGACAGCACTCTTATTACGGAAGCACTGCCCCAGAAAGAGTGCGCCCTCGCTGAACCCCCATTCTCCCTCCTCCGCCTGTGGCAGAACTAGGGCTGCCGCTGCGATGTCGTCCAGTCTGGACGACACATATGCACTGTCCGTCGTAACAACACGACCTACAACCCCTCCAGTTGCACCTTCGCCATTCTCGTCCTCTCCAGAACTGCCTGTTTCCACCTCCTCCTCCTCCTCGCTATCCTCTTCTTCCACCTGGTCCCCCAGATACTCATGACAGTCAATACGGGCGGCCCACCACCTCTCGTGCACACCTTCGTTGCGCTGGAAATTCTCCGCACGCCTCGTATTGTCTTCATCACCCACTTCCTCGCCCACATGTTCTCCCGCAGAAGCGTCTTCATGACCGCCGGCCACTACATCTCCACCAGCGGCATCTGAACCAACCATGGCTGATGATTCTGCCCTCTCCACGAACTCGACATACACCATTGGCCTCCCATATATCGCAGCATCAGGGTTGCACACGACCTCCATGTAGTTCGCCCATGAGGCGTCATTGGTCACCTTTAGAAGTTGCCATATGCTCCCCCTTCCGTCATCCACCATTGAGGCATAGACTGCCTCGATCCGTAACTTATTCCTTGCGGTCTGCCGATCGAACGCTGAACGGACACACCTCCGTAGCTCAGACAAGCTCATGGCGCTCAGACCGGGTGCCCGGATCACGGTCCGCTCGCAATTTGACAGGTCCGCCCCATACGGCCCATCACGTACGAGACCACTCCCATAAAACACCATCAATTGTTCAATGCCAGCCATTGCGTACCTATCATAAGTGCATAATCAACCATTTTAGTAGACAGCATGCCAAATTTAATTTCCCATTACATTAACAGTACCTACCCATTTTAGTACCTAACATTACTAGTATATGTTTTGTATGTGTAAATCTAAAGTTTATTTCTAACTATTTTTATTATAAATCGATTAATGCCAAATTCCTATTACATAGTTTTCTTCCATTCTTTTTCTATATTTCACTTAATGCGGCTTTCACTTCCGAAATTATACATAAATCAAAAAATTCTACTTTGTAATTT
Source organism: Dendrocalamus latiflorus (assembly GCA_017311315.1). Taxonomy (NCBI): domain Eukaryota; kingdom Viridiplantae; phylum Streptophyta; class Magnoliopsida; order Poales; family Poaceae; genus Dendrocalamus; species Dendrocalamus latiflorus. Next base: position 18,141,196 of record CM029665.1, on the reverse strand, counting down.
CATGCCCTAAGTTTATTTCATTTTACAGTACCTTCGTACTAATTTCCAGGTATTTTGATTTTCCTATACCTTCATACTACGGTCATTCACTAAGCCTACTAATTATACAAATTGTTCATAATCTAACTGCTGTTGCTATCACCTACAAATGCTCTAATATAAATATTTACATCTTCAACAACTACACATGTAAGCACAAATGTTCAACAAAATCTCACTACATTACAATACGTAACTTCAACAAAAAATACGAAATTATTTACACTACAACAAAAAATATGACCTCATGTTTACGTACACATACACACCGTACCAAAGATTGGCTTATTACAACATTAATGATACACGGTTTTGCTAATTACGGGCTAATGACATTCGCAGAAAATTACTTGCACGGGGGCAAAAATTACCTCTTCTTGAAGCTCGCGAGACGATCTACAACTTTTGTATTTGCAAAATCCGTTGATTCCAAACAAAACCAACTCAAAATCCTGAGTTTCCACTCTCTTTTTTCCCTCCCTTCACTCGCTCTCTCGCTCTGTCTTCACTTCAACTCCACCGCAAACTGCAAATGAGCCTCCTTGCGCTGCTATTCACCTCTTTAAGGCTGCTGAATGAGAATACGAAGAGGGGCCATGCAAAGCTCCTACAGACACGTGTTCACGTAGAGGTCAAAAAAGAGAGCAGCTCCTGAGAAATTTCTCTGCTTTCGGCGCTGGTGACGAGACGTGCGGCCCCGCCTTTGATTCGCGCGGTCGGGCAGAGCAAACGCGCGCTCGGCGGGGCATTCACGCGGTCGCCAGGGCGGACGCGCGGTCGTCCGGGCCAAACGCGCGCTCGGGCGGGGCAATCATGCGGTCGCCAGGGCGGACGCGCGGTCGGCCGGGGCTAACGCGCAGTCGGGCGGGGCGGGGCGGGGGTCGCGCGGTCGGGCGGATCGGTGGCGCGGTCGCGGCGGGTCGTGCGGTCGGGTACCGCACGACCGGGACAGGTGGCGGCGTGTGGCGATCCCGCGGTGGAGAGGGGTCCAGTTTTGGAATTTTTTTGCAAAGGGGGCCAAAAACGGAATTCTTGATACACAGGGGTCCAATAGTGTCCAAATTTCGTAGGGGAACTCCAAAACCGCGGCGAACATGGCGTGCTCTCTCCTGCCGCTCCACACTCCCCTCCCACTCGTCCCCCCTCGCGCTCAGAACTCTACCTCTATTCCGTCGAGGGCCTAGGGTTTCGCGCCACCTGCCCTCTCCCCCGCCGCGCGCGCTCCCGGACATTGCCGCGGCGGCTGCGGCGGGCCTCAGCGGCGCGCTCGCCGACGCCTCCCTGGCGTCGCGTCCGACGTGGAGGTCGGCCGCCCGAGCAATCTCGCCATCTTCGTCGCCGACTCGCCGGTCTTCCTCTCAGGCCTCTCCTCCTCCGGCTTCGCCGCCGCCTACCTCCTCGGCACCCTCACGTGGCGCGCGTTCGGGCCCCAGGGATCCCTCCTCGTAGTCGTCTACTTCGTATGGTGAGGGGATCCGGTGCTGCATTGCCGGTTGGTGCTTCACACCGATGGCTTAGTTTATTTGAATTGGATGTTTGGTATGGTATGATAAAATCTGAAATTCTTGAGTGGCTATCGCTTGTCGGTGATCTCCATTTTTGTAGCGTTAGATATAACTTAGCTATGAGAGGTGACTGTTGAGGGATTGATGGGCTTTAGTATGGACTGGGGGTACAACATGTAGTCATGGGCGGATCTAGCGGTGGGGCGCGGGGGGGGGGGGCTCGAGCCCCCCTACCGCTATCGGACCCTTGGAGCCCCCCTAAATTTTTAGCCATGGATGTATAATGTAGAAGGGGCTGAGGTCGAGCTGAAGGTACTTCAGCCCCTCCAAAAAAATTTCCTGGATCCGCCACTGCATGTAGTAATTGATAAAAGAGAGACGAACTAGCTTTGTACATGGGATGAGCTGTGTAGTAGTTCAAAAAAATTTCTTAGTTTTAGACGAATTGGCCTAAAATCAGAATGGTGCCAATTTTGTATCCGTGAGGGATGCAAGTGTTTACAAGCAAAAGAGATTAGTGCAGTAGTGCTTGCTAGTAGCGAGACCAGACAATGCTTGGAAGGTGGTGAGGGTCTCTGACATATTAAAGAGATTGGATAGTAACGCCACAGCTCTTTCAGTAAGCTGCTTATATTGAATTAGGGATTGTCTGGGTGTGGCGATCTTGTCAACTGCGAAATCAAGGCGACAGCAAAACTTCCAAATTTTCCATTCTTGATGCCACTCTCAAAGTGCAGAGCAGATGAATGTGGCAATGGACGGCTGAGAAGGTAATTCGTAGACCTTTTCTTTTTTTTTTGGTGGGGGTGGGGGGAGGGTGGGGGGGGGTGTTGGCGGGGATTCCTTGCCTTGGTTTTTCCAGTTTATTTTCTAAGAAAATTGAAGTTGTGCGCTATAAAAACACTTAATTGTGATTTACAATAAGGAGAACAGAAGTGTTACTTGGCATAAGAAGTTCGTTTGGTAAAGAAAGGGTGGATGAGTGATTCCACATAAACTCCACATATTCTTTGCTATTTTGCAATACTAACAATGGCAGGAGATTCAACGTTTCGTTCCATATGGTGCAACTCTCAATACTTATATTTTTCATTCTATGGAAGTACAAATCTAAAAGAATATGTTGAATGGGTGGAACAACCTGAATGTGACCTCAAGTTTCAGAAGCTGTACGAAGCTAAGAAAGTGACACAAGCCACCAGGGAGTTTGAAAAATATGCATGCACTTGGTAGAAGTGATATCCTGAGAAACAATATATCACTATATGGGAAAAATTGAAGAAGGTCATGAGAAACGATATCCTGAGGTCGGTGAGCTTGGCTTCGGCTTTGAGCGGGCAATTGGGAGGCATGGAAGGGAAGGAGTGAGGAAGCAAGGGGGGCTCAACAGCTTTTATAGCCGAGCCGAGGGACGCTTGGGCTTGTGCGCAGGCGAGGCAACGCAGTGGCTGAGGATGGCATGGGTGACACGGGTGGCGCGGGTGCAGGCTCGGGCGCAGATTGTCCGGCGGGTTCCCAGCTCGGCGTCAGCGTGGTTAATGCGATGACGCAATGGTGAGGTAGGGCCGCGCCGGTTTTCGGTGTTGGCGATGGCCGGGACGAGGCGAGTGCGCGGCGAGGCACTGGCATAGGCGCGAGCGTGCACATGCAGTGCAGGTCGGCTGAGCCAAGGTGTGGCCGGGAGAGAGAGAGAGAGAGAGAGAGAGAGAGAGAGAGAGAGAGAGAGAGAGAGAGCAAGAGAAAAAGAAAGAAAGAATGGGAGGGAGTGGGCCGGGCCAACCGAGCTGAGAGGTAAGTGGGCCGGCCCAAGGCCTTTGTGAATTTTGATTTTGGGTTTGAATTTCGAATTTGACTTCTGCTTTTCAGTTTTAGATTTGAATTTGAGTTCAAATTGAATTTCAATTTGCTGACACTAGAAAGGAGCTCAAATCTCATTTTCATTTCAAAATTTCAAAATGGCCCAAAAATTGGGATGTTACACTTGCCAAGTAACCTCAGGGTAAGTAGATATGGAACATTTTCAGTTATCAGAATTATTTCCGATCTTTATCCCCTAAACATCTACCAGGAAACCGGTATTCCCATTGATCTACTCTGGTGCGAGCTGATCATTTGGTTTGTTTTTCCGTGTGAAATTGTTTGTGTTTCAAGAACAATAGAGCATTATTTGGAGCCTCGCTGTTGATTATTCTCAATGTAGTCAGCACGTTTTATTTGTATATTTATAGCGGAAATTTTCGCACAAAACTAACGGTAAATATTACTCTGTGTCGTTGAATAATGATGTTGTAAATGTACTCAATATATCCACTGGTGCCATATTGGCTGTTCTAATCCAGCAGTTCCTAGTGAGTTGGCCCTCTTAGCTGCTTTTTTTTTTTACTTTTCTTGTGTCGTATCTCCGCTCTCATGATTTATCCTAGTGAAATAGCTGGCTGCTATGTCAATTGTCTCACATGGTTTTGCCCATCTGAAGTGGAATAATAGATTCCGTCTTGTGAGATTCACATTTAAGCGGATGCACATTTGTGTATGTGAATTGTTTTCGTTGCTATGTGCTCCTCCTTTGTGATATATCCGGACTCTGGAGTTTGTTTTCCTGTAATGCTAATTCAGCTCACTTCCAGTGATTTGTGAGGGAAAACTTATCTGAAGGCGACTGTTGTCCCAAAAAACTTGAGCTGCATGGTGTGCTACTGGCTACTTGATGCTTGGATAAGCGTGTTTACTCCAATCTCCAAACAATAGTTTCCTCATGGTGGAAGTCATTCATTTCATGATGGGACAGTGTGCATAGCAGTATAGCACTACCCATGATCATGAGGTGATACCTCCATCGTTTTGGCATGCATGTGTTTACTTTTGTAGAGAATCTGAACCTGATGGGTCATCTCATCCTGCTATACGGCGTAGCCATGCTCCCTTCCAAATATTTGAGAAGTCAAGACATCTTTTGTCACGTCAGTTGGGAGGTGGTGTTTTTGTCACGGCCCACACCTGAGAGAGAGACGACTGGGAGGTATGCATGCTGCACCTGTTAGTAGCCTCGTACGAGCTCACACTTGACTCAGGTCTTCGGAAGAGGAGTACTGAACTTATGAATAACTTCAACATTTTTCTAGGAAATGTCTGTCCTCTACCTGAAGTCCTTTGTGCACAGTGCGTTTAGTACCTAACTGTATCTGCATTTTGTTATTTCCATACTATTTTGCTAATGTTCTGCTGGTTGTCTGCAGAGATGATTAACTTCTGCTGAACAAACCACACCTGTTTCGTTTACTGCCACTTATATTAAATATAACCTTGTCTGCTAAGTCTGTCGGCACAACACCTTTCTGCTGGATGAAGTGATGAACATCAATGTACATGCAGGTTACCCACCTAAGTTGGGGGGAAAAGATGGAGGATAGGTAACGACGAGAGGGTAAGGGTCCCTCTCTTTTGTACTTGGGGCTAAATGATTCAGAGTAGGTCCGAGGAGGACGCCTATCGATGGATTTTTACTTTTGGTTAAAATGTCACTGTAATAGTTATTAATTTTTAACTAACACATTTAATTAAAGAAAAATAGAAAAAGCATGTTATATCTTCACAGAAAATATAAAGAAAAGGGGGGGGGGGAGTTATGTTAAGAAGCCAATTGTTCAAAATAGTTTCTACCTTTTACGAGTTAGAAGCTAAAAGTTATTTGGAACAGACTTTTGGTTGAAATAACACTATAATAGCCGTTAATTTTTTTAAATCATTTGATTAAAAAATAAAAAACAAAATTATATACTAAAAAACGGTTTTTAGCTTTTGTAAGCTAGTACCCGGAGTTATTTGAAACGGCGGTTTGCGTGACTTAACTATTGCCGGACCTGTCAAATTATGTACTAGCTCTGTCATCCTGTAACATGGCCCATATGTACTTGCGGTTCCTCGTGGAAAACATGACGTGCCAAATTGTATGCACTGTGCATAGGTTCCCCTACCGTACAGATAGCATTACAGCAACATCTTGCGTACAGCTGCTGAGATGGAACTATGGGTTTGTTTGATATGGTTTTTGATTAAATTTTTTAAATTTTGACTATTTGCAACAGAGATTATAGAGAGAGATACTCGCTTGTAATTTTGGTTGATATAGATATTGGACTTTTAACGTGTACTACAATTAACTTGTAGATTCCGTCTTAAAAAAATTTCTGTTTGAAAGTTAAGTATTATAGTAAGAGTCAAAAACCGTTTTTTAAAAGCCGTAAAAAACAGATCCTACGAGGGCGAGGGTTTTTTCGCGCGTGGCAAACGCAGCGCTTGCCCGTCGCCCGGACCGCCGGGTTCTACCACCGGCTCCTACCATCTTCTCTTCTCTCTCTCTGGCTTGTAGGGCCCTGGCTCGTCACGTCAATCAACACATCACACCGGCTCCATTTACACCAGCACACGGCCGAACTCCACTCTTAGGGTGTGTTTGGTTGGTGGAATGGGGAGGAATAGGATAGGATGATTCCAGTTTTTTTGGTTGGGATGGAACGAGATGGTTCTGTCCATGTGTTTGGTTCATAGTATGGGATGGTTCTATTTTTTGTTTGGTTAGTGGGATGGAGAAGAATGGAACCGTCCCGCGCCGGCCTCAAGCGCCGCCGGCCGTGCTCGATCTCCTACGCCGCCGCCCGCGCCCGACCTCCCGCGACGCCGCCCGCCGCCGCTCGCGCGGGTCCCCGCCCGGATCTGGATCTGGAGTAGGGAGGGGGAGAGAGAGGGGTGAGAGCACGGCCTCAAGCACCGCCGGCCGCGCCCGATCTCCTACGCCGCCGCCCGCGCCCGACCTCCCGCGCCGCCGCTCGCGCGTGAGTTTTCTGTGGGATGGAGTCGTCTGGGATTTTTTGTGGAATGGCATGATACCGAATTTTTGAGGAATATTCCTTTGGGAGGGACCATTTGCTTCCATTCCATTTTCCACATACCACAATCCAAACAGCTGGATGACCTTAAAATTGGAACGAGACCATTTCATCCCTAGGTCATCCTAGCATCCAAACACACCCTTAAACCCCACAAAAACCGCACTTCGGAAAGGCCAAAACCCCACTGACGCACGAGCAAACATACACCACAATGCCAGCTTCCGTTGCCCTCTTCATGTGCCTGCTCTCCATGGCCGCCGCCGCGGCCATGGACCCGGCAGAGAGGGAGACGCTGTTCCTCGTCATGGACGCCATCTCCTCCGACCGGGACTGGCGCTCCGAGAGCCCCGACCCCTGCAGCGCGCCGTGGCCGGGTCTCGAGTGCAAGCCGGTCGGCAACGCAGCCACCCCAGCCGCCGGGCCCCTGCACGTCACGCGGCTGGACTTCGGCATGGAGCCGAACCCGTCGTGCAAGGACACGGCCGCCTTCCCACCCCAGGTGTTCTCCCTGCCTCGCCTCCAGTCCCTCTTCTTTGTCGACTGCTTCAGGAACGCGGCCGCTACCACGACCCTCGCCTTGCCGTCTGCCACCAACCTCTCGTCTTCCAGCCTGCAGCAGCTCAGCATCAGGGCTAACCCGTCGCTGTCCGGCGCGATGCCGCCGCAGCTGGCGAGCCTCAGGTCCCTGCAGGTGCTCACCATCTCCCAGAACGGCCTGATCCGTGGTGAGATCCCGCAAGGTATCAGCGAGCTCAAGTCGCTGGTGCACCTCGACCTCAGCTACAACTCACTCTCCGGGCCGGTGCCGAGCCAGATTGGCGAGCTGACGAGCTTGGTCGGTCTGGACCTGAGCTACAACTCGCTCTCCGGCCCCATCCCCGGCCGGATCGGCGAACTGTGGCAACTGCAGAAGCTGGACCTGAGCTCGAACAATCTCACGGGCGGCATTCCGGAAACCGTCGCCAACCTGACCTCGCTTACCTTCTTGGCGCTAAGCAACAATGGCCTGAGCGGGCACTTCCCTTCTGGCCTCTCCCGCCTCCGAAACCTCCAGTACCTGATCATAGACAACAACCCAATGGATGTCTCCTTGCCGTCTGAGCTCGGCAACCTCTGTCGTCTTCAAGAACTCCGGTTGGCCGGTTCCGGCTACTCGGGATCGATTCCGGCGGCGTTTGGTCAGCTGGTGAACCTGACAACGCTGTCACTGGAAAACAACAACCTCACGGGGGAGATCCCAGCCGGACTGAGCAGGCTGAGCAGGATGTACCATCTGAACCTGAGCAACAACGGGCTGGGCGGGCCCGTGCCGTTCGACGGCGCGTTCCTGCGGCGGCTCGGCCGGAACCTCGATCTGAGCGGCAACTCGGGCCTGTGCCTGGACGACCGGAGCGTCGTGCGGGGCGTCGGCATCGGTGTTGGTGTGTGCAGTGGCGGCGGCGGCGGCGACGGTTACGGTTCGTTGGCGCGTAGCTCGGTTAGTAGAGCTACAGGGGGAGGAGCTGTGAGGGGTTCCACGGACGGTCTCCGGTTTCGGCTGCTTGACCCTGCCGCGTGCGTGCTGGTGTCCTGCATTTTCGCTTTGAATGGGTACGTGCAGTATTGATTGGAATCTTGTAATGGTACTGCCTCTGTACGTATCTGTGTGTTGCAATGTTTAACTTATCTAGGGCTCTAGGCTTTAAGTAAAGTTGCAGAAGTGATTTGAGCGGTGCTCTTTCTCCGAGATCTGCGGACATTGATACCAAAGCTGAAACGTGTCTAAGTCTTGTTACTACATTGCAAGACGAAAATTCCTATGGTGTGCGATCAATTTCACAGATGTGCCCCCATCCCACAGTACAGTTGTAAACTGGTAATGCGTCGATTGTCACCATAAAGATAAACAATCTTGCAAACGAGCGAAGGGAATCGGCAGACCCTGCGTAGTTACTGAAAGTAAAGTGTAAGGTCTGCTGTACAAGACTTTTTTTATTTAATCTTTTTAAAATATTTTATTGAGAATCCTTCTTAATATTATTTTTAAATCTGATCCTTTTGCCACGCCACTACCCGTAGAAAAACATTTAGGGTGTGTTTGGTTGCTTTTGGGTAGTGAGATCGTATATCCTGGATGAGGGGAAGCTGGATGAGGAGGGCCGTATTTTGAAAAAGAAGAGTGTTTGATTCGATGTATCTGTGGATACAGGCTGAATGAGTCTGTGATTGGTAGGCTGTATATGAGGCTGTATGAGCGGATACAGTAGGCTGAGAAGGTGTTTGGTTGGCTGTATAGTGGGGTATAGTGACCCTCGAATGTGAGAGGTGGTGTGGTTACCCCCTTCACATGTTTTTTCAGTTTTTTGCACAAACTAAGTTATTCCTAATAGTAATTTATTTACAGTATGACATATTAATTTTTTTAACTTCTGAAAAGAACGTATTTGACAATATAATGATGTATATCAGGGGAAAAACGCGACATGCAATTATTTGGTATGAACACATGTTTTGATTAAATATTTGCAACTTTACTCTAAATCAAAAGACATTAATAAAATGAACACTCCAAATACAGAGTACATAAAGATCTATATTTCTCATAATAAAGGAGCATAAGCATAGTCATATATCTTAGCTTACACTTCAAGCAAGTAGCCCCTACATAATTACAAAAGGTGTGCCTTGAAGACACCATCAGCACATCAGTCCACATGCAGTAATTAAGCCCTACATAATTACAAAAGGTATGCACCATGCACACATCACACAACAGATGTCCATAGTTTCATCTTACATAAATAGTTATGGCCTGTAGGGGGAAGGATTATCCATCAACCACCAACTAATTAGGCAAAAGGTTAGTGGTCAGTAGAAATAGCCTACTCATCGAAGTAGTGCTTCTCAATCCAATGATTCATCCACATACGACGATGTTCGTCACTCATCTGCACAAAACCAATGCTTTGTGCCTTGTGTTCATAGAGCCAACCAAGAGCAGACAGTAGGGCATTTGGAGTGAACCCAGAGAGTGTCATCACAGCATTGTAGACCCCTGGGTGTGCCTCAGCATGTGCAGACTCCCTGATAGCAGCTCCCAAGTCCTTCACTGCAGCAATCATGCCATTGAAGACAACTACTTCCTCATCACTGATCAGGCCTCTCTTCCTCTTTGAACCAGACCCACTGCATGAGTCCTTACCCTTGTCTTGAGCTGCCCCTCCTGAACCATCCTCATTTGGTGGAGTCCAAGTTGGTGGAGGACCATTGGTGTCGGTACCTCTAGCAGCTGCATTCTCCCCAAGGACCTCATCAAACCCTAAACCCTCATTCGCAAATTGAGAAATGGGGGTGGCAATAGGGTCACTTTCCACAACATCAGAAGGTTCTCCCAAAGGCTCATTTGAGCCCATGGCATACCTCCCAGTGGCTTGTCCAGCAGAGAATATGGCAGTCATCTAGTCATAGTTCTCAATAGGAACATGCAGGTATGGAGCATCCTCGGGGTGGTCCTACATGTGAACACACAACAAGGTCATGATGTTATGGAGCATCCTCGGGATGGTCCTACATGTGAACACACAAATTTAGTACCTTGATGTGGCCTTTATAGTGCTCATCCTCAAGTAATATGGTGTTGGTGGTGTCATTCCATAGAGCGCCACTAAGGTCCCGCAACTTGCATATCTTTGCCCATGCTTTCTTCCACTTCCGGAGGTGGTTACTCACCTGACTCCCAGTGACCTCAACACCGGTTTGCTCAGTTACTTGTCTGCCAACGGTGTTCAAGTGCACCTCCTTGAAGCCTTTCTCTGGCCGCACCCCACTTTCCACCAGCTCAGTTAAACGGCGTAGTATTATGTTGGACATGTGAGATGTCCACTTCATGTTGGCCCTATGTTCAGTCACAACCTACCATAAAATTGGCATGAATAAACGCACAAAGTAATAAGCAACACATAAGGTATTAAGCATAGGCCAAAAAAAATCATTACAACAAAGCTATCACACAACAAGTATCAGTACTAATTATTACAAAGTCTTGAATTTGAACAAAGTACAATGTTACAGGACCATCCCGACATTCACACACGCATGTTTCCCCTATTGTTCCACATAGCTAGTGCCCACTCATTCCTCTTCGCTGCCCAGGTGTTGTTGTCATACTCAATGTCATGGTGCTGTTTTTGATCTACAGGGTTTGGAGTCCATTGTTGTTCCCCAGGGACACACTCATCTTCCCTGTGCAGTAGTATCCAATTGTGCAAAATGCAACAGGAAGCACTAATTTTACTTGAGTCTTGTATGGGTGGAATGGTTTATTATACAAAATTCTGAAACGATTCTTCAGTGCACCGAATGCTCGTTCCACTGTGACCCTAAGAGAGGAGTGCCTTAGATTGAACAACTCTCTTTGGTCACGAGGGTGGTTCCTTCCACTATACTCATTCAAGTGGTACCGGCAACCACGATATGGTGGGAGAAACCCTGGCCGAACAGCATAGCCTGCGTCTACGAGGTGGAATTTACCTAACAAGCGACAAATACTGGTCAAGTAAGTTTTTTTCCAACAAATTGCACTTACTAATTGCAGAACTAACCGCACTTACCCGGTGGCACCCTTAAACCATCATCCCTCTCCAATGCATCTGCTAGAATAGTGGCATCATGAGCAGACCCCTCCCACCCAACTAAGACAAATGTGAACTTCAGATCGAAGTCCACAGCAGCCATGACATTTTGTGTGGTTACACCCTTCCTACCTCGAAAGGCGGCTGCCATAGATGCGGGGACTCTAGCAAGCACATGAGTGCCATCTATAGCGCCAATGCAATCCTAATAAATATGAAAAACCAATTAGTTAAGGGCTGCAATGGCCAAAAATTTTTTCATTCCAATGTCAAACTAGTGCCTTGAAGTATGGGTTGAATCTGCGGCTGGTTGCAATTTTTGGGTGGATGTCATGGGACGGTGGCCGAATCATCTCTCCACGCAGCTCTCCAATAGCATACAACACTTCTTGAAAATAACGACTAATAGTCTCCAAACCCCTTCTAAAATTAAGCTCTATCAACCTAAACCTACAATTGTGCCCAACCACTTGTAGGAACATGGCAACTTGTTCCTCAATTGAGCAATTAATTGTGTCTTTAAGCAACCTTCTTGTTCTAAGCAATGTGCACAAGTGGAAAAACGGGGCTCTTCTCATTCGAAGTTGTTCTACACAATGCCTATCATCATTGTGAAAAATGAACCTAAGGTTTGCCATCCTGATTTTGTCTCTTTCGGCTAAGGGACCATATGTGATGGGTGGTGTACGACCAGCACGCCTATACACAAATAAGGTGTACGCACACATGGTAGCAACTAGTCCAGCTGCATTACTAATGATTTTACGGCGCTTGACAGAAAAATCGTCCATCTAAAAATGCACACAAACAGTAAATTGCATTACTAATTATTTTACTAGAACGTAGGTTTTGGTTAATCACAATATTATACTTGGCAAAGTAATAGAGGATGGGTAGGATTTACCGTTTCCGAAGCAAAGATCGAGGGCGTGTGTGGTTCTTGCAGGCAGTAGATCAAATCTCTGCAATGGGAGAAATATGTAAGCTACATCACATTGCACATAAGGAAAAAATGCAATTGACAAAAAATGCAATCGGCCGAATCCCAGAGAGAGGGCGTCGGCGTGGCCTGCGAGGGAAAAATTCCCCTCGGCTGGATCCCTAATCGGCCGAATCCCAGAGAGAGGGCGTCGGCGTGGCCCGCGAGGGAAAATCCCCCTCGGCCAGATCCCTCCGCCCTGCTCCCTTTTTTCTTGCTGCCTTCGGCCGAAGCCGCTTCATCTCCTTCCCCCGTCTCCCTTTTCTCAGCGCCTCCCACCGGTCCGGCTCTCCAACGCGCCGACTCCCAGCGCCTCCCCTCGGTGTTCCCCGACCTGACTTCCCCACGCGCCATCGGTTCCAGCGGCGATGCGCCGCGCCGCCTGGGCCATCTTCGCCGCGCCAGGCTGCCGGCCGCCCCCGCCTTGCTGCTCCGCTCCGCACGGTGAACCACGGCCGGATCCGTGGCCTAGGGCCCGGATCCGGCCGAGGGGGAACCCCGCGTGGCGCCTCCACGAGCCGCGGCCGCCGCCTCCCGAAGGACCTCGCCCGCGTCCGCCGCTTGCGCCGCCGCCTCCCGAAGGACTTCGTCGGATCCGGAGGAGGGAGAGGGAGATCACCTGCTGCCGGATCCTTCGACGCGGAGGACGCGGAGGACGCGCAGAAGAGCAGATATCGCGAGGGGAGCGCTGAGAGGTAACCCTAGCCCGCCTTGCCTGACTCCCTCCGTCCAGGACTCACAGCTTCGGTGGAAATGAGCTTCACTCCCGGTCCCGGATCCGGACCGTATGCGGGATGGGCGGATCCAGGCTTGCACAGTACATCCATCCAACCAAACATCTGTCTATTGCGTACAATACGGTGGAACTGGGATCCAGCCGTCCATATTCAGGCAACCAAACACACCCTTACGGACTGCCAAGCTAGTATACACAGTGTGGCAAGGGGTGCTACACGTGACCAACGCAGCCGATATGGCATGCTTTTGCCACATTGGCATACTGCCACGCTATGCAAATTGACATGGCAAACAGCTTCCGCCACGCCTCAAATGTTGGCGTGACAAACTTAAAAGCATTAAAGTATTAGATTTGTAAATAAAGTTGAGGAGTCATCAGTGACGTATTGTCAAAAAAACTTAAATAATAAAAATTTTGCTGTGCAATAAGCAAATGCTCCACTATATATTTCCCTTTCTAAAAGGAAATTGAATCGAGGGAAACGGCAAAGTTGTTTAGCCTTGTTGCAATTGTCAGTGGTTTGGCAAGTCCATGAATTTCACAAGAAAGAAAACATCGATGGATAGTGGATGCCTTTTTTCCCTTGTGAATTTTGTATGAAATGATGTTGTTCCAAATGGGCTTATTACCTGCAACCAAATTTGTAATCCTCAATGCTCCTGTTGTAAGCTGCTTCAAACCATGGTGTTGTAAGCATGGAGCTGCTACTGGAGTCTCTCTAGTCTCGAATCAACATGAATTGTTGAAAAGTAGACTGAAAATGGCTAGTTACAAAAAAAGTGCACGACCTCATCTATGTCCCGGATCACCAGAATTAAGGAAGAGACTGGAACCTGAATTTTAGCGGGGCCAAAAGGCTAGTGAAACTCTTACATACATATGTAACGCCATAAATTTTTTGAACCATGGGCGCAGGCTGTTTTTTGGCCGGGCACTCCCAACCCTTTCTTTCTATTTGTAATACTTCCTCTCTCTCTCTGTCGATGGTGGTGATCATTTAGATTTTTTTTGTGGTTTATGGCTGAAAAGTACTGTAGCTAGCTGAAAAAATACTGTAGTTGACAGAGACTTATTTAGCATAATTAAATTAAAAAATATAAAAAATGTGTTAGCCCATTACGTATAATACAAACAAATATGGGAAAAAGAACCGGCAAAAAAGCTCAGCAAAAAGCCAAAAGTTCAGAAAAAGACAAAATTTATAAATAGTGAAAAATAAGTCAGAAGCTAAAAGCTAAAACCAAAATGATCACAGCCACTAGTATTCTTGCCAGTTAAAAAAACAAAAGAGGTGCACGCTCTTGCCCGTTAAAAAAACAAAAAAAAATGCACGAGGGCTAAATCAATCTACATCTGTGGGGATGTATGTGACATAAATGAAAGCAACTGTCAGGGGGAGGAAACCCAAAAATATGTGAAGAAATTCATTCTGTGGAAGACGTGTAAAAAAAGAGCTACCCGTACTCAGAGAATAACTATTTGTATGGAGACATCTAGTACTATGCATCTAGTACTAGCAATTCACACCGTCCTCAGATTGCTGGAGTGAATTAACTCAAGTATGGGCTCACTTCCTATATCAGCTACTACCTCGACCCTCATTTTTACATGCGAGAGTGAACAGAACGCGCAACGTCACGAACTTCTCTGCTACAAGCGTGGACTCGAATCGCATCCGCTCAATCGACGGGAGAGCTTACATGCGGTTCGTTCTCCCGACCGCAGCGCATGAGCCAGCGAAAACCGCACCGTGGTAATGCAACACACAGTTAGCCAGTGTCCAGTGACACTACTATTTGGACGAAAAGACAGCACCCCGCCGGGCCCTGGCCGGCCGGGACACCTGGGGTCGGGCGGGCAAGCACTAGCGGCGGAGAGACACAACGAGAAAGGGAGCAACAGTTGCCAACTGTGGACGCCCATCACCGCCTGCCACGGCCCTGTCTGCCTGCCTGCCCAGCGAGCAGTACGCCACACTGCTACTGCTGCATGAGCTTGACGCGGTGCAGGCGCGGGGGTCCCGTGCTGAGCCGCGCAGGAATAGCGGTGCACGGGGCAGAGGCATGCAGCGTGGGACACCGCCGCACGGACGGGAGCGGCCGGGGGCAGAAACGGGTCAAGGAGGAGAGCGCGCGGCTGAGGTACTGTTCATATTAGTTTCGTTTTTGTCTATTTTGATGATGTGATAGAAAAAATATGCAAAGATGATCAAAGATCGGTATGGATCAAGTTTTGGCTCAAGTTAAATGTATGTAGTAGCTTAAGGAACTCTTTTATAGATTTTATTGGTCTCGATGTTCGATGAAAAAGACAATATTGATAGAATAGATGTTGAACTATAAAGAAAAGAATGGCTACTAGTTCGAAGTTAATCTTGTGCCGTTTTGATCAATTATGGTTTATATATTTATTTAGATATTCTTTTTGGAACCCTCTTTGATTTTCATTTGAAATCCGGTATAACTGTAGTTGTATCAGCGGTAGTACCGTGGCCGTTACATGTCAATATGTTATTTTTCAGAGAGGTGCATTCCTGATCTTACCTTGGAACGATACTACCGTAGTAGTAGTATGACCACACTTGATGTCTGGTACTACCGAAATGCGGTATGATCACACTTTAGTTGGCGATAACTAATTTTCAGTAGGTGCATTTTAGAGTATTTTTCTCTCTTGAAAATCGATACTACTACAACTGAGATGCGGTACTACTATAAAATCGGTACCACCATGGCATATGAGTGTTGTACTACTAATATTTGGTTTAACGGTTAGTTTTTATGTATTTAATAAATCTTAAGTAGCCGTTGAATAATAGGTGTGGTAGTAACAACTATTAATGGTGGTAGTACCGTATCCCTTGATTTTTTTTAGGATTTTAACCCCAACGGTCATTTTGGTGGGTGAAGACTATAAATAAGTCTCTAGCAACAGCAAGCAAGATTCTTGGACCTCACTGAATACACTTAAGTTATCGCTACTACCTCTTTAACTCATTTGCTCTATTTTTATATTTTGATATTGTTGAGAGCATTCAAGTGTATTGTATCATCTAGTTAATCATTGTGACATTTGAAAACCTTCAAACAAGCGTCATTGGATTATTACTCTTAGTGGTTACCAACACCTAGATGACTTAGAGGAGTTTGTGTAGTGATATATTCAAAGAAGATTGTGAAAAAGACCTGGTACAATTGTGAAAGGTCGGAGCTTACTGTAACATCCTGAAAATTTGAATTTAAAATTTTTAAAGCTTTTGAATTATTTTGCAATGAATTTTATTTGAATTTGGAGTTTATGGGATTTTCTTGAAAAATTTGATGAAGGTTCCAAAAGTTGGAGGAGAAATAAACATGTTTAAATATGAGAGAATTAAAAATTTAAAATAAGAATCTGAAAAGATGTTCCAAAAGAATTAAAAAGGAAGTTGTGATCAAACATAGCACCTCATTTCAAATAAATAATGGTATGAAAAGTTAAGGAATAAACAAAATAAAAATATTAACATTTATAAATATATTCATGTATGCATATAACTATGCATAACAAGAAAATAATCCTTATGAAATTAATGTCAAAAGAAATGGAAGATACAGAAATATAGGGGAGCAAGGAAGAGAACAAATAAAAATGGGAAATATACGAATATATGTATAAACATATGAAAGCAAATGCATAAAAAAAAGAAAAGCAAGCCGGGCCAGCCATCACCTCCGGCCCAGCCCAACCTCTTTCCTTCCCGCCGAAGCGCGCCTACGGCTCCGGCCCAGCCGGACGCACCCGAGCGGCCCAGCTCGCGCGCGCCCGCTTCTCCCTCTGCCGAGCGGGCCCCGCTCCCTCGCGTCCCCTCCCTCTGACCAGCGGGCCCGATTTGTCGGCGCCCTCTTCTTCCCCCTTTTTCCCCGCACGCCCGGACCCCCCACCCCTTCTTCTCTTCCTCCGCGCGGCTCCGGTCAAAAAGCCGGGTAACCCGGCTACGAGAATCAAGCCGAGCAGCAGAGCAGCGGTGACGCTAGCGCATCGCCCAAATCTCATTGCCATACTCCTGTAGCCGCTGCCGCCGCTGACATCGCTGTCGTCCCCGATCCACGCCGGGCTGTTCCCCACGGTCGCCGCCTTGAATTCTCGCCCCGCTACGCCCGGCCTCATCACGCGCACGACGCTAGACTCCTTGCCCCTCCGCACGCGCACGGCATAGGGGCATCATGCCGAATCCCCGCGAATTCCCGGCTCTGCCACCGCCGCCTAACATCGCCAGTGTGCCGCACGGCCTCGCCAGCGGTCAGCCCAACCCGTCGCCTATAAAACCCGGAGGACCCCCTCATTCGCATCGCCACGACTCCCTCTTCATCCCACCGAAAGCAATCGACCTCTACCGCCCTCAATCGCCGGCGAGCCGAGCGCCACTTCCAACTCCGGCGAACCCCGATCCGGCGATCCAAGCCGTTCGGGTCCAATTCCTCGCACCCACCTCATCTCCGGACCTCCGCGAAGCCATGCTCGGCCTCGCCTGAGCTCTTCATCGCCTGTACTCCGCCGGCACCGTGCCCCTTTGTCCCCACCGACACCTCCGTGACCTCCCGGACGCGTTTTTGTGGTCACCTGCGCCTCTTCGGCCACCCCTCGCCGCCGTCGCCACCGCCTTCTTCTTCCTCTGCCCGGCCCCCTCTGAGAGATATTTCAAAGGGAATTATTCCCCATATAGGGTAAGCAACAACTGAACGGTCACTTGGTTAATTGCGCTGATTCTCTTCTCCCCTTCTCAACTCCCCCGCCGCGCGCGTTCGAGCCTCCGGCTCCGCAGCGCCGGGTTGAGTTTTTTGCGTTTTATTCCGGGCTGACAAGTGGGCCCCGCTAGTCAGCGACCGGCTGTCTGTGGGCCGGCTGACCTCTACGTCCCGCCTGTCAGTGCCGCCCGCTGACATGTGGGCCCTACTGGCCATAGACACAGAGAATAAGTAAATAACGAAAAAGATAAAATGGAAAATATGATCTATGGGGCCCACCTGTCAGAAATTTCATAATTTTTGGATTTAACTGGACTGAGAACTTTAAATGAGCATAACTTATTCATTTTAACTCCAAATTGAGTGAAACAAATTTCTAAATTTATCTAAATTCAAGATCTATCTAATGGGACTGGAACCATGATTTTTGGAGTTCATTTGAATTTCTGGTAATATTTTGTTGATTTGCTTATTTTCTTTTTATCCAAATTTTCGTGCACGATTAAAATAGCGTACGAGGCTTCCACCTTTGCCATAACCTTCTTCCACCTTTGCCATAACCTTCTTCCACCTTTGCCACTGGCTTCCTGGCTACCACGGCCTTTCACCATAGCCGCCTGAAGCTGGCTCCCTCACCAGGGTCACCTCCTGCCACTTGCTTGCTCGCTAGGGTTGCCCTCCACCGCCGTCCTCCCCTTGGTCCTTCGCCATTGCTGGCCTCTTCAGTGCCGTCTCCAACTGGATTCGAGCTATTGGATGCTATATCCAGTTGGACCCAACTAGCTCCGAGTGGCTAGCGGTCGGATCCATCCATATATGAGCAATGCTAATTGTACCTGATCAGCTCCAAGTCGATGGCGGCAGGATCTGGTAAAGGGAAGTCGACGCGGCAAGCTACGACCCAACACAATGGCGAGATCGTTCAAACAACGAAAAACGTCGTCGCTTTGGTATCGTGTTTTCGTGATGCAACCGTTGCGTCTGGAACGGCCGATCTCCTCCTCTGCTTGATCTGTAGACTCCGGCCCCGTTTGGCACAACTCTAGCTCCGAGATCTATGCTGGATCTGTAGTTTGTTGACTAAATTAAAGTGATTTAAATATTTTTATTTAATATATAATATAAATGAAATGAGTCATGTAAATGCACTTAACATGCCTGCAACTCTAGATCCAGAATTTCTTAGAGCTACAGATGACCAACTCTAAAAAATCTACATATTTTTTAGAGTTAGAGCTCTGCCAAACAGGGCCTCCGTGTCTTCAAAAATCTTAGCTGGCCCTGGTTAGAGACATACCATGTCTTGCTATTGGAAATGGCGTAGGCAAATCGATCGGCCCACCCCTCCCATGTAATCTCGGTCCACGCCCTCCGCCCGCGACACACCCAAAATCTTAGCGTTCTCAGCCCAACTAAACCGCGAAAATTGTAACCATCTCCGGGTCCCAAAAGGCCCACCTGACCACGGCCTCTCCCCTTCGTCTCCCCAGGAGCCGCACAGCTCCCTGCCCCCTTTGCCCGCCACCCGCCGCCATGGAGGCGCTGCACGAGGAGACGCCCTTCGACCTCGCCTTCCACCCCTCCTCCCTCCTCGTCGCCACCTCCCTAATCACCGGTGAACTCTACCTGTACGCAACACCACAACCCTCCACCCTTGTTTGGCCTATAGCTTCTGCCGCTTCTTCGTTTGCTTCGTACCGCGACGAAGTAACCGCCCATGGTCTAACTAAGTAGCTGGATTTGTAGGTTCCGCTACTCCGAGGATTCGCCGCCTGAGAGGTACTAGCGCTAATCTGATGAAAATTTTAGCTCCTGGACCGCTGCTCCTGTTTAGCCTCGTTGCAATTTTTTAAGAGGGTTTAGATGTAGTGGCGTCTGGAGAATCCCTGAGATGGACTTATGTTCCGGGCATTGTTTACTACTTAGTCAGAATTTTGGTGTAGTGTCACTCGCGTGTGTAGTGTGATCGCATGAGTAGGAACATCTCAGAGGTCCGTTCTATGAGTAGGAATTAATGCAGATTTTGACTAACTTTGGATTTCTACCAGTTATTACATCCTTAATTCTGTGTGTCGGTCGTCTAAGTTTAGTAGGATTTAAGCTTGTTTCGTAGTTTATGCTATAAGGGGTAGACATATCCTGGGATTTGAGGCAAAGTTGTTTTTTCTTTCTGCAAAATTAGGTTGTTTGCGGTGAAGGCTCAGGTGAAGGCACATGATGAGTCATGCAGAGCTGTCTGCTTTGCGGACTCAGGACATGGTAATGACATGGCCTTTATAATGTATTTTCATGTATTTCACTAGTTCCATACTTCTGGTCATCTGGTCATGCATTTTGTGGGTGATTATTTTTTGTCACCTGTGCTCACTTGCCTTAAGCATGGACTGCATGGTATTGGTACTGCAAATGATGCAACACCATGTCAGCAATTTTGAGGTGGAGACCGACATTCCACTTGTCAGATCCGTTGACAAGGCCTTTTGACTTGTATTGATGTCTGGCATATTTCAGTGATTTTGATGGGATCTGCTGATTGCTCAGTTCTCGCCTCTGATGTAGAAACAGGCAAACCCATTGCACATCTGGAGAATGCACACGAGTGAGCTTAGTTAATTTACATCTGCATTCTGCTATTATTGATATTGCTTGCAGGCTAAATCTTCAGTTTTGTTTGACATTCTATTCCTTGTCGTTTTGTTAGGAACGGGATAAACCGCTTTGTCACTCTTGCTGAAACTACAATAGCTTCAGGTGATGATGAAGCTTGCATTAAGGTACATTACATATTGGCTCTACTTCTCAGGGTAACTCTACCACGATGAGTATAATTTTATTTACACCAGCTAGCATTTAGGGATACTGATGTGGCTACTGCTTTACCTGAGCACACTTGTTCACATTAAATGTTTGGGTAGTTAAGAGAAGAACTGTCAACTGTTGCTTGAAGCTAATTTAAAGATGCATATTCTTTGGACTTTATGCATAAGCAAGCTTTATGCTTTTCTACTGTGCAATTAACTCTTTAGAATAAGAATAAATATTTTTTATATATTGAGTTTACAGAATAATGGTTCCCTCTACTTCAGGTATGGGATACGCGAGGACGTTCTTGCTTTAGTTCTTTTCATTGTCACGAGGATTACATTTCAGATACGATCTTTGTGCCTGAAACCAATCAAATATTGGCAACAAGGTGCACACTTCGTTTCTTTGCAATGTCAAATGATGAATATGATGCCAGGACTTACCTAATTTGTTTTGTAGCATACGCGATCGTACAAAATTTGCAATTAATTTTGCCCCAGCCCTTTTTTCCCCTCGTAGTGATAGTTCTGCTTGGAGATAAAGGCTAGTTTCTTTGGTTATGCACTTCATGTAGGCCTACAAATCTGTGCAAGAAAAAAGTTTATCTTTTTTTTTTTTTGAAAAAGGGCTTACAAGTTATTTTTGCATCATTTATCCCCTTGCAAGTTCCTCCTGTTTGAAACAAACCCACCTGCTATTTAGTGGCGGAGCGTGGGGCAAAAACAAGAGGGGGCCAATTGCCAATCAATTTTTCTGCAATTCCCCATGTTTCCACCCAAAATCAAGCCTCCAAAACACTAATCCAAGCACATATACCACAAGATTAGAGGATTGGATCAAGGTTTTAGCAATGGATCGATCCATCGGGCAAAGCTCAATAGGAGAACAGGCTCTTTTACGCTCTTTTCTTCTTCCCTTGGACAGCAGTACCTTGGACCTCCTCCATGGAAGAAATACAACCGCTCCCCCTCTTATTTCAATTTTCCTTCTCTTCTTTCCATTTCCTCTCTTCCCTTGTCTACCTCCTCCTACGACTTCATGGCAACTGCAGCTACTGCCTCCTACAGTGGCACAAGCAAGAGAAGCGGTATGGTGCGGTAGTAACTAGGGAAGAGAGAGACAGCTACTGCCTTCTAATAAGTTGAACGTTGATAAAGTACAAAAAGAGGGTTGAGGTTGTTAGTGATATGCCATAGAGGCAATAATGGAGATGATTGTATCACCTTTATGTTTATGATCTTTTGAATATGTTATTTTGTCAATTGAAAATATCTTTCATATTGATCAATAAGTATGCGATTTGTTCGTGGAACTCTTTATTCATGTTTTGATGTTATTCTAAATTATCTCTAATCTTATATCATTATATGGGACAATTATGATTTAAAGATCAATATATGTATTGATTGATGATCATGTTTTACGGATCATAAATATGGGGATATCAAATCAATAATGTGGACACATAATAGAGAATATGTATTGGATTAACCCACCATGAGACACTGCTGGAATTGTTATATTCTTAAGTGTTATCAGTTGGTCTTATGCATAGTGTGTGTAGGATTCTTAGACCTGAGATCATTCAATATTTTACTTAGAGGTTGTCAAACACTATTTCGTAATTGGATGATTATAAAGGTAATTTTCGGATATACTATGAAACATGCAGATGAATGTAAGTAATCAAGATGGAGTTTGCCCCTCCTATATAATGGGAGAGATATCTTTGACACTTCGATGTGATTGAATTAAGGAAGTGCATTGTCATTCCAAATATGGTTGATGAGTCAATTGCAACTGAGTAATCCACTACAGGTTCGAGTTATCATAGGATAGCACGCTTCTCGTCTAGTCGTCTTAAGTTCGATCTGGTATTGTGAGACAAGGGTATCGGTACATGAGCACTATATAGGTTCGCCCGATACGATTTTTATGCATATTTGGGAGTTAGTATATCCTGCTAGGGACCACTATCGACTTGTGGCTTGAAATATATATGAACCTACATAATTACACACTTAACGGGTTAGTAACGGGTTAGAATACATTAGTTTGGATTGGATTCGTTCCTAATGAGCCAAATGGGCTTCGCAGCTTGTTGAGCACCTACCGTAAGGTTCTAACGAGGGGCTATATTAAGAGAGACGTGGGGCTGAGAGAGGTATTCTGTACACACCCACCGAAACCCTAGTCGTCACCTCTCACAGGCCCTGCCGTGCACGCTGTTGTTAACACACTGGCGTACGGTGTTCCTCCCCAGACGTGTGAACTTTGTTAAAGGTGTTGCTGGCGCTGATCGGGCCGATCGCTAGGAGGATACGGTTGGCTTGTGGAGATCGATTACTTCCACTATACCGACGCCCACTACGTTGAATCGGGCTGCTTTGACTTTTCTTGTATTGCATTGCACGTCTATTGGTAACAATTCATGATCTCTTACTCGTATAGCTTCCTAATTTATGTAGTAGAAATTTTAATTTGCGCTATTGTAGTCTACTCCGTATCCCAACAGTGGTGTTTGTTTCTTTTCCCCTTAATCTTGTCCTCTTTCCATTTTCTGTTTTTCTTTCACAAGCACCGAATACATGAACATACTATAGATTATTTAGCAAATCGTTTATGCTGTTATTATTTGAATGATATAGTATCTTTGAATCTGCATTTCTTATTTCTTTTTATGGTGGGCTTGTTTGTTTAGTGTCATGGATGAATATATGCACTTGCTATTTCTGTTCTTTGGATTTAGTATTTTGTCGCTAAAACTCCAAATGCTATGGGTGGCTGCAGTGGCGACGGGACATTATCTGTAAACAATCTCTGCAGGAACAAAGTTAGTGTCTCTCCCAAGTCCCAATAGATCTTATACCGTAACAAGTTCGAACCACAATCTATCTTATACCGTAACAAGTTCGAACCTCAATCTAACTTTTTCATGGGTGCATTACTTTGGATTAATTGTGTACACATGAATCTTGTTCTATATGCTAACAGGTAAAGTCCCAATCTGAATTTTCAGAAGACGAATTGCTCTCTGTGGTGGTAAATTGGTAATGAAGGTAATTATGCTTGTTCTATATTTTTCTTTTCATTGCCTTTTCATCTTTAGCTTCATTATGGATGCCTTATCATTCGTTCTTGATGATCCCCAGAATGGTCAAAAGGTTGTTTGCGGAACTCAAATTGGAGCTCTATTGTTATATTCTTTGGGGTATTTCAAAGATTGCAGGTAGCCGCACATGTATCACTTTCTGTTCTTTCTTGATTTTGGTTGAACATTGCTGTTCCAATTTCAAATATTATACCCGTTGTATAGGTGGTGCTGTCCAGCATTGCTTACGAACATTGGATTTTCGTGGTTAGTGACCGTTTTCTTCGACACACACTATCTGTTGATACAATGTTGAAGGTTAGGGGGAGCTAAATCTGGTGATAATTCATCATTTGTGATCATTGTTTTTGTAATCGTTTAACATGTGCATCTCTTCCATGTTTTAGCTGGACGAAGAAGCTCTGATATCTGCATCAGACGGTATGATCTTGGGTTAATATTATTTAGATTTCTTGTTGTAACACCACATCGTTGGATTTTGTTTAGATTAGTGGGCATATTACCTGATAGGATAGTACAACCACACTCTGGGCATTCAAGAGTACCCAATTGAGGCCCTTGGTATGTCATGTCCATTTGTTGGTATAAGTAGGTGGAACTGTGGAAGAAATATTGCATTCTGAATCGTTTACTTTGCTCTGCAGGTTTCGCAAATGATAAGAAATGTCTCGGTAGCATTTCACACGACAAAATGTTGAAGGTTCCCCGCCCTCTCTCTCTCATGCGATGAGCACAGCATATGAAATTAACGTGTTGTATAGTATATAGTTTGTGGATCTTCCCCCTTGTAATTATACTGTAACCCAGGGTTCTAAATCCCGATGGTAACCGGTTTTACCGATAGAATTAAAATCAACGTTTTTTTATTTAATTCAAATTTAAAATCTTGAATGTAAAAATTAGTTTCCCCAATAATGTTTACATTGTTTACACTAATGAAATGTGTTAGGAAGATGCATGTACCTTCCGTGCTTGATTTTATGCTTTTTGTCATGAATGTATTAGATCAGCGGTTTTTTATTTAATTCAAATTTAAAATTTTGAATGTACAAGTTAGTTTCCCTAATGATGTTTATATTGTTTAACACTAATGGAATGTATTTAGAAAGATGCATGCACCTCTCGTGTTTGACTTCATGTTTTCTGCCATGAATGTATTAGACCGACATGTTTTTATTTAATTCAAATTTCAAGTTTTAAATGTAAAAGTTAGTTTTCCTAATGATGTTTACATTGATTAATACTAATAGAATGTATTAGGAAGATGCATACACCTCTCGTGCTTGACTTTATGCTTTTTGCCATGAATGTATTAGGAATTTCTAATTTTAAATTTGAAAAATGGTTTTTAGCGGGGTTTTTTTTAATTTTTAGCGGGTTTTTTGATTTTTTGGGTAGTAACCGATTGGTCTTTTTTATTATCAATTTTAAATTTAAATTTTGACACATGAAATTTTTCTGGTTACCGGCCTTAGACCTATGCAGCTGCTGGACTTGCAAGAACTCTTGAATAGTCCGCCATTGGTTCACGATTCACGATGCCGGACTTGTGGAGCCTGATAGTGATGACGATGAGATGGATGTTGACATCGAGCCGAGCTCATCAAAAGGTATCTTTGAATTTTGCTTCATTTTAAAGCATGTATTCCAAGCAATTTGGACACATCTAGCACCCTAGAGGCAAAAAATACCAAAAGTAGCCCCCAAAGGAAATTAATTCCGTTTTTGGCCCCCTTCCCACCGCGCGATCACCACCGGCCGCCACGTGTCCCGGTCGTGCGATCTGGTACCGCACGACCGTACTGTTCACGGGTCGTGCGGTACCAGACCGCACGACCCGTCCGCCTCGTCGCCCGACCGCGCGATCTCCAGGCCCGAGCGCGCGACCAATTTCCCGACCGCGCGACTGCTGGCCCGAGCGCGCGATTGAACCCCCGACCGCATGATCCATTTTCCGGACCGCACGAATCCAAATACCAATGCTCGAAGGAACTGTGGATTTTTTAGGGTTTGGTCTGTTTAGGGTTTGCAATACTCGTGAATATTTGTACGGTTTCTCAATTTTGTAGTTGTAAACTGAGAAAAAAATAGATGAAGTTGCAATAATAGTTTATCTTCATTGTTAGTTGCAGATGTATAAAACATTTGGATAAATTTTTTTTAAAAACGATTAATCGTAGAACGATCGTTTCATAAAGTGGTAAGTGATATTTAGGGTTTTGTATGGTTTTAAGGTTTGCAATCACCATGTTTTTTTGTATGTTTTGTCAATTTTGTAGATGTAAACTCGGAAAGAATCTGACCAAGTTGTAATAAAAGTTTATATTCATTGTAACTTGTAGATGCCAAAAAAATTTTGGTAAATTTTTTTTAGGAACGATTGACCGTAGAATGATCGATACAAATAGTGGTAAGTGACTTTTAAGGTTTGGTGTGTTTTTAGGGTTTGCAAACCCTGTGATTTTTTTAAGTTTTGTCAATTTTGTAGTTGTAAACTGGAAAAAAATATGACGAAATTATAATAGGAATTCGTGTACGGTGAATAGAAATAAACTTCATACTACAATTGGGAGCAACATGTCGCGTACATTTTTATTACATGCATAACATATAGCATGATATGCGACTAACCCCCCAACTGCTCATACGACCTACTGTGTGGACCGGGGCCACTTTCCCTTCCTTGCCCGCTCGCGCCCTGGGTGTAGTGTGGTCTATTACATGCATAACTTGCTGGGTCTATTACATTTTGTCTACTGGGTGTAGCATGGTTGTTTCCCCTTTTTCTCACGCCCTGAAGACGGCTCCGCTGCATTCTTCTTCCTGTCACTCTTGGTCTTGAGAGCTGCCTCACGAGCTTGAAGCTCTTCCTCCTGACGCTTGATGGCTGCTTCACGCAGACTTAACTGCTCCCGCCTCCTTTGCAGCTCATCCTCCTTGCCCTTCAGACGGATTTGGTCCACCCTCACGCGGCGCTCTTGCTCAAGCCGCATCTGTCGTTCCACCTCGCGAGCCTGAGTCATCTTGACAAAGTATTGTTCTTTGTTTTCCACCTCCATTGGCCGGTTTCGTGGCCATGCCGGCGGCACCCGATCCACCCATTCGATGAACTCGCAAGGCTATGTGTGGCGTGGTAGATGTCATGGATCAAGTTGAAAAACGATAACGAGAAACAAATGATTTAGTTGTCGTCGTTACCATGAAGTCGTCATCCAGGTCTGGACACTTGAAGAACCTACGGTCGTAGTTGGCTCGTTGTACTCGATCCGTCCAGACGCACAACATCGTCCTAAAGCCGCAGTGGCACTTCGGGCGCTCATGCCACTCTGGCACTCCAAATGGGTCGGACCTCTAGGAAGACATTGTTGTGTAGTAATATTGTGATGGCCTGAGGAGGAGATGTGGTATGGAAGACATAGGAGGCCTTTATGTAGGCATGTTATCTGGTGCAGTGGACATAGTCCATGGAGAGGACGACACGGTCTTATTTCTTTTCGCTTTTTCAGGATTCCAGTGTAGCAATAAATGTCCCTATGAAGGCTTTTCAGAGTCTGTAGTCTCGTAATAAATTCAGAGCTTGGACCATTCAATGTATTTGGTACAACGTAGCCTTTTCAGTCGTTTGCAGGAAACAGTACGTTCCACGAAATAAGTGGTATAACATTGCCTTCTCAGAGGCCAGTAATCATAATTTATGAAACAACAAGCTACGGTCACTGCAAAAAGGGCTCGTTTTGTCATGTCACTGGGCAAAGCTGCCCCCTTTTGTCATGTCACTGGGCAAAGCTGCCCCCTTTTGTCATGTCGCTGGGCAAAGCTGCCCGGTATTGTCTTCTCACTGGGAAAAGCTGGCATGTTTTGTCATTTCACTGAGCAAAGCCGGACGGTTTTGTCTTGTCACTGCGAAAAGCTGGCATGTTTTGTCATTTCACTGAGCAAAGCTGCCCCGTTGTGTCATGTCCCTGGGTAAAGCTGGCATCTTTTGTCATGTCACTGCGCAAAGCTGCCCCGTTTAGTCATGCCACTTTGCAAAGCTGGTCTCTTTTGTCATGTCACTGCGGAAAGCTGGCCTCTTTTGTCATGTCACTGCGGAAAGCTGCCCCGTTTTGCCATGTCATTGCATGACGTCGTGTTATTGTGTGGTCTGTGTGACTGAGCCTGCCCCCCACAACTTATAAAAGGGAGCCATTCTTCACCTAGTCCGTTGCCTTGTTATCACTCACGTCGTGAATTAGTTGTTCCCAATCTGTGTAGTTTTGTTCCGTGCTAACTCCCCCCGACTAGGCAATGAGTCAGCTCAGCAGCTCTTCGCATACACCCACGGTGATTTGCCCGAAATGCAACACGGTTGTTAGACGTAAGACCTCATAGACGGCCTCGAATCCTGGGCGGCACTACTACAAGTGCCCCTATCACTCAGTGAGTAAGATTGTTTCAGGTTCATTCAAATCGTGGTGGCATGTTTAAAAATCTTTTTCTCATTGAATCGCAAGAAGCCCTCGGTGGTTGCCGATTCTGGGTGTGGGAGGATGAAATGGGCACAAGGACAGACATTGTTTGCCAGGAGAGAGCTGTCGTGGGGGGGGGGGTTGCGACCCCGTCGGGATGCGGCATCGTTTCGACAGACTGGAGTGGAAGATAAATTTAATGTTGTGTGCTATTTTCTTTCTTGTGTTTATTGTTATCCTCAAGTTGTAATGCTAGAGGTTCTCCTCGTGTATGTTGGTAATGTTTTATGCTATGTTGTCGTCAAGCTATTTTCTTTCTTGTGTTTCTTGTGTTTGTTGTTATCGTGTCTTAGACGAGGTGTACGGTTGTGTTGTATTTTAGTTGTTGTGTTGGTTGGTGTGTTGATGGTTGTACTACTTGCAATGTATGTGTTGTTTCATGTTGTCATTACATGATGCCTTCTTATTATGTGGGTTGTCCCGTGTTGTCATCTCTCTGTTGGTTGTATGCCCTACTAAATCAAAGAACTAAGAGCAATCCTTTTTATACAGGAAACCATCTTTGAACATCAAACCATCAAGCACTTCAAAAACATCACCAGTCTGACGATCACGCCTCATTACAATGAACTCATTATGAATCCCGTCGTCGTCTCGTCGGTCGCTGTATGTGATCCTCCGAGAAGGTGAACCGGTTAGGCGAGTGCGGTGCATCTCGAAGGTCATACTGGGAGGCCTGCGTCCGAGGTGGTCCTGCGTACGGCTGCGTGGGCTCTTGTGTTGGTGTCCCGAAAATAGCGGTGAGCCATTGGGTCGACGAGGGGTCCATGTGCTGCTGAGATGGTACAAGTGAATTAGGACATGGACAGCGATGTTTGTAATGAATCTTAATATCACAAGTCAATTACCTGGGTACTCTTAAAAGCGGATGACCCACCGTGAACGTCATGGCCCTGTTGCTCCGAGTAAACCTGCATTTTTTGCGAGTGCGATTAGATGGCTTTTAAATAGACATGTTTAGCTTAGTACGTTACTGCATACCGGGGTATGTGACTGTCGAAATGACGATGTCGACGGGTAGTCGCGCATGTACTTCTGCGATGTGAAGCCTTGATAGGTCTGCCCAAACCACCTGTCCCGGTCTTCTAGGTTGGACTGCATGCTACGGGTTGATGGGGCGATGAACGATGGCATCCCCCCTCTGGTTGATGGGGCGAGTCAGGGTCGCTCTCTGGAGTGGGCCCCCGTCTGCCTGGAGAGCGCGGTCACTCCTCCGTCGGCCTCCGTGATGACGATGCCCGTAGCAACGTGCTATCCTGTCGTAATTGTTGCAAGACGAACATGTGGTTAGACATAAATGGTAAATGAGTGGATGAACAAATAGTTGGCAATTGTCCAACCGCCGGTTCGAAGCGCGTGGAGGCCGAGCGAGCGTAGCTGGGCCGACTCTCGAACTGGGATGGACGCGACGAGGATGGCCGTGCTGATGGTGGTGCTGACGGTGCCGCGGAGGGGGGTGGTGGTCCCTGGCCACGTCCGCCACCGCGTGCAGCAACAACGTCATCTCGGTGGCGACCACAACTCAAGGACCGTATCGCAGCCCTTGCCTCATCGTAGATGCTGCGCATCGAACTGACCCACCGCTCAGTCGTATTTGACTTCCTACGGCGTATAGACTCAGCAGCCTCGTCCTCGATACGATGCAGGCGGTCCACCTACAACGAAACAAACAGTCAGTTAAAACGTAATCCTGCACTGTTTAATGACATACTAATCTCGTACCGCCTGGTCGTGCCGTGCCGCTAGATGACGGTCTGGACCTGCCTGTAGAGCGGCCTCGTGAACGACCTCAAGTGGATGATGTGGCGGCTCCCCAGTAAGCCTAGTGCGGGTGCGTGGAGCGTACCACTCAAGGTATGTCCTATGCATCACGGGGTCATCCGGCCGTGTCTCGTCCACAACCATCGTATCCGCCTGGTCACGCCACTGGTCTGTCCACCGTCGCTGTGTGGCTCTCCAGTCTTCTGTCGCTCGCCCTCTCCTCGATTGCCTGCAAGTTCATTGAGACATTACACAATTAGAAGGGGCACAGACTACTCCATTAATTAAATTTATGGTGTAATGACATACCGGTGGGTGCTGTCTGCAAGAGGGCGTCCTGCCAGGGGGGACATGCTGGTACAGTCCGAACTGCCTCATGACTCGGTGTGGGATGTACGGCTCGACGCAGTGCGAGAACACCAAGTGGCATGTCGTCAACCAGTAGCTGTGATCCTACCCGCACTGTGATGACAACGAGTGGGGGGCGTGTCCATAATGAACCGTGCAGTCCATGGCCACCAGACTATGTGGGCGTCGGGCAGAATCTCGAACATGTTGTGGAAATATGTGTACGCACGTCTCGGTCTGTCTCTTGCCCACCTCAACTGACCATGTGTCCAACGTGTACCCATTGTGGGCCCATCAACGGGGTCGTCGCCACCATCGAGGCCGGAGAACTGCGGGCTGAGGTCATAAGGGTGCACAACACGACCAAACTCAGGCCTGCCAACGGAGAAGTGTTCCCACGACCACAGCTAAAGGAGAAGGTAGCAGACGGCTAGGACCGGCTCGCTGGCCGCGCTACGCTAGGTGGCGCTAAGAACTGCTGATCCCCAGCTATACTGTGGCACCTGACCAGGCCAACCATCCGCCAAGGACTCCGCTAGGTGTATGTAGCTAGGCTGCACGGAGTCTCCAGTGGTGCTAGGGAACAAGATCCACCCGAACAGATATAGCAGGTACACAACGAAGTGCGTCCGCACCACGTCCTCATGTGCGTCTGCAGGACAGGTCATGTAGCGACGAAGCCATCCATGTGGCACACCAGCTGCGTTGTCTGCGATCGGATGACCGAACCGGTGACCCAGACGGACCTTCCAATGTGCTGCCTTTGGGGTGGCACTACAGCAGCACCACGGACGGGTAGACCTGTAAGCATCGTCACGTCCTGCAGAGTAACCGTCATCTCCCCCCACCGGAAGTGGAAGGTGTGAGTCTCCGGCCTCCATCGATCAACGAGAGCGGACAGCAGCGGCGCATCATACTGGAACGCATGCGGTAGATCCAACATGCGGGCAATGGGCAGCAGCTCGGTGTCCCGCAATAGTGGGATGTACCGCTGGTCGAGACGCCAGTTCTCTCGGGGGCCCCTAAGTACGAAGCAAGGAGGCCCTCGTGCGTCTCCCGACGACCACGCATGGCATCGGTGGTGCTCATTCCAACGGGGGTCTAGCAACTCGAACGTCATGTCCTGCCAAAGAAAGATAACAAGTGAGTCTACATTTATAACAAAATGTGCAACAAATGACAACATAATTAACAACAAATGTAACGACAGGGAAACGCACGGAATGTACCAAAACATACATACATAAAATATGCACACGAATATGACCCACACGGCAAGGAAACATATGGAATGTACGAAAATATACATAACATGGTAATATGCACGACATACATACATGGAGCCAACAATGCAGCGTACACCTCCTAAATAATGCATGGTACATCGCAACGCACATAACACATGGAAGCAACAATGGGTACAACAAAACACTGTGGTTGGTACTACGGAGCGTTGCTTGATGCCGGCCTGTTTGGGCACTGATTGAGGGAGTGGCCAATCGTCTTGCATAGCCTACACTTCGGGCGCCGAACACGATCCCCTCGCTGACTGTCATCCATGTCGTCGCGGATGCGACGGCTTTGTCGTCTTCCACGACTGACATGCTTCAGTGCATCGTTGGGCACCCACTTTATCTCCCCCAGCCATAATTCCCTGTAGTGCATGTCTACCCCGTAGGAATGGAACTCTGCACTCCAGGTTGCATACAAGTACTGCATGTCGTAGTACTTGGAGATGTACTGTGTCGACGCCTGGTTCCATACAGCGCAGGCCGTGTACACATGGGAGCATGGCTTGTGCAAGCTGGGGCTTGTTGCAGGTGCAAGATGCTTCATCATCAATCGTGCATACATGCTTGCGCTCCCCTCTAATGTGACCCATGACATACTTCTGCCTTAGGCGGACCTCAAACTTTCTCCTTAAGCCATCTATGGGCTGAGCAATGTGGGATTGACCCTTCTCCATCTTCCTGTCCATGAACGCCTGCATGACCTCAGAGTATTGCTTGTTTTCGTCAAGGTGCTTCTGCACCATCATGGCTCTATTCACAAAGTACCCGACGGTACGGTTCCAAGTCTCGACCACGATTGCCGTGATCGGCAGGGATCTGACGCCCTTCAAGACACCATTGTAAACCTCGGACATATTGGTTGTCATGATCACATACCTTGCCCCACCGGTGTCGTGCAACAAAGACCATATTTCCAAGTCAGGTGCATTGGACTGAACCCATTGTGTGAATACCCCGACTCTTGTGGAGCCCCCCTCCATGGCCCCTGCTTCTGTATGCACATGCTTGGTAGCCTCCTGATCGAGCTGCCTCCACAAGGTGTCGAACTTCCGCTTCTGGTTCTGCATGCATAGCTTCTTGAACATCTTCATTAGGTCCTTGCTACGGAACCTTCTGTGGAAGTTCGTTGCAATATGCCTCATGCACCAGCGGTTCTTCACATCATTCCATTGGAAAGGGGGCTGCGTCCCATTCTACACCGTTCGCAACGCAGACAGCAAGCCTGCATTGCGGTCGGAGATAAGGCACACTTCAGGGCGTTCTTGCACTACGGCATGCTTCAAATTGCAAAGGAACCAAAGCCAGCTATCTGTATTCTCGTTCTCCACAATTGCAAATGCCACTGGGAGTAACTGGTCATTTGCATCGGCTGCAACTGCGGTGAGAATAGTACCCTTGTACTTGCCGGATAGGAACGTCACATCTATGGTTAGCACTGGACGGCACCACCTGAAACCTTGTATCGCCTGATGGAAGGCCCAGAACACTCTGTCAAGAATGAAACAATTCGGGCCCTCCGTAGGATGGACCCTCTCCAGCCTGTTTATGTACGTGCCTGGGTTTGATTGTGCAATTTGGTGTAGCATTCTTGGGACCAGGTCGTACGCCTCCTCGTACGTCCCATACATACGGTGCAGCACCTTTCGCTTCGCCCGTCATACCTTCTTGTAGCTCACTTCGAAGCCCGCCGTGTTCGCTACTTCTGCCATTAGAACCTTCGGGGCAATGGACACATCCGCCTGGATGAGGTGCGTGACCAGCTCCGCAACATAGGATGATGTCATGTTGTGGTGTCTATGTACTGGCCCCGCAAGCTCGCAATTGTGATCTTGCAGCACCGTTATCCGGAACTCCGTGCCAACGCCCTTGTACCGTTGTGCACGAACTTTGCCACCACAGGACCCGTCGACACACTTCACAACGTACGTGTCCGGATTTGACTTGTAGACCCGATACGTCCGGCTTATGTTGACAGTATGTCTAGCAATAGCCTGCTGGACATCACTCTTATTACGGAAGCACTGCCCCAAAAAGAGTGCGCCCTCGCTGAACCCCCATTCTCCTGTGGCAGAACTAGGGCTGCCGCTGCGTTGTCGTCCAGTCTGGACGACACGTACGCACCTTCCGTGGTCACAACACGACCTACCACCCCTCCAGTTGCACCTTCGCCATCCTCGTCCTCTCCAGAACTGCCTGTTTCCACCTCCTCATCCTCCTCGCTGCCCTCTTCTTCCACCTGGTCCCCAAAATACTCATGACAGTCAATACGGGCGGCCCACCACATCTCGTCCACACCTTCGTTGGGCTGGAAATTCTGAGCACGCCTCCTGTTGTCTTCATCACCCACTTCCTCACCCACATGTTCTCCCGCAGAAGCATCTTCATGACCGCCGGAGATGAACCCAGGCACTACATCTCCACCAGCGGCATTAGAATCAACCATGGCGGATGATTCTGCCCTCTCCACGAACTCGACATACACCATTGGCCTGCCATATATCGCAGCATCACGGTTGCATACGACCTCCATGTAGTTGGCCCACAAGGCGTCATTGGTCACCTTCAGAAGTTGCCACATGCTCTCCCCTGCATCACCCACCAATGAGGAATAGACTGCCTCGGTCCGTAACTTCTTCCTTGCGGTCTGCCGATCAAACGTCGAACGGACACACCTCCGTAGCTCAACCAAACTCATGCCGTTCAGACCAGGTGTCCGGATCACGGTCCTCTCGCAATTTGTCAGGTCCGCCCCATACGGCCTGTCGCGTACGAGATCACTCCCATAAAACACGAACAAGTCTTGAATGTCAGCCATGACGCACCTAACATAAGTGCATAATCAACCATTTTAGTACACACCATGCAACAATCGTTCCATTACTTAAATTTCTTACTTTCTTTTCTATATTTCACTTAATGCGACTTTCACTCATAAAATTGTACATAAATCAATAAATAATTCTGTGTAATTTCATGTGCTCAGTTTTTTTAATTTTACTATACCTTCGTATTACTTTCCTCGTATTTCTATTCTAATAATCCTAATTTATTCACAAATTTAATTTTACACATTGTCTACGGTCATTCACTAAGCCAGCTGTTGTCTTAAATTTTACACGTTGTTTACGGTCATTAACAAATTGTCTCTACTGTAACTACTGTTGTTATTGCCTACAAATGCTCCAATATAAATATTTACTTTTTCAACACCTACACATGTAAGCACATATGTTCACCAAAAACTAACTACAGTCCAATACGACATTATCTACACTACAATAAATCATGCATCATATGTGGATGTTTACCTACACACACCGTATGAAATATTGCTTTATAATACATATGTTCATAAAAAGATTAACTACAAATACATACCGTATCAAAGATTCATATAAATAAACATTAACAAAAGTCGATTTCTAATAATGGACTAATGACATACGTCAAACTTTTGTTGCGCGGGCACAAGACTTACCTCTTCTTGAAGCTCACGACGCGATCTACAATTTTTGTACTTGCAAAATCCGCTGCTTCCAAACGAAAACAACTCAAATCTACGGGTTTTCTCTCCTCACTTTCCTTCACTTCCTCACTCGCTCTGTCTTCGTTTCAGCTGTGCTTGAGCTTCCCGGCTTGCCAAGCACTTCTGCTCCCTCCTTGCGCTGTTGTTTCCGTTTTTAAGTCTGCATTTCATTCACCATGGAGGGGGGGCGTTGTTGGGTTCCAGACGCGTGTGCGGCCGGGAATAATAAAGCCAGCAGGCGCTACTGCTTTTTTTCTTTCGGCGGAACGGACGGGACGCGACGAGACCGCGCGGTGGGGGCAAGATTCGTGCGGTCGGGGGATTAATCGCGCGCTCGGGCCAGCCAGACGTGCGCTCGGGGGGGGGGGGGGATGTCGTGCGCTCGGGTTGGAGATCGCGCGGTCGGGCGATGAGGCGGGCGGGTCGTGCGGTCTGGTACCGCACGACCCGTGAACAGTACGGTCGTGCGGTACCAGACCGCACGACCGGGACACGTGGCGGCCGGTGGTGATCGCGCGGTGGGGAGGGGGCCAAAAATGGAATTAATTTCCTTTGGGGGCTACTTTTGGTATTTTTTGCCTCTAGGGTGCTAGATGTGTCCAAATTTCGTATTCCAAGACATAACGTTGCTATCATTACTGTTGCTTTATGTTTTTTCTTCCTTCTTTTTCTCTGGGACAAATTTAGGACCGAGGTGTAAAAAGACAAACCAATATCGAAGTTCAAGAATTCCACTTCGGACCTCTTCTCAGATTTGTAGTATGAACGCCGAAGCAGGCTGCTCCTGCCACATTCTTCTTTGTTTCTGCACCATCTTGTCAGAAATCCTTGTCCAATGATAAATCCTTATTTTTTTTCCCCGCAAAAAAAAGGTTTTAAGCTCCACTCGACTAGCCCCTTGGCATCGATTCTTTCCGTTGCTCCGCAAGTTAAAAGAGTCTGTTCCTCAAGTTGCAACTCAGGTTGAGAGTCTGTTCTTCCAAGTTGTATGATTTTTGTTTCTGAAACGTACAATTCGTATGATATAGAAGGGAAAGGCTGTATGCTCTGATTGTGGTGTAAGTTATGCTTGTAACTAGACTTTGTAAAGCTTTGTGACACGTCTTGTAGCGAGTGAGTCGAACGATAGTAAATATACTCCGATTACAAAGAAACTGTCCCGACTCTCGACCGGTTGATGCATCCACCCAAGCACGTTACGGCGCAGAGAAAACCAGCCAAATTGTGCAATGGAAGCGTTGCGATCTTAACGGCAGCATCCCGTGCCGCGCACCGAACGAGAAGAGGGACCGAACCGTCGCGTCGCATCGCGTCCAGTCGTCCACCCATGGAAACGACGGGGCTGCGATGCGATGGATTCCTCCTCCCCGCCTTGGCCCATTGTCCGCTGGCCCCCCACCGCACCGCGCACCGAACCAGCGACCGCACGAATCTCCGCGCGCGCCCTCGCGGAGGT
The DNA here is from genome assembly GCA_017311315.1 of Dendrocalamus latiflorus. Classification (NCBI taxonomy): domain Eukaryota; kingdom Viridiplantae; phylum Streptophyta; class Magnoliopsida; order Poales; family Poaceae; genus Dendrocalamus; species Dendrocalamus latiflorus. The sequence continues at coordinate 18,104,900 of CM029665.1, read as the reverse complement.
CCCTGTCCCCATCGCGGTGGGCCCCGTGCGCCGCGAGAATCGAATCTCTACTCTCTCTCCACCTCCTCTCCCTTGCCCTTTCCTCCTCGCGTCCCGTGAGAGGCGCATCGCTCCGCAGCGAGTCTCTCCCCCTCCACTTCTCTGCGCCGCCGACGCGAAATCTCTCCCGGCAAGGCTCGACGGCGTCCAGGTAGGGTTTCCTACGTCGCTGCCTCTTCCTCCCCCCCGCCTCCTGCACCTCGCGGTCCGAGAATTCGGCGATGCGCTGCCTCTTCCTCCCCCCGCCTCCTGCACCTCGCGGTCCGGGAATTCGGCGATGCGCTTGGGTTTCGGGGTCCGTGAGTGTTCGCCGTATCGCTCGGGGGAGTGAGTGGGATTCGCTGGCTACCTAACCTACAGATCCGTGAGCTCACGAGGGTGGGATCGCGTGCTGGTTATTCGGGGGTTCTTTTGGGTCTCTCAGGGTAGGGTTGAATTGGGTGGGAAGAGCTCTATTTTAGGGAAGCTGTTCGTTCTCCCTTCGAAATTAAGCGTTTTCGCGTGCTTTTATCCCCAGTGATTGCAAGCCTGGGGTGGAATTCAACGTACGAATCTGCTGGATCTGACCTGCTTAAATAGAACAGCGAGCTTCGATAGCGCCCTGTGTACCATGCGTGTGAATTACCGAATTTCGTAGCAATTGCCTTCTTTTCCTTAAGTGTAGATTAGTTTGATTGCGATTTAAGGTGCAAGATGGAGGGGCCCGGCAAAGATGGCAACCCTTTGAAGAATTACCGGATTGGCAAGACCCTGGGGATTGGCTCGTTCGGGAAGGTGAAGATTGCAGAGCATATAAATACTGGCCACAAGGTGGCGATCAAGATCCTCAACCGTCGCAAAATCAAAAGCATGGAGATGGAAGAGAAAGGTTGGTGATTTGGTCTGTGCTGTTGAGCTTATTGAATGAGTGTACAGTTTACTATTCCGTGTGTGTGTGTGCGCGCGCGCACGCGCGTGCAAAAGTTCTCCACCTCCATTCCATGTTCCCGCATAGCGCATAATCAGGTTTTCAGGAGATGTCCGATTATCTAGTATGTGATAGTATGTTTCTCTTCTAGTAATTGAAGTTCTCATAAGTTAAAATTTGACATAATAGACAGTTGTTTGTTTTATCTTTACACTTATCTAGGAAATTATTGTTGACATAAGCAATCGGTCAACCATGTGCATGCTGTTGATTGTCAATGTCGTATTGGAGTTGGTAAAAAATATATTAAATACTTAAGTATGAAGCACAGAAAATGCGCCCATTGTGATTATGATTATATATCTATCATTCTTCATCATCTTTCGCTTTATCATCTGTAAGGACGTATTTGCATATTTCTTTCATTTGTAGTATTGGCAGGGATAAATAGTTAAGATGCAACCTTGAGCATGTTTTCCACTCCACAAATTATCTCTTACCTTCCACTTTTGCTTGTATCTTATCTAGTTGTTTGGTCTTAAGATGAAGTGCTCCAGTTAAAGGTTTTGTATTTTTTTTACAGTGAAAAGAGAGATCAAGATATTAAGGTTATTCATGCACCCGCATATCATCCGCCTTTATGAGGTGATAGATACACCAGCTGATATTTATATGGTTATGGAGTATGTTAAGTCTGGCGAATTGTTTGATTACATTGTTGAGAAAGGTAGGCTGCAAGAGGAAGAAGCTCGCCGCTTTTTTCAACAGGTGAGCTCTCTGTTATTGCCCCGAGCCCTTTATTCTGAAGATTCTGTTCAACATCATAGCTTCTAGAATTTTGGTTAACACTTCTGTCCATGATATATCGACAATGGCACGAGAACTATAGTTTGGTAGAAAACTGCAGATCCAGTAAGGAACCTTATCATTCCACTCAGGCCCTTGAATGTGATAAGAGTACCTTTTTTTTTTGGTGTACAGATCATATCTGGTGTTGAATATTGCCATAGAAACATGGTGGTGCACCGTGATCTAAAGCCAGAGAACCTTTTATTGGATTCTAAATGCGATGTTAAGATTGCAGACTTTGGCTTAAGTAATGTTATGCGTGATGGCCACTTTCTTAAGACAAGTTGCGGCAGCCCAAATTATGCAGCTCCTGAGGTATACATCCTTGAACTATTTGCAGATAGAAAGGAGTGCATTACATCAATGTAGCTGTCTTTCCAGTCTTTTTGGTGTCACACTTTATAATATATTTTTTCTTTTACTTAGGTGATATCCGGTAAACTATATGCTGGGCCTGAAGTTGATGTGTGGAGCTGTGGTGTTATTCTTTATGCTCTTCTATGTGGTACTCTTCCATTTGATGATGAGAATATACCAAACCTTTTTAAGAAAATAAAGGTCAGCAAATATCTGTAGAGTTTGCATTAGAACGGTGAATTGTTGTTTGCTTCTACTGATGTAGAGCTCATTATCTATTTTGTCGTTTTAGGGTGGAATATATACCCTTCCCAGCCATTTATCAGGTTCAGCAAGGGATTTGATTCCGAGAATGCTAGTTGTCGATCCTATGAAGCGGATCACCATTCGTGAAATCCGTGAACATCCATGGTTCGAAGCTCAACTCCCACGCTATTTGGCTGTGCCTCCTCCGGATACTGCACAACAAGTTAAAAAGGTATAATTTGCGCTCTGCATTGGTTCCTACAAAATGATACTTGTATTATTTGCACTGTTGACTGAGCTGAAGTATGTTTATAGTGGTGTTTCTTTGGGTGGTAGTTGTGCTAAGTATTCCCCTTGACTCTTTAGGCCGTTACGACATTGCTGTACTGTTGATATCTTTTTTCCTTTTTTTGGTATTAGCTTGGTTAATTTGATTAGTTGGATAAGATGTGGCCAACATTTCTCTTTATGTTTTCTGTTGTTATATTTTTTGTTGTAGTTTTCTGGGGTTATATGTACGGTAGTTTTCTGTGTTGTGTGATGCTATGCATGTTAGTGCTCACTGTGCCTGTTTTGATGGTTATTTGGGAATGGAATTAATTTTGCAATCCTTGGCGCCCATATGGGGGACTGGGAGGATTTTTGGTCATGTATTGCTTCATTTAAATCATTCAGATAATGAATTGGATTTGCTTTCTGTTTTGTAGATTGATGAAGAAACTCTTGGTAAAGTCATCAGTTTGGGGTTCAACAAGAACCAGTTGGTGGAATCAATTCAAAATAGATTGCAAAATGAGGTACTCCTTTTTCACTCTGTTGCTTGCATACGCCTTCTGTTACTTTAGTGATCGTGGCTGATTTATCTGTGCAGGCAACTGTTGCATATTATTTAATTTTGGACAATAGGCATCGCACAACGAGTGGCTATCTTGGAGCTGAGTATCAAGAAGCTATGGTGAGTTACTGAGTTCTGTTTTCTGTATCCCAACATTGTCCATCCTACTTTGATTGGCTGAGTGCTGCATGTGTTGCTTTTTTTTATGGTAATTTAAAGCCATACTAATTTTCTGTCTTGATTCCTTTGGCGTCAAGGACTCCTCATACTCTCGCATAACTCCAAGCAAAACACAAAGTTCAGTACATGGAAATCGGCAACAATTATATATGGAATCTCCAGTTGGCTTGAGGCCACATTTTCCAGCTGAGAGGAAATGGGCTCTTGGGCTTCAGGTAATCTGATTTTATGTTGCCTCTGTTATTTTTGTTAAGCTCTTGCTTCCATTTTAATCAGCATTTTTGTATTTATTTTGACAGTCTCGAGCACATCCAAGAGAAATAATGACTGAAGTGCTCAAAGCACTGCAAGAACTGAATGTCTATTGGAAAAAGATTGGACACTACAACATGAAATGTAGATGGAGTTCTGGATTTCCTGGTCAAGAGAATATGATTCATAACAATCATAACTTTAGTGCAGAGCCTATTGAAACCGATATCCTGGGGGACAAGTTAAATCTAATTAAGTTCGAACTTCAGGTAATTTGCAATCCTTTCCCTTGTGCTTCCATTAAAATTAAAAGTAATATATATTTAAGTGTTGATAGAAATATGGTCATGTGATGCCTGACTACTTCCGAGTGTCTTTACATCTGATGTTTAAACCGTGTAGAACCTTGTTAGTTTTTATGTAATAATGCCAATACGGATTGTTCACTGGCAGTCCCTTGCATCTTCATGTCCCTGTATACACAAGATTTTAACCGTTCACGTATCCAGATAGCCCTTTATTTAAATGATGGGATGAGCATGCATCTTGTACAATTGGAATCGTACTTCTCAGTGTTCATATTACATGCATTCTTCCCGTTTCCATACATTTGGTCTTATTCCCCTCATTGCATATTTACAGTCGTCAATCTTAAATATTGAATCACATTTCTCGTTAATCGTATCACATCGTACTTTTTGTTTCCATGTCTACTCCTTTGGTTGTGCACTTGATGATGATGCCAAAGTGCCTCCACTCAGACGCAGCTTTACACATTCACGATTCTTACAACGATTGGAATCGCATTTTCTCTTTATTCGTATTGCATGCTTCCTTGTTTCATATTTCTGATGGTGCAATTGATGCTGAGTGGCCACCTTTCTATGCAGCTTTACAAAACAAGAGACGAGAAATACCTCCTCGACTTGCAAAGGGTCAGTGGACCACAGCTTCTCTTTCTGGATCTATGCGCGGCTTTTCTAGCTCAGCTGAGAGTGCTTTGATTCCAATACGCCGGCTTTCCAGCAGTTGCATTCCTTGCGGTTCACTCGACGAATATTGAATCCCTTACTAGATGTAAATAGTATGCTTTCTCCAGTAGATCGAATCTGGAGTATGTAGACATGCGTAGCTGTCGGTTCGTATTTCGATGGCTGAACCTGAACCAGACCTGGGCGAGCAAGAAGCTATTGCCCTCAGGTTCTTTCCGGCTGCCGTCAAAGGCTCTATGATATAGGGCGGTTTTTTTTGCTACAGTTTATGACTTAAAAATGTAGCCGATGGTTTTTGGTTCTAACGCGAACGTTTGTATGAACGAATCAAATATCAATAAGTCGTTTTGAAAAAAGTTGACACGATAAGTTACTTCGAAATCATTTCGAAAAGATAGTGAAGATGTCTCATTTATTTATTTAGGAGAAACTGGCTGTGATCGTTTTGGTTTCAGTTTTTAGCTTCTGGTTTATTTCTCTATTCATAAATTTCGTCTTTTTCTGAACTTTTGGCTTTTTGTTGAGCTTTTTTGCCGGTTTTTTCCCTGTATTTGTTTGTATTATATGTAAGGGGCTAACATATTTTTTATATTTTTTTAATATTTTTTTAAGTTTAATTATGCTAAATAAGCCTCTATAAGCAATAGTGCTTTTCAGCCATAAACCACCAAAAAAAGCCCAAATGATCACCACCAGTTGAGAGAAAAGAGGCTATAGTAGGTTCCATCCTATTTTGCCCTTAGGGTGTATTTATTACTTGCAAGTGATTTTGGGGCCGCTTCGAATGGTTTTGGTTTCTGGTTTTCACCTTTGAAGCGAAAAGCCAATTAATATCAGCTTCTTAATTTGAGTATTTTGTTTTGTTTAATTTCTTTGTATTTTGCATTGTGGAGATATAACATGTTTTTTTCTATTTTTAATTACATAATTTAGAAAAAATTTATAGCCATAATTTTAATTAACAGCTATAGCCGAAAGCTAAATCCAGTTAGAACGTCTTTACTGCCGTGATGTCTCCGTCTACATGGATAATTTCGGCTAGTGCAATGATTAATGGAAGCTGAGCTGTTGACGGGTCAGTCTTACAGCTGATCGTTTTTCAAGTTACCAAAAAAAATATCGGTTATTTCTGCTTAAAAACTCCGTTCATACTCTCTTTTGAGGTTAAAGCAGATGACTTTCCTGTCCAGTCACTTTTGCATCCATTGAGATTGGATTAGTTTGGCAAAGCAATTGTCACTCGGACCGGTTGCAGCACGACAGTACGACACGTCTGATAGATCATTTCAAACGGTTTTAAATTCTATTTTTGAGCTTCCAATTTGTTTAAGTCAGAAACCATTTGAAAAATATTGATTTCTAATTTTGATTTTATTTTGATTTTTAGCTTTTTTATATTCTTTTGTATTGTCCGTAACGATGTAACAATTTTTTTGTAATTTATAAAAAGCTAACAACCATATCCTTTTCAGCTTGTAAAAGTTATTTTTCGACTTTTCTACCGTAAATAGTTTTCAAATAAAGTATCTTTTGATACAGAATCTACAAATTGATTGCGGTATACATTATAGCGACTTCATTTATATCGATCAAAATCACGTACAAGTTTCTGTTACTCTATACTCTTACAAACAGTCTAAAAAACATAAACCAAAATTAAAAAGAACAGACCTAACATTTACAGTAGTATAATTTCATCTAAAAAATCAGCAATATAAACTAAAAAGCTATTTGGAGCTCCACCACAAGTATTCGTTCGCTTTCGTGTGTCAGAATCAAATTCTGAATAATACAATTGGTCGATCGCTTTCGGTGGTGATCATTTAGGCTTTTTTAGTGGTTTATGGCTGAAAAACACTATAGCTGACAGAGGCTTATTTAGCATAATTAAATTTAAAAAAATTAAAAATATGTTAGCCCATTACGTATAATACAAACACATACGGAAAAAAAGAACCGGCAAAAAATCTCAACAAAAAGCCAAAAGTTCAGAAAAAGACGAAATTTATGAATAGTGAAAAATAAGCCGGAAGCCAGAAGCTGAAGCCATTTTGATCACAGTTCGTGTGTCCGAATCAAATTCTGAAGAATACAATTGGGGAACAACCATGTAGTGTCGCTTCGATGTGCGGCATTGCCGTGCAAATCTACGCATGCAAAATTTTGGACACCACCGCTGCAATATGTGGCTCGTCTACCATTCAGAATTCAATACAAGAGGTTGATGAATCAGCTAATAAAATGATATAAGTTTTCTTACATCTTTGAAAGTTCACCTGTTCATCGTCACAAAATCTCGGCTCAAAATGGGAATTGTTAGCGTCATCGCCGCCACAGTAGCATCACTGCATGGATTCAGGCATCTAGATTCTAGGCGCATTGAGCATTGCGCAATGGCTATTGCAATGTCGGAAATGACCGAGGTAGAGCGCAGGTGATTCCAATTACGATAAGCGAGCAAAATCGGTGCCCTCTCTCTCTCTCTATCTCTCTCTTTCTCTCCCCTCTTGGGTTTTTTGTTCACTTCGATACAATGATTCGCCTCATTCCAATCAGATTTTACAGTAAAAATACACAACAATTGTCAACCAATCACACAACACCAGAAAATACAAGCTAGTCTCAGATTCAGTGGAAGACAGTTCAGATCCAGTGAACGATAGTACTAGTAGAATGGATATTTCAGATCCAGTGAAAGATAGCACTAGTAGAATAGCGGCGGAGGCGGCATTATCTCCGGGCGTGGGCGGCGGCGGAGGGCGGGTCGCAGGAGAAAACCTGGTGCGGGAGCCGCCACGCCTCGGCGGCCCCGAAGCACATGTCGTCGAGCGCCTCGCTGCGGCACCACCGGCACCTGCTCCCGCCGCCGCTCGCCACGCACTCGCCTCGCGTCGCCAGATCCCGGCACTCCGCCTCCGCCGGGCCTGACCCACCACCCTTCCCCTTGCCCGCCGCAGCAGCCGCCGATGCGCAGACCAGGAGCAGCGCGACCAGCGCCGCGGATCTGGCCTTGGCCATGAGGCGAGAATCGAGATGTTTTGGTTTGGACGATAACGTCAGAGGTCAGACGGGAGTCTAGAATGTGTAGACCGCAACGCAGCGCGTGGCACGGTGAGCAAGGTAAGTAAGAAGTTGACGCCTCTTCTGTTCGTGAATCGGGCCGGCCGCGGCACATGGGCATCTGGGCCGGCCCAACATGCATAACGGCCAGATCATGCCGGTTTTTTTCCTGCCAATAGTTTCTCAAAGAAGAACATTATCCCACACCCATTTTACACGAAAAGGTTCAGCGTCAGCTATTCAGTTGGGCTCTTCCGTAATTTTTTCCCCTTCAGTTTCCTCCTAAAAAAGTTAGATTCAGTGGGTGCTGTAACAGCCCAAATTTTGGGTCAAATTTAAAATTTCATAAATTTCGTGAAATTTCATAAACTTTTGTTGCCTTTCAAGAAATTCCAAAAGCTTTGCCTTAAAATTAAATTTTAAAATAAATTCCTTTGGCTCTAAAATCAAATTGGTGAATTTTTAAACTTTAATTGAGTGCTAATTGAAATTGTCAAAAATCTCTGTGCAAAATCCCTCAAAAGGTTCAAATTTTAAACTCAAATCAAAAATTGAATTTTAAATTAAATTCCAAACTCCTTTTCTTTTCCCCTCTCCCTCTTGGGCCAAAACCCAACCGCCAGCCTAGCCTCCTCCCTCCTCTCTTTTCTCCCCCCATCCTGAGCCGGCCCACGCTGCCCTCTCATTCTCTTCTTCTCCTCTTGCGGCTCGGTGCGCGCTAGCCAACGACCCAGCCTGTGTCGCGCCCCACTCTTCCCCTTTTTTTCCTTTTATCCTCTACGGCCTAAGCCAACTGACCCAGTCATTCGTGCGCCAGCCCATGTGCCGCCCACCTCTCCTCTCTTCCTCTCTCACCATCGCTACCATGTGGATCTAGGCCCCATCTGTCAGTGTCGCACACTGTTCTTCTTTTCCAAGCCATCTCTCTCTTGTTGGTGCATGTGACGCCGTACGCACATGTCATACAAGCCAGAGCTACACCAGCCTCTGTAACCTCGAGTGCAATGTTGCTGCAACCTCGTCACATTGTCGCATTTGTTCTCTCCCCCCTCTCTCACACACTCTCTCCCTCTCGGCTTCCTTACACCCTAAGCCAAGTAGTTGGCACCACACTCTCCCCCCTCATCTCCTCTATTTAAGCCACCCCAAGTGTGTCAAAATCATAGCTTTCACCTCCTTTCATTGCCCCTAAGCTCCCACTCCCTCTCCACCTTCGGTAGAGGCGAATTTGGCCTTCTTTCCTAAATCCGACCATCGGCTTTGCCATGATATTCCCGTCATTCTGGTGAGTTTCCATTGCTGCCATCATGTGCTTTGAGTTCACCTTGCTCCCCTCTTGCTAATGCGCACCTTGCTCGTGCTTGTTTCCTTGTGGGAAGGCCGAAACACTGACGTCGCCACCATACACAGTGCCGCCAACGTCGTTGCCCATACTCTTTGCCTCAGTGAGTCTCGATCTTGAAGATATGTCCCTCGTGATCGCCTTGACCTCCCCATGCTGATGCCCCCCTTCTTTTTCCTTTTTGTGCACCAGAGCCACTGAAACATGCTTTCATCTTCGTTGACTGCCAGAGCACACGCCAATCTCATCATTGACATCAATCTACCTCTCATCTCGATTTCCAGGTGAGACCTTTAGTTCCTAGGTATTCCTTTGTATTTCAAACACTATAGGGGTAGCCAATGACCTGAGTATTTGACTGTAGTGCTGCTGCACCGTATTTTGAGTGCCAAGGGCACCATAAGCTTCACCTTGCCCTATAGATGCTAGCGCCTAGACCAATTTGAAGATTCTGGCACTAGTTTGTAGTTTCCCTCATGCATAGTAGCCCCGCTGTTGTCCTCACCATCGCACCTCCACCTCGGATCACCTCTTGTCACATCGTCGCTGCCAATAGCTTCGTTGGGCCCTCTGCAACCCATTTGGGGGGGGGGGGTCACATATGGCCGTGCCCAAACTAGACCTTGCCCGTGACTCCGTAAGTAAGACTCATACAACGCTGAAAATAACATGCCCTATATGATCGCCATAGTGTCTTGGTCGGAAGCGTATCATGGGCTTTGTTCGATAAAAGCATGAAGGCACGGACTGTCCACTCGATATTTGAAGCTCAATATCAAGGAGAGACATTTGGGGCTTCGGAATATTTTACGAAAATTCCAAAGCTTGTCATCACCTCAATCTGTACCGCTAGAGGCTTGATCCAACGGTCCCGAAGCTCCGAATGGCATGTTACAATGCTTCTCTGCCATCAGTGCTGGTCCTGAGTTTTATTGGACCTGGAGCCGAACCAAAACTTTGGGCCCTTTATAAACATGATAAAAATATACTCAAAGTGTATATATAAAATTTTTGCACACACATGTATCGAAAAGCAATATTCTTACAATAACTCTTCACGCAATCTGTTAAAAAGAAAAAATCATCGTAGATGATTACTGTGCCCTAACACATGAATTTGATTCTAAATTGAGAGACTAAAAAGAAGCATAGAGAACATACACTGATTCAGCAGGCTGCAGAAGCAACAAGCGGGAGCGGCGAGCCAGCGACAGCGTCCTCCGGCCTAGCCAACGGCGAAACTGGTGGCGTCGGCACAGTCGGCGGCGACTCAGCGTTTGCAGACGAAGCGTCGTCTCGTCCAGACTCGAAAAGAATGCAAATACGAAGCCAAAACGTCGATGTGCCTGACTGCCTGTATCGCTGGGCATGCGGCCTCCTGACGCATTGCTGGGCTGGGCTCTAAGCCTATTAGCCTGAAGACTAACGTGTACTAATTTGTTGATGCTGTTGCCTTGTTGATCATGGGCCATATACGAAGAATACTAGTACTGCATACATATATTGGGAGGGGCCCAGCAGCGTAGGGGGCCTGGAGCGGCCGCACCATTTGCCCCCCTCAGGGCCGGCACTGTCTGCCATTCCAATACGCTTCCGAGAGCATAGTCGTCATGAACTCACACATCCATGTCTCTCCCTCTAGCTTGTATATCCGCAACTTGATGTTCGATTTAGTGGGTGGGTACTTTATCTCTTGCCGTTGCACATAGAAACATAACTGAGGTACAACTACAGTATGATGGGTGGTTTTTTTTTGCGACGGATAGCTTAAGACTGTGGCGGATGATTTTGGTTTTAGTACGAACGTTTGCGCAAATAAACTAAACACCGATAAGTCGATAATCTATTTTGAAAAAACTATCATGATAAATCACTTTGAAAAGACGTGTTTCATTTATTTATTTGAATAAAGTCATAAACTAAAAAAAATAGGACCAATATATCCCATTCCTCCGAGTCCAGGATAATTTAAGGAACTTTTCACATGTCACTCTCGTCTCCATAGTCTACACACCTGATCTTATCTAGTGTTCTGTGTCATACACGGCGAAAATATCCTCGGTCTTTCAATGGCCTCTATGCTTGACCACCACCAAAAAAAAGATCCACCTGCAAGCAGCCTTGGAAAAGGCATAGCAAAGCTACCACCGCGAACGATTGGCATATGATATTGTACTTCTCTCGTAAACGAATGTGCCCTTGGTTCACGGATGCACGTACCTGGAAGTCAGCACGCACTTTGATCGATTAAATCAACAGGGAAAACAAGTAGAAAATTGCTGCTGGTGTGAAGAAAATAGAGCGAGAGCAATCCTAACAACTGAAGCAACAGCGTCTTAACGCATGACATGGTGTGATTTGCCGGACAAGCTACGTCCTACGATCGCCGTACTAGCATCGACCGGACCTTCTTGGATACTCCTGCAAATACAAGCTAGGAAAGAACTTTCACAAGAGTGAGTACGTGGGCCCGTTGAAAAATCTGGATACCGTGTGGTTACGGTCAATTTCCCCCCTGGGCCAGGAAAACGATGCATGGAACCTTCTATGCCACATCTGAACCAATCACAAGTTTTCATTATCCCCATGAACCCACGAATTCGTGAAACTTTCACAGACGCAGGCTCACGCATCTGAGATTCTGACCCGGCAACTTGTCATCAATTAATGAAGCGCTGAGAGAGATGCACATCCTTGCAGGTCCCAATCAAAGCTTCATGGAGGCCAATATAGGCCATGGCCCCCTACATCTGTGTAATTCTTAGGCGAGAGAGAGAGAGAGAGAGAGAGAGAGTAAGTAAGTACGCTTCAAAACTGCCCAACTTGTAGTCATGAAGCAATAAAAACCTTTGCCGGATTTATGTTTGCAACAGCTTCTATCGGAAATCAACAGCCTAAGGCCCTGCTTGGGAGCTTTGTAATTTTTCCGCCAGAAATGTAAATACACTTGTAATTTGCTGGACACAAGAAATCCCTTGGATCCAGTCGTATTATCTTTCTCTTGTAGTGGCTATTATGTGGTGTTTGGAAACATGCAGTAAACAAAAAACAAAGGTGGCAACCACAGCTCTGAATCTGAATCAGCATCATAATTCCTAACATATATGTGGCATCTAATTAACTTACATTCATAATTGCTAAAAAATAATCATTCTCGAGCTGAGGTAAACAAACTTTCACAAGAACACTCACTTTAATGCACTCATTTCAAAACTCCACGCAGAATACATAAACTCTCTGATTCACATTTTTAATTTACAAGATGCATGTTGCAATTACATGAACAAGCTGTAGCTAGAAAATCAACTAGATGGACTCAAGCATGATCTCTTTTGCGCTTGTCACTGTAGCAAACAGGTAAAAAAGACACATTTGGATCATGCTCACAAATTGCACGTTACTGTTTCTGGACGCAGAACCATAGCCAACGTTCATGTCAAATCAACAGCAGTTCAAACAAATTTTAATAATGAGGCAACCATCTACTGAATGTACAGATACATCGACGAACATAAACTGAAGCACTCCATCTGGTTATCCTGAAGTACAGAATCGGGTCAAAATTTCAATGCAGTTTTTGTTAAACTAAATCATAAAGTCAAGAGCTACAAAACAAAATCTTCTACTAAACTACATGTTTGCACCAACAGTGGCTTGAGCTCAACTACAAAACAAAATCTGAAGCATAAGTCTAACTACAAAACTAAATATAAAGCATAAGTCTAACTACGAAACAAAATATGAAGCATAAGATCAGTACTCAAATGAAGCATCAACAGTGACTTGAGCTCCAGAGTTGAAAACAAATGAATTCTGCAAGTTTCTCCGGTAGCAGCCGGCATGCAAACCTGCAATATAGATCCGAGGGGAGAGAAGGAGAAGAGGGGGAACCACGGATGGGGGAGAGAGAGAGCAGGGGAAACAAAGGAGGGAGATGGCTGCACTACCTTTCAGCGACTAGGTTCCGAGGGAGTTGCCTGCTCGACCAGGGCTCCGCTGCCGCCTATGATGTCGTCGCCACTGCTGTTGGGTCTAGGGTTCCTCATGTCTCCACCGGCGACTCGCCGCGGTGACGTAGCCCGGTATTTATCGGAAAGAAATTGTGGCCTCCTCACCAGTTTTTATTTTTCCGGTTGGATTAACTCAAACCAAATGTAAATAAATTGTATTACCGGTCTATCTAAACAGTCTTTTTTTGTCTGATCAAGAAAAATTTAGAGACCAAAATTTTATATCAGAAGGCCCTAATGGTTTTCTACCCATACGTAAGTTGCTATCTTCATGTACGAAACGTAAGCCAAACACAGGGTCACATGGTAGCCACTAACTAGTTAGATTGAATCACGGTGCGCAGCGTGATTACATAAAATAGCAATATGCCAGACCGAAAACGGCCAGGTAGTACATATTTTCCAGATTTGCCTGACAAGCAAGCATGGAACGCTGTGTTTCTCCTAAAAAAAGCAGAGTAGGCCCCAAGAATAGACCATGTCGTTTGCGTAGCCTGCGGTGTACGGTCCCTTGCTGCAGCGAGAGGAATCGAGTTCTTAATATTCGGTTCCGTTGCAGTCTTCTCTTCCTCGTGTAATGGCAGTCGCGTTCGCAATATAGATAGTACGTACCATTGTCGTCGCCATTTGTTTATGTGTTAGGCGCCGCGTTCTGTAAGTTAATTTGGCTCTACGAAGAGCTACCAGCCACCATCACACTCGTCAAACGTTACGTCGATCGGCATATCTTTCTCCCGGAACCCTTGACTAACTTGGGTGCAAAAATAAAAATCTGCGATTGCGAGTAGTAGTAGGTCGCCTTAGCGCAACAGCGTTTTACCTCTAAAACTGAAAGGTAGCAGCAAGATTGCTATCGATTTTGCTTAGATCGCACAACTGCGGGCTGCCATTGTAAAAGCAACGCCGCACCAACACGGGTAGTGCCTGTACCGCGCGACTCGTTTCTCTCTACTTGACGAACTACATAGTCGCTCACTACCAAATATCTTTTTCTTGGCCCCTCTTAAGATTGCTCTGCTTTGGCTAGGAGATGTAATTATTCCTAATTAAGGCATGTCCTTCGTCGCAAACAAGTAGTAGTGGAAAACACCGGTACGTGGTACTCCGTGTCAAAGACAGAGAACAGGGGGGCATGAGAGAGTACGCTCCAATTCTAAGGTCTCGTTTGGCAGAGCTCTAGCTCTAGGAAATCTGTAGACTTTCTAGAGCTGGTCATCTGTAATTCTAGAAAATTCTGGATCTAGAGTTGCAGGCATGTTAGTGCATTTACATAACTCATTTCATTTATATTATATATTAAATAAAAATATTTAAATCACTTTAATTTAGTCAACAAACTACAGATTCAGCATAGATCTTAGAGTTAGAGCTGTGCCAAATGTGGCCTAAATTCTAGAGAAGCAACGTGCAGCTTCGCATGGATAACGTGGGGCAAAACCAAGCTACCCAATCCGGGATACCAAACTGTGCACGCCGCCCGGTGCGCCGCTACGTCCGCAGCTCGAGTTTGGAACGTCGGATCGTTTCGTCCGCGCTCTCCAGAGCCAGAGTTAGCTAAAAAAAGAGCACGAGCATACGCCCGAAACGAAACAACCGGCGGATGAATGCACGCGCAACAACAACCGTTTCGCTCTCGTTTTAAGCCCAACCGACGTGACACGTGAATCCGAGCGGGTTTGCGTTTCGATGCAGTTGCAGCCGCGGTAGTCGCACCACGGCACGGCAAGGCGCCCGTTCTTAATCCCCTTATCCACCCTGCCGCGGTGAGTCGGAGCGGCGCGGGGCCACGCGGCAGAATTGCTGTTCGTAATCCCCTTGTCCCCGTCGATCCACGTCGACCCGGTCAAGCCATTATCCCCATCCCTCACCGAGACACCAATCCCTACCACTACTATTAGCACACGTCCACCCATCTCTCGCCTGCTCCTCTCCTTTCCCCATTACCGTGTTGGCCTCCCTTCGCCTCCTCTCCGCTGCTCCTCCCTTCGATTCTATTCGCCGCCGAATTCCGATTCGCGAGCCCTGACGAGCGAGCGAGCGAGCTAGCTAACGAGAGAGCTCCCGGATCCGTGGTGTCCCTTGCGCATGGAGATCTCGTTCGAAGCTTGGGAGGGGGTGCAGCGGCAGGGCCAGGACCTCGCGGACCGCCTCGCGCAGGGGTTCACGGGCCTGCTCCAGGCGCCGCCGCAGTTCCCCTGGCCCCCAGCGTCGCACAAGCGGATGCCCTTCGAGATCGACATCCCCGTCGTCCCGTTCGGCGCCGCCAGCGGGGCCGGGAAGGACTTCTTCCCAGCCGCGGCCGTCGCCTCCGTCATCGACATCGGCGGGAGGCTCGGGCAGGCCGGCGCCGAGATTGGGGCGTCCGTCGGCGGGGCCGTGCAGCACGCCGTGCGCCATCTGCCCGTACCGTTCCGGAACGGCCAGATCCGGCGCCGCAAGCTGCCGCCGCCGCCGCCGCCCGCGGCTGCGGTGGGTGAGGGGGCCGTGGGGCTGGCGGTGGAGAGGGCTGTGGACAGGTGCCCCCTCGAGGCGGCCGCCGCGGCTGCAGCCGCAGCGACTGGGAGTGCCGCCGCGTCGACCGTCAGTGGTGTTGCAGGCGCGGACGACTTGGATGAAGACGATGAGGGATTCGGCTTTGAGATTGGGACTTTTGGAAACTTTAAGAAGGCGAAGGTACTACTAAACTAGTAGTTCTATTTTACATTTTGGCATGTCGTAATGTTTGCTTATCAATTTTAGATCACAGCCTTAATTTAGGGTTTCCTGCCGTTAAAAGTACAAAAAACGATGTTTTTGTTGTACTAGTATAGGTCATAATTGTCTTGAATCTTGATGTATTATTTGTTTACATGTCTCTACCAAATTTGCATAAGGCCATGATACTTAGAGGGATTTGGTAACTGAGTTGTAGTCTGATTGACTGTTCTCATCATGGATTTGATATCCTTTGGAAGGATTTCACACCTTAATCCATATATCGAAGCCATTATTTTGTATCTGCAGTTAGATGATGCTTTGTTAGTACGCAAGTTTTTTTTGTACAATCGGTTGAAGTTTATTGTGTGAAATATTAAAGTTAAGGCTCTGTTTAGAACAAAGGAATCTGATAGGATTCGTACTGATTCCTGCAAAATTCCCTGTGAAATTCTTGCGTTCAAATCAATTTGTTGGGCTTATGTGAATTTACATCATCTCAGCTAAGTTGAATTTATGTTACCTCGACTGATAACATAACAATTAACTCTTCTCTTGATTATTCAGGGTACTGTAAATATTTCAGCGACATACAATACCAGGAACAATGACGTTGAGAGTTCTGTTGTTGCACGTGGAGATCTCTGGAGGCTGGAGGCATCACGCGGCAGTGCAACTTCTGCAAATGATAGCTCGCCTCTTTACCTAATTCAGTTGGGACCTTTACTATTTGTTCGAGACTCTACACTTCTTTTACCTGTTCATCTATCAAAGCAACACCTGCTTTGGTATGGTTACGATCGCAAGGTACGCGTATTATTTCTATTGCCTTCTCCCCACATGTGAACTTTTTATGAGTCCGTTATCTCATGCTTTATCTATTAGTTTGATTGGGTTTATGCTTGATGGAAATTTGTGGTCTCTTTGTTTTACTATTTCCTTAATAATTTGTCTTGAATCCATACTAAAAATGATATTTTTGTTACAGAATGGAGTGCACTCCCTCTGTCCAGCTATTTGGTCAAAACATAGGAGATGGTTGATGATGTCGATGATGTGTCTTAATCCAGTAGCTTGTGTAAGTATGCTGTATCATTTTATTGAGTTTTCTGCATGCTATCAAATCTAAATTACTATAATTCTAAATTATTCTCATGTTTTGTTACTTGAGCTTATTGTAAATTGCCAATGCATGTACGAATAATATTAAAGCAATCGAGTTGGAGAGTGACTCTCCCACCTTTCTAGGGTGCTTTTGCTTGCATTATGTAGTTGCACAATCGAAGTATACATGCTGCCACACAGCCACAGTTCTTTTATTGTAGGGATTTCTCCTTGTTAGTGCAAAAAACCTATGCAGTTGACTTCTTTGGGTCTTCATTCCATCTAGTAACGAGTGGAACAATAGTTCTGCACAATTAATGCTATAAGCTTCATTTCTGTAATTAGTGTAATCAGTAAGGAATGCTAAGGCTTATCTGCTATTGCATTTTGTAAAAATTATGCATCATTCACAATGCTGTAGCCATGCTTTCAAAATTATTAACAGGCATAATCTTAGTAATGATATGTTAAAAATGTTCGATATAACTTCCCCCAACAATTTTTCTTGCATTTGTTGATAGAATATTGATATTATCTAACAGAGTAATGCGTTTTTTTTGTTGCAGTCCTTTATGGATCTGCAGTTCCCTAACGGGCAGCTAACGTATGTTGCTGGAGAGGGGATAACAGCAAGTGGTTTTCTTCCATTATTTGGTGGGTTGCTTCAAGCTCATGGCAAATATCCAGGAGAAACAAGAGCGAGCTTCTCTTGCAAGGTTAGTGTTTCCAATTTATTTCTCTGTATTAGTCATTTGCGATATCAGCAAATTTTAGTGTGTAATCTATAAGTGAATTTGTTTATATAAATGAACTGTGAAATTCTCCCCTGCTATCTCTGAAAAAATTGTACTAGTGCTGTATGGAACAATGGTGATATGTTTTAAGCATTCGACCAGTTACTAGTTTTATTATAGTTATTCAATGTCTGATGAGAAATCTCTTGTTATGTTTATTGACAATATCACACCCTGTTAATGGGAACACTGTGTGCTCACATTGTTCTTGTTGTGTATGAGTTCACTTCATTATACAAAGTTGCACACATGTTCGCGCATACGTCTGTTTTTATTTCATTTGAGTTCTTGTTACGACAAGTCTAGTCTGTGTTATTTATTCTGTTACGTTAATCTTTTTATGATCTTGATAACCAACTTTAATTTCTTTCAATTCTCTTGCATTGTGTTTATGCCTTAATTATCTCTAAAGACTTAATTTTACCTGTGGTAACCTTCAATCTTACTATTCTTTTTTGTCTTCTTTAAAGAACAAGCGAGGCACAAGGTTCACTCCTATGTTTCAATGGCCTGACAAGTCTCTTTCATTTGGAGTTACTCAAGCCTTAGCATGGAAAAGATCTGGTCTTATAGTGAGGCCCAGCGTACAAGTCAGGTAGTTTACTGTAAGCATTTGGACAATTTTGAAGCATTTTCAAGAGATTCTGCCATCTGCATACGTCATTGTTCATTTTGTTCATTTGTAGGGTCCTATTATATGCTCCGCATTGTTAGTTTAGTTCTGTGTGATTGCCTGTTCTGTTTTAGCACTCTTGTTCATGGCATTCTATTCAACAGTGTATGTCCTACATTTGGAGGAAGTGATCCTGGGGTACGTGCAGAGGTCATCCATTCATTGAAGGAGGAGCTGAATGTAATGTGTGGTCTCTCTTGCTCGAGACATCCATCAGCTTTTACTGCCCTTTCTGTAAGATCTCCTTATCTAAACAAGGCCTCTGCTTGGTTCTTTTCTAAGATTGTAGTTTGGCTCTAACTGAAGCTTTATATGGCAGATTGGGCGATCTAAGTGGAATGGTCAAGTCGGCAGTTCTGGAGTGGTAGTCACCTTGGAAACACCCCTTAATAACATCGGAAGGCCATCTTTGTCCGTTCAATTGAATGGTGGTTTTGAGTTTTGATGTCTCGCACATAAGTTGTACATACCGCTGTAGATATTACCACCACTAATTTTGATGCTCCATACTTGTGGAGATAGCTGCTCAACCTATAAAATGTATGTGGAAGTGAGTTGCAGGCTTGCAGCTTGTTTTTGTCGCCATAGGTCTCAACTCAGCGAATCAACTGCTTTATTCCCAACTCTGACGGAGACTTCCATATCTATCTCCAAGAGATTGTGATGAAGCGACCAAGCAGTTCAATTTCATTCTTTTGGAAGTAGGGAAAAAAAAATGAAAGGTGTGATCTCAGCAAAGCTGTGAGCTGTAATGTGGTTATGCAAGAAGATGCTCACCCAGAAGCTCATTTCGTGCAAGACTGATGATATTGGATAATTGTTGGTACTGAATTGTCTGCCAATTTCATTACTAGTGCTGGATTTTATCTCCACCAAGATTGATTGCCAGGCAGACTACATTGTTGAGAATTGAGACGAAGACAAACTTTGGTGGATGAATTGGTGCTTTTTTTCTCCTGCATTCTTGTATTCTACATGTAATGGTCAATGATGTCACCTCCACCCCCCCCCCCCCCCCCCCCAACAAAAAGATCAATGAAGTTGAGACATAACTCGGACCTGTCTGTCACCAATGGCAAATCTATTTTCTTCTTTCTATACATGCTTTAATTTGCATCTGCCGTCTGGTTATCACATTGTTATCTGGAAGAAGTAAAAATGTTCATGTTCTTATAATCGAACCGTCGAAAATAGAAGCTAGCTTATTATAAATTGTTTATCTTGAACAAGGTCCTCTCGTTTTGTTAGGATTCAACTGCTTGTGTACGCACTTACGCCTGCGAGTGCGACGGCTTAGTGGCGAAGTTAAAAAATAAGGTAGTTTCATTTCTTTTTCCTCTCGCAACGCCTACGCTACATGGATGCCTAACGTTCCTGTATGATGTGTTTGGTTTGAGGAACCGGATGCATCTGAACCTAACCATGTATTTGGTTTGAGGAATAGCTCCATCATCACCTCACCCATCGTAGGCAGTACAAAATGAGGGGTTAGGTCTCGCTCATTTCAGCTTCAGCTTTAGCTTCTGGGTTCTGACTTATTTTTTACTATTCATAAATTTCGTCTTTTTTTGAACCTTTGTCTTTTTTGAGCTTTTTTGCCGGTTCTTTTTTCCCGTATTCGTTCGCGTTGTCCGTAATGAGCTAACATATTTTTTCTATTTTTAAATTTTTTAAATTTAATTACACTAAATAAACCACATTCAGCTACAATAAAATTTCAGCCACTACAGTGCAATTTCAGCTATAAGCCACAGCTTTTTAGCCCAATCGAGTGGGGGCCTAGATCATCTTGTCAAGTTTCATAGGATGATCTCAACGATGGACCAACTGTTACTCCATTCATAAAGGCAACGTATCCAGTGCACTCAGCCATTCCGGTGCACTCATGCACTCAACTCATATCAACCATCTAATCTACATCCGACGTTCCAAATCAACGCGCATCACTTTTCGCAAAAACCCACCCGTCACTCGCGTTGGATTTATAAATTGCCCCTGCTCTCTCCAGACCCACCGCTCGCCCCCACTCCTCCTCCCTCGAGCCACCACCCGCCCCCGCCCCTCCTCCCCCTGATTTGCCGCTACCCGCCCCCACGCCTCCTCCTCCCGAGCCGCTGCCTGCTCCTGCCCCTCCTCTTCCTGAGCAGCCGTCGACTGCCTACACTCTCTTGTATTGACCAACGTGGTCGACCAACAGCTCGAGGGGAGGGGCGGGGGCGGTTAGCGACGGATCAGGGGGAGGAGGGCGGAGTGGTGGGCGACGGATCGGGGGGGGGGGGGGGAGGGGCAGAGGCGGGTGGCGGCTTGGGGAGGAGGAGGGGCGGAAGCCAGTGGTGGGTCTGGAGAGAGGAGGGGGCGATTTGCAAATCCAACGCAAGTGACGGGCGGGTTTTGCGAAAAGTGACACATGTTGATATGGGACGTCGGATGGAGATTGGATGGCTGACATGAGCCGAGTGCATGAGTTTACCAGGATGGCTGAGTGCACTTGATACGTTGCCATTCATAAATACATATACATATCGTTTTGTGATCCGTGCATTAAAAATTTGTAACTTTAACTATTGATGTCTTTTAAATATTTAGATTGAATACATGAAAATCATATATATATATATATATATATATATATATATATATATATATATATATATCTCGGAAAGTAATTTTATAATATTACAATTTTATTGGGTTTATAAATATATTAAATATAAATTATTAGTTAAAATTATATTTTATAGATCATGTTAATATCTAAAATAATATATATTTGTGATCCGAGGTAGTAGTTTCAGCGAAGGTGGTCCCTCAGCCTAAAAATGCACTCCTCTACGACCTGTCAGAGTTCCCGACGGTTATTAATCTGAACTAGCAATCGTGTACCGTAACGTGTTCTTGTTACATGCTGCTGAAGTAATCTAAAGTTTCAACGCTTGCATTTACGAGTTTTAATTGGACGAAATAAATGTGAGTTTTGTAACCGGGATAACCACCCATATAAGCACTAAGCAGGTGGAAATCTTGCAATCCCTGAACAGCTGAACTCGATGACAAGAGGGGTAAAGCAGAGCTCTTCTCTAGAGGCAGCCATGGAGATCGCCCCCTCCATTTTGCTGCCGCTTCTTCTTCTCCTCCTTTTCTCACCCGCTGCCATGCCCTCTGCCTTGGCCCCTTCCCCTGGCTCCGACGAGCACACCTCTGACGTGTACATCGTCTTCGTCAGCCGCGCCGACTACGTCGATTCCGTGGACTACGACGTCCGGTTGCTCGCTTCCGTCGTCGGAAGGTGGCTGTGACATGCGACGTTTCTGCCTTCAGACACAGCACAGCCCCGTATTTCTCCTGCTGACATTTCCCTGTTTTTGTTACAGCACAGAGGAAGCAAAGACGGCGATGGTCTACCACTACAGCGGCCTCGGGTTCGCGGCGAGGCTCGCATCCAATCAGGCCGACAAATTATCAAGTGAGTGCGGTTTGTTCATTGACGCATTTTCTTGTATTACGGTTCTATGCATAATCAAAGAGAAGATTCAGAAAATTGATATCAGTTGATTCTTTTGCTTGCATGGATCTGATTTTGCGGTCCGAACTCCGAGCAGCTCAATTCTTCTGTTTGCCTTTTGTTCTTATGTTGCAGAGAAGGAGGGCATTGCAATCATCAAGGACAAGACGTACCATCTCGAGAGAGATGGTTCCTTGCCTCGCTTCTTCGAAGAGAACATCTGACGGTCAAATGAAGTTCATCCACTGCAACTTAGATTACAAACCTCATTTGCAGTACACTAGCACGACCTGAAAAATGTTATATGAAGTTTTGGCGATTTGTTACGCCCGGTTTTAATATGAGGATCTACATATAAGTTTGTGTTACCCTCAAAGAAATACATACAACTTTGTGGCATAGATAGTGAAGTAGTGAGTGCCATTGAGTGACAGATCATTCAGAATCTACTTCTACTATTTTTTTAATAAAAAACAGAGAATCTAGTTCTAATTATATCTGGGTATAAATACCGAGTTCATGCGCTTCAATCATGGTGCAAACTACGCACATTCTACCTAGAATCCTAAGACACCCGACAAAACTCCTGGCTATACATCCTCTTACACCACTCGACACTCGTGGTGATCATCTTCGTGATAATTGCCTAGCAACGGGGCCTTGACGAAACGGAACTAAGCTTCCTTGGAGGCTCTGCCATCCAGGCACAACACAAGAGCTGCCGCTCGCCACGGACCCAGCCTCCTCCCTCTCCCCGGAAAAAGTCCCTCTGGCAATGGAACTCCATGTCCTTGAGGACCCTGCACTTGCCGTGCAGGAACGTTGCCATCTCCCCCTGGCATTCCTCCCGGCCGTATTCCTCGAAAACCACCTTCTCGAGGCGATGAAATCGGCCGGTGCAGCTCAGCACGTCCCACGGACCTGGCTTGACATTGCGATTCCGGTGATCCCAGTAGGGCTGTAAGCTCAATAACGAGGTGTATAGTATCGACGTTTGTAGATTAATTAACAGCCAATGTCCAAAATGTTTGAAGAGCTAGCATGGATAATTTTTCCAATGAGGCAGGGCAGGATGCAATAACCGTGATGTAGAGCGTGTCCAGGCAGGGAGACAGCCTGAGGAGCTGCATGAACCAGTTCACGTGATCCTCGTTACCTGGACGGCCAATAGCCCCCCGGGGGATTCCGGGCCTCCCCACGCGCCAGGTCACCGATTTTACAAAAAAGTCCTCTGCTTTTTTGAATAGTCTTCTTTAGCCCATGCCTACGTCGGCCGTTCGATTGGGTGGACCGCGCGATGCACGACCTTTGGGTGAGCGGGTAGACCGCGCAATGTACGACCTTTGGGTGAGCTCCATGTGTTTTCGAGAATCTTCACGTCGCTTTCATCACGGCGCATCGCTGCTGTCTTTTTTGTACCTGTGCTCGTGTGTTCTGTTCTGTTGCTCTCACTTGCTATTCTCTACCTGCTCCTTGGTTCCTCGCTCTTGCTCTCGGTTCCTCTTCTTCGCCCGCGTCGCGCCCACCGCTCTTTTCCCTCTTCGCTTGCACCGCCCTCCTCCTCTTTGGCCACGCTAACTCCATTGCTATATGCTTCTTCTTCTCCTTCCCGTTATGGGTGCTTGTAAGCAATGGAATGAGAGGTGGAAAAGCAGCTCGACTGTATTTGCTGATTGCCTTGTCATATATACATGTACACTGGAGAGGCGGTTAGCCACGAACTAACTAACCTAGCTAGATATCAGGAGAAGCACAGAACGTGCACAACAGCTATCTAACACCCCCTTGCAGTGTGAGCGTCGGAGGCTTGCAGACGCACATACTGTCTCTGAAATCCTCAAAGAGTGCAGTAGCCAGCCCCTTAGTCATAACATCTGCAAACTGCTTGTTGGTGGGTACATGAAGGACTTTGCACTGACCGACAGCCACCTTTTCCCGCACAAAGTGCACATCAAGTTCAATGTGTTTAGTACGTCGGTGATGAACTGGATTAGTGCTCATGTAGCAAGCGGAAACATTATCACAAAAAATTACCGTTGCCTGCGGCAATGGACAGTCCAGTTCACCGAGTAACTGACGCAACCAGGTGCATTCAGCTGTGGCATTGGCGACCCCGCGATATTCAGCCTCCGCGCTTGAACAGGACACAGTGGTTTGCCGTTTCGATGACCAGGAGACCATTGCATCGCCCAAGAAAATGCAGAAACCGGATGTAGATCGTCTTGTGTCGGGGCATCCTGCCCAGTCCGCATCGCTATACGCCGTGAGCTGGAGAGGAGATGTGCCGCGCAGATGAATGCCAAGGTCGGCTGTACCACGGGCATATCTGAGAATGCGCTTCACGAGAGCTTGGTGTGCGGTCGTCGGGGCATGCATATGTAGGCAGGCCTGTTGGACTGCATATTG
Source organism: Dendrocalamus latiflorus (assembly GCA_017311315.1). NCBI lineage: Eukaryota > Viridiplantae > Streptophyta > Magnoliopsida > Poales > Poaceae > Dendrocalamus > Dendrocalamus latiflorus. Next base: position 18,080,658 of record CM029665.1, on the reverse strand, counting down.
GATGTCTGGCCGTGTCATTGTTAAGTATTGAAGGGCGCCGACAATGCTGCGGTAATCGGATGCGGCAGCGTCATCAAGTGGAGTCCCTGAGGTTGCAGACAATTTGCCGTCCGTGTCGATTGGAGTGGAGCAGGGACGGCATTGTGTCATGCCAAATCTCTCAAGCAAATCAAGTGCATACTGATGCTGATGGAGGAAAAAACTGTCTGCCGTGCATTGAACTTGGATACCCAGGAAGTAGTGAAGAGGTCCCATGTCCTTGAGCTTGAATTCGGCATTGATGGATGTGATGAGGCGTCGAAGCATGGCAGGAGACGACGCCGTGAGCACAATATCATCAACGTAGAGGAGAAGGTACGCTGAGTCTGCTCCTAGCCGGATGGTGAACAGTGAACTGTCGGATCTTGTGGGTTTGAAACCAAGACTTCCGAGGAAGGATGCAAACCTTGTGTACCATGCGCGCGGGGCTTGTTTGAGACCGTAGAGGCTCTTGGAGAGACGACACACAAAGTCCTCTTTGGATGGGGCAACGAATCCTGCAGGTTGCCGGGCATAAACTTGCTCAGCGAGAACACCGTGGAGGAAGGCGTTGTTGATGTCCAGCTGGTGTACAGGCCAATGTCGAGACGCAGCCAGTGTGAGCACGGTGCGGATGGTTGCCGATTTGACGACCGGGCAAAATGTTTCGCTGTAGTCGATGCCGGCGCGCTGCGTGAATCCGCAGACGACCCAACGTGCCTTGTATCTGTCAAGGCTGCCGTCATCCTTGAATTTGTGGCGAAAGATCCATTTGCCGCTGACAATGTGTGCTCCGGCGGGTTTGGGGACGAGTTCCCAAGTTTGATTTGCTGCAAGAGCATCAAACTCGGCCTGCATCGCCTGTCGCCAGTTCGGGTCCCGCATAGCCTCATGGACTGTCCGAGGAATGGGAGAGATAGGTGCTGTCGTCGCGATGTCCGCGTACTTGGGGTTGGGTTTGCGCGTCCCGGCCTGTGATCGAGTCGTCATCGGATGACGAGAAGGAGCGCGATCGACCACGGGGATGGACGAACAACTTGGGGACGCGGCTGGTGGCGACGTGGAGGGTGCGGGGCCTGATGTGGGGGGTGATCCCGGGTTGAGTGGCGACGAAGATGGACGTGTCGGCGGTGGAGTGCGCTGTGGAGTTGAGAGAGAGACACGCGCAGGCGACGCACGTTGAGACGCGGTAGGCGGAAGAATGGGATCTGGCGAGGTCATGGCCAGATCTGGTCGCCATGGATTGTATCCCGATGGTGTCGTGGATGTGGAGCCTGAACCGGCACGGAAAGGGAAAACATGCTCATCGAAGGAGACATGCCTGGAGACGATAACGCGCCGTGTGACCATGTCGTAGCAGCGATAACCACGATGGTCCGAAGAATAGCCAATGAATACGCAGGCAACAGAACGTGCGGCAAGTTTGTGAGTGCTGGTGGATTCCGTGTTAGGATAGCATAAGCATCCGAAGACACGGAGAAAGGCATAGTCCGGGGCACGCTGGAAATGGAGAAAGAAGGGCGTGAGGTTGGATTTGGGTTTGCACGGCCGCCTGTTGAGCAGAAAGGTAGATGTGTGGAGGGCTTCGACCCAGAATGTTGGTGGTAAGGCGGCGTGAAGAAGGAGAACGCGGACACCATCATTGAGGGTGTGGAGAATGCGTTCGGCCTTCCCGTTTTGAGGTGAAGTGTAAGGACAGGAAAGGCGAAGAACGATGCCGTTGTCAGAGTAAAAGGAGCGTAGTGCATTATTGTCGAATTCGCGGCCATTGTCTGTTTGGAAGGCGAGAATGGGGCGCGATAACTGAGTTCGAGCATAGGCGTGGAAGATTTTGATAGTTTGTGCGACATCGGATTTGTGCCGTAGAGGGAATGTCCATACAAAGTGTGTGTAATCATCAAGCAAAGCTAGATAATACTGGAAACCAGTGAAACTGGGAACGGGTGATGTCCAGACATCGCAATGCATTAATTCAAAAGGAGCTGTAGTTTTTGGTGTGGATGGTGCAAAGGGAAGGCGTACATTTTTGCCGATGCGACAAGCATGACAAGTATGCAGCGGTTCTTTATTACAACTAAAAGGGAAGGAATGTAAAAGATGTTTGAAGGACTCGTTCCCGGGATGGCCAAGTCGTTGATGCCAGAGATCTGCGGACGCGACGGTGAAGCACAGGTTTGGAGAGGATGATGCCGGCACCAGGAGAGGGTAGAGGTCGCCGGAGCTGTCACTGCGGAGTATCACTGCTTTCGTGTGTAGATCCTTGATGGAAAAACCGAATTGGTCAAATTCAATGGTAATAGGATTATCACGGGTGAGAGTACAAACGAAAATTAAATTCTTGATGAGGTTGGGAGAGACGAGCACATTTTCAAGAACAAGAGGAGAGGAGGCGGTGGGTACAGTGGTGGAACCAACGCGAGTGACTGGCAGGGAAGAGCCATTGCCCACGATGATCCGTGTAGAGGTGGAGTTGGGAGTGGTGGATCGAAGATTACCAGAACCGGAAGCCATGTGAGAGGACGCGCCAGTGTCGAGGAACCAGTCGCCGCCGGTTGAATGCTGCTGGAGAGATATATTGTTCAGTGTCGCGAGGAGCTGCGGGTCAAGCGGTGCTGAAGGTCCAGAGACGTTCACATTGTTGGCGATGTGAGCCTGCGGTGGTGGCGCAGGAGGACGGGCGCCGAGGATGCCGTGGCCGGTGTTGACATTGGGAGGAGGCTGGAACGGCCAGGCCTGAACCATGCCGGTCCAGGGATTGACGTTTGGCCAGTAACCAAGAGACGGCGCGGGCCCAGTCGGGTTGTTCGGGCCGCTCTTTTTGTTCTTCTTTTTGTAGGTTGAGGTTGGTGGCATGGATGAGCGTTGCCGAGTGTTGAAGTTGGAACCACCCGTGTTGCTAGTCGTCAAGTTGCCGCTGGAGTTTGTGTGGGCGACCAGGGCAGCGGCGGCCGCTGCATCTCGGAGTTTGTCCGACTCGGTGATGCGATGTTCCTCAAGTTGCAGCATGGATCGGGCCTTCAAGAAAGAGGGGAGGCGCTTCCGTAGGGTGATGTGGGGAATGGCGTGGTGGAGGCGAGGGTTGAGGCCGCGGACGACGTTGTAGACGAGATCCTTCTCGGCGACGGGGGCACCAAGATCAGCGAGGCGATCCGCCATGGTCTTCATGCGGGTGCAATATTCAAGCACGGTGAGGTCACCTTGATAGAGATTGCGGAATTCGACGCCGAGGTAAACGGAGCGCGTTGCCTTGTTGTCGCGGAAGATGGAGTGGACGCCACGCCAGAGGGAGAGGGCCGTATCAGCATCCGTGGAAACGGTGGTGAGGAGCTCTGGGGCGATTCGATTGTAGAGCCAGGAGACGATTGCGCAATCGTTCTGGACTATATTCGAGTCGCCTTTGGCTGGAGAACCGTCGACGTGGTCGCCGAGCCCGTACTGCCCGAACACGGCAGAGAAGGAGCGTGCCCAGGTGGTGTAGTTGGACTCGTTGAGGTCCAAAATGATGGGGACGCGAGACTGAATGTTGATGCCGTGGATGACGGCTGGGGCTGCCGAAGTAGTATGTAGTTTGAGGGAGGTGGGGATTGGAGATTCACCGTCCGAGTCGGAAGCTGAGGGGGAGGAGGAGGAGGAGCTCATGGCGATACGGCGTGGAGGAGGGAAGCAGCGAAAATTTAGGATCGGAGATCGTCTGATACCATGTAAGCAATGGAATGAGAGGTGGAAAAGCAGCTCGACTGTATTTGCTGATTGCCTTGTCATATATACATGTACACTGGAGAGGCGGTTAGCCACGAACTAACTAACCTAGCTAGATATCAGGAGAAGCACAGAAAGTGCACAAAACCTATCTAACAATGCTGTCTTTATCGAATTTTCCAAAATGTATTTCTCCTATTCTCTCATGGATCTGAGGTGTTGTCTTTATTGGATTTAGTCGTGGTCGAAGTGTCGTAGGATTGCCATAGCGCTTCAACTATGGTGCTTCGAACATGTTTTCGATCGCGATGCAGACCATGGCATTTCAAGTATGGCGCTTCGATCACAGTTCTTTGATTACAGCTTCATGGTCGAAGCGCCGCGGTCAAAGTAGTCATCAGGGTCGGTTGCCATAGTGCTTCAAGTACGGTGCTTAGACCACGTTCTCAATCGCGGCACAGACCACGACACATCTTTTTTGCGTGCTTTTATTTTGTCTCAATGGGGGGGGGGCCTTCTTTTCGGACTAGATTAGACTACTATGTTAGTTTTACTGTGATTAGATTACCACATTAATGCTATTCTTTCCCCCATGGTTCTGTAAGAGTTGTTGGTTTGGCCATTGGTTATATACCATCAAATAAATTTTGTTTTTAAAATAGACTATTGACAAGTCTGGGTTCACTTTAATACCACCAAGACATCAGGAGGTTTTTGAAAATACCTATTTGTCAGCATTTCGGTATTTCCCAAATAAAAGCATAATGCTTCGACTATAGCGCTTCGACTATGTTTTCGATCACGATGCTTCGACCACGTTGCTTTGATCATGTTTTCGACCATGGCGCTTGAACCACGGTGTTTCGACCATGTGTTCGACCACAATAGCGAATATGGTGAACGAAGATATAAACAGAAGCAGACGAAATGGTATTTTGCCCAAGTTAAAAAAAAGATGGTATTAAAGTGAATCGATTTTTTATGGTATATTTCTAAGATGGTCATATTTGGATAGTAAATAGACTATTATTTCTTTTTTACCTACTTTTCTTTCTGTATTTTTCTTTAAAAGCTTTATTTATGCAATACTTCTCTTATAAATACATTCTTTAATTTAGAATATGTATTTATTATAGATGTTCTATATGGCATATTCACTACTAAAAGATGTCAACCATAGTTCCCACAAATGGAAAGTTGTTGTCCGCTTAGCACGTGTCTGGAAATTTGCAAACCCACAAGATTTAACAAATGTATACCACTTGGACTTCATTATGTTAGACAAATAGGTTTGCCGCTTTGTAAAGTTTTATTATAGTTGCAAAAGTAACTACATTTTTTACCATTTGCAGTATGCAACTCATTAAATATATACATTTTTGTTACTATTGTACAATAAATACACCCTATGTTGTTTGTTCCTTATAGATTATTCACTTTGTTCTTATTACCAATATTATTGTTTGTCTATGTTTAGGGAGATGTCATGGAAGGATCAGTTCCTCAAAAATGGCTTCCTAAATTTATAAGCGTATTGAAAGAAGGAACTATTTATGAAATCGAATACTTCGAAGTCATTCAAGCAAAAGAGACTTATAGATGTGTTGATGGGAATAACTTAGTTTGATTCTCCAAATATACTAAGCTCAAAGAAATCTTATTAGAACCAAGAGCTTTCCCTGTTTATGACCGCATGGTCATAAGTTCGACCGTGTGGTCGTAAATGGCTACGTGGTCATGAGTTCGACCCCGTGCTCGTAAATGGCTACGTGGTCATGAATTCGATCGCGTGGTCGTAAACGACTACGTGGTTGTAACTTCGACTGCGTGGTCGTAATTTCAACTGCGTGGTCGTAACTTCGACTGCGTGGTTGTGAATGAGTCTGAGCGGTCGTAAACGACACAGAGCGGTCGTAAACGGCACAGAGTGGTCGTAAACGACTTCGAGCGGTCGTAAACGACTTTGAGCAGTCGTAAACGACACAAAGTGGTCGTAAACTACTTGGAGTGGTCGTGAACGTGGTCGGAAGGTGTTTCGACCACGTTGTGAAGGGGTGATCGAGGTCGGAAGGTGCTTCGACCACGTTGTGAAGGAGTGGATGTGTTCGGGAGGGTTACGACCATGGTGAAGAATGTTCGGTAGACTTGCTGTATGGTCGTAAGAAGCTACGACTACAAGAATTAAACGTGGTCGGGTGTTCGACCGCATGTTCGTAAACGACGACGTGGTCGTGAGTTCGACCACGTGGTCGGGAATGACTGTGTGGTCGTATCTTCGACCGCGTGGTCGTAAATGACTATCTCATGACCATGTCTCTTTTACAACCACGGATTCTTCGACCATGGCTGCTATAGTACTCTTCGACCACTACTACGCCTTACGACTTCTACTGTGGTCGCTATTTCGACCACGACAGCTGTGGCTTCGACCACGTGCGAGTGGTGGCGAGGTGGACCGGCGGCGGAACAGAGGACAATGGGCTACGGCAACTCACAGTACCAGAGCTCAATTAATCAAGAGGGGAGCATCAAGGTGGGCTTGGGACTCTACCTCGACGGTCGGCTTGGCTCCAGGATGGTGGTGACGAGCTGGCGACGTGCGTCGGCGGCGGTCGAAGGGGTCGCACAGTGCGGGCGCAGTTCAGGCAACAGAAGATCCGAGCAAGGGTGGGGACGGCGTTGTGATGCTCCGGGGGTGCCTCGGTAGAGAGGAATCAAACTCTGGCGGCGCTAATCGGCTGATTGCTCGCTGGCCGGTGTTGGAGAAGAAGTCACCAGCAGGCTGCGGGGCTCAGAAGTCCAATTCGGTGAAATGGGAGGCTCAGTGGAGTGGTGCGGTGTGATCGGAAGCCCGAGCGAGGCTTTATAGCCGTGGGAAAGCGGTGGTGATAGGAGGGCAGTTGGGCAGTCGACTCGGAGGCGTGGCGGTGGAGCTACTACATCACTCGGGATTCGACTTCGGGTCAGGGTGTGGGCAACGGGTGACGCGCGCGCAGGGCATGGGCGCCGAAGTGATGGGAGCAGGCGTGCACTGCGAGCTGGTGGCAGTGGGAGAGGCGCCCATGGCGACGCAAGGCGATGCGACGGCACGGTCAAAGGAGGTCGGTCACAGCGGCAGAGCGACGCGACGGAGTGAGGCTGCCGGGCAGTTGGCAGTGACGCGCACGGTCGTGGGGGGTAGGAGGGATGGGTCCTAGTGACACGAGCGCGGGGGCATGTCTTCGACCGCCGGTCTGAAGGAGGTGCGGTCGTGAAGGCGGGCTGCTACGGCGGGATTAGGCTGTGGGCTGCGATGGCGAGGGGTGGCTTCGGCCTTGGCCGAAGCAAGGGGAAGAGGGGAAAGTGATGGGTCTGCCTAGGCTGGCTAGGCCTGGCTGAGAATTGGCCCAAAAATTCTTTTTTATTATTTTCCTATTTCTTTCATGATTTTTCATTAGTTCTATTTGTCATAATTCATTTTCAATTATTGGAACCTCAATCATAAACCAAGAAAAATCCACAAAACTTTCAAATATCGACAAAATATATTTCAAAACAATTCAAGGGCTACACGATTCCCATCTTCAAATTTTCAGGATGTTACAGCATGTATTCATGAAGCAATATGCATGCATGTATGTATGTATATATCAAGTAAGAATATATTGAAGTAAACTAGGAGTACGGACCCATTCATAAATTGGAGCAAACTACCATCTCTCTCTAAACCTAGCTATCATCTCTCTCTCTAGTACAAGGCATGTAACTTATTAGAAGTAAATGCTAACATCTAATTACCAAGAACAAATCGATCTACAAGCGGTATGTTTTCACCAAACTCCCCAAAGCCAGATGCTTCCTTCAATGCAGTGCAATGAAGATAGATCTGTTGAGACCATACTGGCTATTTAATAACATGGCGTATCCCAGACGGTTTGTATCAATAATCGTCTGTGAGTCTATGTTTGTATCAATAACCGTCTGTGAATTATCACAGATGGTTATTGATACAAACTGTCTGTGATGTTTTGCATTATCACAGACAGTTCATATTAATAATCATATGTGAAAATATTACAGACGGTTATTTGTATGAACCATCTGTCATAATTGCATATCACAGGCGGTTCTCTATGAATCGTCTGTGATGTAGCTATCCAGTATAGCCTCTTTTGTAGTAGTGCAAGTACTATAGCTACCGACCATCAACTACCGAGTACCGACTAGGTATTGCAACACTAACTATCGATCACTGAGCACCAACCAGGTACTATAGCACCTACTATCTATCACCGACCAGTTCACTGTAACTTACGATCGGCTTAATGTAGCTTACGACTGGTTCATTGTAGCTTCTGAAAAGTCTCTGACTCCAGGGTCTTTGACTGCTCTGTAACTCTAGAGTCTTCGACTACTAAAGTACTCCAGAGTCTCCAACTGCTCTTCGACTTCGGGGTCACTGACTGCTACAGTATTTCGAAGTCTTCGATTGCTCTCTGACTCTGGGTCTCCAAGTGCTCTCCGATACAAAGGTGCATCAACCGAAACTTTCACAAACACAAATTTTAATGCAATCCAACCATCAATTATTCATCACTACTATATTTACAACCTATCCACATGGTCTAAAACTTGTCAATGTAGACTGCCAGGGGTGGCGAAGGAGGCGAAAGTAGAGGGCTATCGGGATACGGGTTCAGCGCACGCGGCAAGTCCGACGAGATGATCTGACCCTATTGGGATGAGGTTGTTGAGGTGGAAGGGGTAGGATTCATGCAACACATGCTTGCTTGGTTTTCGTATGTGGCGGCGTTTCAGGGAAAGGGTAGTAGTATGTTGTAATATTCCAATTGGCGTCCTTACTCCTTAGCATCCCACAGGTGTCGCGTGGATCATGAGATCATGGTTGGATACATGTGCCAATAGGCCTAGGAGTTGGGCTGGGCTTTGTTGGGCCAGCCCAAGGCTTGGTTGGTACAGAATGGGCATGATACATGGCGAGCCAGGCTTGCATGGCACGAATGGAGGGCCATGTTGGGTCTAGAAAGAAGGCTAGCTTAGCACGAAAGTGGCATGACTGCACACGGCCCAAGAATCTCTCCTACACGCGTGTCCACTCCACCAGCTTTTCATCCACCCCCACCTGCTCATCGCCAGGCTCCACCACTCGGTGTGTGTGCTACTCACCTAGGCCAATGAGCCTGCATAGACTGGCCCTGTGTGGGTCGTTGATGGCATGGAACGCATCGGACATGTGCTGGCAGGGCTGGCCGACCTGCTCCACCACCCGCATGTGCAAGACGGGCTTTGCAGGCCGTGGATGGAGCAGCTACTGGAGGACCTCCTCCTACTCATTGACTTCCACAAATGCTTTAGGAAGTTGCTGGTAGCGCTCAAGCAGCTCCTTGTCGAGATGCACGCCATGCTGCGCCATCACAACGGAGCCCTCTTGCCGTCGTGCTCAACATGCATCATCGCTTGGCGCATGACATCTCCCGTCTGCCTCCACGCACCACTACACTAGCTCAACTCCTAGTGGCATGGGCAAGCGCGGTTGCATGGTGGACGCGAGCAAGTGTAGTATAGGCGGGCAAGCGCAGGGGTGTTGGTCGAGTTAGGTAGGCGCGACGGAGGTGGGTGGAGGAGGGCAAGCTTGGGGGCAGCGGTGGAGACGGACATGCACGATGGAGGCGAGCAAGCATGCTGCGAGGGCAAGGACGAGTAGGCGCGCAATGGTGGGCAAGACAGGCAGACGCATGGCGGCGGCCGTGCAGTGGCCCAGGTATGCGTACAGGCATCATGTGTTGTGCTTGTGCTGACACAGTTTGTGACACGCCTGCCGTAGGGCCTCGCCAACAGCATGCCGTGTTGTGCCATCGCAGCACGCCGCACCCCAAGGCCTGTCGTGTTCGTGCAGGCATGGCCTAGCTCCTAGCACTATGTGCCGGTGTATATAGAGAACACCTATGCAGTATAGTTGTGGCCTCATTGCTCCTCGCAATTCCCAAACCCCCTCCCCCTAGGGCCCACGGACAATTCCCGTGGGGACGTGGGTGGCGGAGACTAAACTACCCTATGGGCCACCAAATTTTCTGAGGCATGGCCAAACGTGGTCGGCCAATGCAGCGCCGAGTCGGCTTGGGCCGTCGCTGCTCAGGCCCACTGGAAAGTTGCACCAGGCAATCATTGTTAGCACTGGACGTCTGGACCACCCGGGAATCACACTTTCTTAGCTTTTGTAGGCCCCGCTTGCCATACTCGAACAACCGAAAAGGCACGATCGGATCAGCGTGTAGATAGGGCATCTTTTGACACCAAAAAGCATGTGCTATCCTACACGATTGGATCGAACGGATTCCCAATTCCATTGCTTCTTCCCCAAAGCCCCAACATTATCGTGTCATCTCTTTCGTTTGGTGCATTCCCTTCACTGGGAAAAAAAACCAAGGGAGTGTTTGGTTGGAGGCCACAAGTTGCCATGCCTCAACTTAGGCATGCCACACTCTTTTTGGCTACTGTTTGGTTAGGGAGTAAACTGAGGCGTGCCATCCTACCGCCACAAAAATCTTCAGCGAAAGTGTGGCGGGGAAAATCCCCGCCACACTGCCTTGCGCGCCAGCCGCCAAGGAAAACCCCCCAGGAGGCCCAGGAAATCAACTCTCTCTCTCCACTTCGCGTGCCAGGATTTTCCCGTGCCGCTCGATTCCTCCGCCGCCGCCGCTCGCACCGTCGCCTCCAAGCTCGGCCGCCGGTCCTTCCCTCCCCTCCCGGCCGCGGCGCCCCCTCCTCGGCCACGGCGCTCCCCTTCCGGCCGCGGCGCCCCCATTCCAGCCGCGGCGCCCCCTCCTCGGCCGCGGCGCCCCCCTCCCGGCCGTGTCGCCCCCCTCCTCCGCTCCCCTCCCGGCCGCGGCATCCTCGTCTCGGCCGCGGCACCGCTCCCGGCCACGGCGTCCTCCTCTCGGCCGCGGCACCCCCCTCCCGGCCGGTGAGGAGCCATCGACGGAGGTTCGACCGCCGCGCCCTAACTCGCCGTGACGCTTCCCTGCTCCTCGCCGGCTCGTCGCCCTGCCTCCCTCCTCTGCGGGTCGCCTCCCTCCCCCGGTTCCGCTACTGCGCGGTCTCCTCTGCGGGTCGCCTCCCTCCCCCGGTTCCGCTACTGTCTGGGCAGTCTCCACGAGCATTGGGATGGATCTTTATTTTGGTAGATGGATCTTTATGTTGTTGGTAGGTTTTGTGGCAGTGAACCAAACAATAGCCACAAAGTTTTTGCCATACCTTAGTTATCAACCAAACATCTTTTTTTACCACAAATTTAGCTAGCGACAAGTGTGGCAAATTCTTAAGTTGAGGCATGGCAAATTGTGACCTCCAACCAAACACCCCAAGTAAACCCAAAATGCCACAGGTTGAGCACTTTTCGATTTGCTAACCGCACCCATTTATCGCAGCAGCACCGCGCGCCGCTCACTGCCAAGCAGCCAGCGCGGCAGGCTAGAGTGTGGATCTCTATGTGAGATGGGTCCCACGGCCCTTCTCACCTACAGGTGCGTACCAGCCGATCGACTTGTCCGCGTCAGGCGCCTCCTGCCCCAGAAAGAGCTGCGAGGTGGGCCCACCGCTCTCGGTCCCACGGGTCAGTGGGAGATCACGCTCAGGTTCGGGTGGACGCAGCGCTGCGCCCACCCTATCCCTGCACCCGCAGTGCCGCTTTCCAATTCCAACGCACACCCCACATCTCGTATTTCCACGTGCGCGCCGCGCACGCACACACTTGCACCGCAGTAAAATAATCTTTCCCTGCGCCTGATGCTCCCATCGATTGGCATACTGCCCCGTTCCGCAGTGATCTCGCAATAAATAAATCTAATCGAAGCGGAGGGCAAGGGGAAGGGGAGAGAAAAAAAATCTGCCTCGTCTCTCCTCCCATTCGCCGCCATGTTCTCGCGATCCTACACCAACCTGCTCGATCTCGCTAACGGCAACCTCTCTGCCCTCGACTATGGCGGCGCAGGCGGCTCCGGCGGGGGCGCTGGCGGAGACCGGCCCCCGCGCGCGCGGCGGATGCAGCGGACGATGACGACGCCGGGGACGCTCGCGGAGCTCGACGATGAGCGCGCGGGCAGCGTCGTCTCCGACGCGCAGTCCTCGCTCGCCAGCGACCGCATCATCGTCGTCGCGAACACCCTCCCCGTGCGCTGCGAGCGCCGCCCCGATGGCCGCGGGTGGAGCTTCGGCTGGGACGAGGACTCCCTCCTCCTCCACCTCCGCGACGGCCTCCCCGACGACATGGAGGTCCTCTACGTCGGCTCCCTCCGCGCCGACGTGCCAGCCGCCGAGCAGGACGACGTCGCGCAGGCGCTCCTCGACCGCTTCCGCAGCGTCCCGGCCTTCCTCCCCAAGGACATCACCGACCGATTCTACCACGGCTTCTGCAAGCAGACGCTGTGGCCGCTCTTCCACTACATGCTCCCCTTCACCTCCGACCACGGCGGCCGCTTCGACCGCTCCAACTGGGAGGCCTACGTCCTCGCCAACAAGCTCTTTTCCCAGCGCGTCATCGAGGTCCTCAACCCCGAGGACGATTACGTCTGGATCCACGACTACCACCTCCTGGCCCTCCCGTCCTTCCTGCGCCGCCGATTCAACCGCCTCCGCATCGGCTTCTTCCTGCACAGCCCGTTCCCCTCGTCAGAGCTCTACCGTAGCCTTCCCGTCCGCGACGAGATCCTTAAATCGCTGCTGAACTGCGATCTGATTGGGTTCCACACCTTCGATTACGCCCGGCATTTTCTGTCCTGTTGCAGCCGCATGCTCGGGATTGAATACCAATCCAAGAGGGGTTACATTGGGCTCGATTACTTTGGCCGCACGGTGGGAATAAAGATCATGCCTGTTGGGATTAACATGGTGCAGCTGCAGGCGCAGCTCCGGCTGCCTGATCTGGAGTGGCGTGTTGCGGAGCTCCGGAAGCAGTTTGATGGGAAGACTGTCATGCTCGGTGTGGATGATATGGACATATTTAAGGGGATTAATCTGAAGATTCTTGCATTTGAGCAGATGCTGAGGACGCACCCGAAATGGCAGGGCCGAGCAGTGTTGGTGCAGATTGCAAACCCAAAGGGCGGTAGTGGGAAGGACCTGGAAGAGATACAGTCTGAGATTGATGAGAGTTGCAGGAGGATCAATGGACAATTTGGGCGGCCAGGGTATAGTCCTGTGGAACTTGTCAATAGGACCCTGTCGAGCGTGGAGAGGATGGCATACTACACTGTGGCGGAGTGTGTCGTTGTAACTGCAGTGAGGGATGGGATGAACCTTACACCATATGAGTACATTGTGTGTAGACAGGGGTTTGGTTCCGATGGTTCTGGGGATGATGGATCGAGGAGGAAGAGTATGTTAGTCGTGTCAGAATTCATTGGTTGCTCACCATCATTGAGTGGAGCAATTCGGGTAAACCCCTGGAACATTGATACAACAGCAGAGGCAATGAACGAGTCCATTGCGTTACCAGAGAATGAAAAGCAACTGCGCCATGAGAAGCACTATCGATATGTCAGCACACATGATGTTGCCTATTGGTCCAAGAGCTTTATTCATGATTTGGAGAGAAGCTGTAGGGACCATTTTAGGAGGAGGTGCTGGGGTGTTGGACTAGGATTTGGATTTAGGGTGGTTGCTCTTGACCGCAACTTCAAAAAGCTTACTGTGGATTCTATTGTTGCTGATTACAAGAAGGCTAAGAGCAGGGTTATACTTCTGGACTATGATGGAACTCTAGTACCACAAACCACGATCAATAAGACTCCAAATGAAACTGTTGTTAACATCATGAATGCTCTTTGTGCTGATAAGAAGAATGTTGTTTTTATTGTAAGTGGAAGAGGAAGGGCTAGCCTTGAGAAATGGTTTAACCCTTGCCCAGAGCTTGGCATTGCTGCTGAACATGGCTACTTCATGAGGTATGCTCTTACCTAGTTTTTGTGATATTTCAAATGATATTATTACTATTGTTTAGTGTGTCTAGCATTGGCTTTGTGCCTTCTGGTACAACAGGTATTTGTGCTCCAACTGCTAATGTGAATAATGCAGAATCATATTGGTGTATAGTGTTGCATGGTGAGAGATTGCCTATATTCCAAACTCACTTTTTTTAAAAAAAAGAGAGAGGTGAAAACGGGGTTTGTTTTTTTTTTTGCGATTATTTTGGTAAAACTTTTTAGACAATAGCCACAATGTGGCGTATGATGTGGTGACATCAAAGAGTGATCATGTGAACAACCATTGACAAGCTCATATCTTAACTCATGCCATTGATGAGACACATATATCGAAGTTTCTGAAATGAGAAGCACATATCAATCTGTCATTTCTTGTAGATTATTCTCATGAAACTCTGTAGTGGTGCCTGGAAAAAAGCACCAACGTGCATTATCTGTTTGACTTGTTTATTCAGATTGTTTCATCTGTCAGTTTGATGAAGATGTTACCACATCAACCTCATCCAAAACAATGGCATGATAAATATGTTGGAATTATTTACATGACAATGATGGCATGTTCATGGCACAATCCAGGAGTAGTGGAATGGGAGGTTCTGTTCTTATGTTTGCCAGTTCCCATTTTAGGCTTCAAATTATTAATGGCAGTGACCATCACATATTTTAGCCTTGTGGAAGCTGTAAGCCTGTAACTGTGTAAATGGTTCAACAACGCAGCCTGCCTACCACAGGAGATTCAATTTTTTGCCTCCCTTAAGATTGACACCGAGACTGTCACTTACATGTGGGGTCACCTGAGTCACTGACAATGGACCTGGGTGGCAAATCTGTTGCCACCCGAGTCGTAAGGGTGGCAAATAAATAAAATTTCCGCCTACCATACATCTATATTTGTGACTAGCGCAGTCCCTTGAATCTATTTGGATGACAGCTATGCACTTTGCATGGTCCATGGATGTACTGACCATCTCATGAACATTTACGTATCAACCTCATCCATCGGTATGCCATCTATCCATCTATAGGACACATTGATATAACCGAAAAAAATTGTAATGTCATCAGTTGGTAGATATTATTTGAGTAGCAATCATTGGGTATATCACTCGTGGCTCAATCAAGCGGGAGCACAGTGAAATGTCTGATTCCAATAGTTGGGGATTGGGCATATTGGCAACAGGCAGATTCAATTCTTCAGTTGGCGGATAAAATAGTTTGCAAATGGTTCAATGCTCCAACTCTTCGTGCTGCATGCAGGAAATTCTTGTTTGTGACAACTGAGTAAAGCCTGAGATCTCTTTGACCGGCAATTCTGCATTTATGAATGGTCTTACACTGTTATTATTTATGAGGTTGAATTGGCCTGAAACATTGGGGTTTCTTTGGCAAGTTTCATCTCAACAGTTCTTTTTTTTTTGGCAGGTGGACCAGAGACGAGCAATGGAAAATAAACAACCAGTGTTCAGAATTTGGATGGATGCAAATGGCTGAGCCAGTAATGAACCTTTATACAGAAGCAACTGATGGATCATATATTGAAACTAAAGATAGCGCTTTGGTCTGGCACCACCAAGATGCTGACCCTGGCTTTGGATCTGCACAAGCAAAGGAAATGTTAGATCATTTGGAGAGTGTTCTTGCCAATGAGCCAGTCTCTGTAAAGAGTGGCCAACATATTGTAGAAGTTAAACCTCAGGTATTGCATTTCTCCAGACATCATCTGTCTACTACTTTGCAGTGTTCAAATTGATGTGTATGTCATCTAGTTTTGATTAAGAGGAACCCTCGGAAAGTGCAAAATAGTGCACTTGGTAATTTGGAGATGAATACCTCATTATCTGTTTACTAATGCTGATGTTAAAATTGATGTGATCTACAATGATTTTTAGACCATAACAATAGCAGCATCTAATGTTTCATCTTCTATGACATGTTGTGATGCCTAGGAGGCTGGGATAGCGAATTTTGCATATGGTTAATTTCTATAGGAATCTAAGAGTTCTGTTCACATTGACGTAATAGTAGCTCATCAAAATCCTCAAATCTTATGTTATCTTTAAACTGATTTCTTTGCTTGCTACCCAGAGTTTAGATTCCTGCTTCTGTTGAACTGCAGGGTGTCAGCAAAGGATTTGTTGCTGAGAAGATCCTATCAACGCTGACGGAGAACAAAAGACAAGCAGATTTTGTTCTCTGCATAGGTGATGATAGATCAGATGAGGATATGTTTGAAGAAATTGCTGATATTATGATGAGGAGCATTGTTGATCCCCAAACCTCGTTGTATGCCTGCACAGTCGGCCAGAAACCAAGCAAAGCGAAGTATTATTTGGACGATGCTAATGATGTTTTGAGCATGCTTGAGGCACTTGCAGATGCATCGGACGTGGTTGGCTCACCGGAAGCAACGGAGAGATTATTATCTACATCGGAGCAGGCGTGAAGAGGTCCTACATGTCCAGGTGATGTCGAAGTGCGTAGCTGATAGTGCATTGCCACCAGCCGTCTTTCTGACAAAAATTGAAGCTGATTTCCATCAGCAGGAAGTGCAACTTTAGCAGTACTCAGAATAGTCAGATCAATGTCAATAACCTAGTGCTTGCTCTATTTTCCGGTTCTTTTTCTGTTTTGCCTCCCTTATGGTAGTTTGAGTAATTTCCATATTCTGTCTAGATAGGAAAGTGGCCTGGAGGGAAGAATCCATGGCGGTCTTCTTTTTTAGACGTCTTTTCGTCGCCTTGGTATCAGGTACGGTATGGAAGAATGCAGTATTTCCGGAAGTTTATAGAATATCAGTCGAAAATAGTAGGTGAGATTTAGTCATTATGCCTACTCTGCTTGCAGTGATGAGCCTAGGATTTTCAGGATGGTTGTTCGGAGTTAACAAAATATTATTTAATAGAAAAAAGTAAATTAAAGGTTTACAATAGCTGAGCGTGCCCTCCCTAGCTCTTGGTGATCGTCATCGCCCTTTGTAGCTTGCTCCTTGCCACCTAGGCCAAGTTAGAGGCTAGAGCCGTGCTCCTGGTTCCTTGCCAAGTTGCTCAATGGCCGATTGCCCCTCAGTCTTGTTCGCCAAGAGCTGCCAGTTTTTGAGATTTTTGTCCGGAGCGGTGGAGCCTAAGTGAGAACAGAGAGGGGGAGGGGGACAAGGGAGGGATATGTTAGGGTTTGAAAGGGTAATTGGACTGTTGGGCTGCGCTACTTGAGGCGAATTGGCAAGAGAGATGGGGGAGTGAGCTAAAATCAATTGAGTGTACAAATATGAAATATTTTGGCCAATTATGAGTATATATGTCTAATGTACCTTTCAAATACTAGGTATTACGTAGAAAATTTTGGGTGTTCAGCTGGACACCCTTTAACCACTTTGGGCCCGCCTATGCCTGTTTTCTAGTGATGCTATCTGAGATGATGATGTGTTATGAACCTTAGATTATAATGAGATAAATATTGTACAGAAGAAGTTGTCGTGTATGTGCACATGATGCGGTCGACCGTATGGACCCAATTGGCAGCAAGAGATCAGTTGTACGCAAGAATTAAGGAGGAGATAGGATAGGATATCTGCATAGGATCGATTAGTTGCATTACCATAATTAGTTAGTGTTGGGGGATGGCCCCTACCAGGGCCTACTTGGCCCAGTATGCCAGTGGCATATGTGGCCAACCCAGCATAGAGCTGCTATATAGTGAAATACCGGTCCTACCTCTGTGTACATAGGCATAGATAGGGGTATTTGTATAATCTTAAGGAGAGAAAATGACATAATTGCCTCTGTAAGTGTAGGCCCAAATAGGGCCAGCCTTGTAATATGCCTCTTTAGGGGTATAAAAGTAGCTCCTAAGCCTCATGGGGAAGACATGACTTATTTTGGGAAACGTTAGCTAGTCCCAAGGAATTCACGTTTTCCCAGACTCATTGGGCTCCGGGGAAGTCGCCTACATGACTCCCTGGTAGCTTAGCTTGTACTGTTTGGTGCGTAACCACAACAGTTAGCGCCGTCTGTGGGAACGACGTTCAAAGCTGCAAGGCAAAGTGAAGTTGGTTAAGGAGTGATGGCGCCAAAGAAGGCGGCGTCATCGACCTCCAAGAAGACGTCGACGTCGAAAAAATCATCCACGCTGGTCACCAAGAGGAAAAGAAGCACTGCTTCCAAGTCACCGCGGCAAGAGCCGCGGGAGCGACGGGTTGAGGCCTCTACTTTTGAAGCGGCAAGGAACTGACGCAATGACATCCGGAGCGGCGGCCAATAACAAAGGAGAACCTACCATGTTGGTACCGACAAAGGAGCGAGTTGCACCGTAGGCGGAGGGCCAGATGACAACGACTCATGCTAGTGTCAGTGCTGCCGCCATCACCACGTGAGGGGCGGTGGGTATCTCCCTTGCCGCCCTTGAGGTAGGCGCAGGAGTTTTGGAGGCAGTCTACGGAAGCTTGCAGCAGGAGCTGGCAGACCTGCGAAGGGCCATGTGAGAGCTGCAAGAGAGCCGAGGCTAGCCAATACCCGTGAGTGAAGGTGGCAGGGTGGCCATGGCTGACATAGAGCGCGACCATACTCCTGATAGGATGCTCTACCGATTGGACCCGGAGTCACCTCTCTACTGGTTTGCAACAGGCTGTGTGGCCAGACAACTTCAAAATGCCGATGGTAGAATCGTACAAGGGCGACACCGACCCTCGCGAGTTTCTGTGTGTCTACGAGACAACGATCGAAGCCGGGTAAAGCATTGCCCCTCGCCCTCCAGGGTGTAGAGCTCTCGTGGTTCTTCACCATCACCCCCGGGTTAGTATATGCATGGGAGCAAATTTGGGACCTCATGCACAATAACTTCCAGAGCAAAGACGTAGAGTGGGTTGATGCTGATCAACTCTTTGCAGTGAAGCAAGAGCCAGGGGAGAAGCTCCACGAGTACTTACGATGCTTCAAAAGGCCCCCTCACCGAGTATAACGCACGGAAGCCTATAAAGTAAGTGGCCAAACTCTCCGATAAAATGGAGGAGTATGCCTGGGCAGAAGAGGATGCCCTGCGACTCGGAGTGGAGATCACGCCGTTGGCCCCCGAAGCAAAAAATGGCTCCCGAGGCCCCGAAGGAGGACTCGAGGAGGACGCAACGAAGGGAGACTCGCTCCAAGTATATCTTTGGCATCGAGGGTGCTGAAAAGAGCAACACAGCTGGGGGCCATGGCTGTGGCCGTGGACGGAGGGGCCGCGGTCGTGGAAGAGGTCGTGGCCATGAAGATGGGCGACCAATATCGTTATGGTGTGAAGTGCACAGTCGGGGGGACCACCTCACCCACGACTGTCCATCCATCATAGTCCTCTACGAAAGCGTAGCTAGGGAGCGCGCACAGGAAGTAAGGGCACCGATAATCGCTCATGTGTAGTAGCGTCTAAGAGCAGCCCTAGCACCAGCCATGCCAGTAGTGTTGCAGATTCAAGGTCCTGAAACCTGCCCCTCGTAGGGTGATTCACCCCATCACCAAAAGTTCGGACCTCAAGTTTCCCTCCAAGCGAAAACAAAAAGCCTATGCACAACAAACGCACCATGTCGTCGCTTACCCCACTCAGGTAGCCTTGGCTCGGGCACAAGCAGATATCACATTTGGGGCATTAGATGTAGTAGGCGTGGATTTCTCGCACCAAGACCCTCTAGTGCTCACTGCCAACATCATGGGCTATGATGTGTGGAGGGTTCTTGTTGACGGAGGTAGCTCCATGGATCTCCTCTCCGCAGAGGCCTTCGACCAGTTGGGTCTCCCGTGAAGTAGGCTACAACCTACAGGAATACCATTGCAATGCTTTGTAGGATAGCCCATCACCGCGCTAGGGCAGATAGAGTTGGAGGTCACCTTCGAGCAGGGAGGGTGAAGTAGGCATGAGGTCATCACCTTCAACATTGTACACCTCAAGTACCCTTACAATGCCATTCTAGGTAGGACTACCCTTAAGCCTTCAGCGCGATCCCGCATCATAGCTACTTATATATGAAACTCTCGAGCCCTTAGGGAGTCATCACGATGTGGGACGACCAAGGCCTCACACGTCAAATTGAGGTAGGGCACAGAACCCGCATAAGAAAGTACACGCCATGAGCGAGGGTGTGATCTCGCTTGTAACCCTAGGATGGATGCTGAAGCCAAAGCTGGAGGGCGAGGTAAAGGCCATGTCGCTTCAGCCAGATGAGCTAGCAAAGAAAGTATCAATCAAAGCAAGCCTCACTCCAGAAGCGGAGCAGGCTCTTCTCGATGTCCTCCAGAAGAATCCAGACATCTTCGCATGGTCACCCAAGGAGATTGTGGGGGTAGACTACTCCGTCATAGAGCACAAGTTAGCAGTACGCCCTGATGCGAAGCCGATCAAGAAACGAATGAGGCGGATATCCACCGAAAGACAAGAGTTTGCAAAGGCGGAGGTGGCCAAGCTTAAGGCCTCCAACATCATAAGGGAGGTGGTCCACTCATACTAGCTCGCCAATTCAGTGTTGGTGAAGAAGGCTAGGCGAAAACAAGCTTCATAGTCCCAGGAAGGACATACTTCTATGTTTGCGGTGGCCACCTTCGCTAGGCTCATCGTGCTTTTCCTCGCATCATAGCTGGTTCAGAATGTGGAAGACTACATGGATGACATCATAGTGAAAAGCTATCAAGCTGCATCGCATGACAAGGACCTGCAAGAAACCTTCAACAATCTCCGATGACTTCTAAGTGGGAGCGGGTAAGCTTTTAGGCTTTCTGGTCTTTGGGCGGGGGATCTAGGGCAACCTTGACAAAATTGATGCCATACGCTCCATGAAAGCCCCAATAACACAAAGGAGGTGCAGAGGCTCGCTAGTCGCTTGGCGGCCCTTGGCAGATTCCTATCTAGGGCAGCGGAGAGGGTGCTACCGTTCTTCAAGACTCTCGCTATTCAGACAGCTTCCAGTGGACCAAGGAGTGTGCATAAGCTTTTCAGCAGCTGAAAGAGTATCTAGCAGAGCTCCCTAAGCTCGCCTGCCCCCGCCAGAGGCTTCGCTCCTATTGTAGCTCACCACGACGCCTCAGGCGGTCAACACGGTGCTTGTGCTTGAGGAAGGCACCATGCAGCGTCCCGTGTATTACGTGTTCGAGGTGTTACAAGGGAATAAAGGAACGTTACATTGAGCTAGAGAAGCTTGCTTATGCTTTGCTCATGGCTTCACGCAAGCTACAACATTACTTCATGGCACATAATATCACTATACCTTCGTCTTTCCCATTGGGGGAGATTCTCCGAAACATGGAAGCCACGGGTTGCATCAGCAATTGGGCGACCGAGCTAGCCCCCTTATCCATTACATACGTCATGTGTACCGCAATAAAATCTCAAATATTAGCAGACTTCATCGCCGAATAGACCCCGACAGGGAAAGCAACCCCCGCGCAGCCCCTCGAGCCACTATGGATCTTGCACACAAACGGAGCATACTGTGCGGCGAGTGCGGGCGTCGGGGCCGTAGTAACCACCTTAGAAGGTCGAAGTATCGCGTATGGCGTGCGACTCAATTTCCCAGTGACTAACAATGTGGCGAAGTATGAAGCTCTGTTGTATGGGCACCACAAGTGGAAAGCCCTGGGAGCACGAAGGGTGATCAACAACATGGACTCATGCCTCCTTGTAGGTCACATCGACAAATTGTGCCAAACCAAGGACCCCCGAGATGGCCAGATACCTGGCCATCGTAAGGGCCAGAGAGCACCACTTCCTGGGCATCTCTGTCAGACCGATACCAAGGGCATGGAATGCTGAGGGTGATGCTAGCAAAGGCTGCAAGCCAAGGATGGGAGCTACCAAAGGGCGCCTTTTTTTTGAAGTGTTATCAGTGGCAGCCGTACCGCGTGACCAGCCAGGCAGCCGTAACGTATTGTGCATCTCACCGGAGGACTGGAGACAACCCATCATCGCTCTCCTCCAACATGGCGAAGAGCCAAAAGACTTGGTCCAAGCACGAAGGCTGGTGCATCGAGCAAGGACCTTCGAGATGGTGGAAGGCATCCTGTACAAACGTGGAGTTTGTGCCCTGCTTCTTTGGTGTTTATCATGGCGCGAAGGTCAGGAGCTCCTCAGGGAAATACACAGAGGCCACTGCAACTCCCACCTCGCCCCATGAGCCCTGGCCGAAAAGGCCTTCCAGCAGAGGTTCTATTGGCCAATGGCACCGACAGACGCAAAGGAGCTTGTTCAACAATGTCAAGGTTGCCAGTGGATGGTGCAGTTTTCTCACACTCCCCCTTTGGCCCCTCCAACCCATCCCACCTGCATGGCCTTTGGCCCGCTGGGTTATCGACATAGTCAGCCCGCTGCCCGCGCTCCTAGGAACCGCCAATTCATCATAGCTGCCTTCGAATATTTCTCCAAGTGGGTAGAGGCCGCCTCTCATTCGATAATCACCTCAGCGGTGGCGCAGAAGTTTTTTATGGCAAAACATCATCTGTCATTTGGGGGGTCCCCCGCGAGATCACGGTAGATAACGGATTGCAGTTTGACTCGGAGGCTTTCCACCGATTCTGTGAGCGTATGAGGATCAAAGTATGCTCTGCATTTGTTGATCACCCATAGTCTAATGGACTCGTAGAGCGTGCCAATGGTACGATCTCCTATGGCATCAAAAAGTGCCTGGTGGGCTTGCCTAAGGGCAAGTGGCCAGAGGAGTTGCCGAAGGTCCTTTGGTCCATGCGTACCTCCATCGCACGGCCGATCGGCTTCACCCCTTTCAAGTTACTGTTTGGAGACAAGGCTGACCCCGGAGGAGTTGAAGAGCCACCGAGTGTTAGCCCCCCAGCACCAGACCAGTGCTGCATTTCAGTTGACCTCCTGGACGGAGATCACATGCAGACGAGCACAACATAACGCAGTACCTTCGGTCCTTCGAACGATGGTGGCCTCATACAACAAGAAAGTGAAGCCGTGAAACAAACAAAAATTGGGTGGGGGTTTTCTATAAATACTTCACCAACTGCGTCATGTCCAACGCTGCATGCTACACGTATGAAAAATGCCAGTGTGGGCAACTAGGATGAGCCAATGACTGCATTATGTTTACATTAGTGATTTATATGTGCATTTTATAAGTATAGTGACTTGAATGACAAACCTAAACAAGTACAACGACCCTCCATGCATTTTACTCAAGAAAAAACTAATCATATCACTGAGCTAACATAAAGCAAGTAATCTTTTATAAATATCTTAAGCAGAGAAACACTTAAATACATTGTACTATATATATCCCTTTGCAAATTTCATACAAACAAATTAAAGCGTGAATTTGAAGCTCAAAACGTTTCAGATGCACGAAAATATGATAAGCTACTTAATATTAGAAGGTGTTAAGCTTTCTTCATGATCAACAATAAAATAAGAAAATTTTAGATATATGCCACTGCAAGGGTCGTAAATGCATAGGTGCTATGTGCGATAGGCATGACATTCTATCTGCAATACTTGAATAATTAATCATTACTTGTCGCAAAAAAAAGAATAATTAATCATTACATTGGATAGGTCAAGGGAACTTTGTTTGGCAAATATTACAGCTCATGAATGAGGACTAGTCTTCTCTTTGTTTCTGCGACGGGAATGAAGACTAGTCTTGCTGTTACTTGTATACAGCAAAAGTAAATACAGCAAGGATCATACATATCTGGCCTAGCGTGATCTGCACGGTAAGGTCAGATAATTGGAAATCTCCAGTAATATCAGCGGGATTAGTGTATTTCATGAAATTTCTGTTGTTTACAAAATAGATAAACATGTGTATTAATTAATTATGGGAGAATACTTCTATACTCCTTGAACTTCTATTCTACGGATGGCCCCTGCCATCCAAGGCAACCGTCAGTACCGGGCATCTTCCCCTTCGCTACCAAAGAACACACCGCCGTCTACACGCTTCCCTCATCCTACCAGCAGATTGCATGTCCCATCTGTGAGCACCTCTGACTTTCAACTAGAAAATATATGAACTGTCAAAAATACGATTTGAACATTCAATTTTTGAAAATTTTGATTTCCAATACGTATTTGTGTTGGCTTGGCCTATGTTGGACAAGACGACGTCGCCCGTGGAACTCAACGATCAAGATGAGAAAAATGCCCAAAGAAACTCACGCGAACTCCTGGTGGATTGGCACTGCAAGCCCTTGGTAATTCTACTTGCTGGAGTCTACGCGAACTTCGCAGCTTTGGCTAGAACTTGAGCAATCTCACGCACAAACACAAACACGATTTGGTGCTGCCCCAAGTCTGCAGCTTTTTCATGTTTATTTCCTCCCTTTATATAGCAACTAGTTGAGTGCCCGTGTGTTGCAACGGAACATCTTATACATATATTTCTCAATCAATGATGTATTATCATATAAATCAAGATGTAAATATGACACTAAGTATCTCACAATATAACAGTGAGACATTGCTCAACAAACATTGAAACCCATTGACACATGCGGTGTAATTTTTATCAACAGTTTTTTTGTTCGATTGTTAGATATCTCTATTAGTTGTAATCTCAAAGCTTGTGTAGTTAGCTCAGATTCCCTATCGAGTGAATTCCTTGGGTTGTATAACTCAGAAGCTATGCAATAGAAGATTACATAGCTAACTTCAATATTACATGCCGACTTTAGAAGCTGAAATTGTTCTTACTACATAGTACAATGCAAAATTGTCTTTGTCCAGCATATAAGTTAACCTCAGTTTGAATTGAATCATGTAAATAACAAAAAGAGTAGCTGTATCCAGTGCTGTATAAATGTCATACTCCTTAACAAAGCTATAGTACAACCTAACAGCCAAAAATAGTGCCATTACCTATTAAATCCTGAGACTTTAGTGACAGTTCTGCAAGAATTTAAGAAAAAGGGAAAGGTTTGAACAAGTTAGAACATGAGTATAAAAAAATACACAACAAGGATCACGAGCAAACAAAAACAAAAGGAAAATAGGCAAACTTATCCTACAATTGTGATTTTAGACATGCAATGATATGCTAGTCCAGTACCTCTTATTAGAGCAAATAAGTCATTTGTATACACCTTACTATCAGAAATTACTTGGCTTCACCTTAAGGGAAAACTCAGAGGTGGATGAACCTCCAGTATCTAACAAACATTACTATCAAAACTCATGTGAGGAGGCAGATTCTACGATCATACAAAATTCTATTTCCATAACAGTTTTTCACAGCTTGCACAGGCATACATTATTTCCAGGTTGGTTGAAATGATAAAACAAAATACCTGATCTTAATATTCTAACAACTAAAAGTAGGCAACATCATGAACAAACATACCATGAAAAAGGAGAAATTCTTCAGTCATATGCATGAAAAATGTATTTACATGTCTCCCAATATACTGCTACAGTTGTACCGAAACCCATGCAGCTAACATAGAGTAGATCAGTTGAAATTCCCCTGTTCCCTTGAAGAAACAGCAGCCTTTAAGGTTGTGTTTGGTTTAGAGGCAAGGTGGGATGGGATGGTCCTGTCCTTGGTTTTGGGATGGGATGATCTCATTTTTTGTTTGGTTAGGGGGATAGAGTCATCCCTGTTTTTTGTTTGGTTGGAAGGATAAAGTGGGATGGAATGGTCTCATCCTTTGTTTGGATGGAAGGATGAAGGTGGGACATGTGTGGCCTTTGAGTTTTTTTTTAAAAAAAATTGAAGGCTATTGTTGATATGTTTGTACACATAAGCCTTTGAGTTTTTTTTAAAAAAAAATTTAAACAAAATAGTACTTAAAAAAACAAAGAGGTGGGATGACTCTATCCCACATGGGATGACTCTGTCCCATGAGAAAAAGAGGATTGCCTGGTCCCGGATCTACAAGGAATATTCCTAGTGGGATGTCCTTGACTCTGCTTGTCCCAGAAGCAAACACCACCCCGAAGTGGGATATCCTACCTGGGACGTCCCTGTCCCTCGAACCAAACACTGCCTAAGAGCATCTCCAAGAGATGCCCAATAAATTCACACCCTAAATCTCTTTTTACAGATCCTAATCACGATATAAGATCCCAAAATAATCATTCCCTCCAACAGATACCCTAAACCAGAAAAACAGTATTGGGAGCCTAGATCATCCTCTATAAGTAGAGAGCGAGAGCCCATTTTTTGGGTGTGTTCTATTTTTGGGAGTCTATTTGGGAATCTGTTGGAGCTACTTTTTACCCTTCAACTCTAAAATTTAAATATTAAGAGCCATATAGAGTATCTCTTGGAGATGCTCTAAGCAGCCAAAGAAGAAAAGGAACATCGACCTGCTCCAAATAAGTATCTGGTAACAAAGATAGCAGTGGTGCTTTTGGATAGCATTCACTACAAGGTTTTTACCCTAATCCAACCACTTGTATTCGCAACGCCACAAATTTAGTCGCAATAGGAGGCTCTATTGCAACATGGACTATAATGGTTGCGATACGTGGCACTTATTGCATCTAAATTATTGGGTTGTGTTAGTCCTAACCTTCGTTGCGACAGGTAGGTGTTATGGCCACGATTAAACTGTGATTGCAATTACATTTAAATATTGCAACAAATTAAGCTGCGTTGTGTTAATAATAAATTTGCGTTGCGATAACACGTCGTTGTTGCCACCATTCGAACGATGGTTGCGAGTAGTTTTAAATATCGCCACGAAATAACTGTGTTGCCATAGAATTGGCATGCGTCGCGAAAGGTCGCGCTATATTGCATAGAAAAAAAATAGTTCGTTGCATGGCATAATGTTCTATTGCTACTCATAACATATGTTGCAATAGTGTAGTACATTTGGTTGCAAATTATTAGTCATATTGCCATACAAATTAGTTGGTGGCCCAAACTACTCCTACACATGGGCCAAAGGCTTCGAACGCATGGGCCAAAGTCAAAGGTTTCCTACACCGAGCGACCACCAGGCACATCGCCGGCATTGATAAAAAACGCATCGCCGCAAATCCCCGCCGCCCGATAGAATCCGCCGCCGCCACCCTACAGCAGCAGCAGCAGCCGTCGATGATTTCTTGTCCATTGGCATCGCGCACGACGGTTTCTTCTTTCGCCTCGGTCTCCGTGAAAAATCGTCGTGCGCTTGAAAGATAGCAAAGGATCGAGCAGCAAGCCTCGTCATGCATCTATGATTTAAAAAGAAAAAAAATTGCGGCGGCTTGTGTTCGTGGCGGCGGGTGATTTTGGAGCCGACTGTGACTTTGGAATTAGTGCTTGGTATTGCTGGATGAGGTATGTGTTTTCTTTGATTATCCATTGGCCTATATGTTGATCTGAGAATAGCATGCATGCAGCTGAATCCTTCAGGAGGATTGCATGTTTTGACGTGTGCTTGCATGCATGATTTTTTAGGGTTGTTGTTGCATGCATGCTGGATGTTTTGCACGCCATGGCTGATAGTTGAATTGCGGCCGCGCGGCTGACCGTACGGGATTAGAGGTAATTAAGGCAAGTGCTAATTAAGGTTTGTATTAGCATGTTGGTGGCTGCATTAGGGCATGTACAACTCATAGACGGGTTGCTGTCTGTAAGTTCCTTTCACTTCACACACAGACAACTTAATAGACAGCTTGTACAATGGGTCGTCTATTTGACTGTCTGCAAACTGTTTAATGCATGCATACAGCCATGATCAAGCATGAATATGATTCCTGTATACCATTGTGTTGCTTCTTGATACTTAACAGATCAAGCATAAATAAGATGAACATAATTACAATATTTTTTAGAACCATCAATATAAATGATATATTAATATGTATATATATAATATAATATAATATAATAGTTTTTTCATAAATCAAATAAAATATAGTACGATTACATCATGTAGGTCTAATATACTGCAACATGTTCATGCAAGACCATATTCAGCAACCATAGAGCACATACCAATTATAGTATAAATGTCCACCAGTTCATACCAAGACCATACAATTTTCATGACAGGCCACAACCACAAGTCCACAACAAAAAACAAGTTCATACCACAACAGATTGTCTCCAGGTCACAAAAACATCGACTGCACAGAGGCCATAACAAATATTTTCAAAGATGACCAACAGCCCTGTGACAATAGTGAAAGTGCTATTAGAAAAGCAAAAAAATTGGCATGTTTAGCATGTTTCAGTTTAGCATGCTAATTTTCAGTTTAGCATGTTTCAGTTTAGCATGCCATAACAAATATTTTCAGTTCATGCTAATTTTCCTCTCTAACATGTTTCAGTTTAGCATGTAGTTTATGAGGTCAAACTAAGGGTACAAGCAGTTCTAGAAAACTTAGGAGCCATTGTTGCAGATTTGTAGTGATGAGAGGGTGAAGAATCACATAGCATGGGATGCTAAGATTATACTTTCTGGAGATGCATACAAAATAAACTTGCTGATCTAATAACATTGCTGCAGCAGCTAACAAAATGGCAGCAAAAATTGCCACACAATGCCTGGTTATGTGAAATGGAAATACTCTGAGGTTCAATTATTTCATTCATACAACAGTCTCATATCAAAATTGACATAATGGTTATGAACATCAGTCATGAATCTTAGCATAACATCAGTCATGAATCTTAACATAACAAAAGATAATTATCATCATAGTTTGAGATATACCAAGTTTGTCAAGATATACCAAGGTTCAATTAGGAAGTTTATAACGGGGATGTGGGTTGTTGTCCCTGCAAAAGTGAACTAATTTACCCTTGTCATCCCAAGAAATATATATCTGTTCAAGAAATATATATCCCAAGAAAGTGAACCAATAAGCCAACTATGCCTCACTACAGCTTCAGCAATTGTAATTGGTTTGTCCCAGATCAAGTATTTCTTGGGTTACAGTGTTACAAGAAGCAGCAAAATGGATCCACTGTGAAAGCAACTAGCAGAAAGTGTAATAAAATTATATTATACTTTTGGGCGCATGACAGAAAAGTCTCCATAGAAGCACAATGAGGGGGAAAACTGAAACTTACCATCAAACTTCTTTACATTAAGAGCCTCAAACGACGACTCCAATGTCGAAGCTGGTGAAATCTGCACAAATGAAGCAGCATGAGCAATAATCAAGCAGAATTGAAGTGAAAAAGAAAAAAGAAAATCAGTGATCCATTCAAAGAGATGTACCCTCCTATCAATATCCTTTTTGTTGGTGCCTTCTTCTTGTGCAGGCTCTGCATCGCCGCCTTCTCCCAAATCTTCAATGGCAATCACCAAATAAAGACATTGTAAGATTATGACAAAAGCATGAAACAGATAAATACTTCCACTTTTACCATTAAAAAATGAAAACAACAATTAGTGGCATCCAGCATAATAAGAGTAATTTGCAATCGATACTAACTCACTTAAAATTTAAATTACACTTAAATTGACACGCAGAGTGCACCGAATCAACACGCAGCGAGTAGATCTTCACGCCCGCCTCCAGCGTGCAGCTAGCTGAGCTTCTTGACATTTCACAATCTGCAGCACGAGCAAAAAGTGAGATGAATCAATTATCAATATCAATACAAATGCAACTCCTTCTAATAGCACAGGGCCAGATTATCGACGATCCTACAGTATCCTATTACCATTTTTTATGTCTGCTTTACCTGGAACTTTAACCTTACTGTACCGATTTAATGCAGGTGTCAAGCGGAAGCAGGCAGGGCAATCGGATAATATAGCTGGTGTTGTTGGGAAGGTTGGGTCCGTGGTGAAGAGTCGGTGGGCTGTTTTCCAGGAGGCAAGGCAGCAGCATGTCGATTGAAGATAGGAGCTGGATGCGCATGGTGAAGTATACTGCTGAATGGCAAAAAGGATTTAAGGACTTCATTCAGAATACCTTTGGAGGCAGATCTAAAGAAGAAACTGCTCCATGTCCATGTGCTCGTTGCCGTTGCATGTCCTACAGAAATCAAAAAGATGTTCGAAGTCATTTGGTACTTAGAGGGTTCGATGAAAGTTTCATCCAAGGAGAAGGTAATGCTCAAGATTTAGTTGCATGTCCTCAGGAGGATAACCCTGCTGAAGGAGAATACGATGATGGCGAAACAGGTGATGCGCCTGCTAGCAAAGAACTGATTTCTGCACTAATCCGCGGAGCTATACATGGCGAACTCACAGGAAGTGGAGATGAAGAGCCAAATGAGAGTGCAAAGAAGTTCTTTAAGTTATTAACCGAGGCACAAAAGGAACTGTATCCAGGCTGCAAGGAGGCTACAAAGGTTTCTTTCATTATCAGGATTTTTCAGATGAAGTGCATGCATGGTTTTAGTAACAATGGAATACAGTCGATCCTTGATCTGTTCGCGTTGTTCCACCCTGGTATCCCAGACACCTTGGATAAAGTGCGTAAGGTTGTTCGAGATCTTGGACTCGACTACCAAAAGATTCATGCATGTGTGAACGACTGTGTATTATTTCGTGGGGATTATGCTGACTTGGATACATGTCCAACCTGTGGTCAGTCTAGGTGGAAAGGGACCGACTCTTCTGAAGATGCTGAGTCCTCTAGCACTTGTGGCGGACAAAAGCGTTTTCCATGTAAGATCTTGCGGTATTTCCCACTTACTCCTCGGCTGCAAAGATTGTTTATGAGGGAGTCGACATCAAAACTTATGCGTTGGCATAAGGAAGGACTGGTGCGTGATGGGAAAATGCGTCACCCTGCGGACTCGTTGGCATGGAAGCATTTGGATGCCCTGGAGGAGGAATTTGCATCTGACCCTCGCAATGTAAGGCTTGGACTTGCATCTGATGGCTTCAATCCGTTTGGGATGTTGAATGTTGCATACACTACTTGGCCTGTCATCATAATCCCTTATAACTTGCCTCCTTGGTTGTGTTTAAAACAATCGTATTGGATGATGTCAATGCTGATACCAGGGCCTAAATCTCCTGGAATGAACATCGATGTCTATTTGCAGCCACTGATCGATGAGCTAAAGGATCTTTGGGAAAAGGGTGTTCTCACATGGGATGCAAAGGTTAGGAAAAATTTTACCTTACGTGCAGTTCTACTATGGACCATAAATGATTTCCCTGCATATGCCATGCTGTCTGGTTGGAGTACTAAAGGCAAGTTTGCATGTCCTTACTGTCATAAGTATACATAATACTTATGGTTGAAATTTGGCTGCAAGCATTGCTACCTGGGTCATCGTCGCTTTCTGCCACAGAACCATAGATGGCGCAGGAATAAAAGTAGCTTCAACAACAAGGTAGAAACAAGGGAGGCTCCGGTGCCACTTACTGGTGAAGAGGTTCTGCAGCAGTATGACAGTTTTGAGCAACCAAAATTTGGGCAAGGCACAAGGAAGAGGAAGCAGCGTGAAGAAGAAACTAGGTGGCACAATTGGAGGAAGAAGAGTGTATTCTTCCAACTACCGTACTGGGAAAAATTGCTTATTAGGCATAATTTGGATGTCATGCACATCGAGAAGAACATTGGTGAGAGCATATTGGGGACATTGCTGGACATTGATGGTAAATGTAAGGATGGTGGGAAGGCTCGGCTTGACTTGCAGAATCTTGGGATTAGGAAGGATCAACATCCTGTGGTGGAGAATGGCAAGTATACTTTGCCATCAGCGTTGTACAGCTTAGGCAAGGATGAGAAGAAAATGTTATGCAAATTCCTACAAGGAGTGAGGATGCCTGATGGTTTTGCAGCAAATATAAAGAGATGCGTGGACGTCAAGGGATGTAAGGTTTCTGGACTGAAGACTCATGACTATCATGTTATATTACAGAAACTATTACCACTAGTAATACGCGACATATTGCCTCAAGATGTTGCTATCCCATTGATTCAGCTAAGTAATTTTTTCAGTTCATTATGTTCAAAGGAACTGGTGGAAAGTGACCTTGAAAAACTGACCTCTTTGATTGGAGAGACTTTATGTCGGCTAGAGATGTTATTCCCACCAGCATTTTTTGATATTATGATGCATTTGCCAGTTCATTTAGCTGAGGAGGCTAGAATTGGAGGACCTGTGTGTTATAGATGGATGTATCCAGTCGAGGTATCTACGTACGCTGAAAGGATATGTGAGGAACAAAGCACAACCTGAAGGTTCTATAGCAGAGGGATATATCGCTGAGGAGTGCATGGCATTTTGTTCTCGGTTCCTAGAAGACATTGATACGAAGCTGAACCGCCCAGAGCGTCATGAAAGCAGTGCAGCGAATGAACCACCGTCTGGGCTTAGCGTATTTCAGACCATTGACTACAGTAAGAAAGGTTGCAAAGTTGAGTCTATTCCTACTTTAGAGTTGAAGCAGATGCGGCACTACATAATAACAAACTGTGATGAGGCTGTTCCATGGATTGAGTAAGTTGAAATTACAACTAGTGTGTGTTTAATGTTCCTCATGAATAATGTTTTTCTAATTGAGTACCTTTGTTTTGATCATATGTAGTTTGCATAAGGAGGAACTCAAAAAGATTACTACACACGGCGTTGAGAGACGTCACAGGGAGCAATTTGTTGGTTGGTTTGAACGTAAGGTGAGTAACGTTGTCAACTGCATGCTTACAGAAAATAGCTACTGTCTTTATTTATTTTGCTGTTTTCAAATCGATTGCAGATGAACGAACTTTATGCAGAAGGGGGGATTAGTGATACACCATATGCCCTTTCTCGAGGACCAAATCACCGGGTTCGTGTTTTCAACAGGTCCATCATCAACGGTTTGTTTTTTCGAACGGCTTCTGTAGAGAGTGCCTTGAATACACAAAATTCAGGGGTTGCAGTTAAGGGTGCTGATAGTTCTGCAAGTATGGAGTGGTATGGTGTCATTAAAAAGATATTGACACTTGATTTCCCTGGTCAAAAAGAAGTCGTACTGTTTCAGTGTGATTGGTACGACGTACCTGCTCCTAGTAAGAACAAGAGCAGAGGGTACCGTAGGGATCAATATGGGATTATAGATGTCGATACAAGTCGTTTTCGATATCTAAATGATCCTTACATCCTGGGGACTCAAGCTGAGCAGGTTTTTTATGTGAAAGGTGCAAAGAAATCAGAGTGGAGCACTGTTGTAAGAATGAAGTCCGCATGCCATGTTGCCGCGTGCCATCTTTCTCAACGTGTCAAAGCTAAGGTGGACGAAACGCTCATGCCAGCACCAGGCCTCGTCGTCCAAATGTGCGAGGAGAGAAATCGGACGTGCAACGGTGAGTGTGATCTTGTACAAACGGTTAGCCGATCTGCGTACCTTGGCGAGTAGCTCGTGCTGTGGATCACGCACCCACAGCACACCGTGCTTGATCAGGACTTCACATCCGAACTCGTCAAGTTGACCCAGGCTCACAATGTTGCTGCGCAGCCTGGGAATGTAGTACACGTCGGAGAGAACGTGGTGTTGCCCATCACGCGCCGCGAACACAATCGAGCCACGCCCGACGATGTCCACGACCGAGCCACCACCGAATTTTACCGTTCCGGAGACATTTCGGTCCAGCTCGGAGAAGGCAGCAGCTACGCCCGTCATGTGGTTCGATGCGCCCGTGTCGAGGTACCATACGCCGCGCTTCTGCTCGCCGGTGTCGGTGTCGCCAAGCTGCACCATGGCGATCTCCTCGTTCAAATGAACACGAGCGCCTACACGTTCTGGGTCGACATGAACCCGGGAAGACACCGGCCCGATAGCCAACGCCGCCACCTGGGCCATAAGCAGGGCCGGTTCGTCTTCGTCACCACCTTCTTGGACTAGGTGCGCCTGCGCCTCATCTCTTTTTTTCTTTCTGCATTCACGGGCCCAATGACCCTTCTTCTTGCAGTACTTGCAGCGGTCCTTGTTGGAGGCTTGCCCGCCTCCGTCTTCGCGCGGTGCGTCTCGGCTGCGATTGAACTGCAACGTGTCACGGAGTGGGGTGTTTGAACCGCCACCCGTGAAGTTGCCACCGCCTCGTGCAGCCTCGCTCTCCCGCCGGTGCATACGGCGGATCATCTCCTCCTCTTTGGAGGAGAGGAGCAGGCGTGAGCCCAGTTCCGCGGCCACCGCTCGCACCTCGTACCGCTGCTCGACGGACCGGAGTCGGCCCGTGACTTCCTCGACGGACATGTCGTTGATGTTGAGCAGCGTCTCGATGGAGATTGCGACCTGCATGAACTTATCAGGGACCACCTGCAGCATCTTGCGCACGACCTCGCCTTCGGTGATGTGGTCGCCGAGAAGTCGTATATTATTGGCGAGGCCTGTGATGCGCATCGAGAAGTCATCGATGGCCTCCCCTTCCTTGAATGCAATATTGTTGAAGTTGTGTCGGAGTTTCTGCGCGTTCGCCTCGCGCACGCGCTCGACGCCCATCTGCATGATCTTGACAGCATCCCACGCCTCCTGCGCAGAGTCCTTATTGCCGATCGAGGCCAGCATCTCCGGCGGGACAGCTCGAGCAATTGCTGCTAACGCCAGACGATCCACGCTGCACTCTACGCCGCCGGGTTCGATGGCTCCCCACAAACCTTGCGCCTGCAGGTTGATGCGCATGAGCATCGCCCACTCCGGGTAGTTAGTCTTGGTCAGCATCGGATACTGCACCGACGCCGACGCTTCCTTGACCACGCGCTCGATGACGACCTCGCGCTTCTGACCATTCTGTTGTCGCGGACGGCGAGGACCCCGTGATGGTGACCGAAGGCAATCCCGCCGCGGTGGAGTGACCGACCTTTCTCCCACCGGAGCTGACATGGCCACCAGGATCCTGAACGGTGCTCTGATACCAAATGTTGGCTTGGCCTGTGTTGAACAAGACGACGTCGCCCGTGGAACTCAACGATCAAGACGAGAAAAATACCCAAAGAAACTCATGTGAACTCCTGGTGGATTGGCACTGCAAGCCCTTGGTAATTCTACTCGCTGGAGTCTACCCGAACTTCGCAGCTTTGGCTAGAACTTGAGCAATCTCACGCACAAACACAAAGAGGATTTGGTGCTGCCTCAAGTCTGCAGCTTTTTCATGTTTATTTCCTCCCTTTATATAGCAATTAATAAGAGAAACTGAACTACTAAATGGCTGAAAACTGAACCACTAAATGGCTGAAAACTGAACCACTAAATGGCTGAAAAAACTGACCTGCACTAACTTAACACAATGCATCAATTCTGGACATTATGGATGGCATACATGCAGACTAGTAACAGACATGCACTAGATGAGAAACTGAATGGAAGACATGCAAAATTAACTAGATTATCTAACAATTTGAAGACTTCCATCCATGATTTCAAGCAACCTTCAACTTAAAAAATCGATAGAACTTTGAACCAGGGGACTTTCTACTCAAATTAAAAAAAATATCAACTTTCAATCGTGATTTGACATAACTATAAACTAAAAAATCCGGGGCTTTCAACTAAAACTTGAGGAAGAAAAATTCCACTTCTAACTTGGATTTGAAGAAACTTTATACTAGGATTTGGACGACTCCAACTCAGATTTGGCTTCCGCAGCTGGAAATTGGGAGCTACCGATACCGGCATGGTATCTACTTGACGCACATGGCATCTAGGGTTTCAGACAATTTTTCAAGGAGCACGCAATGAAAAAGGGGAAAAGGAGGAAGGATAAGATCGAGGGGACGCTGGTGGCAAGTATGGTGGTGAGAGAACGCCGGCGACAAGCTGGCCGGGTGTTTGGTGCTCTTAGAAAAGGAGGTGAAGCGAAGGGCACCCGAGAATTCTTACTCATCAAATAGAACGAGGAATGGGATGGCCATCGAGATCTCGATGTAGCGGACATCTACGTTTTTTTACCACACGTGCAACGGTTGAGATCCACTCCCGCCAGGATTTAGCGGCTCGCGGTCCTGTGCACTTGATAGCTATACAGTGGATATCCGCTAGATATGAAATCCATAAAATGAATGTTGCAGATTTTTGAAACAAACTGGAAGATGAGACTAAATGAGTATGCTAAGTTTGTTTATGTGGTATGTGGTATATCATAAGCAAAAGTAACTACACTAGGAGTAGAATGTATATTTCATGTGTGTGTGTATAAAGTTGGCAAAAGGTTAGGACGTCTTTTTAATCACAATAGGTAATTTAACCCTAATGGAATGTCAAGTCAAACATGAAAACTGACCCCTATATTAAAAAATCAACTATGTAATTTCCATAATTATAGGTTAATTTTCAAGAAAAGTTAACAAGGAAAAAGGGAAAAAAACAAAAACAAAAAAGCCGAAAGAAAAGTCAAAAAGCCGATATTATAAGCCGACGTGTTTCAAGTGGTTTCTGGCTTAAAAAAGTTGAAAGCCAAAAAAAGTCAAAAGCCAGGAAAAGTCAAATGCCGAAGTCGTTTGGAGCGGGGCCAAAATTAGCTTTGCCATGAAGTGTTTACTTGGGATTGTTAAATCCCTCATGCGCACACGGGGCCAAAATTAGCTTTGCCATGAAGTGTTTACTTGGGATTGTTAAATCCCTCATGCGCACACGTTGTGTGCTGCGATGCCATGACATTCGCCCGGCATTTCATTGCAATAAAGCTCATAATATTTGGTACTCTCATTTTTGTCATGTTAATTTTAAAGCTATAGAGCAGTCAAGCAAAATGAGTTTAATTCCCATTTATAAATATGAGAAGGACTCATAGTGTGAAGTGTGTGTGCACGCAAAGCAACCTCAAAAACCTTTCTATAGCGTTGATAGGCGAGACACTTCTCCACTTGAGTTAATACATTCTAATCTTTGTGAGATGAATGACATTCTAACTAAAGGTGGCAAGCGTTATTTGTTTACTCTCTTCGATGATGCAACTAAGTATTATTATGTTTACTTACTTAAATCGAAAGATAAAGTGCCAGAACACTTTAAAATATACAAGGCAAAGGTGGAAAATCAACTAAAAAAGAAAATCAAACGGTTAAGATTGGACCGAAGAGGTGAATATATATCTAAGGAATTCTCCCAATTATGGAAAGAAGGTGGAATAATTCATGAAGTTACTCCACCATACTTTCCTCAATCAAATGGAGTAGCCGAACGAAAGAATCGAACTCTTTATGACTTGGTGAATGCTATGTTACAGAATTCAGGTATTTCAGACTCATAGTATGGTAAGACAGTTCTCACAGCTAAATATGTCCTGAATAGAGTGCCTCTCCACAATAGCGAAGAAACACCTTATGAAGGGTGGAAGGGGAGAAAACCGAACATGTCTTTTCTTCCCACTTGGGGCTGTCTTGTAAAAGTGCATGTGCCCTTGCTGTAGAAAAGGAAACTTGGTCCTAAGACTATTGATTATGTCTTTCTAGGATATGCTCATCACATCACAGCATACAGATTTCTAATGGTCAAATCCAAGGTTAGTGATATCGCTAATAATGTCCTTATGGAATCTCGTGATGCGATATTCTTTAAGAATGTGTTTCCTATGAGAGCAAAGGAAGTCATTGATCCTGTTGGTTCTCATAAACACTCTACCCCTCCTAGTGTGGATGACATAGCTCCTGAATTGGAGTTGAGGAGGAGTAAGAGACAGAGGACTGCAAAGTCCTTAGGCGATGATTTTGTCACCTACCTTGTGGATGATGAACCACATACCCTTTCAGAGGTATATGCATCCCCAAATGTGGAGTACTAGAAGGATGCAGTCTATAACGAGACAGATTCTATCATAGCTAACAGAACTTGGGAGATTACTGATCTTCCAAATGGATATAAGCCAGTGGGCTGCAAATAGATCTTAAAAAAAAGCAAAGACTCTATGGTACAATTGAAAAGTACAAGGCTCGTTTAGTGGCTAAGGGTTTCATATAAAAGAAGGGTGAAGACTATTTTGATACATACTTGTCTGTGGCTTGACCACCCACAATCCGCATGCTTTTAGCACTAGCTGCTGCATTTAAACTTCAAGTAAATCAAATGGATGTTAAGACTACTTTCCTAAATAGAGAGTTGGATGAGGAGATTTAT
Organism: Dendrocalamus latiflorus; assembly: GCA_017311315.1. Taxonomy (NCBI): domain Eukaryota; kingdom Viridiplantae; phylum Streptophyta; class Magnoliopsida; order Poales; family Poaceae; genus Dendrocalamus; species Dendrocalamus latiflorus. The sequence continues at coordinate 18,043,046 of CM029665.1, read as the reverse complement.
ATGCAACAGCCTAATGGCTTTGTAACTAAAGGGCAAGAGAGGAAAGTATATCGCTTAGTATCCTTGTGTGGTCTAAAACAAGCTTCCAAGCAATGGCATGAGAAATTTTATAATACGTTGACTTTGGTTGATTTTTGTGTAAACGGAGCCGATAAGTGCATATATTATCGATTCAGTGGGAGTGAAGGTGTCATCCTTTGTCTGTACGTAGATTTGGGACCAAATGGATGTAATCAATAAAATCAAGTCATTCCTCTCCCAGAACTTTGATATCAAAGATCTTGTTGAAGCTGATGTCATTCTAAACATCAAGCTATTAAATGGTGAGAATGGGATTACTTTATACAATCTTATTATGTGGATAAGATCCTGAACCACTTTAGATTCATGGATGCTAAGCTTGTCATCACACCCTATGATACAAATGCAAAGCTTTATAAAAACACTAGACATGATAAAGACCAGCTTACATACTCACAGATAATTGGATCCTTGATGTATTTAACTAGTGCAATGACGCCTAACATTTTATATGCTATAAGCAGATTGAGCCGATACACGGCCAATCCGGGAGATGATCATTAGACAGCGCTAGAAAGGGTACTTAGATATCTAAAAGGAACCAAGAATTTGGGGATACATTACACTGGCCATTTGGCAGTCCTCGAAGGGTTAAGTGACTCTAACTGGGTCAGCGACTCGGATGATATGAATGCTACAAGTGGCTATGTATTCACTCTAGCAGGTAGGGCTGTTGCGTGGAAATCTTCAAAACAGACTATTCTTACACGGTCTACTATGGAGGCTGAACTAGTAGCACTTGACTCAGCAGCAGTAGAGGCGGAATGGCTTAAAGAGCTTCTTTCCAACCTATCGATATTGAAAAAGTCAATACCAGCTATATTAACTTACTGCGATAATCAAACCGTTCTGGTTAATGTAAAGAGTAGGAAAGACAACATAAAGTCCTCTAAACAAATTAAGAGGCGACTTAAGTCAGTTCGGCATGCCAGAGAGACTGGTGTAATCACTGCGAAATACATACAGTCTGAAAGGAATCTAGAAGATCCCTTCACTAAAGGAATGGTGTGTAAGGTCATTCTGCCAGCATCAGAAGGAATGGGGCTCAAACCTGTTTGATAGTCTTGAAGGGTGGTAACCTATCCTAGAAGAGCTTAGATCCTGTAAACTAGGCTCTAGGAAAATAAACTGTGAAAGACTGAGAGTACACATTAGAGGGCCTATTCTTTTCGGCTTCTAAAAGCTGTTTTCGGCTTTTCTACAATAACTAGCTTTTAAACGGAGTATCTTTTCAAGATAAGGTCTACTAGTTAATTGTAGTACATATTGTACTACTTCATTTATATCGGTAAAAATCGCACGTGAGTTTCTGTTACTCTGTAATCTCTCGCACAAACAGCCCAAAAGTCACAAGTCATAGCTAAAAGCCATAAACTCTAGCAAAAAAGAACAGGCCCCTCATCGGAGCTAGGGATGCAAACGGATCGAATACGGACGGATAATGTCTTTACCATATTTGTTTTCATATTTTTTTCTCGTATGTGGATACGAATACAGATACCTCGGATACGAATACAAATACAAATAATATCGAATACAGATACAGAGCGAATACGAATCAAAAAGAATACGGTCACGAATATTTATCGAAACATGAAAACCCCTTAAATTATACATCCAAAATTAATGAAAACACATAAATAGTTTATCTTGTCAAAATATTAATGAAATCTAAACAAGCATACATATTTTTATCCACAATAGTTATACTATTGTATAGATTTTAAATCTTCAAATGGCAATTAATTTTTTCTAAAGTACTAAATAATTCTTAATGGATTTCTACCATTTACATGTGACTAATAAATTAATTAAGAATTTAAATTTGCATCAGAATGATTTAAACGACAGTACATCAATTTAATCGGTACAAATTTTAATATACTAACAATACTAAATTTATTTTTAATAAACACAAATATTTGCTAGTGGGTTGGTGGTAGGGGAGATGAGAGTGGCTGGCTTGGGCTGGGCAATGTTGGGCTGAAATCTCGGATATCCGGATCTGTATTATCCGAATAACCCGTATTCGTATCCGTATTCGTCGGATATCAGGTCTACTATATTTGTATTCGTTTCCGACAAAAAAATCTGTATTTATTTTCGATCCAAGAATTATCCGAAGAAAATCCAATCCGACACAATCCATATTCGTTTTTATCCGAATCAATCGAAAACTATCTGATCGTTTTCACCCCTAATTAGGGGTGGAAACGAGCCGAGCTGAGCCGGCTCGAGCCAAGCTCGGTCTGGCTCGGGTGAACAGTAGGCTCGGTTCGGCTCGTTTCCGAAACGAGCTACGCGAGGGGCTCGACTCGGCCGAATTTTTTCTATTTTAGCCCTTTTTTGAAAAATATTCACATTTAGACCCCTGGTAGTTTTAATTCCGTTTTTGGACCCAGGGGGTCAGCGCCGTGGTCCACGGCGCCGTGGTCCAGCGTGGTGGCCTGCGTGGCGCCGACGTGGCAGCACCTCGGCGCCGTGGTCAGTGGCGCCGACCTCGGAGCCGTGAATTGTGGCGCCGAGCTCGGCGCCGTGGGTCGTGGTGCCGAGCTGTGAAAATTCACAAAAGCCGCCGTGACCGGTGGCGCTCCTGCTCGGCGCCTTCAAAATAATCCGTAGCTTTTGCAAACATTCAGAAAATTGATGAACTGTGTGAAACACAATTTTTGTTTCCTGCTACATTTTTTGATGTCGTGTTCAATCTGACGATTTCGGGTGCTAGTAAGGTAATAATGTTTGTAACTTTTTTCCTAAGCAGGGAACTCCGATGGTCAAACACTAATTGTTAGAGAAGGGGATAATGGTGTTGCTTATTCATGGAATTCAAAAGAGCTAAAATGGGGCAAGGTAAGAACCTATGTGCCTTAGACTTTTCCATTATATTGCCCATAAGTAATTATGTTGCTACCTCAAATCACATGGTATAATCTGCAAAGTTGAGGATGTAGTTTAATGTCTTGTTGTTCTTTTGCAGACATTTATGTGCTTGAAAATGTGAATTTTCCATGTAATGATTTACAATTTTGAACTAAGTAGGCATGATTTCCCTGTTCTTTTCTATATGCAAACTAATCCATTATGCAGACATTCTTTGGAGCAAGCATGGGTGGGCAACATTATGCACTCTATTAAATTGTAGTTTTGTGAAGCACCGATACGCAACACCGGCATACCGGTAGTCTCAAGTGCAGTCGATACAGCTAGGCAAACACAATACAGTGCATAATAATAGGATTACATAGACCGTAGATAGCGTGGGTCTATTCTACTGGGTGTAGCGTGGTTGTTTTCCCTTTTTATTGGGCCCTGAGGATGGCTCCGCTGCATCATTCTTCCTGTCACTCTTGGTCTTGAGAGCTGCCTCACGAGCTTGAAGCTCTTCTTCCTGACGCTTCATGACTGCTTCACGCAGACTTAACTGCTCCCGCCTCCTTTGCAGCTCATCCTCCTTGTCCTTTAGACGGATTTGGTTCACCCTCACGCGGCGCTCTTGCTCAAGCCGCATCTATCGTTCCACCTCGCGAGCCTGAGTCATCTTGACAAAGTATTGTCCTTTGTTTTCCACCTCCACTGCCCGGTTATTTGGCCAGGGCAATAACGTCTGATCAGCTCAATATCACTTTCGGTCAGCTCTCCAAAAGGGCGGTCATCATCAGAATCAACGGCCCTAGCGATCTCGTAAGGCTCCAGATCATCCACAATTCGAACATCCACACTGTTGGAGTCCCTACAGACTTCTTCAACGTTGCCAGATGGAGCAACGGGAGGAACACCCACATTATCAGGAATGTCTCCTACATCATAAGCACGAAAACGATGGGATTGAGACAAAAGAATGGAATGACGGGAAAAGGCTAAAGAGTTGCTCGACACTTACTGGGATGATCCTGAGGGGCCGCCACGACATCATCAGTCCGACATTCAACTCGAACTGGTTGAGAAATCTGAATCTCGTTCGGGGCAGATAGAGCATCGGGCACCTCAGGCACTTCTTCCACATCCACCGCAAGGTCCGGTAACGGAGGGTCAAAGGGTGCCTGATCACCTAGTTCTGGTGAATAACCATGAGGGGTGGGATCAATCGACACCTTCCGCACAACAAGATCCAAACATTGGAACTCATTCCTCATAACCAATTTGACATATTTGTCCCACTGATCCTCACAACCAATTAAGATCAACCGCCTTAGAATTGTGTCTTTCGAACCGAAGTGAAGTAACCCCTTAACTGTGATGCTCTCCTCGTTTGCATGACAATGTAGCTCAACTCACTAAACGACGGCCGATCACTGAATATCAGAGGCACCCTTTGCATTTCAACAAATCGAACATTTCCATAATCATCACTTGTTACCTCGGCGCCGTGGGTCACGGCTCCGACCCCCTGGGTCCAAATCGGAATTAAAACTACCAAGAGTCTAAATGTGAAATTTTTTCAAAATAGGGCTAAAATAGAAAAAATTCGGTCGGCTCGGCTCGAAATGAGGCTCGAGCCGGCTCGCGAGCCCGAACGAGCCAAAATGGCTCATAGATAACAGAGGGGCACAGAGCAGCAGATTCATTCATAGACAGAGAGCTCGCCGCAGATTCATTCACTGTCGACGCCATGTCGCCATACCGTCCCAGCTCGCCGCCGCGAGGCCATTACTGTAAGTGACTTCTTACCGCTGGTGGTCATGGTGGGGACAGCGAGCGGAACAGGCGGCGCCCACTGGCCGGCGGCGGTGCCGAGTTGCCGACCTCGTTGGGGAAGTTGAGGATGGCCTTGGAGACACGGAGGCGGAAGGCTGCCGCGGTACCGCCGGATGTCCTTCGCTCGCCGGCGCTAGCGGCAACATCGCCGGGCTAGGGGTTTGGGGTGGGAGTGGGAGCGTGAGATTGGTTTGGATGAGAGGGAGGCGGTCGTGGAGCGGCGGCGGAGGGAGAGGGAGGCAGCTGTGGAGCGGCGGCGGAGGGAGAGGGAGAGGGAGGGGAGGTGGGGGAGGAGGTTGAGGCCGAGCTGGTGGCAGGTGAGTGGGGAGGCCGCGGCGCTGGAGGAGGGGGCCATGGCGGCGGCGAAGAGGGATGGGGAGAGGGAAGTGGAGATGGGAGCCTGGGAGGGGATGTAACATCCTGAAATTTATAAATTTGAAAATATGAAGCTTTGAGTTGTCTTTGTTAATTAATATAGTTGAGTTTGGATTTTCATGGTGTTTTTAAATTTTTATTGAGCTTCCAAAAGTTAAAGAAGAAATAAACATGTTTAAATAGTAGAAAGTTAAAATCTAAATTAAGAATCTAAAAAGATGATCCAGAAAAGGAAGGGGAGAAAAATGGGCCTAAAATATAAAACCCTAATTCTGAAAGTAATGATAACAAGGAAGTAAATTCATTAAGAAAGTCAACAAATATGGGTATATACATAAATAAATAAGTATATGTGTACTTAGTAAAATATGACATCTATAAAAATTTATGTTAAATAAAAAGTGCAGAAATTTAGTGGAGTAAGAAGGAGAGCAAATAAATTGGAATTAAAAACATGTGTATATAAATTCAAAAGCTTAACTAAAAGAAGAAAAAAAAGAAAAAGAGAAAAAAATAATAACACAGCCGGGCCGGTCATCACCCCGGCCCAGCCCCTCTCTTCACGCGTGACTCAGCCCGCGCACGCCGCCCCGCCTCTGCCACGCGGGCCCCGTCTCTACCCCGCGCCTTCTCTCACTGCCGCGCGAGCCCCACGCGCCAATCCCTCTCCCTCTGGCCAATGGCCCTCCCGCGCCGCGCTCTCTTCTCTCCTTCTTCTTTCCCCGGCTCCTCTCCTCCGCGAGCACGCGTCGCAGCTCCTCCCTCGCATTTTCTCCCTCTGCCGCAGCTAATCCCTCTCTCTCTCTCCCTCACACCTCAAGGGTAGGTTCAAAGAACCTCCCGCCACCTCCCTCCCACGCAATCCCGGAGAAGATCGAGTCCATCCCCCCTGCCAGCGTGAACAGGGCGGAGGCAGACGCTGCCTCGCCGCGCGCCTCTCTCTCCCGGTTATAAAAACCCCACCCGGGAGCCGCAATCGCGCCGCAACACCCCCTTCTCCCCTCCCTTGCAAGCAATTGAGCCGTAGTGCCCCCAATCCCCGCCGGCGACGTCTTCTTCCTCACGGCCGGCGACCGAGCCACCGTTGATTCCAACCACCTCCGAGCAATTCTTTGCTCCCAGAGCTTCGTGGAAGCCAGGCGAAGCCGAATCCCTCCCTCACCGGGTCTCCCTTTGCGTGAGCTTCGCCGGCGTCGACCGCCTCCTTGGACCGCCGCCATCACACGCCACTGGCCCGCCACCGTGCCCCTTCGTCTCCGCCGACCTCACCAGCAGCTTCACCATCAACCGAGGGCTGCATTTCACGAAACTCCCGAACCTCTCCGGCCACCACTCGCCGCCGGCCACTGTCGCCCCCCGACTCCTCTGCCCGGCCCCCTCCACGGCATACTCCAAAAGGATTCATTCTCCTTATAGGGTAGGCAACGCCTCCCCGCTCACTTGGTTACCACCGCTCGTCTCTTCTCCCCCCGACTCCCTCGGCGCCGACTCCCTTGGCGCACGTTCGAGCCCCCGGCTTCGCGTGCTGAGGTCAAGTTTTCGTTTTATTTTCCCCGCTGACACCTGGGCCCCGCCAGTCAGTGGCCCAGCATACCCGTGGCCACTGACAAGGGGTCCCACATGTCAGTGATCGGACACGCCGACATGTGGGCCCTACTGGCCATAGAGACAAAGGAAAAATGATAAAAGAAAAAGATAAAATGGAAAATATGACATATGGGACCCACTGTCAGAAATTTATTAATTTTGGAGTTTACTAAACTGAAATATTCAAATGGGCATAACTTATTCATTTTAATTCCAAATTGAGTGAGACAAATTTCTAAATTCATCTAAAATCAAGATCTATCCAATGGAACTAAAATCATAATTTTTGAAGTTCATTTGGATTTCTGGTGTTATTTGTTGATTTGTTGATTTTTTGTTTTATCCAAATTTTCGCGCACGTTAAAATAGCGTACGAGGCTCAAGAGGAAGACGCAGAAGCTGCAGCCCTAGAAGCTCCAGATAATCAAGCACCAGACCCCTGTGACCAAGGCGAATCAATACTTTGATCATGTTGAACCTATATTTTCTGCAAATTACTTTGTTTTAAATTATCAAATTGCATGCTGTTATGTTATATGCAAATACATGTTTAATTTAATATTCTAGTTATATGCCCATTGTTTACTTTGAATAATATTACCCCTTCTTTGAAATATTTGAATGTGTGAACCTTGTCACCCTAGCAAAATTATAATAGTAACATTTCAAAAATAAGTCCCTAATTATATGCTATGCTTAGTTCTGCATAGATACTCACGGGGCGTTGAAATGTCCCAAACATCATTGTCATTTTTAATCATGAGAAACTGATTTGGGCAGTCATGGTGGGAATGACTGGTATATATTTGGACAAGATTATTTTATACTTCCAAAATCCCCAACTTGCTCAAATATCTGGGCAGATTGGTTTGATGGTGTGACTGTGGTGCAGTGAAAGCACAAAGTGGGTTAGTGGTAGACCGCCCAGATACCACTAAGGATCGAATCTTGTCATGACCTCCCAGGTAAAACAGTACAACCACAAGTCTGTAAAGTACAACTTGGCTAAGTAAATTTATCGAAACCCCGGACTCATCTCACTGGTAGGGGGATTGAAGGAGCTACGCTATGGCAAGGGGGCCTGAAGGGACACCAGTGGGGGTGAAGTTTCCCAGCTGTCCTAACGTTGCGGGAAGTGGAGCCCGGCTGCGTTAGTGGCTGTGGGAAACATCCCGCGCACAGATGGGACCCACCGCAAGTGGGCAGTTTCCCATAAGGTGAGATGATAGAAGGGACTAGATACTTTGAAAAGTCACTGTGATGGTCTGCTCAACCACACGTCTAAGGAATCGTGTGGGGCAACGAGTTGATTGTCTCTTGTGGTGAAAGTGTACAAACTCTGCAGAGTCTAAAACTATTCGAATAGCCGTGCCCACGGTCAAGGGCTGACATGGGAACTTAACTAGATATAGTTCTGTTTCAAAATGTTGAAAATTGGGTATGAAAAGACTTGAAGGGCGAAGGACTGCCCTAGTTTGGAATTAACCTGGGTGTCGTCCCAGTGGTAATGTAAGCGGCTATAACGCTGAAGAATTGCTATATGGTACAGATGCCATGTAACGGTGGATGGAATCTGAATCACTATTAATATTGCATTCTTTCACAACCTATACTTGGGTTCAAACTGCTAGGAATTAGGGATTTTTAAGTAATTGTATTCAAAAGCACTCTACGCAAAAATAAAATGAGCCTCAACCTTTCCTTTGATTAGCCATACATGTTAAATATTGCATTCTGTGTGTCGCCTCGCGGAGCACGGGGTTGGAGTGCTCACGCTCGCTTTTGCGACAATATTCAGAAACAGGAACACAAGACCATTATGCCTACGAGGATACTCCTGCTACGGAGGAGAAGGATAACGAAAGAGACTAAGGCGTAGGCCCCGTTGGTTAGACACAGACAAGGGGACTTCCGGCTTTGTGTGCACGTATGTTACTAGTTAGCTGGCGACATATAATGCACACAATACCCTTCCAGTCGCTTGCCTGTGGATTTTGGGTTTACTTTTGCTAATGATTCCGCTACGTGTTTGTAATGAAGATATTTGGCCTAATCGGCCCTTTTGTAAACTCTATCACCCGACGTGGTGTATTTCAATTTATGTAATATAATGAATGATTATGCGATGTATGGAATGATTCAGCAATGTTCCTGTGTGCACAAACTACTGATCCAGGGAATAGTGCAGTAGACACAGTAGATTCTGGATTGAAAAATCCGGGTCTGACAGGGGAGATGGGGGCGGTGAGATTCCCGGCGAAGGCAGTGGGGAATGGGGATTCCCAGCGGAGGCGGAGAGGGATGGGGAGAGGGAAGTGGAGATGGGTGGGGAGATGGACCGGGGGACCGGGGGAAGCAGGCAGGACCCGGGAGATGGACGGGAGACGCGAGCCAAATAGCTCGTGAGCTGGCTCGCGAGCGGCTCGAGCTCGGCTCATTTTTTTCACGAGCTATAAAGGAGACTCGGCTCATCTCGAAATTTAACGAGCTCGAGCCGAACCGGCTCGGCTCGTAACGAGCTCGAACCGAGCCACGAGTCTCAAGCTATTTTTCCACCCCTACCCCTAATCGGAGCTTCTCCCTCCAGTCCCACACTCCCACCCAATCCACCGAGAAAATTGATATTATGCCACTCTTTTGGAGTGGCTTCGATAAAATGTCACTCTCTAGATGGCAATTGTTAAAATACCATCCAATACATGATTAGCTCTATGATTTGCCATTTTAGGGGTTTTAGCCATTTCTTTTTTATTTTTTCCCCCAAAATTGCATAGGAAATGTCCATAATACCCTCCTCTCCTTTTAGCCATTTCTTTCAGACTCCGTTCGATTCATTCCAGCAGATTCATTCCGTTTGATGATGTGTTAAGCATACCTGTAGCAATGTTCTTATGATAACACTTGAGCACGTACCGCAAATAACAATTTCATAGATTTTCAACAAAGAGTTGTACATGGATTCCGTTCGCATGATAACAAAGCAAACATTTTCCCCCCGAGGGCAACAAACAAAGCAAACAATGATCAACGGTATGCCAGCTCACGAACAGTAGTAGTACGCAAAGCCTGACAGATAAATGTCGTTCTTGCATTAATCACAGTGCTTATGTTGTTCTCTGAACTATTTGTTAATGTTACAAGATCAGAGATTGGCGTGCTGCCAGAAGTTCACATAATAATGTTGCCGCAAAGGGCATTCATCCGTGACCTGATACAAATTAAACAAATGCATCGGCACCAGCATGGAGTAATTTACAGTGCATGATGCCCTGGATGATGGATTCTGGATGCACCAACCTCCCAGAACATTAGCGATGAAACACCTGAATGGAATGAATTGCTGGAATGAATCGAACGGAGTCTGAAAGAAATGGCTAAAATGAGGGGAGGGTATTATGGACATCTCCTATGCAATTTTGGGGGGGAAAATAAAAAATGAAAAAGAAATGACTAAAATCCCCTAAAATGACAAATTATAGAGCTAATCATATATTAGATGACATTTTAACAATTGCCATCTAGAGAGTGACATTTTATCGAAGCATCAATTTTCTCCCAATCCACCCCCTCTCGCAGTAGTCCACTCCGTGCCTCCCCAACCCCGCCCTCACACTTCTCGCCGCCTCCAAACCCCCGACCGCCGGCGGCGGCCATGCTCCTCCACCACCGCCTCCTCCCTCGCATTCTCTTCCTCCCCTCAACCCCCACCCCGACCTCCCAACTCCTCCTCCGCCCCTCCCGCTTCCCACCCCGCCGCCCCCTCTCACCCTGCTACTCCGCGCTCTCCCACCTCGCGCCCCCCCAACCCGTAGACCACTCCGATGGCGCGGAGCCCCACGGGGAGGTACAGGTCCAGCTCCCGCTCGACCGGCTCTTCGTGCCACCTGGGGCGAGCGTGACCGCGGGGGACGAGGAGGCCGTGACCACGCGGGTCCTCAAGGACTCCAACATCGTGCTGGGCCCGTACGCGCGCGGCGATGCGCAGGTGGTCACCGCGGATTTCGTGAAGAGCAGCGTGCGCCCCGAGGACTGCCCCAGGGACGGGCTCCCGGAGTTCGCGCTCGTTGGCCGCTCCAACGTCGGCAAGTCGTCGCTGCTCAACTCCATCGTCCGCCGTAAGCGCCTCGCGCTCACCTCCAAGAAGCCTGGTAAGTAATGCTTTAGGGTTTGTTGCCTCCATTGGATACGATAAATATAACGCTATTGGGGTTTAGGGTTTAGTGGCTAAGATATCACATTTCTTTCCTACTTCCTACTTGCCTGGAGGAGGTTCTCTAGTTGATACGCTAGCTTTGTGAGTCCTATTAGAGCTGGTAAAAGTGGGCTATTCTGTGATTTGAGTTCACAATTGTATTCATAGGGGTACTCCTAGGTGGTCTTGCTTATACGGGATATGCTTGGCTTCATTTTGGTTTTTGGTTTAAAGCAGCAAACCTTTTGCGTTTTCCGTCCTACATTTGGCTGTTCAAGACCATTAATAGATGGAAATGATGATGGTTCTTTCTCCTAGATGATTTCTGTAGTAGGGATGGCCCCCACCTGAGCCCATCCGACCTATTTGGGGGTTATAAGACCTAGTGAGATATGTGTAATAACATGTATATCCCTCTAGGGGCGCACGACTGTTAGGGTATTATTGTAATTATGCTTTATGGATGTATATATATGTGCGCCCTGGACATGGAGGAGAGAGAGCATAGTTCATCCACTATAACCACTTTACTACTTTCCTAGTTTACTGTTTGGCTAGTAGCCACAACAATTTCTTTTTTGTTTATTATGGCAATGTATGCTGTAATATAGTTATCTAGAAATATTCACTCTTTTTGTAATGTGGGGCTTTTGGAAGCTCTGATTTTCAAGGTGCTTTGGTGGCCAGGCCACAGGTTTAACTTCTAAGAGCTATCATCCCATTTCCTATCCAAGCGAGAATCTGAGAATGTCTGGCTAAAGATAATAGTAATATGCCAGCAGAAATTCTATGAAATTGCGCTGTCTAGCTCTGGCATCACTACTCCCCCCCCCCCCCCCCCAAACTTTTTAAGAGCTATCATCGCAGGAACTAAGCCTAGCTCAGTTGGTGGCGGGTGTGGGTGTACACCCCCACCACCAAGGTTTGAATCCTCTTCAGCTCAGAATTGGGCACCTATTGTTCTCCTTAATAAAAGGATAACTAGGTATTTTTAAAAAAGGGCTATCGTCCCATGTGAGAACCTAAGATTGTCTGGTTAAGGATAATACTAAACTAGCTGAAATTACATGAAATTGTGCTGTCTAGCATCAGTATTTTTCTCTATAAAATATCTTTGGAAATTCATAACATAGCCCTTTTCCAGCTACTCATTCAGATGCCTTTTTCACACTTCGCAGATATACTACAGCCAGACGTTAATAAACATGATAGCAGTACTAGGAAGCCAATTATCTATCTTGATTCCATTAATTTCCGTAATTGTTTTTATTATTGCAGGAAAGACCCAATGTATCAATCATTTCAAAGTAAACGACAGCTGGTACCTCGTTGACTTGCCTGGTTATGGGTACGCTACTATTAGCCCATTTTCCAGTTTTTTTTCTTAACCATGTAGATGACATATCTAAATTGTTTGATCGTTGAACTTCACTCCTCTTTAGTTGCCATGAAATTTAACCATTTCTTTTCCTACACCTGTTTAACATTTTCGATGTTACATGGGAATTGATGCAGCGGCATTACATGTTTTCTTCACATGTTATTATTCCATGACTTGAGAATGTAACTATTCTTCGAATGGATAGACTAGCTTAACTGAACTCTGAAATAATGAAGCTACTTTTCTTTTGAAGTATCAGCCAGTTAGTAACTGCCCTACTGGATACTTTTTTTAGAACAAAGGCCAAGGCCCATTTTTTCGGAGCCTATTAAGAAAGAGTACCATACTGGATAAGTTTTATAGAGCATAGGTAGCATTAGCAGGAAGAAGATATGATCTGATTAAATCAAGGTTAATTATTTTAGCAGAAGAAACAGGGTTACTTTAACCTAGAGTTCGAGACATTGTGGTGAAAGATAATTTTAGGAACCAAGTGGCTGCCAATTGCTTCGTAATCTAGTTGATATTTGGGAATCTAGAAGAATGTTTCACACTGTTGAATGCAACATGTGCGTGCCCATTATCTTTATTAACTTGATGTAGATCTTGATGTATGTGAATAATACTATGTGATATTGATTTTTCCTTAGAAACTTCCTTATGCAAGTTAACCAAAATATCTGTTCTTGATCTTACATAAAACAATGGGACATGGACTCATGAGAGTAGAAAATATACACTGCATTGATTGGAGCCTATATTTTTGGAGAAATACTCTCCATCTCTTGGCTTTAACTAGAGCTTCCAACGAACAGATATGCTGCTGCACCACAGGAAGCTCGTACAAATTGGGATGAATTTACTAGAAATTACTTCCTCATCAGGGAGAATTTGGTATCAGTTTTTCTCCTTATAGATGCAAGTATTCCTGCTAAGAAGATTGATCTTGACTATGCTAGTTGGCTTGGTCAAAACAAGGTATGACATACTTCTCAAACAACTAAACTTCATTTGAAGTGAAGAATTCACCCTGATGTGAGATAGATAAAACCAAAAACACGATCAGAGAAGAGAATTTGGGGTAGGATAGCAATAATTTGGGGCAGGGAAGAACTAGAGATAGAGATTGGGGGAAAATCAGTTCATTGCTTTCTTCAGCGATACGTTGATACAGTGGCCCCTTATAAGCCTCACCCCACACACACTTACAGCTGGACCCCGCTTGGCCACTCACACCTACACGCTGGGATCCACAGTCAATCACCCTTCCTTGTCCAACTCCACCGACCCTTTGCTGCTGGAGATGCCTTCTTCCATTACGCCTTCATTCTGTGATCTGCTCTGTTTCACCCCTCTGTTCTCTGTGACCTCCTTGCCTGGGGGCCTGGGGCCATGACAAAGTAACTATGCTTTCATTTTGTCTTCCATATGAGTGTTAGGAGTGATATTTGACATTGTTAGTAGAAACTCTAGTTGATCTTAGCAACAGGGAAGAAGATTGATGGAAGCCTAAAAGCAGGATGAAAATTATCAATACGTCAGGTTGAATGCTTGTCATAGTCTACAGCCGCCGGCATAAGGCTTAGCCTTCCGGATATCTGGCAGTTAAATCCACTAAGGATTCTATTTCAGTTAGAGCCGAATCCATTAGGGATTCTATTCCGTTAAGATTTTGGAGTTAGAATACAAGTCCAGTCCGGACTCTTATTTGTAAGCGTCAGTTATATATATACCTTGAGATCCAACGATTGGGCTCAAGCAAGAAGTAATAAAGATTAGTTACTTACCTCTGTCTCTTTACCCTTCCCTGCTGGCGAACAGGGGAGCTGACCGCTCAGGCCATTGCCGGGGTCTGGAACGGCCACCAGCTACCCATCGCTACCTCTTGAGATCCCGGAGGCCTGACAACTTGGTATCAGAGATGCCCGGCTCTGATTCTGGGGATGATGCCTCCTCCGTGAGCGCCATGTTCAAGGCGTTGCAGGCGCAGATGGCGGAGATGCAGGACAAGATTTCCGATCTGACACGCCAGAGCATCGCCACAAACTCCAAGCTGGTGGCAATCGAATCGGAGAAGGCCCCCTCTTTCGCTGCATCCGTGACCCTTCCAAATCCAGCCGCCGCCGCCGCTTCCGCGCTATCCATCTCCACTTCTGCAGACCCATCGTTTTTTCCCGCCGCCGCCAGCTATGCACCACCGCTTACATCCGCTCCTGGCTTTACGCCTCCAGTATGAAGGAGTAAGTCTTGTAGACACATTAACTGAATAAGTATAGTAGTAGTTAGACACTTCAGCTTTAGTATCAGCTTTAGTATCTTCAGTTTGCTTTAGTATCTTCAGCTTTTGCTTTAGCATCTTATCTCTACTTTCAGTTTTGGCTTTCGGTTGTAATCTGATCTATTGGGCTATAAGTATGTAAGAGCTTTGCCTTAAGGGCACTGAGTCTAGTAGTGCAACAGAAAATTGCCCCATACCTGTGTCTAAACTCTGTCAATTGGTATCAGAGCCTTGTCTTCCCTCTTCCCTTACCTACGAAGCCATGTCCCGTTCCTCCCACGCCTCCCTTACCTCCAGTCGACGAAGAGGCCATGCCGGCGGTGCTGCAGACGCGGAGGCGCGCGAGGCGCGCATCGTCGCGGCAGAAGCAGCAGCCGAGCGGGCGGCTGAGACAGCCAGGTAGGCGGCAGCCGCGGCCCAGGCCGCAGTGGCTGCCGCCGCCGCTCTGCGCGCAGAGGAGGAAAACGACGTTGGGCGACTGCGCGTCTCACGGAGCCCTCACAGGCACCGCCGTGCTTCGCCGTCGCCAGAGCGTCGCTGTGGGCGCGGAGGCAGGCGTGGGTCGCCGGCGGCTATCCAGACCGTCATCAAGGAATCCGGCGGAGGAACACCGTGGCCCATTCTCACCAAAACCAACTACAATGAATGGAGTTTGGTGATGAAGGTGAAGATGCAGGCGAGGGGGATGTGGGATGCGGTGCGGGACGAGGATGTCGACTTCAACGACGATCGAAGGGCGTTGGAGGCCATCCTCGCTGCCGTCCCGCCGGAGATGGCGCCCACCCTCGCGGACAAGGAGACCGCCAAGGATGCTTGGGACGCCATCACCGCGGCGCGCATCGGAAGCGATCGCGCACGCCGGGCCACACAGCAGAAGCTGCGTCAGGAGTGGGATCGCTTGGCGTTCCGCCCCGGTGAGGACATCGATGACTTTGCTCTCCGCCTCACCGGCCTGATGCAGCAACTAACTCGGCACGGCGACGATGATATCGACGAGGAGAAGGCGGTGGAGAAGTTCCTCCGCGTCGTCCCTAAGAAGTACACCCAGGTCGCTCTGTCGATCGAGACCCTACTGGACCTCTCCGCGCTGTCCATCGAGGAGGTGACCGGGCGTCTCAAGGCCGTTGACGGCCGCGACGAACAACCACCCGCAGAGCCAGTCACCATTGGAGGCAAGCTCCTCTACACAGAGGAGCAGTGGCTCGCCCGCCAGAAGGAGCGGAAGAAGAAGGGCACCTCAGGTTGTGCCAGCAGTCGTCGCCGGAGACCGCGAAACAAGGAGAAGGCGGTCCAAGGGCGTGGCGGTACTGATGCTGGTGCTGCCGGTGACCGAAAGGCCAACCGGGACGACACCTGCTTCAACTGCGGCAAATCCGGCCACTGGGCCAGGGAGTGTCGGCAGGCACGGCGTGGCGGCCAAGCGCACGTCGCGCAAGCGGAGGAGGAAGACGAGCCGGTTCTGTTTCTCGTTCACGGGAACATCGAACGACGGCCAGAAACAGAGGAAGTCAAGCGAGGCTCGACTTCCTCCCCTCCCGCGTCCTCCGCCGCTGCACTTCTCCACCTTGACGAGCCTCGAGCACATGTCTTCCTCGGAAATGGGTCCAGCGACGACAAGATCGACGGCTGGTACCTCGACACTGGTGCGACACACCACATGACTGGCCGGAGAGAATTCTTCTCCGACCTGGACATTGGTGTACGCGGCTCAGTCAAGTTTGGAGATTCCTTTGCTGTGGAGATCAATGGTGTCGGCTCCGTGATCTTCACGGCCAAGACCGGCGAACATCGACTCCTCACCGGCGTCTACTACATCCCGGCCTTGAGGAACTCCATCATCAGTCTGGGACAGCTGGATGAGAACGGCTCCCGAGTGGAAATCGACCACGGGGTGCTGCCCATCTGGGATCGCCGCCATCGCCTCCTCGCCAAGGTGAACAGAGGAAACAATTGCCTCTATGTTCTCCATGTGCGGGTGGCGCAGCCCCTCTGCCTGGCAGCCCGTCGTGACGACGAGGCTTGGCGGTGGCATGAGCGCTTTGGGCATCTCAATTTTGAGGCCCTGAAGCGTCTCAGCGGCGGCGAGATGGTGCGGGGAATGCCGTCCGTCGACCATGTGGAGCAGCTCTGCGACACATGCGTGGTGACAAAACAGAGGCGCCGGCCGTTTCCCCATCAAGCCAATTTTCGAGCCAAGGAAAGATTGGAGCTCGTCCACGGCGATCTCTGCGGCCCAGTCACGCCGGCGACTCCCGGAGGCAGGCGCTTCTTCTTGCTTCTTGTCGATGATCTGTCCCGCTTCATGTGGGCAGTGCTTCTCGACACCAAGGCGGCTGCGGCGGAAGCCATCCGGCACATTCAGGCCGCAGCAGAGGAGTGCGGACGCCGACTTCGCGTTCTGCGCACGGACAACGGCGGCGAGTTCACGGCGGCTGAATTCGCGGCGTACTGCGCCGACGAAGGGATCCAGCGCCACTACTCCGCGCCCTATGCCCCACAGCAAAACGGCGTCGTCGAGCGGCGCAATCAGACCGTGGTGGCCATGGCACGCGCCCTCCTCAAGCAGCGAGCAATGCCGGCGGCCTACTGGGGAGAAGCAGTGATGACCGCCGTGCATTTGCTCAACCGCTCGCCCACCAAGAGCCTCGACGGCAAGACGCCCTACGAGGCCTAGCATGGGCGCAAGCCGGCAGTCAGCTACTTTCGCACATTCGGCTGCCTGGCGTTTGCGAAGAAGCTCAATCACGTCAGCAAACTCGATGACCGGAGCACTCCGGGAGTATTCATCGGCTATGCAGACGGTGCCAAAGCCTACCGCATCCTCGACCCGGCTACCCAGCGTGTGCTCGTGGCCCGTGATGTCGTGTTCGACGAAGGGCGAGGATGGGCGTGGACCAAAATGGCGGACAACGGCTCGTCGGCGGCATTCAGTGACTTCAACGTCGACTATGTCTGCATTCAGGGAGCGGGGGGAGTAGTCGGGTCGACTCCGTCTCCAAATCCGTCTGCCCCTGCTCCAAGTGCACCGCCCGCCTCAATTGGAGTTTCATCTCCGGCAATGTCGGCCACGCAGAAACCATCCACGCCATAGGCTGCTCCTCAAGCGTCGCCATCCCCTGTCTCGACGCACAGCGAGCACCGCTCGGTGGAGTTCGCCACGCCGCTGACGCAAGACGGGGAACGCGTCGACGCCGCACATGAGGATGAACCTCTGCGCTATCGCACCGTCGACAACCTACTGGGCGATCAAGACGTCCCGGGGCTGGCGCAGAGAGACCTTGAAGCAGAGCTTCACCTGATCAACGACGGCGAGCCCTGCTCATTCGCCGAAGCAGAGAGCGATGTGGCCTGGCGCGAAGCAATGCGGCAGGAGATGGATGCTGTCGAGCGGAACCAGACTTGGGAGCTGACTGCTCTTCCCGCCGGCCACCGCGCCATCACACTCAAGTGGATATTCAAGCTGAAGAAGGATGAGGCTGGGGCGGTGGTCAAGCACAAGGCGCGGCTGGTGGCACGGGGTTTCGTCCAGCAAGGAGTGGACTTCGACGATGCATTTGCGCCTGTCGCGCGAATGGAATCAGTTCGCGTCCTCGCGCTAGCGGCTCAAGAGGGATGGCGCGTCGATCACATGGATGTGAAGTCGGCCTTCCTCAACGGCGACTTAAAGGAGGAAGTCTATGTTCGTCAGCCACCTGGATTCGTCGTCGCCGGCCAAGAGGACAAGGTTTTGCGCCTCTGCAAGGCTCTCTACGGCCTGCGCCAGGCGCCGCGAGCTTGGAATGCCAAGTTAGACGCTACTCTCAGGGCAATGGGGTTCCAGCAGAGTTTACATGAAGCATCAGTCTACCGGCGAGGCCGGGGAGACTCAACTCTGCTCGTCGGCATCTACGTTGATGATTTGGTGATTACCGGCGCCAAGGAAGAAGAGATGGAAGATTTCAAGGAAGAGATGAAAGGGGTCTTCCACATGAGCGACTTGGGACCGCTCTGCTTCTATCTGGGAATTGAGGTAATCCAAAATGATTCCGGCATCTTCCTCCGACAGACTGCTTATGCACAGCGTGTCGTTGAGCTCGGCGGACTCACGGGCTGCAACCCAGCCCACACTCCAATGGAGGAGAGATTGAAATTGAGCAAGGAGAGCACGGCTGAAGAGGTGGACGCCACGCAGTACCGGCGAATCATCGGGAGTCTGCGCTACCTCGTCCACACGCGGTCGGATTTGGCATTCTCCGTCGGCTATGTCAGCCGTTTCATGCAGCGGCCGACAACAGAACATCAACAGGCTATGAAGCGGATTCTCCGTTACATTGCAGGAACCTCTGATTATGGCCTGCACTACCCAAGATGTCCCGGCGTGACGCATTTCATCGGATATAGCGACAGCGACCACGCCGGGTACATTGACACTGGCAAGAGCACGAGTGGGAACTTGTTCTTCCTCGGCAAATGCCTGGTCAGCTGGAAGTCAATCAAGCAGCAGGTGGTGGCACTCTCTAGCTGTGAAGCTGAATACATCTCAGCCACCTCTGCCGCCACTCAAGCCCTCTGGCTAGCTCGGCTGCTGGGTGATCTACTGGGAAGAGAAGCTGAGGCAGTGGAGTTACGAGTGGACAGCAAATCTGCTCTTGCCCTAGCAAAGAACCCGGTCTTCCATGAGCGCAGTAAGCACATCCGGGTGAGATACCACTTCATAAGGGGTTGTTTGGATGAGGGAAGCATCAAGACCAATTATGTCAACACCCAAGACCAACTTGCTGATTTCTTAACCAAACCTCTTGGGAAAATCAAGTACCAAGAGCTGCGCTCTAAGATAGGGATGATTCAAATCACTCAAAGGGTACCAGACAAGACTTAGGGGGAGAATTGAAGGAGTAAGTCTTGTAGACACATTAACTGAATAAGTATAGTAGTAGTTAGACACTTCAATTTTAGTATCAGCTTTAGTATCTTCAGTTTGCTTTAGTATCTTCAGCTTTTGCTTTAGCATCTTATCTCTACTTTCAGTTTTGGCTTTCGGTTGTAATATGATCTATTGGGCTATAAGTATGTAAGAGCTTTGCCTTAAGGGCACTGAGTCTAGTAGTGCAACAGAAAATTGCCCCATACCTGTGTCTAAACTCTGTCACAGTACACGAAGCAATGCTTCGCCGCCCACCACCCATACCACAATTCTTGCAGCAGCCGCCTATCACCCAATCCTTTCAGCAGCCGCCTATCACCCAATCCTTTCAGCAGCCACCGGCGCCATCACATACCTCCATGGGGCCGCGCCAACACTTGCCATTCAACTCACATTACAACGCACCACGCTACCACAGATTGGAATTCCCTACCTATGACGGCACCACCGATCCTCTTCCATGGATTAATCGGTGTGACCAATTCTTCCGGGGCCAACGCACTGAAGAATATGACAAGGTCTGGCTTGCCTCATACCATCTCACCGGTATCGCTCAACAATGGTATTTTCAATTGGAGCGAGACGACGGACAACCGACATGGGACCAATTCAAAGATCTTTGCCACATGCGGTTTGGACCACCAACTCGCAGTAACCCTTTGGGGGAACTCACGCTTCTGCGACAGACGGGATCGGTCAGCGACTACCAAACTAACTTTCTGGCTTTACTTTGCCGGGCCGATCATCTGCTACCCCTGCAGCAGGTGCAAATTTTCACCGCCGGCCTTGTCGAGCCTATCCGGACTGATGTGGAGCTGCAACAACCTGCTAATCTTCAGGTGGCAATGAGCCTCGCTCGTGCGTACGAGCGCCGGGCACAAATCACGGCCAATACCGCTTCCACATCATCTACTTCACGTTCATGGAGACCGCTGCAGCGACCTTCGGCTACCTCGGTTCCAGTCACGGGACAATTACCGGAATCCACACTACCGGCTGCGGTGCCAGGAGGTCGCCCGTCAAAGCCGTTCAGCCGCCTCACGCCAACTGAACTGGCCGACCGCCGCTCCAAGGGCTTATGCTACAACTGCGACGACAAATTCCTACCGGGGCATCGCTGCAAGCAACCGTTCCTGACATACATTGATATGAATGAGGACGGCGAGGACGGCGGGGATCAGCCTGGACTGCACGCCATTGAAACCGAGGAACCTTCACCAGAGATATCCCTCCACGCAGTCACAGGATCCTCCAATGGGGGTACCATGCAACTGGCAGTAACCATTGGTACGCACTCTTTTATAGCCCTCGTCGATTCTGGTTCAACGCACAATTTTTTGAGTGAGCGGGCTGTCCAATTGGCCGCACTCCAGTTGCTTCCCCGACAAGGCCTTAACGTCAAGATCGCAAATGGTGAGCATCTTGCCTGCACAGGATTCTGCAGCACTCTACAGATTCTGGTAAATCAGACCCCATTCACCATCCAAGCTTACGGTATTCCTTTGGGTGGTTTCGACATTGTCCTGGGAGTACATTGGTTGAAGACATTGGGCCCCATTCTTTGGGATTTCGACGACCTCACCATGATGTTTTGGCTGGCGGGACGTCGGGTGCAATGGCAAGGACTCTCTACTGTCCCAACCATACATACTCTCGTCCAGTCCGATCAGGCATCACTGAAGCCCCTCCTGGAAGAGTTCGTAGACCTCTTTTCCGAGCCGCAGGGCCTTCCACCGGTTCGGCCTCTCGACCACCGGATCACTCTTCGCCCAGGAGCCGCCCCCGTCTCCGTACGTCCTTACCGATACCCACATCATCAGAAAGATGAACTGGAACGACAATGCAAGGACATGCTCCACCGAGGTCTGATTCGACATAGTCATTCATGTTTTTCGTCTCCAGTTCTTTTGGTTAAAAAACAAGATGGCACCTGGCGTTTCTGTGTGGATTATCGGGCTCTCAATGAGTTAACAATCAAGGACAAATTTCCGATCCCTGTGGTGGATGAATTATTGGATGAACTGCGGGGCGCACGATTTTTTACCAAGCTTGACCTTCGGTCCGGTTATCACCAAGTCCGCATGCACCCCGATGATATTTTCAAGACTGCGTTCCGGACTCATGAAGGCCTCTTTGAGTTTGTGGTTATGCCTTTCGGATTAACCAACGCACCGGCAACATTCCAAGTTTTAATGCAGGCAGTTCTTCGGCCCTATTTGCGCCTTTTCGTTCTTGTTTTTTTCGATGATATCTTGATTTACAGTTCATCTTGGTCCGAGCACTTGCAACACATCCGAATGGTTTTCTTGCTTCTGCGCCAGCACATTTTGTTCCTCAAGAAATCCAAATGTTCCTTTGGATTATCTTCTGTCTCATACTTGGGCCATATTATCTCCAACGGCCAAGTAGCCATGGATCCCTCCAAGGTGCAAGCAATCTCTGAATGGCCACAACCCAAAACAATCAAAGCATTACGTGGGTTTTTAGGTCTTGCAGGCTATTACCGGAAATTTATTCAAGACTTTGGCAAGATGGCAGCTCCATTAACAAACTTACTCAAGAAAGAAGCATTCGGATGGTCCCCTACCGCCCAACAAGCTTTTGAGAGCCTTAAGTCGGCTTTATCTGCAGCACCAGTTTTGCATATGCCGGATTTCACTCAACAATTCATAATAGAGTGCGATGCTTCAGGATCAGGCATTGGGGCTGTGCTTCACCAAGGACGGGGACCTATCGCATTCTTCAGTCGGCCGGTGGTGCCTCGTCACTCCAAGCTTCCCGCTTATGAACGTGAATTGATCGCATTGGTCCTCCAAGCCGTTCGCCATTGGAGACCATACCTCTGGGGCCGCGCTTTCCTTATCCGCATAGACCACTACAGTTTGAAGTTCTTACTCGATCAGCGGCTTTCCACTATTCCTCAAGATCACTGG
Organism: Dendrocalamus latiflorus; assembly: GCA_017311315.1. Lineage (NCBI taxonomy): Eukaryota > Viridiplantae > Streptophyta > Magnoliopsida > Poales > Poaceae > Dendrocalamus > Dendrocalamus latiflorus. The sequence goes on along the minus strand of CM029665.1, from coordinate 18,020,621 downwards.
GTGAGCAAGCTCTTCGGATATGATTTTTTAGTGGAATTCCGGCCGGGACGCCTCAACACAGTCGCGGATGCCTTATCCCGACGTGATTCCTCTCCGGCCAGTTTGTTGGCCATTTCGTCACTGGCTCTTTCCCTTTTCCCGGAACTGCGCAATGAAATTTTGCAAACCCCGGATCTCCAGCAGCTCCAGACCGACATCGCTTCAGGCAAATTAACCGCGCCTTGGTCGGTTCATGACGGCCTCATTTTGCACTCAGGACGGGTCTATGTACCACCCTCTTCACCCGCATTGCAGCAGCTGCTAACTTCTGCCCATGCAGCACATGAAGGCATTCAAAAGACTTTGTGTCGTCTACGCCAGGATTTTTATATTCCAGGGGCCAAACGCATTGTTCAAGACTTTGTGCGATCTTGCCAAGTTTGCCAACGCAACAAGGTTGAACAATTACAACCGGCGGGCCTCCTTCAACCGCTCGACGTGCCATCTCAACCATGGTCTGACATTGCAATGGATTTCATTGAAGGGCTTCCTCGCGTACATGGTAAATCCGTCATTCTCTCGGTCATCGATCGCTTCTCCAAGTACGCCCATTTTATTCCCTTGGCTCATCCATATTCCGCAACAACTGTCGCCCGTGTCTTCTTTGATGAGATCGTCCGCCTCCATGGGATTCCTACATCCATTGTCAGTGACCGAGATAGGGTCTTCACCAGTCACTTTTGGCAAGATTTGTTTCGTTTGGCCGGCATTCGCCTTCACCTCAGTTCGGCTTACCATCCACAGTCCGATGGCCAGACTGAAGCTGTTAACAAGGTAATCGCCATGTATTTACGCTGCTTAACTGGCGATCGACCTCGTAAATGGATGGACTGGCTGCCGTGGGCCGAATATTGCTACAACACCTCCTTCCACTCGGCCCTTCGTGCAACACCATTCAAAGTGGTCTACGGCAGGGATCCACCCTCATTACGCACTTATGAAAAGGGCGAGGCCGTTGTGCAAGCTGTGGAAGCCTCCTTGTTAGCTCGTGATCAACTCCTCCAGGACATCCGAGATCGCCTTCTTCAAGCTCAATCATATGCTAAGAAATACTATGATCAGAATCACCGGGATGTTTCCTTTGACGTGGGAGAGTTGGTTTGGTTACGCCTTCTTCATCGGCTTGCTGCTTCTCTTGGTCTCCCTTCAGCTAGCAAGCTCGGGCCGAAATATTTCGGTCCCTACAAGATACTTGAGAAGATTGGTTCGGTTGCATACCGTTTGGAACTCCCTCTGGGCGCTAAACTCCATGACGTATTCCATGTTGGGGTACTTAAAAAGTTTCAAGGGGCTCCACCATCCACGCCACCACCATTGCCGCAGCTTCACCATGGTCGGGTGTTGCCAACTCCATTACGCGTGTTGAGATCGGCAAGACGTCAAGGTCAGCAGCAGCTCTTGGTACAATGGGTTGGAACAACCTTGTCCGAGGCGTCATGGACACCACTAACTCACTTCTAGGAGTCCTATCCTGATTTCCAGCTCGAGGACGAGCTGCTTCGCGAGGAGGGGAGAAATGTCATAGTCTACAGCCGCCGGCATAAGGCTTAGCCTTCCGGATATCTGGCAGTTAAATCCACTAAGGATTCTATTTCAGTTAGAGCCGAATCCATTAGGGATTCTATTCCGTTAAGATTTTGGAGTTAGAATACAAGTCCAGTCCGGACTCTTATTTGTAAGCGTCAGTTATATATATACCTTGAGTTCCAACGATTGGGCTCAAGCAAGAAGTAATAAAGATTAGTTACTTACCTCTGTCTCTTTACCCTTCCCTGCTGGCGAACAGGGGAGCTGACCGCTCAGGCCATTGCCGGGGTCTGGAACGGCCACCAGCTACCCATCGCTACCTCTTGAGATCCCGGAGGCCTGACAATGCTTATGCATACATGATTCTAGCAACAGGCTGCACAAACATTTCTTAACAGTCATCTTAACTTTTTTTTTGTGAGGGAAAACATTGGGGGAGGCCCCTACTATAGTACTGTACAGTTTACTTAGCTGTACACACCCTAATGTGTATCAACAATGTTAGTCCATCTTTTTCGACAAAATTAACTTGAAATTAATTCACTCATCACACTGACAGATGTGTTCCTGTCCACATGAAGATTTTTTTTGTTCCGATGAAACAAATTACAACACTGCATTAGACTTTCAGCAATCAGTAATCTATCGTTTGCTTTGAAGTCTGAGTCAAAGGGTATGTGTCACGTCATACTTTGCAGTAAGTGTAATTAGAAATTTGTCAATGACTTATCAGGTCATGCAAATATTTACCTTCACTATCATGAACCGGAGGCAATGCTAGTCATTTTAAATCTTCTCCATTTAAAACGGTAAGCTTCTTCAAATTAGCTAAAATACACTCAGAAGTCAGAACCCAAGTGTTGTTTGACATACTCGATAGAAGCCCATTATTCAAAGACAAAGACTAAGTCCAGAAATCAATTGTAAGAATATTTGTCTTGAATAACCTTTTACAAATTTTGAAATATTGGTATAAGTTTTACTGCAACTTCATTACAGATTTCTGAAAGAACAAACGAACCACATCGTTCTAGGAAAATTAAGGAGTATTATCTTCATGCTAAGTTTATTAAGTCGTAAAGTCGAGTCGAGTCACCAAGGGGGCGACTTGGGCGACTAGTCCACAGAGTTAGGCCTACAATTGTCATAGTCATAATAAATAAGCAAGCTGGGAGTATTATACTAATACTACAACCAAAATAGCTACTGAATATCATGTATAAATGCATATGCAAGCTGCTTCTCAAAAGATTCAACTGAGCTAGAAAAATATTTGACTAAAACTGCCAGCTTTGGAAAATAATATTGGATTCATCAAACAAAAGGATATATCATATTGGATATATTTTGGACCTTGATGTATGAAATACAATGACCGAATCCAATCGCAAACCAACCCAGATCGAGTCGAGCATACATCAAAACCATCCCAAAACCACCGCATGTCCAGATTGAGCAGGCCACAACCGCACAGCCGGAACAAAAATGTGCAGATCGAGAGATCCGGGCGTTACCTGATGCGCGTGGAGAAGCGGATCGATCTGAAGGCTAGCTAGTTGTTGCGTAGGTGAATCCAAGATTGGCATCCCAGATTCGATTCGCCGGTGACTTTATGGGGGAAGAGGAAGAGGAGAGGGTGTGGGTTTGGGGGAGATGGCACGACGACGGCCACTGTAGGGAGGCGGCCCGCTATTGCTACTGCTTCGCTTGCGTCATCGCGTGTGACGGTTCACACGGATGAGAACGAGACTACAGAGGATGAGGGATTGAGGATCTAGGGTTAATCGAGAGGATGAGAACGAGACATCACGTGTGGTGTGCAGTGAGGATCAGGAGTTATTGAGTCACTAGTAGTACGTCTCGGTCGGGCCGAGTCTCTCCAGTGGACCTCAAACTTACTGATCCAGTGGGCCGGCTCTTGGTCGTGCAGCTGGACATGGCCGGCTAGTCGTGACTAGTCGCTAACTAGTCGTCTGGCCGCTCGACTTGTCGCTCCAGTCGAGTCGACCTCCCTAGTCGTTCGTCATGTACCGATTGGATGACTAGTCGTGGATTAGTCGCCGACTTAATAACACTGTTATCATGCTTGTTTGGATTGGGCACTTTGTTTGAGCCGTTTATGTCTATCCTTTCAGCCGCACTCCAGGTTTTCTAGTACTAGGGCACTCTGTTTGAGCCTTCTTTCTTTCTATCTTGCACTCATTTTTTTTAGCAAATACATTAATGGTTTTAATTTTGGGTTAAACTATTACAACTTCAAGTACACCTTTGTATTGCTCTTCCTGGGGCAATTCATGCGAGCATTTTAGTTTATTCCTTTGCCCTCCACGTGCGATTTTCGGCAACATTTTAGCATCATAGGTGACCGCATGTAAGTTAAAGTCTTATGTGGACTACAAACACAGGACTTGGATAAACCAGTCTTCTTTGGACACAGAAAATAAAGGAGTGCAAAAACCACATCAAGATGATGCAGTTCAAATGAACAGCTCAAACCTGGAGATAATTGATTTGACAAAATTGTCATGTAGTATACCTCACTACAGCACACATGGTAAAACATGAAGCAAGGGTTAGGACTTAGAAAAGTTAACTCCAAGTTGCGATCACGTGTGATGTTACTGAAAATCACGCTTAGAGGGCAAAAACAAAGTTCCCCAACCTAAAAGGCACGAAGGTAATTGTCCTACATGTGCCTAAAATGAATGTCGTTTGTTTACGAAGTCTGTAATAAAGTTGTATTCAAACTTTAACCAACCTTTCAAATTTTGTAAAAGGATATCCGTGAGTCCGTGACAAATGTTCTCACAATTGACTTTTAGGACTGGGCCCAATCTTTGAAGAATGGGTTTCCATCAAGTAGGTCAAGTGCAATGGGCTCTTTGTTGCTGTATGCTGCCATTGGGCTTATTTGGATTTTGGATAGTGTCCAAATATCTGTCTCAAAATCGTTTAAAAAAACAAATATTTGTCTCAAAATCCAATCAAGTCTGCAGAGTGCACATTGACTCCGGAGTACGGACTACCTCATTTCTGGTAGTTCATAACTTGGCAGTACAAAGTTGAATTTCTGGCAAAGACAAGTCCGACAGACATGGTAGTACATGACCAAGAAGTTTTTAAAAATATTACCTTCATGCTTTCTTCTTTTTATGGTCCTGGAGCTAGTTCTCTTTACATTCCTTATGTAATACTGCACTGTCCCCCCTCACCCACCCACCCTTTGCAACAAGGCCTGAACTCTCAACTCTGGACTTTGTACCACTTGTCCTACCGAGTCAATATCAATCAGTAGTGCCCTTTAAGCTCGTCTGTCCTTTATTGCTGCCTTCCCCCAACGACCATTATTTTGCCTTTCAAGTTTCGATCACCCTCTTTCCTGTTCTGCTGCAATTCAGTGCAAAACACCCCTCTTTGGACAAGGACCTATGTTGGCATGAGCCTGGTCCCGAGGACATCTATTACATAGGCCTTTATTTGGGACAGTAACGGAGTAGCCTTATGTTCACGTAATAACAGACAAGATCCAAAGATTGCATTATTGTCTCGCGCATTTATTTCTCTTGATGCATTGATGCCTAAACCTGATTAAAGATGTCCGACTGTGTCTATACATGTGTTCTGTAACTTGCAATCTGCATACCATTACTACTGCATCAAACAAGCATTATTGTTACTTGAAACATGTGAGAAAATTGATACTATTTAGTTGATCAATAAATCTTGATATTGTTCAATTTCAATGTTCTTATGCTCCATTTGTTCAGGTCCCCATGACACTTATGTTCACGAAATGTGACAAGCGCAAGAAGAAGAAAAATGGTGGCAGGAGACCGGAAGAAAATGTAGAAGATTTCCAGAACTTGATTCGTGAATATTTCGAGGCAGCACCTCCTTGGATCATGACGAGCAGCGTGACCAACCAGGGGCGAGACGAGGTACTTCTTCACATGTCTCAGCTCAGAAACTATTGGCTCAAGCATTAAGATGGAATAACAATAATAGGACGGAAGCAACAGAAACTGCATGCAAACGGCAAGCCCTGCTGTGCATTGATGCATCGGCACCTTTGCAATCAGGTTTTCACCAACTAATTTGCCTTTTGAGCTGTTGATTGTCCACAATTGCCCTTGTAAATGATTACTGAATAGACAGACTGGGAATACAAACAAGCTGCTAAAATCAACTACCCTGGATTTTCTATTTGCATAACCGTACAATCTCAACGTTCTCTCTTTGTTTTTTCTGATTATAAGCTTGTGTATTCTGTAGATTAAAAAACTCCGGTGTCAGCTAATCATCGTTGGGAATCTCACTTTTTTGTTTGTTATGTGCTCCCTTGGACCCTGATCATACAAATGGCAGGAGATACAGGCACTTGAACTGTTTAAGGAATGGTTTCTGTGATGTACAGAATGCATTGGAAATGCCTCATTATTGGGATATATCCTGCAGTGATTTCTTTTATCCCAGACTCAATTAAGAAAGATACAAGTCTGTCTGGAGACAGAACACTGGTCAGATAATGGCAGGCTAGCTTCACTGTAAACTTGCGCTTATCCTGAGTATCTCTTGCCCACGCATGTTTGGTTTGTTAGGCCCCCCTGCTCTCATAGGCCTCACTTGTCCATCTGTCCTCAGTTTTGTATTACTAACACCTGTTTGTTTTGTCTTTATAAGGTCAAACCATTAAAAGCAGTGCGCCGTCTACGCGATAGATAGTTACTTATAATCCAAAAGAACAGCTCAGCTGGGCTCCCACAGCTGGAGGACGCATTTGCCACTAAACAATGCACTGAGCGCATGCTTATGTGTGTACGCCCCCACGAAGAAACATCATTTAATGAAGTGCCTAATACACGGTTGTTCGGATTTATTCAACGCTTCAATTACGTAATGCTATGTTGATTGCTACGGTAAAAACTTCGTATATGCGCTGGTGGCACTGTAGTAGTGGTGTACAGGCTGCAGAGTTGCCGTAGTCAACACTGGCACATGGCCGGCCGATTGTGAAGTAAAACTGGGGGCAGTTGCAGCCTTGCACAGAGCAGTTGCATGCACAGAAAGAATGTATGCTAAATCGCCAACCAATCTACTTCCTTCCTTTTTCTCTTTATTTTCTTCTCCTTCAAAGTTCCGTCCGGACTGTACTGCTCGGAAAGAAATGCATGCCTCGCACTGTGTTGAGCACCGGTTTATTAGATTAAGTACAATAATGGTCTTATAGCTGAGCTAGTCAGTATTTTTGCTGATGTGAAGGAGAGAAGAGAGAAGAGAGATGAGAGTTTGGCTCTCATGCAAACAAGCTGGGCATGGGAGCCTATGCAGTGGTGAGCCTAGATAATAAATGTATGTGAGGATGAATAGGAAAGAGAATGTGAGAATGATACCACATAATAATAATAAAAAATTTGTAGACAAATTATTGTATAACTTGACTCTTATAACTTGACTTATAACTAAACACTTACTCTATTATTGGACTTGCTCTTATGCAAGCTGTTCGTAAGGTATAGCTAGCCATTGGTCACCACAGCATTCCACGTGCACTCTGCTCACGAGGCACTCCCATGCGCCACGCAGGCAACACAAAGCCGACGCTAACACAGGCCAATCTTGTCGTAAACCAAGCCAAATCGAGGAGACCGGGTAAACTCATCCACGATTCAGCGATGCTGCAGCGTCGCGCGTAACCGCGTCGGGCCATTTCCCCCACTACGTTACATGACACATGTCCCCATCACGTAGCGGAGGCAGAGCGAGGCGAGCACGCACGACCCCTGGCGCCGGCTCGGCGGTTTTGTTTTTAGCTCGCGGCACGGGCGGTTAAAAGCCGCGGGCGAGGCCGCATTAGCCCGGCACGAATGCGATAGACCAACTCCCTCCCCCGCGCGCGCGCTCCATCCACGCACGCAGAGACCGAGACGCCAAGTCGCGAGCACGAACACAACTGCGCGCAGGGCCATCCATGGACGGCTCCGGCACGGGTCGCAAGAAGCTGAAGCACCGGCTCGCGGCCATCCTCTCGGCCTTCTCGAGGCGAGCGGGGGGCAGGAAGCGCCGCGACGAGGACACGCCGCCGCCGCCGCTGGCATTCCCCTCCTACTCCCGCCTCGGCGGCGGCCAGAAGGCTGGTGGGGGGCAGCACGATCGCCGGCTCTCCGTCTCGGCGCCGCGCCCCGCGCCGCTGGTCCACATCACCATCGACTGCGCCGGCCGCCGCTCCGTCGACGCGGCCGACCCGTCCCTCCTCGCGCCGCTCGACGCGGACGCCAAGAAGGTGGAAAGGCGGCTCACGGAGACCGGGCTGCCGTACGAGACCGGCGAGTGGGAGGGTCGCAAGTGCCCGCCCTCCTCGCCGTTCGACGCATCGCCTCCGCCGCCGGTGGCCAGGTGGAAGGAGCGGCCCAACAGCCGCAGGCTCTCGACCCACTCGTCGCGCAGGATCGTGAGCAGCTCGTCCTCCGACGACGAGGACTCACGAAACCTCTTCTCCTCAAGGAGTTTCTCCTCCGACTCGTCGGAATTCTATAACTGCCCGCGCAAGAACACCAAGGCGCGCGCCTCGGTGTCCGGCCCGTGCCGCGCGCCGCCTGCTGCTGCGCGGTGTCGCGCATCGCAGAGCTGCCGGTACAGCTTCGAACTGCCGCGAGGCTCGACGGCTTCCGCCGCGACGGACGGCGGGTTCGCGGTAGTGAAGCGGTCGACCGATCCGTACGAGGACTTCCGCAAGTCCATGGAGGAGATGATCGCCGAGCGGCCGGCGGGCGGCGACGGCGATGGGGAGCACAGCGCGGAGCGGCTGCTGGAGACGTACCTGGTGCTCAACTCGCCGCGGCATTACCCGGCGATCCTCGCGGCGTTCGCGGACGTGCGGGAGACGCTCTTCCCCTGAACTCGTCGGCCGATCGGCCCGGCACCGTTGTGATGTTGATAGGATTAACCTTTTCAAACGCGAGTAATGGCACAAGAATTGAGCATGTGCTTTATTTTGTGCGTACTCACTGCTGAATCTAGACTTGCTAACTCCTGCTCAATCCGGACACTGTAGTCTCTCTGTATGTGATGGTACTCTTCCGTGGTTTCTTGATGTTTACTTCTAGCTTGGGCCCTTTCCACGTATGCTCTTCACATTTTGAGAAGCACAGTTTTGCTTCGTGAGGTTATACTTTTGAATTGGCAATGCCAAAACAATTTTCTTTCAGCTCTGCTTGATTCAACTCTTCGATAAAAAGAACTTAATTTCCTGACAAAACGATTGACACTCATGGGCACATTTGGCTCACTCCATATCTCCTTCAAACTCTTTTCACAAAATGTGAGACTATGTGGAAGCAATCCTATAGTTGTGATAAGTAATCGACTTCTGGATTAGAGTTTTTATGAGGTTTGAGTTTGATTTTTAATGATTTTGCAAAAGATTGCTTTTGTCTGACGACTTCGTGGTTTACGAGTTCGTCTAGACTGCGAGTACTAGAGTATTTGTAGTTTACAACTTCGTGGTTGGGCGGTCCGATCGGCCCTGGGTAGTCGGTAGTCCAATCGGCCCTGTGATAGACAGTCCGAATGGCTGTGTGTTGGGCTATCAGATCGACAGAACAACCATGGGGCGGTCGTAGCTTTAGTGCCCTATTGACCACAGATGGTCGATAGTCTTAGGCCTTGCGATTGATAGTCGTAGACTTTGCGATCGATATTCATAGACTATGCGATCGATAGTCGTAGGCTTTGCGACTGATGGTCAATGGTCGAAAGCTACAGTGCTTGACTGACCACAGATGGTCGGTAGTCATAGTCGTAGGCTTTGCGTTCGGTTGTCATAGACCTCACGATCGGCACTCGTATGCTTCGAGTGCTTTAGTTCTTGTGTCCGGCGAAGTACTCATGTCAGACCAGCCAGCGGTCTGACCGGCCTGTGTATGGTAGTCAGACTGGTCTCTATCGGTGGTCTAAGGTTGTTGTATGGAATGCATGGAGTTTGAGTCATATATTGAGTTGGGGTGACCATGTGGTCATGGTATGGGTGTTGTTGCTTATGTGCACATGGGTTTATGGTTTGGTTCTAGATTTAGGATCAGTAATTTGGGTGTATACATTTTGTATTATGCATTGTATAGATGAATTGTGCAAATTGATGTCTTTGTGTGTCGTGCGGTGCTACGTGATGATTTGTTTGTTTGTGTTGGTTACAGGACTTTAGAGCTAGGTCATGGTGAGGCGTAGGAGGATCGGGACTAGGCACAAGATGGTGCTGAGGTCCAGAACGGTCAGGGAGACGTTGAAGATGATTGAGGATTGTGGGGTGATTGCAAGCCGGGAAGACGAGGAACCGGAGCGAGAACTACCAGGAATAGAATAGCTTCCTGAGACCTTAAAAAAATATGTGTACAAAGTTTCACGGCTTTTGGTTTAGTCGATCAAAAGTTTTGTCAATTTTGGTTCTCGTTGTCGACTGAAAACCCTGTTCTTCTGTTGAAACGATAATACCGTAAGCCTTGTAGCAATAGTACCGCAGTCCCTGGTCTTTGACTACTCTGGTTTTCGACCATTCACTAGTCGTCGACCTCTCTGGTCTTGTTTCAACTTGGTTCAACCAGTTTGGTTTTGACTGTCTACAGGTGACCACTCACTATTAGTTGTTCTCACTGGTCGGATTTCAACCTGCCTAAAACACTCGGGTTTATACTCAGATCTTGGACCTCGCTGGTTTATGACTATTCATTGGTCTTCGACCACGTTGGCTTTTTGACCATTCGCTGGTCTTCGACCATGTAGGTTAGATGACATCAGTTTTCGACCACTCATTGGTCCTCAACCACACTGGCCTTTCGACCGCTCACTGGTGTTCAACCGCATCGGTTTTTGACCAATCATTGGTCCTCGACCACGCTGGTCTTTTGTACACTCTCTGATGATCGACCATGTAGGTTTCGACTACTCAATGGTCCTCAACTAGTTGGTCCTTCGACTGCTCTTTTGTCATTGACTGCGTTGGTTTTCGATCACTCTTTGGTCGTTGACCACTCAAGTCGAATACCGACCATGATGGTTTTTTTTGAAAAGGAGACCATGATGGTTTTGATCACATTAGTTTCGACTACGTTGGTTTCGATCATATTGGTTTTTTGACCATGTTGGTTTCAACAACATTGGTTTTCGACCACGTTGGTTTACAACCACGATCACGTTAGTTTTAATCACTCACTGGCTAACAATCATTCAAATCATATCCGATTACTTTGTCTTTCGACCAGTCGCGGTAGTGCCGCAGTATGAACAGCGGTAGTACCGCACCTGCTGCTTTTCAATAGTGGTACAACTTCGTGTTTTGACCACTCAATGGTCCTCGATTACGCTGGTCTTTCGACTGCTCTCTTGTCGTCGACTACATTGGTTTTGACCACTCTCTGATCGTTGACCACTCAAGTTGAATTCAGATCATGTTGGTTTCGATCACGTTGGTTTCGACTACGTTAGTTTTTCAACCACGTTGGTTTCGACCATGTTGTTTTTAGACCACATTGGTTTTCGATCATTTTCTGGTCGTTGACCACTCGAGTCGAATTCTGGCCACGTTGGCTGTCGACCACTTTGGTTTACGACCACGACTACGTTGGTTTTGATCACTCATTGGTCGACAATCGTTCAAGTCGTATCCGATCACTTTATCTTTCGACAAGTCGCGGTAGTACCACACTTGCTGCTTTTCAACAGTGGTACAGGTCCGTGTTTCTCCAGATTTTGAGCATGGTTTCTAATCTATCCGAATCTTCATAGTTTTGTAGTTATCAGAGCAAAGGATAAGTGAATATTTGAGTGAAATTTTTAAGACACCATTCACCCCTCTATTATCATATTCGATCCTGCACAAAAACAAAACTCTTCCTCACGAAATGATTCACAATCCTAGGTGCATGCGGGTTCGTTTGCAATTAAATTCTTTTGACGAACTTAGAAAATAAGTTATTCTCTGCTTCATTCTGACTGTGCGTCTATACAATAACAAACAAAATAGGTTATTCGCTGCTTCATTCTGACTCTGCGTCTATACAATAACAAACAAAATCGGGAAGGAGTAGCCGGCAAACAAAGAAGAAGTGCCGAATTGTCAACGTCCTATCCTTTGCAAGTAACGAAAGCGTATGTCGTAGACATTACCGGATATGTAGTTGACAGTGGAAGTCTCCCCCGTATGCACGCTGAAAATAATGGTTTCATACTTTTGCACTGCCTGTTTGGGTAGGACATGCGAGTTAGGAGCAGCCATGTGCAACGGTTGGCGCGGTTGGTGACCACTCCTGATTGATAGATAGATGATATAGATAGGAACGGTTGGGTTGGCGAATCGCACCAACCAAACCAGGTACGTGCGTCGGCGACGTGAACTGTAAACTGCTTCGATCTGGGCCGTGTCGCCATCGGCCGCCCGGCGCTTGGCGTCGATCGATCGAACGAACCGCGGACGTACGCGCGCCAGCGCCCTCACAGGCACAGGCAGTCAGGCAAGGCGGACGGCGAACTGTAGATTGGATTCCATGCTCTTGTACGCATCTACTAGCTAGCTAGCTTCATCGACCTTTCTGCCCAACGTGACCGCACCGCACCGAGAGGCCCCGTCCGCCCGCCAGCTGCCAGCCGACGTGACGCCGTCGTCAGAGCCCAGAATGTGGCCAATTCGTCGCGTCTTGTCGTCCGTGCTAATCAGCGCCCATTTCCTCGCGCCGGACCGGCCGGCCTCCGTCATTGGCTCGTCCTATGCAGGTGGTGTACCGGTGGTTAAGCTCCTGTGGCGTCGATCGACTACAGTTGAGTTGGGTGACTCCCCGATCGCAACGTATGATCTAACTGAGATCAGATCGATCAATGCCCGGCAGTTTTGGATTGTGTTATTCGCGGAATTGGGGCTGAAAGTACGTATCGAAGCATGGGATGCTCCATGCATGGCTTTTCGGTGACCGACGTGATGTTTTGGCCCCGGGCTCCCGATGTCGCGAATTCACGATGTGGTCGCGTCTTGTCGATGCTCGGATCGACCGATAAAGAGCCTCCAAAGGTGCATGGTCACATGTCCGAAAATAAACCCGTCAGCTCCTGGGTGCGAAGAAACTAATTTACTCTACTACTGCTGCTGCTGCTCTTACTACGAGATTCGTTCGTATGCCTGGCTCCAAAGGCATAGGTGTCTACATTCATATACGAGTTACACTGCTAGTATCTGCAAATTTATCTCTACGTGTCAGACAGATCCTAAGAGCTACGAATCACAGTTCACACACGTAAAATGCAATATATATGTGCTCCTACTAATGGGGGCTTCACTTGTAGGTAAATATTTTGGGTATACACCATCAAGGCATCAACCGTGTGAAACGGCAGCATCACTGGCGTCCAACCAGGATTATAATACGCATGTCTTCAGCCGTGCGAACAGCTAACACACGGCCTTGCCTTGGAAATGGTGGGTGTGGTGGATCCATGTCTTGCCAAGCGCCAACTAGAACGCCCAACAAAGATTCCGCCACGCGCAGGCGATAGCAGCTGGGGAATTTTCTTTCTGTCAGCGGTAGAGGAACCGGGGAAGAAGCTCACCCGTCCTCAATATCCGAATGACACATCCAATTCAACACATCTGCACGGTGATGCATTGCATATTTGCACGGCGTCCCTTATCCCGACGTAGCGAGAGAAAAACACAACACATAGACATAGTAGCAGCTAAGCTAGAGAGAATCTAGGATTACGTAATGGAGGAAACTAGATGTCCTAATTATTGTTGTAGCTAAGCTCGCTACGTACGCGCGTTAAATTACGGTGGACGTATGTAGTTTCAGTTTGTCTTTTCTTCGTGTGTGTGTGAAAAGCCCTGGAAAAAATTCAAAATAAATTTTTGTGATTTTTGCTGCATTTTTGAGTGAATTTTGAAAACTTTCCTTTTCGGGAAAGTTTCGTCGGGAATGCGCTTTCCTTTCTCGGCCTTTCCGCTTTCTCTTCCCGTTGGCGCCCGCCTTCCCTTTCCGCCTCCCTTTCTCTTGCGCGCCCCGCGCCCGCGTCTCCGCTGGCGCCACCTCTCCCTTTCCACCTTCCCCGTCGCCCAGCGCCTCCCTCCGCTCCCCCTCGGCCGCAGACGCCCAGCCCCTCCCCGCCTCCTCCCCGCGCACGCGCGTGCGCTGCGCGCTGCGCCCGTGGGCACGCCTGCGCCCGCGCCTGTCCCCGCGCCGCCCCGATCTCGGACCGCCTCCGCCGCCCCGACAGCTTCTGTCCGAGCGAGTGGACGCCGCCGCGCCACGTCGCCCGCTCCAGCTCCGGCCCACTTGGCAGACGACGCCTCCTCTCTCTCGCGCGCACGGGCACGCCCTCGCCCCGGCCGCAGCTCAACTGCCCCCGTCGCGTCGCCCGCCCTGTGCAGAGCCATGCGTCACCCTCGCCCCCTCCCACTGTGCGGGTTTAAACGCCCTTGACGGCCCCGTCACCTCCCTGTCGGCCGGAGCCCCGCCGCTGGCTTCTTCCCGAAGGAACCCCCTTCCCTCCGCGCGGGTATAAAGCCCCCTCCCCCTGCCATTTCTCTTCCTTTGCTTTCCGAGCTCCCCAAACACCACCATTCCCCTCCCCACCCTCCAGAGCCTCTCCCGGAGCCTCCGATTGGAGCCCCGCCGCCTACAGCTCCGCCTCCGCCGTCCCCTGCACCGGTGGCCCCCGGGAGCCAAACTCCCTCTCCTCTTCTCCTTTCTTCAATTGCATTCGGCCAGAGCACCTCCGCGGTATGCTAATCATGTTGGTATTTGCCCCTGGCCAGGTGGAGCTCTGTGCTGCGCCGGCGTCGACGACCCTCCTCGGCCGCCGCACCCTCTCCGTGGCCAGCTCGCTCCGCAGCTCCCCAGCTCCCACCTCCGCCGCCAATGTGAGCTCCCAACTCCCCAGATGGTGTAACCGGCCCCGATTGAGCTTCCTCGCCGCCGGTGACCCTCTCCACCGTGAAATCCCCGAACCGCCCCCTTCTCCCTCCCTCTCTCCCCTTTGGTCTCCGCAAACGCTAACCACCCAAAATGGGTTCCCCATGTCAAGACGCACCGGATGGAACCCTTCCCGGCCGTCGGAGGCCAACGCCGTCGCCGGAGCACGGTGGCTCCGCCTCTCCAGCCCCTCTGTCGCTCGCGCGCGGCTGGAGGAAGACGACGACGACGTGGCCTCTTCTCCGCTGACCGATCCAACCTCCACCTTCTAACGTCGGCCGTCGGATCTCCCGTACCGATTCGCTTCGCCCCGTTTCATCGCAACCGTCCAATCTTCGTCCACTCCATCCGAGCCTCCAGTCCGCTCCGCATCCCTGCCGCTCGCTCAGCCCACGCGTCGGTCATCCGGACCGCGCGGGCGCGCGCTGGCTGGGCCGCCTCCCCTCGGCCCGTTTCTCTCCCGCGCGAGAGCGCGCGCGCTGGGCCGCGCTGGCCGTTGGCCACGCGGGCCGTCCGTTGGGCCGAGCCACTGTAGCCATAAGGCCGGCCCGACACTGTTCACACTAATTTCCAGTGATTTGTTAATTTCTAAAATCCCAGAAAATCCAAATAAATCCTAGAAAATCACAGAAAATCCCAAAAATTCCCAAATTTCACCACATTGCTCCAAATATTATCCCAGACCCTCTAGTGAACTCCATTTCCACAGAATCATTCCCAATAAATTCCTAAAAATCCATTTGGGGTGTTTATGCAATTTATTTCTTTTTAATTAGTTTGTTTTCCCTCGCTTGATTAGTCTCAAGCTGGATTTAATTTATTTTAATTGTTTGCGTTAGTGTCGGAGATCCCGGAGATTCAAGAGCAGGCTCAGGATCCAGGTGCTTCGACGTTCGAGCTCGCAGAAATCATCCGGATAGACGGCAAGTCCCAAATCCTTTGATCATATTGTATCCCATAATGTTTAAATATGTTAATACATTATTTGCATTGAGCTAGTTCTGAAATATTAGTTCGAAAATAAAAATAAAAATGTTTAGAATGTCATGTGATATAGTTAGTCCTACCACCGTTAAATGCCATGATTAAATTGTAGCCATGCCTTTGAAACCCTAGAAATAATTATCTGATAATCTAGAGAATTGTAGGCTATTATTATCATGCAAAATGTTACACTAATAAGGTTGTGGCTGTGGGCCAATAGAATCTGGAAAACCCGACTCTAAGGTAGGGTGGTATGGGACACCGTATCTTAGAGCGGAGAGTGCCGGCGTGCACAAGGTAGGGTAAGAGTTGGGGGAGAGCCGCGAGACGGTCTTTGCCCACCTCTTATCCTAGGGCTGGAGTAGGGTAAGGGTGAGTGGGAAACCGCGGGACGGTCTACGCCCACCGCTTACCTTAGTTTGGGTCGCGGACCTGGCGAGGTTGCGGGCCATGTGAAAATATAAGGACTGAAACCCTTACGCTGAGCAAATGTCACAGTGATCGCTCAACCACAGGAGTTGACTTGTCAACCCTTGTCTTTTAGCTGCTCAACTCGATTGAAACTCTACAGGAGGGTAGCAGTGAGGTTAGGCAGGCCGTGCTACGGATGCCTAACAACGGTGGAATTCACTCGAAGCGGACGTTGTCCTCTCTTGTGTGTGTGTGTGTGTGTGTGTGTGTGTGGGTGTGAGCCAGACCCGAGTGAATTCTACTGGGTAGAGCCTATATAAAGAGTCGAGCAGTGAAAAGACCTGGCTTTCTTAACTCTTTAGCGGGAGTTGAGGGATCGTGTGGGTAAAGCTGAGCAAACTCTGCAGAGTCAAATAAATGGTATTCGAATACGCCGTGCTTCCGGTTATTGGAGCTGTGTCACTTGGGTGATTCCAGCAGCAAAGCTTAAGTAGATTTGTAAATACTTTAACTTGGTTAGTTGGTTAATGAACTCTTGATGAAAACCCCTGAGATCTTAAGGAGTAAGTTTTGTGTCCGTCTTATGAAAATGTTTGCAAATAAAATTGCATCCACCAAATGTAATAAACCAAGTATACACCCTTCCTTGGAATTTCCGTGCATATAGTAAATTAAGATCCCTTTTGGGATTTGCTGAGCCGGTTGTTTGGCTCACGGCTTGCTTAATCCACCCTTTTGAGGATCAAGACGAAGGAGAAGGTCTCCCCGTTGAAGAAGTCCCAGAGGATCTTTTCTTCGACGAGGATCCTTGGCTGTAGGTCTCCGCCGCGCTCGAAGCAGTTTCTGGAGCCTTTTGTAATGTAATATACTTTGGGCTTGCACGCCCCGCTGTAAAAACTGGATGTTAATCCGTATGTCAAATATATGCTGGTCTTTTGTTGTAAGCATGCAATGGTATACTCTTGCGCGACACTCCATAACTGTTCATGCTTGAATAGTTACGGAATGCCGTGTCCGTACGCGCCCCTGGAAACGGGGGCGTTACAAGTGTGCAGTGCAGTGTGCTCGATCGTGAGCATGAGTCGTAAGCGCGTACGTGGCGACAGCCATCCAACGAACCACCGTCCGTGTCCTTCTCACCGGCCGCTGCTGTTCAGTGTAGACGTTGCTTTTTAACTAGTCCGTAGCTAGTTAAGCAGCACAACTATCTCACGCTGATCAGCCATTAGCCCATTCGGGCTATTAATGCACTTGTAGTACACTGTACACCCAAGAATGCTTGGTAATTAAAATAAGTTGTGTTCAGTAGTGGTAGATCTAGAATTTTATCTGGTACTAAGTTGTAAAGGATTAGATATCATTATCACCTAGATTTAAAGAAGTTTCTGTCCCAAACTTATCTAGACTTTTCACTAGTAAATATCTTACGCTCCGAGCTGAAAAACCTAGGTTGATGTAAGATTGGATCCGCCCTGGTGGTGGTGTACTGTAAGAAGTTGACCTAACAAGCATGGTAACTGTAGCTGAGGTCAGAGTTAAGCTAGCAATACAGCTGTTTCATATGGAACTTGGTGTGGTTTTGCGATTGGATATATCTTTTGACGCACATTGATTCTTTTTTTTAATAAAAATGTTAAGTAAGATTGTAACAACGTTAGTCAATTCAAGCCATGCGTGCAAAGAGATCCACTGGAAGGACTAGGCTACTTGAGTTGTCATTGGACTAATTAAGCTGATAGACAACAGCACAACCCTTTTTCACTTTGCGTGTAGACAACAGCAGAACCCTTTTTCACTTTGCGTGTGGTGCAACACTGAAGTCCGGAGTCCATGATGGACTTTCGGGGAAAAAAAGTCAACTGCAGGATCTAACGCAATCGTATGTGCGATTAATTTGGCTTAACGCGGTCCTGCTCCAGCCAGCTTCCGCATTAGAAACGTGTCAATTTTCTTAATTTTATTTTTTTTGTTTTTACCTCTTTTTTGGTTTTTCTTTTTTCCTTCTTATTCTCCGTATTACCTCAAAAGATGTAACGGTGTTTTTCAAATTTCATCTTTTTTATTATGCTTTCTCATTTATTGACTTAAAAAAAGCTAATAATCGTTACAGTACAAGTATAGCTAAAAGCCATCAGTCGAAACTAGATTTTTAAGCCCATTGAAGTGGTGAAACGTGTCAGCTTCTTAATTTTGTTTTCCCTTTTTATTTGGCTTTTTGGCTTTTCTTTTTTCTCTTTATTTCTGTGCATTGTCTTAAAAGATATAGCAATATTTTTTTAATCTTCTAATTTTTCTTATTTATTAACTAAAAATTAACAGTCGCTATAATATAATTATAGGTAAAAATCATTAAGTCAAAAGCTGGGTTTTTAAGCCTGTTTGGAATGGCCCCGGTATCGAGTAAAGATGCTTAAAAGGGAACGATCGTGATCATAGGTTTCTGAAAGTCCCAAGAAACGACTTGTGATCTCTGAAGTTTGGAATCTCTGGATATACTGCCGCATCTTTGGTGAAAGAAAAGGATGGTGCACAGTATTACTCCTACGCTACATCACAGCAACCGGTTTTTGAGGGACACGACGTTGATTTATCCACCAGACACTAGTGTTAGTACAGGGCCTCGCCTCTAGCCCTGTACTACTACGAGCGTAAAGAAAGATGAATGATCGTACGGTCCAGTTCTGTACCATGCGAGCATGCATCTGTCCATCAGGAGGATAAATTCGAAATTTAATTATAGGTAGGCTGCATCTCTCTCAAAAAATAAAACGGCTGCCCATTTCAAAGCTTCAACTATCATATATCACTTGGTTTGTACTTTTGTACCATATACATCAATGCATCCAAAATAATTTCGAAGCAGGTACGACTTCGATTTCTAGCATTTGGGACACCTCAGCTTTTTAATTGTGGTTTTTTTTATTTTTTTTAAATTTCTTTGCATTGCCCACAACGATATAACGATTTTTTAATTTTTCTCTCTCTCCTTTTTACTTATTTTGCTCATTTTTTTACTACGATAAAGCTAACATCCGCTACAGTACATTTGTAGCCAAAAGCCAGGGTTTTTAAGCTGGTTGGAACAACTATCTTTCAGTCCTGTTTTAAAGTGCTGTGGTTTTTTGCTTTTATTTGTTGCTTTTGGATTATTGCGAGAGAGCTTGATTAGGTAATGGACACTCGTGTTGAGAACCCTCTTTGTTCAAAACAATTCCTAGAGTAATTCTTACAAACAACTTATAGAAACCAATTTAAGAAGCTACTCTGCTCAATTTTAGCTTTTAAAAGTTAAAAGTCAGAAATTATTTGTAACGTCTAGTATGTCACTTTCTGTGTACACTTTGTACGATACACCAATCCATCAGAAATGTTTTTGAAATTTGCATAACTTCATTTCATTCTGTTGTAGGCTTGTAGCATTACCCAGTCCTGTACGTACTTTCATACTTTGTACCATACATCAATTTATCAGGAAAAATCGAAGTCCTTGTACAGCCTCTCCTCTCTTGATCGTGTTACCACAACATAAAATCATCACTCTGTTTCCATAGTGATTTAGGTTGTGGTGGGTGGGTACTAAAGAAGTTTCGTTACATTTTCACTGTGAGGCTGGCCTGCAGCCAGGCATTCGAATGCTATAAGTTGCAGCTATTAAATGTAAGGCGATCGTGTGTAGGACCGAAATGGCGACAGAGGGGGGGGGGGGGGGGTGAATGTCGCTCGCTTAAAAACGCCCCCGAGAAATCGAACACTGATTTCTCACCAGAAGCAAAACAACGCAGCTCACAGAAAACTTAAAATTAATTTCTCTGAATTTTGGAACGCAAGCGACACCAAAAAATTCACCATAAATCAGAGATCATCCAGTAAAAATTTCAACTGAAAATATCGCTGTTTGATCTGCATGCAAAATTGTCAAAGACAGCACCAAAAAGAAAATAAAAAGCTATCTCTTGCCATTGGGACTTGCTGGATGCAAAAAGAGATTAATGCATGGCCGTAGCTTCCAATTGAGTAAAAAAACAGTAGAAGACTTAATGATTATCGAGTACTACTTGGCTGCCAACTAAAAACAAGAGACTAGAGATAGTAAGCTGCCGACAGAAGGAAAAAGGCTGAGCACTGCAGACTGAGAGGAGGAAGAGAGAAATAAAAACTGCAGACAGAGAACTGGACTTCAGACACCTGAGAAACCGAAACGAAAAACTTCAGACCAACTTAATCCAAGAGAAAGGAAGAAGATTAGCTTCTCTCTTGAGGCCAAAAGAAGGAGGCAAGGAACCAAATAGCATTGGGAACAAAAGATATCAGAAATTTCACCAAGAGAACCACAAATTGAGATTTTGACAAAAACTGAACCTCTTGCAAGAACTGAACCAAAACTCAAATTACTCCCCAACCATTGATCCTTTGGCCATGAAACTTTGAGGATATGTTAGCAATAGCCATGAGATAATCCAGGTCAAATTTCATACCATCTCGTTGAGGGAAACAAAATTTTGCTCAAACCCTAGAATGAGAAAAGCATGAACAGAGGAGCACAAAAGAGTAAAACTGAAATTAAACTTGGTTTGCTCTTTGGATCAACTAGCCAAATGGCTTTTGAGCATCACCCATGTCATAGCAATCCATTTTGGCACTCTCCAGCAAGCAAAAACTCAAGACAACGAAAATCAAGAAATCTTGCAAAGAGGGAAAATAAGAACAGAGGCTACGAACTTGAAACCAAAACTTCAGATTTTCATTTCTTGGATCACAATGAATACAGAGGAGTCCCGATACCCCGACTTGATACAAAAGGAAAGATTACAATCTCTCAATCCCTCTCCAACGTCTCAATCCTCACCCATGGATGCTTGGAGGGGATGAACACTACACAGACTCTCACCTAGAAACCATCGAAGGGGACAACAGAGGGATCACTCTCTGCCTCTCCACCCACTAAAGCCTAAAGCATAACCACTTGCCAAAGACTCTTTTGACTCCAATGAAACCCTAACAACCCTTGGAGTGCTCAAGTGGGCATGCAGCCCCTCAATCCTATTTATAGCCTTGGCTAACGGGTCTCCGCCCCGTTACGCCTGCTAAATCCAACGGCGCCCGCTCCCGCTTGTGCAGCCTCGCGAATTTCCCGATTCGCCCCTCCTGCACCTTCCGGGAAGCTTCCGCGCTCCTTGCCTCGCACGCCTCGCAACCACCTCGAGTCTACGTCGTCTTCGACACATCCCGACCGTTCTGACCTCAGCGCCACCTGCGCCTAGTCCGGTCCACGTGTCTCGCCACGACTCCACCCGATGTCCTGCAGTCACACAGACAAGAAAACACGTCAAATAGCACCGCTCGATACATGAAAGCATAATCAACATCATACTTACCATGACGAAGTCCAAACCTGTCAAATCAAAGAATCAGCGTCCTAATCCCATATGACCAAGTTTGACCACAGTCCGACCGAGCCCGTTGCACCACGCAACGTCAGGGTCCGAACCACCCAAACCAAACTCGACTGACCTAAACAACTGTCAATTACTCATCACTCACATGTGGTCACCTCCACATGGTTCATCAATCTCCCCCTTGATGAGTATATTGACAAACTCGAAAAAGCGCAAAGTTGAGTTTGAGTTTGAAGAATCCAACATGGTCCAAAGACAGGAAAATGAAGCTAATGACCATGTCGACAGAAGGAACCACTAGAGCAACAGCTGAAAGAGCAAATTGATCTCCAAAGCTCTAAAGTGTTCCCAAAAGACTTTTTCTACTCTATTCTCCCCCTTTTGGCAATAAACACATCAAGAATGCAAAGGCGAGAATATGATCACAAGGATGGATGAAATATGGCTGAAGTTTGATTATTTCTAAGTATTTTGAGCCATGAGAATTATCCATAATGACCATAATGAGATACACCAAGCCATAACTCTATAAGAAGCTATCTAGATCATGACATGACATGTATAAGCTAGCTAGAACACATAGATGACAATCTGAAATATAGTACATTAAGTGAGAATGTCAAGTCATCAAGAAGTAAAGTCTAACTAGAGATATCCAAGGATGATGCCGGCCATGTCAAGTAAGCTAAGCGGAACCAAGAAGCTAATATTGAGACCAACTAGAGTGCTATGCTCAAGAATGAAACATTGGCGCAAGTACTTGGTTCTTTTTGTAGCTTAAGCAAATTGAGCACATAAGACATTGTCTTTTTTTTAAAGCTTATGGTCGTTTCTAACCCAAAATTTGTTTATGTGCTAGATCTCAAGCCTTATGCGACTACTCCAAGCAATAAGCTTAAGAAGATAGTCTAGGTCATCCAAAACTCCCCTGAGTTCATGCCTAGTGCAATGGCAAGCCGTCTCACGAGAAAGAATTGGTGAAATCAGTTTTTTCGCACAAAAGAGATTTTTTTTGTGTGCTAGATCTCAAGCCTTATGCGACTACTCCAAGCGAGAAACTTAAGAAGATAGTCTAGGTCATCCAAAACTCCCCCTGAGTTCATGCCTAGTGCAATGGCAAGCCGTCTCATGAGAAAAAATTGGTGAAATCAGTTTTTTCGCACAAAAGAGATCTTTTTTTTAAACATATTGTACTACCTCATGCTACATCAAGAGACTAAAATAGCTCAATCTAAGGCTCAATAAAAGATTCAACACTCAGCTAAGCCTAATTGACATGGCATGAATCATAAAGAGATAGCTCCAGAAAGACTAAACTCAAATGCTAGCATGACAAGTTTTACTTCAAGTTGGACAATTTTAATTAACTTATCATGGTAAAAGCTAGTCTACACATATGAAGTCATGATCAATCTAGCATATAAAGCACAAATCATGGCAAGGTGTACAGCATTGAAAACGTGTCAAAATAGGATAATATTCAGGGCTCAATGTAGTTATTTTACAATGCGAGATGCAAGAAAATCTAGCTCCCCCTCAACAAGAGATACAACTTTAAGTTCAAGTTAAGTTATGTCAAGTTTAAGCTCCAGAAGCTCCCTAATGAACTTCCCCTGAACCAAAGCAATACGAATCGAGAAGCTGGCAAAGAAAACAGCAAACGGGTAGTCCTTAAAGCACAGATAAGATATTAAGACAACTATGGCTCAGACTGACTCTCATCTACCCCATATGACTCCAGGACTATTAGCTGACCGTAAAACACACGCTAGAGAGCAAACACGTACCCTGTCTACCCGAGGGTGGCCCAACCCTCGCTAGAACCTACAAGAAGTGAGTGAGTTCGACCTAGTGAGATAAGAAGCAGCTAATCCTGGAAGCACAAGATAAGAGTTAGAAGTCTAAGCATCTCGGCAAGAGAAGCACTCTAACCTATGCTGGAAGGACTAAACCCAAATGCACTCCGAGTGCAATGCAACAGAAATGAGACAGAAGCATAATCAATAGTAAAGCAGTAAAGCCCAAAGCTCCCCCTCACTACAATCCGTAAGGACACACCACCCCAAGCTCTCCCCGCAGAGCTGAAAACCTCGAACTATCCAAAGGCTTGGTGAAGATGTCAGCCAACTGGTGGTCACTCTCCACAAACTGGAGCACTATATCACCCTTCTCTACATGGTCTCTAAGGAAGTGGTATCGGATATCAATGTGCTTAGTCCGAGAGTGCTGCACTGGGTTTTTAGCAATATTGATAGCAGACGTGTTATCACAAAAGAGTGGAACACTGTCTAAGGCTAACCCAAAGTCCCGCAGGGTCGAAACCATCCAAAGTACCTGGCTGCAGCAACTGGCAGCAGCAACGTACTCGGCCTCTGCAGTGGACTGTGCAACACCGGACTGCTTCCTCGAAGACCAGGAAACGAGAGAAGTGCCAATTAATTGGCAGGTGCCAGAGGTGCTCTTCCTATCTATGCTACAGCCGGCAAAGTCTGCATCCGAGAAGGCTCTCAAGGAAAGACAGGATGAGGAAGAGTACCAGATACCATAGTCAATGGTAGCTCGAAGGTACCGAAAGATGCGCTTCACCGCCTGGCGGTGAGATACGCGAGGAGAAGCCGGAAAACAAGCACACAGACACACTGAGAAGTGTATGTCTGGTCTTGAGGCAGTGAGGTAAAGAAGGGAGCCGATCATACTTCTGTATTCTTTCTGATCAACTGGCTCGACATCCTCATCTGGGTCAAGATAGGCCGTAGAAGCCATCGGAGTTGACACCGGCTTCCCATCACTCATATCGAAGCGTCTCAGGAGGTCACGAGTGTACTTGCCCTGATGTATAAAAGTACCCTCCCGAGACTGCTTGATTTGGAAGCCAAGGAAGAAAGTCAACTCACCCATCATGCTCATCTCAAACTCGGTGCTCATGACATCCGAGAACTGAGAAACCAGAGCATGGGAAGAGCCACCAAAGATGATGTCATCGACATAGATTTGGACGAGCAAAAGGTCACTACCAAGCCTACGGATAAACAAAGTCTTGTCTACTTTACCCATCTCAAACCCATGACTCAACAAGTAGGACTTAAGCCTCTCATACCAAGCTCTGGGGGCCTGCTTAAGTCCATACAACGCTTTGGAAAGCTTGAAGACATGGTGTGGGTATTTGGGGTTCTCGAAACCTGGAGGCTGTCTGACGTAAACTTCTTCCTCAATAACGCCATTAAGGAAGGCACTCTTGACGTCCATCTGGTAGAGCTTGAAACCCTTAGAAGCTGCAAAGGCAAGCAGGATTCTAATGGCCTCAAGTCGAGGTACAGGGGCAAAGGTCTCCTCGAAGTCTAGACTCTCAACCTGGGAAAACCCCTGAGCTACCAGTCTAGCCTTGTTTCGAATAACCACTCCATCCTCGCTCTGCTTGTTCTTGAACACCCACTTAGTCCCAATAATGTTGTGACCTCGCGGGGGTTCGACAAGCGACCAGACCTTGTTCCTCTCGAAATTTTCTAACTCCTCATGCATGGCATTGACCCAAGACTCATCGGAAAGAGCATGAGAAATATCCTTGGGCTCAAAGGAGGCAATGAAAGCAGAGTGGAGACAGAATTGAGATAAGCCAGATTTTGAGCGGGTAACACGCTCGAACAGGTCTCCAATCATCTGCTCAGAAGGATGCCTTTTCTGGATATGTCGGGGAGGTCCAGGATGAGATGAAGAAGTGGCCTCTACCTGGTGAGCTGACGAGGTAGGAACAGAGCCACTAGCTCCAGAGGAAGCAGAAGGCATGGGCTGATCACCTGGAGGTGCGGTGGAAGACGGCACCTCAAGGGGTGGATAAGGGACTGGATCGGGTAGACAACCCTCATCTCCATCGTCCTCGTCATCCACGAAGATGGTCTCGGACTGCTCTAAAGAACCTGAGATATCAGGCCTAGTCCCTGGACTGGCCTCGTCAAAGGTCACCTCACAGGTCTCTACCATTTTGCTAGACTCGCAGTTCCAGACCCTATAAGCCCGCGAAGAAGGCGAGTAACCTAGAAAGATCCCATCACAAGAACGTGACTCGAACTTATCTAGGTTCCCGGACTTCAGAATAAAGCACTTGCAACCAAACACACGAAAATGAGAGACGCTGGGCTTTCGCCCGTATCTCAACTCATAAGAAGTGCGGTGCAGGTGTGCCCGAAGAAAAACTCGATTTGAGACATGGCACGCGGTGGCTATAGCCTCAGCCCAAAACTTCCGCGGTGTAGAGTACTCATCAAGCATCGTCCTGGCCATCTCGACCAAGGTCCGGTTCTTTCTCTCCACGACGCCATTTTGCTGCGGGACGTGCGGAGAGGAGAACTGATGCTCTACACCTGTCTCACCACAGAAACTCTCGAAGTAGGAATTCTTGAACTCCGTGCCGTTGTCACTGCGGATCGCTCGTAAGGCACCCGGGAGCTCAACAGAAAGCCTACTGAAAAGACCTCGTAAATGTGAAAACGTCTCATCCTTCGAGGCTAAGAAAAACACCCAAGAATACCTCGAGAAGTCATCGACCACGACAAGAACATACCACTTCCCTCCTGCTGACTGCACTCGAGCTGGTCCCACTGTATCCATGTGGAGCAGCTGTCCTGGTGCATCGGTCATAGTCACAGTGACCGGAGGATGTGAAGCGGCAACCATCTTGCCGTGCCGGCATGGAGTGCAAACAAGATCTTTGACCATTTTGAGTTTCGGCAGACCACGAATGAGGTCGTGGCCGCTAACTCGGGTCAAATGATCAAATCCAATACGACCAAGTCTCCTATGCCAGAAGGTCAAATCACGGGACTCTGAGGCAACTAAACACCTGAGAGGATCACCAGAAGACTCAGAAAAATCAGCACGAAAGATCCTTCCAAAACGAGAAATCCCGCAAACCAGACTACCCGAAGAATCAAGAATTATGCAATTGTTTTTCTTAAAGCTCACCTCAAAGTCGTCATCGGTAAGCTGACAAACTGAAAGCAAATTGTACTGCAGCTTACTAACCAAGGCTACATCTTTCAAAATGAAAGAGTCATTAATGCGCACTGTACCTTTGGCGATGACGCGCCCAGATGAAGCATCTCCGAAGGTGATCGTCTCATCACCTAGAGCACGGGTAAGGGAAGAAAACCAACGAGAATCTCCGGTCATGTGTCGTGAACACCCGGAGTCTACGAGCCAAACCTTTCCCTTCCCTGCCCGGCGAGCCTGAGTCAAACAGAGAGTAAAGTCTCAGTACTGGGGTAAATCAAGAGTGATTTTGGCACCCAATACTGAACAACACGTCGAGCAGATGAAGTAGTCAAGCACGACTGACCTCTATCTACCCTACGCTCTCTGTCACTTACAGCAGAAGGTCTGTGAGCAGACCTGAAGCTGTTGCGGGGTCCGACTGCTACGGGAGAGCGAGTCGGAACACCGGCAACACGCTGAACACGCCGCGGGTAACTGTCTCGACGGGGGAAACGAGATGTACCCTCAGGATGGCGGAAGTCATGAGCAGGAGCAGCATGAGGACGAAAAACAGAAGACTCAGAAAAACCAAGTCCTCGATGCTGCCCAAACCCATCAACAGCAGTAAACCTAGACCTCATGCTGGTCCTAGGTGCACTCAGGATCTGGGGCTGACCCTGAATACGCCTAGGAGACTCAACACGGTCTCTACGCGCGATCTTGGCGCGCCTGAAGCATCGATCAACCGTGTGTCCATCCTTCTGACAGAAGGTGCAGTGATACTTCATCCTCTGAGAGGTAGAAGTAGCACGGTCAGGCTTCGCCTTCTGAGAGGCCGAAGCAGCAGGTGCAATCACCTTGCTGTCAGAAATCCCCTGGACATAGCCCGCTGACTTAAATTGGACTTTCTCGGTCCTGGGCTCGGTCTCGATCACACCTGGTGCTATGGGTCTGAGCACAGCAGGTGGATGCTTCCTCATATCCTCATAATAGTCATATCCTAGACCCTGATTAAATCTGCAAATCTTGGACTGGTCTAGAATAAGATTAAGCTTCTTCTTGCCGCCTACAAATCTCTCGAGAGTGTTCATAAGGTACTGACACTCCCGAAAGAGAGAGGTGCAAGAAGTGCAGGGAGAAGAGGGAACAGCAGGAGGTAAGGGAGCAGAAGAAGAACCAACAGTAGAGGAAAGAATGGCTTGTGCACGCACAGCCGACTCTGAGTGGACAGTCCTACTACTAGCAGGTTGGTTCGCGTCTCTAGGCGTCTCACCCTTACCCTGGGGCTTCTCCCCCACACCATCAATCACATCACAACCAGATTGTGGCTTCTCTAGTAAGTCCTTAGTTAGCTTCACACATTTGTCATTCAAAGCAACGAGTTCAAGTTTTAGTTTATCACAACTAATGCATGGTGAGCTAATAGGATCCTTAGTCGCATACTGAACCATTTTCTTGTTGTTGTCAATCAGTTCTTGAAACTGTTTTGAGACAGCTTCAAGTTCAGCAGTTAACTTGGGACAGTTCAAACATGAATCAATAGGCTCAAGTAAAGAAGCATGCAACTCAGCAATTTTGTGATCTGCCCGTTTTAGGTTCATCTTTAACTTATTGCAATTTTCACAAGAATCGGGCAGATCAAGGAGCATGGCATAAGGTCCTCTAGCAGCAATGTCCTTAACCTCACATGAGGTGGGAGAAGTAGTCTCATCAGTAGTAAGTAGGGTAACAGCCATCCTACTCAACTCTAACTCAGCAAGCAGACTAACATTCTCCACCTTAAGCACATCAAGCTCAGAAGACAAACTATCATGAGAGGTCCTTAGTTTCTCCATGTCTCCAAGCAAAGCAGGGCATGTATCACAATCGTCACGGGAGGGAGCAGATCTAAGTGAAGTAATCTCCCGTGATAGTCTATCTACTTCCTTCTCTAACTCGGTACACCTAGACCTAGCTCTAGCATGAAATCCACCTAGCTTAAGAAAAGCATCATTTAGCTGGTCATAAGAAGGGAGTACCTCATCCGAGTCGGAGTACAGCTCGCTGTTGCTGATCTTGCCCTCGAGGGCCATAAAGCACATGCCGGAGAAGTCGTCGCCGCCATCCTTGGGCTCTTGGTCACCCGTCCCGTCGTCGTCGCTCCATCCCTCCACCTCGCTGAGGTCGAGGTCGTCGAAAGCGGTGAGGACGCGGTGGAAGAGCTTCTTGGCCTTCCCGAAGTTGCGGAACTTCTTCTTTCCCGGCGTCTGAGCTGGAGTCTTCTTGTTGCGGTTCTTGTCGGTGTAGTCGTTCTTGCCTGAACCGCCGTAGTCGTTCTTGCCCTTTTCCAGCTTGGGACAGTTCGCTCGAATGTGGTTGGGGCCACCACACTCGAAGCAGATGACTGGTGCGCCTCTCTTTCTGTCCCTCCTCCTCTTGTAAGCATGGGAGAACTTCCGAGCTAGGAGGGCCAGCTGTTCATCCTCTAGCTGCTCTAACTGATCATCAGTTACGTCACATAGAGCAGCTAGGGAGAACCCACAAAGCGAATCGGCGGAAAAACCAGAAGCCGGACTGGGATCGGTGACCAAAGCCATCGACTGTGACTTCGACCGACGAGAGACAACGTCAATCTCGTGAGTCTTGAGGCGCGAGTACAGCGCGTCAAGAGTCAGGGTCGAGAGGTCTGTCGTGTCTTTGATGGTGGTCACCTTCATCTCCCACACGCGCAGATCAAGTGCCACGAGCATCTGACGAGCGTTGTCCGAGTCGGGGTATGTGAGACCGACCGCTCGGAGGTTGCTCAAGATTTTGTGAAATCGCAAAAAACACTCGTCCAGGGACTCACCAGCAAGCATCTCGAATTTGTTGTATTCGCGCTTGAACTGGTCCTGTCGAACCGTCTTGATCTGGGTGGTGCCCTCATGGTATGCGTCGAGGGTCACCCAGATGTCGTAGGCGGACGACAGGTGAGATATACGGTCAAACTCGCTACGACTCAACCCCTGGATGATGATGTTTCTTGCCTTTGCATTCGCCTCAACATCAGCCATGTTCCCGGCATTGATGTTCTCATCGGCAGGAACAACGAATCGTACCTTGACCTTCCGCCAGATGGCATACCCCTGGGCCTGGATGTATGTCTCCATTCGGCTCTTCCAGAAGGGGTAATCGATGCCATCGAACACGGGCGGCTTGGTCGAGTACTTGTCCATCGCCATGGCTCTTGAGACCGGTTAAGATCTATGAATTAGAGCTAACCGGCTCTGATACCAATTGTAGGACCGAAATGGCGACAGAGGGGGGGGGGGGGTGAATGTCGCTCGCTTAAAAACGCCCCCGAGAAATCGAACACTGATTTCTCACCAGAAGCAAAACAACGCAGCTCACAGAAAACTTAAAATTAATTTCTCTGAATTTTGGAACGCAAGCGACACCAAAAAATTCACCATAAATCAGAGATCATCCAGTAAAAATTTCAACTGAAAATATCGCTGTTTGATCTGCATGCAAAATTGTCAAAGACAGCACCAAAAAGAAAATAAAAAGCTATCTCTTGCCATTGGGACTTGCTGGATGCAAAAAGAGATTAATGCATGGCCGTAGCTTCCAATTGAGTAAAAAAACAGTAGAAGACTTAATGATTATCGAGTACTACTTGGCTGCCAACTAAAAACAAGAGACTAGAGATAGTAAGCTGCCGACAGAAGGAAAAAGGCTGAGCACTGCAGACTGAGAGGAGGAAGAGAGAAATAAAAACTGCAGACAGAGAACTGGACTTCAGACACCTGAGAAACCGAAACGAAAAACTTCAGACCAACTTAATCCAAGAGAAAGGAAGAAGATTAGCTTCTCTCTTGAGGCCAAAAGAAGGAGGCAAGGAACCAAATAGCATTGGGAACAAAAGATATCAGAAATTTCACCAAGAGAACCACAAATTGAGATTTTGACAAAAACTGAACCTCTTGCAAGAACTGAACCAAAACTCAAATTACTCCCCAACCATTGATCCTTTGGCCATGAAACTTTGAGGATATGTTAGCAATAGCCATGAGATAATCCAGGTCAAATTTCATACCATCTCGTTGAGGGAAACAAAATTTTGCTCAAACCCTAGAATGAGAAAAGAATGAACAGAGGAGCACAAAAGAGTAAAACTGAAATTAAACTTGGTTTGCTCTTTGGATCAACTAGCCAAATGGCTTTTGAGCATCACCCATGTCATAGCAATCCATTTTGGCACTCTCCAGCAAGCAAAAACTCAAGACAACGAAAATCAAGAAATCTTGCAAAGAGGGAAAATAAGAACAGAGGCTACGAACTTGAAACCAAAACTTCAGATTTTCATTTCTTGGATCACAATGAATACAGAGGAGTCCCGATACCCCGACTTGATACAAAAGGAAAGATTACAATCTCTCAATCCCTCTCCAACCTCTCAATCCTCACCCATGGATGCTTGGAGGGGATGAACACTACACAGACTCTCACCTAGAAACCATCGAAGGGGACAACAGAGGGAGCACTCTCTGCCTCTCCACCCACTAAAGCCTAAAGCATAACCACTTGCCAAAGACTCTTTTGACTCCAATGAAACCCTAACAACCCTTGGAGTGCTCAAGTGGGCATGCAGCCCCTCAATCCTATTTATAGCCTTGGCTAACGGGTCTCCGCCCCGTTACGCCTGCTAAATCCAACGGCGCCCGCTCCCGCTTGTGCAGCCTCGCGAATTTCCCGATTCGCCCCTCCTGCACCTTCCGGGAAGCTTCCGCGCTCCTTGCCTCGCACGCCTCGCAACCACCTCGAGTCTACGTCGTCTTCGACACATCCCGACCGTTCTGACCTCAGCGCCACCTGCGCCTAGTCCGGTCCACGTGTCTCGCCACGACTCCACCCGATGTCCTGCAGTCACACAGACAAGAAAACACGTCAAATAGCACCGCTCGATACATAAAAGCATAATCAACATCATACTTACCATGACGAAGTCCAAACCTGTCAAATCAAAGAATCAGCGTCCTAATCCCATATGACCAAGTTTGACCACAGTCCGACCGAGCCCGTTGCACCACGCAACGTCAGGGTCCGAACCACCCAAACCAAACTCGACTGACCTAAACAACTGTCAATTACTCATCACTCACATGTGGTCACCTCCACATGGTTCATCATCGTGCGACTCATATGACCATGCGCATTCCCCGCTTAGAGCAAGTTTAATAAGGCTGACTGTGCTAGCTATAAGGGAATCCATGTCAG
The DNA here is from genome assembly GCA_017311315.1 of Dendrocalamus latiflorus. Lineage (NCBI taxonomy): Eukaryota > Viridiplantae > Streptophyta > Magnoliopsida > Poales > Poaceae > Dendrocalamus > Dendrocalamus latiflorus. The sequence goes on along the minus strand of CM029665.1, from coordinate 17,989,108 downwards.
CATAGTCCTATGTGGAGGGGAGAGAAAAGGAGAGAGAGAGAGCCAAGCCGGCTCCCATGTAAGAGTCAGGCTATAGCACAGGAAAAGAGGCGTTATCCATGCATGTACCAATAGAACTAACTGCTATACCATGCATGTATTAAATGACCAATACCCATGTATGTATTAAATGATTGAGAGCTCTTGTAGAGACAACTTATAGCCAACTTATTGTATGAGTTGGCTGTATCTTACCTTTTGATGACATGGAAATGTATTGGAGGTAGCATCTATCTATACTATTAAACTTGCTCTTAGAGCAAGTTTAAGAGCAGGTACAATAAGGTTTAGTCAGCAGGCTATAGCAAATATAATATCAACCAAATCTTACGTGGCAGAGAGAGAAAGGAAGAGAGAGAAGGAAGCTGGCTACTAAATAACAGCTAGCTATAGCACGTAAAAATATGCATTTCACTCTCTTACACGTGGTGCTACCTCCAATACATTTTCATGTCATCAAAAGATAATGATGCAGTCAACTCATACAATAAGCTGGCTATAAGTTGTCTCCACAAGAGCTCTCAATCATTTAATACATACATGGGTATTTATAATTTAATACATGCATGGGTATAGCAATTAGTTCTATGGGTACATGCATGGATAATGCCTCTTTTCCTGTGCTATAGCCTGACTCTTGCATGGGAGTCGGCTTGGCTCTCTCTCTCCTTTTCTCTCCCCTTCATATAGGACTATGCTGACATGGATTCCCTTGTAGCTAGCACAGTCAGCCTTATTAAACTTGCTCTTAACACTCGCAAGTCACAATCATCCGCATCTTCCCCAGTGAAAACTTGTAGCCGGTCTCCTCCCGACGCGCCTCCACGTGCTCCTCGTCAGCTCGTTCCTTCTCCACTCCCACGTGCGTGAAACCTTGCCACTGGACTCCTCCTCGCCAACCCTGCGCTCGTTGTCGACTCCAGCACCTTGCGCAACCTCAATGCCGGTCTAAAACCTCGTTATTGGTGCTTTGCTCTTTCGCGTGCTCAAGACCTCCTTCACACGTCATAGTTGATTCGTTTTATTCCTTATCGTTTGCTCCATCGGGTAGGTCCCATTTTTGGGAGTTGTGTAAAAGACTCAAGGGAAGTATGTTTGGAACCGCACAGATCCTCTCAGGATCTACTTTCATTTATATATACATGGATTACATGCACGATCCTATTTAGAAGGAGATCGTGAGATGGGGTAACCGCACATGGCGTGAGACCCGTTCCCTTCTACATACATGCAGAGGATTACAACGTTACAATTCTTAACACTCCCCCTCAATCTCAGCCTGGTGATGTCAAGTTGAGATTGCGAGTAATGAAGCTAAAAGGAGCTCGAGACAGAGCTTTGGTGAATATGTCTGCAAGTTGGTCTTTTGATGATATGAACTTCACCTGCAAAGCTTTTCTTGCCACTTGTTCCCGAACAAAGTGAAAATCAACTTCAATATGTTTTGTTCTAGCATGGAACATAGGATTCGTAGTGAGATATGTTGCACCGAGGTTATCACACCACAGCAAAGGTGGCTTCCACTGATGAATTGCAAGTTCCTTCAGCAGAGACTGAACCCAGATAATTTCAGCCGTGGCATTGGCAATCGCCTTGTACTCAGCCTCCGTGCTTGATCGAGATACCGTTGCTTGTTTACGAGAGCTCCAAGATACCAAATTAGGACCAAGGAACACTGCAAGGCCACTGGTGGAGCGCCGATCATCGGGGCATCCTGCCCAGTCAGCGTCCGAAAAGGCACTGAGGGTCAGTCTTCTGGATCTCTGAATTTTGAGCCCCAAGTCGACAGTACTCTTGATGTAGCGTAGTATTCTTTTTACAACTGACCAGTGAAAATTAGTAGGGGCTTGAATGAACTGACATACTCGATTGACAGCAAAAGAGAGATCAGGTCGAGTCATTGTCAGATATTGAAGTCCCCCAACAATGCTCCTGTAATGGAACTGTTCCTTTTCATTCAGAGGGTCACCTTGACTTTTGGAGAGCTTTTCTGCAAATGCCATAGGAGTGGAAATTGGACTGCAGTTGGCCATGTTTGCTCTCTTCAATAGATCCAGAGCATAGCGCCTTTGGGACAAAAGAACTCCATCTGTCTGTGGTTTGACTTCAATCCCAAGAAAATATTGCAATTGTCCAAGATCTTTAACTGCAAATTCAGTCTTCAGTTGCTGAATCAATTTACTTGTTGCTGCTACAGTTGAGCCTACAATGATGATATCATCTACATATATCAGCATGTAAAGAGTGACTTCTCCATGATTGAAGATGAATAATGAACTGTCAGCTCTTGAGGGTTTAAAACCCAATTCCAGCAGCTTACTGGTCAGTCTAGAATGCCAAGCGCGTGGAGCTTGTTTGAGGCCATATAGTGCCTTCTTGAGCTTACACACATAATTTGTTGGTCGAGTGTGATCAGTATAACCTGGAGGCTGATTCATGAAGACCTCTTCCTGCAGAAATCCATGAAGGAATGCATTTTGTATATCAATCTGATGTAGATGCCATCCTCTAGAAACTGCCACAGACAAAATGATCCGAATTGTAGCAGGTTTCACCACTGGTGAGTATGTATCAAAGTAATCAATGCCATACTGTTGCTTGAACCCCTTTGCAACCAATCTGGCTTTCAGTCTGTCAACAGATCCATCAGCATTTCTTTTTATTTTGTATACCCACCGACTGTCAATCAAATTCATTCCTCTCTGAGGTGGCACTAAATCCCAGGTATCATTTCTTAACAGGGCCGAGTACTCATCATCCATAGCAAGCTTCCACCCAGGATGATCAATGGCTTCCTGCAGGTTCACAGGCTCTCGCTGTATTGCAGATTCTGAAGAAGCTGAAGCTGAAAGAGCTGTTGTCGGATTTGCTTCAGTCACGGCACAGCTGAAACCCCCACGACCTGAGTAGCGAATTGTTCCATCAGTGAACTCTTTCGGCTTGACAATGTTATTACGAAGCCTTGTGTGCATTGGATGCTGATTGATGCTAGTGATCTCGGTTGTACCATGTGTTTGCACCTCGAATAGCTCACCCTCCACAGCTTGTGTATCATCCTGATCAGGATTTTCTGAACCTGAACTGTCTGAACCTGCAGATGGAGTACTAGTAGCAATATTGTCAGGATTAGACAATGATTCAGATAAGTCATTACTCACAGATAATTCATTCACAACTGGTTCATTTGGAGATAAAGAAACAGTGGAAGAATTTGATAGTGTGAGAGCATCTTCATGATATACAATGGATTTAGGAGCAAGAGGTAACAATGTGGGGTGATTTGATCCTTTCAGTGACATGATGTCAGTCTTTTGTGAGAAGGGAAAAACTTGTTCATCAAAAATCACATCACGAGAAATATACACCCTGCCACTAGAAGGATCAAAACACTTATACCCCTTGTGTGAGGAGCTATAACCCAGAAACACACACTGCCTAGTTCTGAATTGAAGTTTTCTTGTATTGTAGGCTCGAAGGTTTGCATAGCAAGCACAGCCAAACACTCTTAGCAGAGAATAGTTGGGTTGGACACCCAACAACTTGTGCATAGGTGTATCTTGACCTAAGGTACGACTGGGTAACCTGTTGATCAGGTAACAGGGGGTGTGAAAAGCTTCATCCCAGAAACGAAGAGGCATATGGGATTGAGCCAAAAGAGTAAGACCAGTTTCAACTATATGTCGATGTTTTCTTTCAATGACTCCATTTTGTTGATGAGTGTGTGCGCAGGAGATGTGATGAGCAATGCCTGTACGACTGAAATATTGGTGGAGTCGGTGATATTCACCTCCCCAATCAGATTGGACACATTTTATCTTTGTGTTTAAGAGAGTTTCAACATGTTTCTGAAAGTGGTGGAAGATGGGTTCAACTTCAGACTTGCACTTCAGAAAATACACCCAAACAAATTTGCTATAATCATCAAGGAAGGAAACATAGTATTTGGCATTGTTCACTGATGGAAGAGCTGGTCCCCAAACATCAGTGTGAATTATTTCAAGAGGTACTGATGAAGTAGATAAAGATGAATTGAAAGGAAGCTGATGTGCCTTGCCATGCTGACAAGCATTACAAATTAAGGAAGTAGAGCTATTTGGAGCTACATCAATATCATTATTATGCAATACAAGACGAGTGACAGGAACTGAGGGGTGGCCTAGCCTCTGATGCCACTGGTCTTGAGTGATCTTGGTTGAAAGGAAGACACTTCTAATTTTCTTGATTGGCAAAGTGTAGAGACCGTTCTTACACCCTCCTTTTAGCAGTGTAGTCTTCGTGGCTCGATCCTTAACAAAGAATGAGTTTGGGTGAAATTCAATGAAGGCATTATTATCAACAGCTAGTTTTCGAACAGAGAGGAGATGTTTACTAATTTCAGGAACATGAAGAACATCATTCAAGAGAAGTGGCAAAACTGAACCAGGAATGAGTGAATCACCGATATGAGTAATTGACAAACCTGAGCCATTGGCCACTTGGACCTGATCTGTACCATTGTAGCGCTCCTTGGTGGTTAGGCACTCAAGATCAGCAGTGATGTGGTCCGTTGCTCCGGTGTCGACGTACCAATCAGGATCAACAGTGTATCCTCCTCTTGTAGCGGTGGATGCAGCCCGTGAAACTTCTTCAGGTTGATAGTTCTGGTCGAACCGATACCAGCAACGGGAGGCGTCGTGGTTGGGCTTTCGGCATATCTGGCAGTGTTCACCATTCTTGGAGTTGTTGTAGGTGCTTTGACTGGAACCTCCTTGGCCGGATCGGTTACCACGACCGGCAGACTGGCGACTACCGCTATTCCGCTCGCGATTGGCACGACCACCACCACGTCCTCTGTTCACGGTGTTGACAGAGATCTGATGCTCAGAGATGTTGTTTTCGAGCCGCATCTCGTAACTGAGCATGTGTGCGTAGATGTCGCTGAGCGTGTAGGAGTCGGAACGAGTGGTGATACTGGTCACAAGTGAATCGTACTCATTTCCGAGACCGCGCAGCATGTACGCGATTAATTCTTCATCGTCGAGAGGCTTGCCGATTGCAGCAAGAGTGTCGGCGAGGCTCTTCATCTTGCGGAAGTAGACGGCGATGGTCATGTCGTTCTTCTTGGTGGCGGTGAGTTGCATACGGATTTGCATGATCCGTGCCCTTGATGTCGCCGCGAACGTCCGCTCCAGTGTGCGCCAGGCCTCGAAGGCCGTCGAGGCACCAACAAGGTTCGCCAGCACCTCCTCAGATACTGAGGTGACGATGGCACCGAGGACCATCTGATCCTGGTGGTACCAGGTCATGAACTCCGGATTGACAACGATGCGGCGGCCATCTCCAGCCTCCTCATTCGGAGGGACAACGATGGATTGCGACGGCCTGGCAATGGAGCCATCAACATATCCCAAGAGCGAATTGCTGTTGAGAAACAGAAGAATCTGTGTCTTCCAAGAGGGACAACGATGGATTGCGACGGCCTGGCAATGGAGCCATCAACATATCCCAAGAGCGAATTGCTGTTGAGAAACAGAAGAATCTGTGTCTTCCACAGCAGGTAGTTTTCTTGCGTCAGCTTAATCGTGACGGCGTGATTAATCGCCAGCATGGACTGCGATGCAGGTGTAGCAGCTGAGATGTTGGAGGTGGTTGCGGAATTTGGTGAGGAAAACATGGCGAGGGATCTATAGGCTCTGATACCACGTAAAAGACTCAAGGGAAGTATGTTTGGAACCGCACAGATCCTCTCAGGATCTACTTTCATTTATATATACATGGATTACATGCACGATCCTATTTATAAGGAGATCGTGAGATGGGGTAACCGCACATGGCGTGAGACCCGTTCCCTTCTACATACATGCAGAGGATTACAACGTTACAATTCTTAACAAGTTGATGTGTTTCATATTTACTGCATGCAACCTATTTGATAAAATATCTCAAAATGTGATGAACTTGTTATGTGCAGTTGGTGACAGCCATGGATGAAGGTGCTGACAAGTATGCTCACGTTATTGACATCTTGTCGATCTTTTGCATGACCGGCTACCACGTTGCAGCTTCTTCACCATTAACATCACAAAAGGAAGTTTTTTTTGGCCTATGGAAAAAAGTTTCAAAATTATGTGTATAAGATGTTCCATGAAAATGTTATATAGTCAGATCGATGGTTTCAAGTATCATTTCAAATTTTTTTATGTGATACCTTCATAACGTTTCGTTCAAATTCATTACAATTTTTATGTTTTGGTGTGTGAAGAACTGAAGACACATGCTCATTTCTCTCATGAATTCTCTGCAGGACTTTTGGGCATGGACACACCAGATCATAAAATCTCATGGTATCTTAAAAATGTATAGAAAGAACAACTGAAGCAGGTGTTGCTTGATGCTGTTATTGGGGGTAGATGATGAGTACAGAGAGAATAGTGTAGCACGTAATAAAATGGATGTATATGATAACAGAAGTACTCGTGAATGAACATCTGTGTAATTCTGATTTAATAAAAAATATTGTCCTTACGATTTCATCATATTTGTGATGGCACCAACTTGAAATGGAAACAATTGTAGATGGTTGAATTTATGTCTAATTTCACTCTGACATTCACCTTGTGTGTGTTTTTTTGTTATCAGTGGTTAAGTTTTGAAGTTGAGACGTCAGTTTATGTCATACAAGTAAGACATGGGTTTCAAAAGTTGGAAGAGTATCATGTACGTAATTGGGCATGAAAGCTACTATTGGACACTAACTTGTTAGAAATGCATCCAACAGGACACTAAGTTTTATAGAAGTGTCAAGGTCTACATTCCAAGAATGTTGTAGCAAGTTCCAAGAAGTTTCAACATGTTTCAAGTAAGTTTCATCAAGTTTCAAGTAAGGTTTCAATATATATGTTTCAAACATGTTTCGAGAAGTTTAAGGTTTCAAGCAAGGTTTCAATATCTACGTTTCAAGCGGGTTTTAGTAAGTTTCAGGATGTTTCAACACGTTTCATGTAGGTTTCACCAAGTTTCAAGCCAGATTCGATATGTTTCATATGTTTTATGTAGGTTTTATCAAGTTTCAAACACAGGTTTCAAAAGTTGGAAGAGTATTATGTTTCAAACATGGGTTTCAAGAGCTGGAAGGGTATTATGTATACATCATATGGATTGAGCATGTAAGCTAGTATTGGACACTAACTTGATGGAAATGGATCCAGCAGGATAGTAAGTTTCAAGATCTATGTTTCAAGCATGTTTTAGCAAGTTTTGAGAAGTTTCAGCATGTTCCAAGTAGGCTTCATCAAGTTTCAAGCATGGTTTCAAGGCTTATGTTTCAAATAGGTTTTCGCATGTTTCGAGAAGTTCTTGGTTTCAAGTAAGGTTTCAAGGTCTACGTTTCAAGTCGGTTTCAACAAAGTTTTGAAATGTTTTAATATGTTTCATGTAGGTTTCATCAATTTCCAAGCAAGCTTCAGGAAGTCTCTAGCAAGTTTTGAGATGTTTCAACATGTTTCACGTAGCTTTTTATCATGTTTTAAGCAAGCTTTAGGATGCTACAAGCATGTTTCAGAAAGTTTCTAGAAGTTTTACAAAGTTTCAGAAGGTCTCAGGAAGTTTCATGTTTCAATTGGGGTCAATAGCGGCATTGGGGCGTTGATAGTCTATCGTTGATGTAGTTGGCAGACACACAACATTGACAGCTACTAGTCCCTTACAACAGCTCAAGTTCTATGTGAGTTTTAAAATTTGAATAGCAAATTTTGAGGCATGCATTAGTTTCAAAAGCAAAATTCAAGCTTTGAAAATGAATTTCATGTTTTAGATCAGGATTTTAGTGGAAGTTTTAACAAATTTCAACACAAAATCACCCCAAGTAGGGAATTTTTCATGAGAAAAATGAAATTGGTGATGTTACAATGATCCAGTAATGAAGATTTATTTAATTGCCATCAGCGCTTAGGCCCAGATCAGGGTGGCCGAAAAAATTTCTTCCACAAAATCCACTGTAAGCAGGGAGATGTACAAAACCAAATCTAAAAAAAAGCAATGTCACCAGGAACATTAAGAAACAAAAAACTCCTAATCCCCAAATGGCTCCAAAAGCATTGCAAAATGTACTACCTCAAAAACCAGCTCGTCACAATGCCAAAACATCCCAATTCAGAGCTCAAATTTGCCAATACAAAGCTCAATTCATGGCAAAATCATGCAGTGCTACCGACATGTAGGAATCAGTTGCTGCCAAAATCACTAGTGATGGGATGTGGTGTTGCGCTTGCTGTGGCTTAGAGAAAGTTGAGCCCGACACATCAAGAGTGACATAGTGTAGAGCTCGTGCTATCATGTCGAGGCCCAACGAAGGTTGACCTCGAGCTCACCGTCGCCACCACGCCCCGATCACCGCGCCAGCTCGTCACCTACCGCTGCTACTCGCCACGCTTGCCAAGTGGATATGAAGGCGGCGAAGCTTGGAGATAGGGACAACAATGCATTGGGGAATTGGGCATTGAGCGAGTAAGTCACAGACTCGTGGGTAGAGAGACACTACAGACTTTAGGATTCATGCAATAGACATAAAATTAAACGGCCAGAAGCTGTACCGTTAGAAGTAGAGATGGCAATGGGTACCCGATACCCGAATACCCGACGGGTTTTACCCGATAAAGAGACGGGTATGAAAAATGTTATGTACCCATGGGTACGTTATTGGGCGAAATCCTCTACCCGCCGGGTAGGCGGGTGCGGGTGTGGGTATATACTACCCATACCCACCTACCCGCGGGTAATGAATACCCGCATTAGACAACTAGACATCCCACTCAAATGTTAATTTTATTATCTACTTGTTGTTGATTGTTTATTTGTTTGTCATATGTTGATATGGTCATGTCAAGCATGTTTATGTGATGTACTAATTTTGATCATTAGACGCTTTTGTGCTTGGCATGTATGATTAATGAATGTCTAAATTGATGATATTCTTATGTGTTGAACCGGGTATGCTTGCGGGTACGGGTTACCCGTCGGGTAGTAATACCCGCGCGGGTACGGGTATGGGTAAATTTTCCTACCCGCGTGCGGATACAGGTAACCCGACGGGTAAATTTACACCTAGCGGGTACGGGTATGGAATGGCAATACCCGATGGGTATTTACCCGTTGCCATCTCTAGTTAGAAGATAGGGGAACGATATACTATTCCCTATTTTTTCTATTTTTTTGAGAAAAAACTAGAGAATGTTATAGGGCATGTTTGGTAGACTGCATTAGGGTTGAGCCAGGCTAGGTTGGTGCAGTATGCTTTTGTTTGGATAGCTGCATTTGTATTTCATCCTGGCTTGCTGTATGCACGAGGCAGCCCACAGCCTGGCTCTGTAGAAACGAGAACGAGTTTCGTTTCCAGAGAGCCAGGCTCTAGCTGGCTGGATTAACGATGTGATTATAAAGTGATTAGTGTGTATTAAGTTGTATTAGCATCTAACAAACTATATTATTGTAGATTAGGGTAGTAATTTGTATTTAAGATAAATAAAAATAGTGGTCGTAATTTTTAAAACTTCACATTGATTATCCAAGATCTTAAATACAATCAACCAAACAACATCCTAGCAAATGCAGTCCCACCACATCAAAGCAACCAAACAAGCGGTAGTTGCATTCCAATATCCTGGCTTAGACTAGCCAGGATGCCTTTATTGAGCCAGGCTAAAAACATGTGAGCAACCAAACGCCCCTATAGTGTTTCAACGGTATAGCACTCTCTCCATTTCTCCCCCAATACTTATGTCTTCCACTCCTCTCTCTCTCACTCACCGACGTCGGAGCATGACGGTGGAGGCCTAGCGATGCCCAACAAGAGTGCTGCCACCACCGCCGATGAACCCGCCCCTCCCAGGTTGTAGAGGGAGAGCGGGGAGGCGGTGGTCTAGCGGTGAGAGGCGACAGAGGGCGATGGGTGGTGGAGGAGGATGGTACAACGAGGCGGCAGCGTGGTGAATATTAGGTTGGGTAGGGTGAGGGAGGGAGAGACGGTGGTGCGGCAAGGTCGCTGTCGGCTCCGATGGGGGAGGAGGCTATGGAGCTATGGCCGGTGTTGAAGAAGAAAACAAGGAGGGCAGTGTGGAGAAGAGAAAGGAAAGGGAGGAGCCGAAAGCAGCGACATTGGAGGCTGGTGAAGCTATCCTGTTGCAACGGGATATCGTTCTCCAGAAGTTTCTTTTTTTGCCTGGCAAATAGTGATATATTTGATCTAGATAATCTTTGCCATACCAATGATATATTGAGGAATAGCGAAAGAAAAGTGCTTTTGAGAAACGACCGAAATGCCTGAGTAGCCCATATAGTTGGCCTCAGTCGGGATAGATCGGTGGCTGTTCCGCACTTAGCGGTCCACGATCTATCCGGTCCACTGCTCAGTTCATACTAGGTGCATGTACTTGCATTAAATGTTTCATTTTCTAAAAAAAATAAAAAGAAAAAAAGCGTAATGCACCCGAGGGCCATGGGCTGCCCAAAATATTATTCCCTAATCCCAACCATATATAACAGGCCGAAAAGCCTAACGAGACATCTCTTGGCCCAGTTGTTCACATTCGCTACTGCTTTGGGCGGGAGGCGACGACCGGCCAGCCAGCCGTCGCCCCAAAAGAGGGGAAAACAGTCGTCTCCCGAAGCGTACCCGAATCGAAGGCTTCCGATCGTAATGGCGCCTGAAGCCGATCGAGGCGTCGTTCGATCGGAGTCTCCGGGAGTGCAGCGCTTGCCGGTGCGCGATCGCGATGGGGGGCCCGAGAGGCTAGGGTTTCCGAAAATGCTCCGGACCTAGCGAGGAGGTGAGTCGCGGAAACCTGAAAGTTTTGTGTTGCTAGATATCGTAATGGATGATTTGGTGCCGAATTCGGTTGGAGTTTTGAGTAGTGATGCGCTTCGGTAGCTGTGATCGTGCGAAAAAAAATATATCTCAGCTTGCGAAGTTGTTCGGAGCAGCTGCATCGGGCAGGATTGTCGCGGAGACTTTCCTGTTCCAGCAATCCAGTTGCGTGAAAAGATCGAGTAATTTCTGGCATTTGTGGTGGGTTAGCTTCCAGAAGGTGGAATTTGGTGATGCACGGCCGTTGTGCTGATGGGATTAGATTCAAAGCATCCTCCTGTCGTTTTGGAGGAAGTTGTGGTGTTGTGATTCGTGAAGGATGTGTCATACTAGAATAGAAAATGTCGGACGGAACCGCCGATGTACAGAGGCACAGAGCTATGGGAATCCCTGCAACATGCAGGCCTCTTGACATCCCTACTTATTGCCGGTTCCTCTACTGGTTATGGAACAGTTTGTACGTGCTAATGCTATGATTTTGCCGTGCTGAACTAACTAATTCATAAGACAAACATATACAGATTGTTTATTACAAATGTCGGGGTGAGATGTGACATTGCAACTAGCTACACTTTTAGCTTCTTTTTTATAATAATCGAAACGGAGTCTGGCACCACATGCATTTTTTCTTCTTCATTTTCATGCTTGATTTACCGGGCGCTTGAATCGAGTATAAGAGTATTAAATGTTCGATAATAAGATGAAAAATGTTGAGAATAGGTGGTCCTGTGGAAATGTCTCACACCCATTTGTTATGGAGTAGATGGCTGTAAGGGTGTTATGATATAAGCAATAGTCCATTTATGCATTGTTCATGAAGAATGGCTCTGATGTCTGGTGGGACTATTGAAATCTTGCATAGAATTTACGGTAGCTATTCTTAGGGCCATTGATTCATACACATAATTTATGCCAACTGCTTCCAACCTAAATATTGAGAATTAACATTAACTTCTCCTGTAAAACTCACTCTGTCAAGTGAGATTGCTGGCATCTCCAATGGTTCTAGCTAGCAACTAACTATAAGACTTCCACATCATTTATATAGTACACACTAAAACTAGCATTCTAAAGAACTATCTATAAGGATAACTATTTGATGCTTACATGCACACACAGAATTTATAGAGGCTGCCTCGTTTGACGTTATAGACTAGTGCTTAAGGAATAGCTGGCTCGATTTTTTTTGCATACTCTCTTTCCTCCACATAGGATATATGCTGATGTGTACATGCATATAGCTAGCTGACTCAGACCATTGGAGATGACTTGCATCTTTGATAAGTGTGCAAGCAAAATTATGAAATTAATGTACCTCTGATGCACAAGCACAACTTGATGTTTTTGTGGTTTGATGCTCTCCTCGAATCTGGTCCATGATAGCTTTAGCCTTTATGGTACTTATATATGTTGTGGATGTGGAATTATATTCCATGAAACACACACAACAATGCCACAATAGTCAACTTTTCTCTTTTCTTTCCACAAATTGCACTTGTTCTTGATTGATACTTAATTATTTATAAATGCACTATACTCGCATTAACCATGAACAATTATTTCTACTCGCCATCCACAAGGGAATACTGTGCCAGTACCTACGTAATAAAGATCATTATATTATTACCCATATTTGGTTATCTCAAATGGGTTTTGGACTGCTCATGTGCTATCTCCTACTCTTTATACATTTACCGAGTCTATGTCTGTAAGCTGACTACTGTCAATCAAGTATAAATATTTTGCATAAACCTTTTTTTTAAAAAGTAAAGTTACTTCATATTTCTAACATGCGGATGATTACAATGAAGCATGCAAAAGTCTTCAAGTTTGAGCATGGTTTGGAATAAAACATTGGATTTTTAGCAATTTTTATTGATATCATAGTTGTCAGGACTTCATTTTTAGCTAAAATGAGTATACTTTGGTATTTGAAAAATGCAAACTATATGTCATGTACCTTTTTGCGGAAGGACAAAAAAGATACACAATATAGAATATGGTTCTTCACGTATCTTATCATATTGTTTCAATGACGGCCAAAAATGGAGATGCCCAAATTATGATGCTCACGCATGAGCTTACGCATGGACAACAATCTTGTAATTATAAATACAGTTTGATTAAGAAACAAGGAACTTTAGCAGTTTCCATACTTGTTCCAAGAGATAGACTAGGGCAGCTTTCCCTGAAACATAAATCCTTTTGCAGATCCAGTTAGTTTGGATTGTCTGCTCAACATGACTATGTCAGAATTATGTTCTCGGGATCCAGGATACCTGTTTTTATCTTATAGGCGTCACGAGCACGTTTACTCGCACTACCACTAAGCTATTATTTGTTCAGAAGTTCTTTGTGATTTATGTTCATATTCTGTATGTACAGAAGTTTTGCACTCTGGAGATGGTTTTGCTGTATACTACCCAGAATTGTACAGAAGTACTGCACCTCAAAGCCTAGTTTCAGACAATTATGTGTTCTTTTATTCAAGATTGTCATGGCGCTCCGGCAAGTCATGACGAGCATGGGGTGCCTAGGCACCCGCTATGGCGAGAGCTAGACGATAGTAATAAAAAATAAAAAATAATACAGCTGAGAATTAAATAAATATACCTTACATAATACCTCATCTAGCAGGGAATTAAATAAGCATATCACAAATTCTCCAAATAACAACTAAGTTAACTAACATTAGTACACAACACACCCTTAAGGTTTTAATAATTCAATATCCTAAGCCAGTGATGCACAGTAGCATTCTATTTTCACAAATTAACACAAGTAACATTGAAGTATTGAACACTACCAAACAACAATCATGGTAGATCAATATCACTAGGCATGCTGTTTTACTGACCATCCAATAATTCAGCAGTAGAATCAACATTTTTTTTGAAAACTTTTGTAACTTGAATATTTAATAGCATGGGCAAATAATGTTAGCAAAGCTGCTATTTTGATTCTATGTGCAACACGGCACAAATAAACTAGCTTCTGCCATGGGATTTCCTAGACATCAAATTTTAGCCAAGTGACAAAAAGCTAATATGGGACTGTTCATATTGGCTTTTGCTGATGGCTTTTAGTTTTAGCTTATGAATAGTAATAACTTGTAGAGAGTCATACGGAGAGAGAAACTCGTGTGCGATTTTGGCTAGTATAAATGAAGTCACTACAGTGTGTACTACAATCGACTAATAGACCCCCGCCTTTAAAAGACATTATATTTGAAAACTAGGTACTATAGAAAAATCATTTACTGTAGAAAAGTATCTTTTAAAAGCCAATATGAATAGGGCCTAGTGACATGATATTCACAGTAAATTTAGTTACACAAATAAAGAATTGATACCTTTGAGTTCATAATGGCCACATTCTTCCTAATTTGAGTATTAATTATCAATGATACAATTCATATGTGCAAAACTCAAAACTTGGCATCAAAAGAATTTGGAGGACTATGAATAGTAAATACCTGCACATTGTAGTTTTTTCCAGCCATTGGAATAAAATCTGAGCCAAAATCATGAGCTGTTGGATAATGGTCTCTACCAGATCACAACAAATAAATAAAAAGTTCATCACCCCCTCAACAAGTAACATTGAACACCACTAAATAGCAATAATTCAGCAGTAGAATCAATAGCAACAGAATTCAGCAGTAGAATCAACAGCAACTAGTACATTACCATAATAAAGTCCATAATAGCAACTAGGTTTTTACTTCTCACTTCTCAAAATGACAACATAAGTGGACATAGATATAACAGAAATAAAATGTGATAGATTGATAGTAGCATGACTGCATGAGTGCATCACACAACAACAAAATAACTCAAAAGTCTTCTACTCTCATTTCCTGTAATACCAGGAAAAAAAAGAGAAAGGCACCTCACCTACCTTTTCCTCTGCCAGGGAGTCGTGGCCAGCCGCATGCTTACCTTGGCATGCATGGTTGCCACCTACGCCTTGCAACCTGCAGAAGTCAACACTCCCCCTCCATTTCATCACCTCTGCCACAGCTCAGCCCACAATACTCTTCTCCTCTACTCTCCACCGAACCAGCCCTCGTAGCCACACCCCTTCTTCGTCCAAGCCATCACCCGGGTAGGTCTCCTCACCGTAGCCTTAAGAGAGAGAGAGAGAGAGGGAGAGGGAGTACCTTGTGCAAGCCGAGGGAGGCGTGGTGGCGCAGGCCGGAGCCGAGGACGGCGGCCAGGCCGCTGGCCGAGCTGACCAGGTGGCGGCGCCCCACCGCCCCACCGCTGCAAGCGCAAGGGGAGGCATGGATCCGGTCGGAGCCGGCCGGATCTGAGACGAGGTAGGCGGGGGCGAGCAGGGGGGAAGCCGGCGGCGGAAAACCCGAGGCCGGCGGCGGCGAGCTCGGGGCCGGCGAGCCCGAGCTCGATCGTGTGCCATCCCACGCGCCCACGCCACCTGGAGGAGAGCCGGTGGGGGAGAGAGAGAGTGGGGGAGGGGAGGAGAGGAAGGGGCGGCGGGAGAGCCGCCGGCGCCTGGCCGGCCGCGCCACCCCGGGCGGAGAAGAGGAGGAGGAGGCCGGTCGGCCCAAAATGAGTGGAGGGAGAGAGAGAGACGGGTGAGGGAGGAAAAGAAGGGGGCCGGCCGGGTAGGAAAAAAAGGAGGGGGCCGGCCGGGTAAGAAGGGAAGGAAAAAAAGGAAAAAAAAGAGAGAGAAAGGAAAAGAAGAGGAGAAAAGAAAAGAGGAGAAAAAGAAAAAGAAAAGAAAAATAGGGAGTTTTGGTGCCGCGCGGCAAACCCCTGAAAACCCGCGCGTTTTTACGCCTGAACCAGTTTATGCATATAGCATCGACGTCTCCCATTTAATTTCTGGTTCGTTGTGATGCGTTAAAGTGGACTGTTTGTTTGTCCAGGTGGAGGTCGCGAGTCGACGCTGTCCGCACGTCGTTCCGCTCCGCTCGGTTAACAGGCAAGTGCATGGTAGAGCGGTAGACCGTGGGTCTCATAAAATATGTTATGCTTTCATAATACGATGATGCTTATATGAAAATGTGATGCTTACATGGCATGATGTTGCATGAAAATGATGGTAATGATGATGGAGTAAGGTAAGTAGCGATGCTCACCTGCTAATGATGTAAATGATGAGCATGACTATGATAATGGACATATGCATTTGCATCATGTGCACTCAAGAGTTAGGGCGGTGAGAAAGTCTCTAACTACGAGTAAAGCTAATTGACTAATCCGGAGCGCTCTTGAGTAAGTCCTACTTCGGTAGGCCTCCATGGGAGTGGAGAGACCCCCGTGCCGACATGGGCGGGCCCAAGATTTTGAGTGAACATCGACGGGTGTTCACTCGGCAATACCGGTATATGCAATGAGATGAGCAAATGAGCATGTAGAGTAGTGTTGCATTGCACTAATGGTATGTTAATGAAGGAACTTGAAATGAGAATATGAACCGGATGATGCAAGTGGGGAATGCTATGGCTAGATAAATTGTTGCCATGTTTAGGAAGTGTTTATCGTTCTATTATGTACTTGCTGAGTCGGTGGACTCACCCTTGCTTTGTTGATGTTTTTAGGTGACCGTTGAAGACGTCAAGCGCGGGCGGGAGTAGCACATGAATAAATGGCACGAACTAGCAGCACTTTTGTATCACCTTTCAGTGTATCTTAGCCTTACTAGTATGCTAGAGCAATCGCTAAAAATGCTAGGTTGTATCAGTACGCAGCAATTTAAATAAACTTTGTGTTGGCTTAAATTCCTTTAGTGTTGATACAATGGTAAGAGTATGCAGAGGTGGTAACATTCTGGCCCAGAGGGTGGGCGGGGTGTTACATTTCCATCTTTTAAATTCATTCATCATCCAACTCTAACTCATCTCCGTGCCCAAGATCAACTTCAACACATTCTTTGCCATTTTCATGAGAATGTGGTGGCTATCCAAAGTCATCTTCAATATCTTCATCATCACACATCATCTCATCTTCTTCATGATCACGAGTTGATGGAGATGCACGCCGACTATAAACTTGGACTTGGTTCCCTTGGACATCCCTACGAGCTATCCTAGGAACATTGCGACCACGAAGCGAGGATGTTACATTGAGAGCCTCATCAACATGAGACCATAGAACATAATCCTCACCGGCATGCACTTGTGTAGTCACTGCAGCATTCTTGTTGACCTACTCATTGTCCCATTGGAACTATTTTAGGAACAAAGGGTTGGATTTGTTACCTTGTTCATAAAGCTTTTGAAACCTAGATGCAATCTTTTTGTTATATGATATGTAAACCAAATAATTCAATCTAGTAAACTCCAGCCGGTTCCTCTTCTTGGTATGGAGCTGAAAAGTGGAAACAATCAAACAACACAAAAATACAAAACAACCCATAAGTAAACTAATTTGTCACATCTATAAACTAACAAAATCAAATGTGCTCCAATTGCGTTCACTATACTTACAAAATCAAATGTACTCCAATTGTGTTCACAACCGAATGAAGAACAACAAGGACGAACAATGTGCTTCGCAATATTTTGTAGTGGGATAGCTAGGCCACCATTTGATTTCTACCAATCAACTAAAAGGTAAAGTGTGAAACATAAAGCTCTATATTAGTAACTAGAAAGGTTAAGAAAGAAGTAAAGAACCAATTGAACTATTGAAATTAGAATTTTGAGGACTCACGAGGACTCTTCTTTTTTCCTTTGCATCTTTGCTAGTGTGGAATCGAAACTAGCACGGGTATGCTTATAGTCATTGGCTAGGACATCAATGGTGGACAACAAATCTTCATCGCCACTAAACATCTTGATCATCACTTGATTAAAAGTATTCCATATGGCTATTGCACGATCACTATCACTTCCCAAGATTTCAAAAAATCTTTGTGGATTCAAAAACAAAATATCCCCATGTAACTTTTGCTCCATTTGATCCTCTCATCGACGGTCAACAATCTCCATGATCCTCTCCAAACAATCTCTCCTTCCTCGTGAAACTCTCATTGAGCTTCTCCTTGCACATATCCATAGCAACTGTAAGCTCTGCCATCATGGGATTTTCATCACCATCAATAAGCCTCAACACAATAAGAATGGGGTGTGTTGCTCTTATACAAGCTTCCAAAGCATTCCAAAATGCTTGGAGAGCACAACATTGGATACATTCTTCCAAGTTTGAATTTTGCCCAATTTGGACCTACACCAATTCTCAGTAACAAAGAGCTTTCTCAAAGTATCTATATACCTATACAAACTTTGCAAAGCATAGAAAGAGGTTGCAAACCGAGTAGCCGTGGGACTCACAAGATCTCTCCCACTCATCAAATCCCTCATTGCATTGAGAAGCCTCAATGCCTATAGATGAATATTGTTACATGCCTTACTTTGCGGCCAGCGTTCCTTATCCTAGGCATCTTCAAACAAATGAAAAGGATATCGAGGATAAGCTAGGAAACATCCTCAATAGGTTTGAAAAATAATGGAATGAAGTAGTTGTTTTTATTATGGAAATCAGAAGTACCGATGGTCAACCAGCAGTAGTACTGGACTCCGGTAATACCGCGCATGTTGAGTGGTAGTTCTGCTTCCTCTAAACCGTTTCTAGGACATATTAAATTGTGAATTTTCTGGAGTTTTTCTTAGATTAAATCCATGGAATAGATGCGCAAACATCATTAGACACCAGATATATCAATTTTCCTGAGAAAATTATTGCTAAATCAGTCACATTATGAATCAAAACCTAGAACAGACTTAGAGTTCTTGAACAAGGTAAAAGCAAGGATTTTGATTCCATTTACCTTGTGCATCGGAGGAGACGAACCCTTTGAAGTCAAGGAATCACCACAAGGCGAAGAAATCCCAAGGAGATTTGAAGATATGAGGATCAGATTTGAGGTTTCTTTGGAAGTTGAGAGAGAGAGGTGTACAGGCATGAGTGGCGGAAGGAGACGGAGCTTCTGGAGTCAAGACAAAGAGAGGAATAAAAACCCATGTGGTCAGCAGTTAATGTCCTCAACCAACTTGATCAGAAGTACCACAACTTTACTGCCGGTAGTTCGATAATCCATTTGTCTTCGACCACTTAGAGTTCTGACTTCGCTGTCTCCTACAACCACACAGATTGATTTTGACCACACTGGTCATGTTTGACCGTACTAGTCGTGTTTGACTGAACAATTCATTTTCGACCGCAAGGATTCTCTGATCACGTTCTTGACCACATTTACAATCACATTTTTGACCACGTTTTTGACTACATTTTTGACCACATCAGTTCAACCACGTTTTTGACCACGTCAGTTTGACCAAGTTTTCGACTACATATTCGATCACTCGGTTCGACCATGTTTTCAACCACAAACGTCTCGACCACAAAGGTCATCGACCATGTCGATCTTTGACCACAGAGGTCATCGACCATGTTGATCTTCGACCATATGGGTCATCGACCACATCGATCTTTGATCACGTTGGTTCTCGACCATGAATGTTTTTGACCACCAATGAACGCGGTAGTTCCTTGATCACATAGCCGGTTGTTCTGGAAGGCGGAAGTACCGCAAGAAACACATCGATAGTTCTGATTTTTTGGAACCTTCAAGGAACTGAACTTAGATTTGAGAATTATGCAAATGACACATAATTTTGCACTCAAATAATGATCATTCAGGATCATTATGCATTAAGAATATGTAGAAATACTTATGAACATAATTTTTATGAACATAGAGGCTTTTTGAAAAATACTTGAAAATACCATTCTTAAATACCTCAAACAATACCAAATGAGTATGAAAGCATGAGGCAAGACTTCAAGCAATATTTAAGTGGTCTATGACATTTAATTCATTTCTCAACTTGTAAAAACAGCTTTCACCTAATGGTTTGGTGAAAATATCCACTAATTAATCTTCGGTATGGATGTGGCTAATTATGATATCTCCCTTGCTCACATGATCTCTCAAGAAATAGTGGCATATATTTATATGCTTGGTTCTTGAGTGTTGCATCGGGTTATTGGCTTTTTTCACTGCACTATCATTATCACATAAAAAAGATATTTTATCAAATTTGATCCCATAAACCATCAAAGTTAGCCTCATCCATAGTAATTGTGCACAACAACTACCCGCGGAAACATATTTGGCTTCGGTGGTTGATAGGACTACGGAATTTTGTTTCTTGGATGACCATAAAACTAAAGATTTTCCTAATAATTGACAACTACCTGAATGCTTTTTCTATCCAATTTACAACCCGCATAACCGGAATTCGAATATCCAATTAAATCAAATTTAACACTTTTAGGATACCAAAGCCCTATGTTATAGGAATACTGTAAATACCTTAGAATTCTTTTTACGGCTGTTAAATGACACTCTTTTAGAGATGCTTGAAAGCATGCACACATGCAAATACTAAACATGATATCGGGCCTAGATATGGTAAGATAAAGCAAAATACCAATCATAGATCTATAAAGGTTTAAATCTATTGGTTTACCTCCTTCATTGAGATCAAGATGCACGTTTATTGCCATGGGGGTCTTGATGGGTTTTGCATCCTCTATGCCAAACTTCTTGAATAAATCTCTCACGTACTTTGTTTGGCTTATAAAGGTCTCATCCTTGTATTGCTTGATTTGAAGTCCAAAAAATAACTCAATCAAATTCCTTACAAAAATCTTGATTAGTATAATCAAATATGAAATCATCAACACAAATTTGGCATACAAAGAACTCATCATGAATAATTTTTGTAAATAGAGTTGTATCAACTTTTCCAATTTTAAATCCTTTTGGGAGTAGAAAATAACAAAGGCGCTCATACATACTCTAGGAGCTTGTTTTGGACCATATAGCGCCTTGGAGAGTTTATATATATGATTAGGATCTTTAGGATCTTCAAAACTGGGAGGTTGTTCAACATATACAAGTTCCAATATTTTGCCATTTAGGAAAGCACTTTTAACATCCATTTAAAATAGCTTAATATCGAAACATGAAGTAAAGGCAAGTATACGAATTGACTTAAGTCTAGTTGCGGGTGCAAAAGTTTCATCATAATATAGGCCTTAACTTGAGTATAACCTTGAGCAACTAATCTTGCCTTGTTTCTTACCACAACTCCATTTTCGTCTTGTTGTGGAAGACCCATTTTGTGCCAATCACATTGTGCTCCTTGGGTCTTTCCACTAATGTCCAAACATTATTTCAGGCGAAATTGTTGAGTTCTTTATGCATTACATTTACCGAATCCGGATCATCTAGTGCTTCATCTATAAATTTTGGTTTAAGAGAAGATACAAAAAAGTAATATTCACAAAATGAAGCTACTCAAGATCTAGGTTGAACACCCTTACCTATGTCACTCAATATTTGATCTATTGGATGATCTTTGACGATTACGTTGTGGATATTCGGTGGTAGAGGTTGTTCTTCCTTTTCTTCTACATGTATTGCTTGAGTAGTGTTTGTTGTGGAAGAAGTTGGAGTTTCAACTTGCTTTGATAAAAAAAGATATACTTGGATCATTCTTTAGCTTGATGTCACCAATTTGCATGCTCTCCATTGCTCGCCCGATGCTCTTATAGGTTGTTGGCCCAAATAAATCCATATACAAGAGTTCCAATGGCCTAGAAGTTGACATAATACTCTTGGAAGAATGAGAATTTGCAGCTTGCTTCCCGACTTGGCAAGCGCTACATAATCTATTTTTCTCAAACTTTCACATCTTTCATGCCAACTAGTAAATCATGTTTGAAAAGCTTTTTGAGTTGAATCATACCCACATGACCTAGCCTTCTATGCCATAATCAACCCAAAGATGTTTTTGCCATTAAATAAGTTTTCAAGTATGAATCACTAGAGGAGAAATCAACCAAATAAATATTTCCAAATCTAAAACCATTGAAAATAAGTTCATTTTTCTTTTCTTTTGAAATAGTTACACCATCTTTAGAGAATGAGCAAATTAAACCAAGATTACATATTTGAGCAATGGATAGCAAATTGAAATTTAATGTCTCTATAAGAGATACAGTAGAAATGAAAAGGTCATTACAAATAGCAATTTTATCCAATCCAAGTATCTTTCCTTTGCTATTGTTTCCAAATGTGATTCTCTCATCGCTTCCATTTTCAAATGTGGTGAACATTTTTTGGTCTTCGTTAATATGTTGCGTGCATCCACTATCAAGCATCCAATGCCATCCATCGGTCTTGTAGTTCACCTATGTAGGACCGTATGGCGCTATCAGAGGGGTGAATGATCGCCTCTGCTTCTTCTGCTTCGCTCAATCTCTTCATGATCGACAATGAAAACAACCGCTCAAACAATTCCTCATCACACTACTTCGCTTGTAGTCGTCGACAACGAAAACCTCTGTACGTGGTTGAACTCGCTCGCAGAACTCAGCTACTCGGAAACCTTCGACTGCTTGACCACTTCTGCTCAAATGATTACCAGCCAAAGACAACTGCGTGCTTGATCGCACTTGAATGAGATCTGTTAGCAAGCTGCCGAAGATGCAAGAACCATGCTCAGAAAGACATGCTACTGATCAACTTCTTTTGGAATAGATCTGATCTATTATTTCTGTAACAAGTTTTTGGCTACAAAGTGCCCTCATGGCACCCCTAAAAACGTCCTCGACGAAAGCCCTAAAGACCAGTATGTTAGCCTAAGCCTCTTCCTGCCTTTATAGACCAACGTCCCTAATCGTGTCCGATTCAAACACGAATGCAGCGCCTAATTTCTTCCACAAATCAAGGGACCCGAAACCCTTTCCTAACACGGGTTTTATTCAAACTCTTCCTCTTCCAGCCCATGGACTCTATCCATAACATTCACGACTAGGGATGGCAATTGTGCCCCTTTACCCGTATACCCGTGGGTAAATACCCTAATGGATCTGGGTATGGGATATTTTCTTTACCACAGGTATGGAAATGGGGGGAACACTCTACTTGTCGGGTAAACGGGTACAGGTATGGGTAAGCTCCACCCGTACCTGCCCTGCCCATTTACCCGCGATTTAAATTAACAGGTGGCGCAGTCATAGTAATATCTCTAATTACTATTGATTGTTATAAACTTTTCCATATCTCTAATTGCTATTAATTGTTATAAGCTTTTTTTTGATAGTTATTATATTTCCTTGCAACAGCTATTGCTTCTATGTACCTGTCATTAGTTCAACTCTCAGATGGTGACTCTCAGTTCGTGGGTAAACGGGTATACCCACGGGCGACAGGTACCCGCGAGCGACGGGTATGGGCGAGGTTTTTCACCCGTCATCCTTCGCGGGTATACCCGTGGGCGTAAATTAGGGTCGCGGGTACGGGTACGGGTGAGCATTACCCGTACCCGCCGCGCCCGATTGCCATCCCTACTCACAACTCAGCACACGATGAAGCCTCCAGGATATCCCCTCCTGTAGCTCTGTCTTGCTTTACCATCCTCAATCTCCACGTGCTCTAGTATTAGCCCAACCACCTCGCATGACATCCTCAATCATCTGGACTTTAGATCTCCCTATCCTAGATCTGGTCATCCTCGTCACCAACCGTGATCGTCTCCATGCTCTCCTGCGCATGCAGAGACCAAAGAAACCTTTTCCCGGCACAAGCTCTTCCCAGCTTGACCGTCATCAGCACAACAACTCACAACATCCTTGTCCATCTAGAACAAGAACAAGACCATCCATGACCAATCACCTCATTGCTATCCAGAAAATAATTTCAGACTACCGATTACGACCACTAGTAAAGTCCACAACTATCAAAAACACTGAAGCTATGACCATGTAAAAGTAATGTAGCTATGATTACCTTCAGTGGTCGATCTGTCATGGTCATAGCTGAGTTGCCGTGGTCGAAGTCATGCGTAGTCAAAGTCAAATTGCTGTGGTCAAAATCGTGTTGTTGTGGTCGAAGTCGTGCATGGTCAAAGTCGAACGTAGTCATATAGTCATGGTTGTAAAGCCATGCGTGGTCGTAAACGACAGCCATGGTCGTAAAGCCATGCGTGGTCGTGAATGACAGCCATGGTCGTAAAGCCGTGCGTGGTCGTAAACGACTTATGGACAAAGTTTGATGTGATTAAAACTGGACGTGGTTGAAGCTGACCGTGGTCGAAAAGCCAGCCGAAACACTTGAACAAGGCAAAAACCACTCGGAAATAACCAAAACCACTCGTAAACAGCCAAAACTACTTGAACCCAAAATCTTTGACTGTGATCACCCGATACTTTCACAGAAGCAAATTCCAAAGCAATTCAAATGTCAATTATTCATCATCATTTTTAATCACGACCATCCACATGGTCTAACAATATCCACCTTGATAAATACATTGACAACACCTCGAAAAACACTCAAACGAAAGAATTTGCGAAAGAATATCTGAGACAAATTTTTGTAAAAGGAGGAACCAATCGATCACACAACCAAATGAATTTGAAAATCTTCTAGAGCCAATCTCCAGAGCAAATCTCCCCCTTTCTAGCCGTAAATCTCCCCCCTTTCTTCTACTTTTTCCCCCTTTGGCAATAAAATCATCAAGGGCTCAAAAGCGAGAATAATTCTAAAAGGGAACTAGAAAAGTAAATATCGAGAAGCTTTGTAGTTTATCCAAGTTAGTTTGCATTGATTTAATAATTTCGACCAAGCCAACAGTATGAGCAGAGCTACCTAGATCATATAAAATCATGTATCATATAGCAAGATCAAAAACTAGTCTTTTAGCACAATTAAGCAATTTAGATCAATGACAGACATCTCATCAATGACTAAACCAATTATAAAGAGCACAATGAGATATCACAATGAAAAGTCAAAGACTAAAATTGAAGCAAACATTAAATCTAAACGGGTTAGGAGTCTCATATAACAACCTATTGCTCCACACTTGATTCTTAGGCATGTGGCATGCTTGTAGCATACTTCTTTTTTGTGATACATGCTTAAAGCAAACTTCTTTTAAATGGTGGCATGCTTGAAGCATACTTCTTTTTATTTATGCACTTTTGTGTTTTTTCATTTGACCATGGAATGCTTGAAGCATACATCTTTTCAATCTTCTCCTTTTCAATTCTCATTTTATACCACTTGTATGATATCACTTAGAGAATCTCAATTTTTTATAACATGCCAATCTAAGTGAACATAAAATATTGCAATATGAACCATACGAACCTTATAGCCAAGATTTAAAATAGGATTCACAATTAAGCTAATCCTTTTAGATGAACATTGCAAAGTACTATTAATAATAAGTCTAGTCAAAGTCTTTTGCCATGTCATGCTTTAGTTCAAATGTAGCAATTTTAATTATAACCAGCTATGACCAAAGCTACAAAGCATATGAGTGAATATGATAAAGAGAGCTCCACTACTCTTTTGATTTCAATGGCTTGATCTTGAGAGACCATGTGGAGGTAACCCCATGTTTGTGATGAGTAATTGACGCTTGTGTTAGAGAGCTTGAGTTTGTTTTGGGTATTTCATGCTTGAGTATCTTCTTCTGATGCTAATGTATGATTATATTATTTCGAGCGGTGCTATGTGATGTTTTCTTGTCAGTGATGGCTGCAGGACTTTGAGGCTAAGTCGTGGCGAGGCATGGATGGCCGGACTAGGCATAGGCGGTGCTGAGGTCAAAGCGGTCGGGAGATGCCGAAAACGGCGAGGACTCGAAGTGGTTGCGAGGCGTGGACAACAAGAAAAAGGAAGCTTCCAGGAAGGTGCAGCAGGGGCATTTCGGTAAAATGCGCAAGGCTGCAAAATGGAAGCGGATCTTGTTGAAGACAACGGGTAAAGGGCTAAGTTTGCTAGTGCTAATGGGTAAAGAAAATTGTGAACCCGGTAGTGGAGGCTATAAATAGGGGAGGTTAGGGTTTGGAGTGGTGCATCCTGGTTCCCTCCTCTCTTTTTGATGTAAGGGTTTTTGCTCTTTGTTAGTTTCCTTGCCTGTGCAAGAAGCAAGTAGTGTAAGTTGCTTGAGCATTCTTGAATTTCCTTTTGCGTGAGTCCTCTTAGGTTGTGAGAATGGAATGAAAGTCTGTAGCAAAACTCTTTGTAATCATTCATCTCTATGTAATCCATCTGTGGATCCTTGAGTTTGAGAGTTTTAGTATTGCTTGTCTCTCTGTGTGATGGATTTCTGTTTCTGTTTGCTCTCCGCTTTTCTCTGTTGATTCTTTTGTCTCTGAGTTGGATCTTGATTGAGAAGCTGCAAAATGAGTTGCTCTGAACTGGGTATTTCCTAAGGTCACTTGACCAGCTTATACCCGAGAGCATGTCTTTTTATTAGCCGCATTCTTCCCTGAGATCACTTGTTAGCCTCCTCTGTTTCAGCGAATTCTAGGGTTTACTATTTCCGTAAGCAGAGGAACTATGGTTCTTGGTGATTTCGGCTAGGGAGACCCTCCTTCTTTTCTACTTTCATCTTCAGAGGATGAGCTCTAGCTGTGCTCTAAATTCTATGACCAAAAGTTGCTAGAATCTCAAGTCTGCAGAAATCAGATTTTTGGTCATGAGCGGGAACTCCCTCTGTTTACATGGTTCTAGGGTTTGGAGGCAGAGTACTCTTGAGCTTTCTTGTTACTCGGCTAAAACCTGCTGTAGCTTTGTGTTTTCTTGTTGTGAGGGCTATATTCCGTTGAGATCAAAGCCTAAGGATCAAATGTTTCAAGAATCACAAGACTTTTGGCATTCAGTCATTTTCTTTGTCTAGTTTTGCAGAATTTGGTTTAGATTTCAGTTTCTCACTTTTCTGTTTGTAATCTCATGTCTCTGAGATCAAATCTGCTGTTTAAGTTGAAGTACCTATCAAGTTACCTGAGAAGAACATCAATCTATTGGACTTTGTCTCAAGATTCATCTCTTCTTTAGTATTCACTGTTCAATCTGTTTTTCGGCCAGCTTTGATTTTCTGTCCTTATGTTCATTCGCTGAAGCCATACCCGGTCAGACCAGATCTTCACTGGAGGTCAGACCGGCCGTTGCCAAGCGGTCAGACCGGCTGTGGTTTGGCGGTCAGACCGGCCATGGCTTGCCAGTCAGACCGGTCAGACCTTGTTTGTTCTCTGGTCTGATTCATCTCTATCGACTGCTATTTTCTCTTGCTGTGTTTTTTGATCTTTTCTTCTGTTCCAGTGAGCTTGTCTCTTCTTTCTTCATAGCTTCTATAGCTATCGGAGAAGAAAAAGGTATGAATACTTGGGGCGATTTTTGAAGGCACCATTCACCCCCCTCTGTTGCCATTTCTGATCCTATAGATCTCAATGAATTATATGACAGGTATAATAAACAAAGCTTCTAACACCACTTCAAACAACAAGCTCCCCCACAGAATAATTACCAAAAAATGTAACAGAACAATCTCACTCCTCAACTGAGCACAAAGAAAAGAATCAAGCAGTTAAGAGTAAAAACAAGCAATCTGAGAAGGAACTCAAGGACCACTTAAAAAAGATCACTCGTAGGATAACATTACCTTCTCCACATGGTCTAACTTGAAGATGAAATCTCTTGGATGCCCTCAAAGAACATGGAAAACCATCAAGTATTCCAATCAAGTAATGATGTAAAAGACTAGAACTTCATCATGCGCATGTTCTCCACCCTGCATTCGCTAGTCTTAAATCACAGAAGGTGTTGGTTTCACAGTACTGGGTTAGTCAAATAAGCTTTAGGGATCCAATACTGTAACACTCGACGAACAAGAGTAGCAGTAGGTAATGATAAAAATTTAAGTGAAGATTTAGCCACTGTTAAATTTCAACCCGACAGATAATGAGACATAGGCTCGACTACTTGGCGGTATGACCTCTTCAGCGAAGCTGATCTGACTGCTAATCGGTCTAAGAAAGTAGTAAAAGTTGGTCAAAAGTCTGGTCAACAATGGGATGTCCGACCACAGGACATCTGTCCACGGGGTGCTCTGACAGCTGCACGACCACTTGTGATCCCCAAGGTCAATACGACCATGTTGAAAAAGCTGGTCGAAAGTAGCATGTCTGACTACATTGCATGGGTTTGGCCATTGACTGGTCTGAGTGAGCAAAGAACACTAGTCGACGCTCTATTGTGAAGTTGGTCTGACCGCAAGTACCACTTTGTCGAAATTCTTATTCAACTACTCTGGTCTAACCATGAGAGCAAACTAGTCGAGCACCTAATCCAACAACACTGGTTCGACTATGGGAAGCTACTGGTTGAAAATGTTTTTGTATCCTATCTTTCTTTTCTTTCTTTGCTTTTCTAAAATAGAATTGAGCCAGATGACTGTTTGTTCGACAATACGTACATCGATACTTGACTTGGTGGGTGGTCATATTGGTTGACTTAACGACACTCAATTTGGTGAGGTTTCCTTTTTCAAAGCCAGCAGATTTAAAAATAATTTGTTTTGGTTTTGATTCTACTTCAAATTTGCCAGGTTCGAGTACCTTGGATATTTTAGGAGGGTTATTCCTAGCATGCTCAATGAAATTAAATCCTAGACCATGATTTTCACACTAGTTCTTGGCTTGTCTAGAATCATGTTCAATTTGCCTCCTTGACCTTCTTGCCACTGTCCTCATCACTTGCAGATTCATCCTCGCTCAAATTGATTTCCTCAAGTGCTGAGATTATTTTGTTGGCTACCCTGCGATAATTGCATTTCTTGTTTGGGTCAATCTTGACTTGTGATCGACGAGTTGATGCTTTGTGATCCTTGACCTCCTTCCACAGTTTAGGGCAATTTATCTTGATGTGATTTTGCTCACCACATTCATAGCATCTGATTGGACCAACTCTCTGTCTTGATCTGATATTATTAATTACCTTTGTCACCTGCTTGGAGAGATGTACAAGCTACTCTTCAGGGATCTCCTCCAATTGTTCATCTGAAATAGAGCATAATGCAGACAAGGAACCAATAGAGGAACTAGAGGAGTCATCAGCTTGGTTAATTACTAAACCCAAAGAATTCGGCTTGTTTATCTTGGCCAAAACATCAATCTCATGTGTTTTCATCTTTGAATAAAGATCACCAGAGTGAGTGTTTCCATGCTAACAGAATGATTGATAGTGGTGACTAACCCATTCCAAATAGACATATCCAAAGAATTTAGAATTTGACGAGCATTGTCAGAATCAGAATATGTGGCATCAACATATTGCAAATCATTAACAATCTTATTAAATCAATCGAAAAGAGCATCTACTGATTCTCCTGGTTTCATCTCAAATTTAGAATACTCCTTTTTGAATTGATTATGATGCACACCCTTAATATACTTTGATCCTTCATGGTAATCGGCTAGAGTAGTCCAAATTTTATTTACAGATTTAAGATGAGCAATTCTAACAAACTCATTTCTACTTAAACCTTGCAACAAAATATTTCTAGACTTAGCGTTTGCCTCTACATCAGTAGTATTTTCGATGGAAATGGCAGAAGGTACTCCAAACTTAGATTCAAATTTTTACCAAATCACATTACCTTGAGCTTGTAGAAATACTTCTATGCGAGTTTTCCAGTAGAGATAATTTGTACCATCAAAGAATGGTGGCTTACCAGCGAACTGTTTCCGATGTGATGTCATTGCAACTTGCTCTGATACCTCTTGTAGGATTGTATGGCGCTATCAAGGGGTGAATGATTGCCTTTGCTTCTTTTGCTTCACTCGATCTCTTCGTGGTAGACAACAAAAACAACCGCTTGAATGATTCCTCGTCGCACTGCTTTGCTTGCAGTCGTCGACAATGGAAACCTCTGTACGTGGTTGAATTCGCTCGTAGAACTCAAGCGCTTGGAAACCTCTGTACAGTTGTGAATGGCTCCTATTCTAGAACTTGCTTTACTAAAATGAGGCCAAAATGATTTCTAAAATGATCAAGAATAGGTTTTATCTAGTACTTGAGCATAATTAGCTAAAATTGAACTTCTAGCACTTTAATGGATTCAATTTAAGCTTCTTAGTTCTAGTTAGGCTTCTTGACGTTTCTTAGTTTATACTTGGATACCTTAAGTTGAACTTGTCAATTTTGATGCCTTGTTTAACGTGAAACTAAATGGAATGCTCTAAATTGTGCTATCTTGGCTAGATTGGTTATATATGCCTTACCATAATCTAGATGTCTTTGTATATATTTTATGGCTTCAAGTGGTATTTTTTCTTTAACCTCACTTTGGATAATTTTCAAAGCACTTTTAGGTTGTGCATTTTCATTCATACATACATTCTCCTTTTTGCTCCCTTGTTTATAAGTATTTTTGTGCATCATTTGAGGGGGAGTGGTAGTGACCTTGCATAGCCCCTACCCTTAATGACTCTTTTGCCAAAAGGGGGAGAAAGATCAAGACAAAATTTCGTTGTAGTAAAAAAGGGGTGAAAATACTTAGATTGTGGAGAATAATTTTCTAAAAGGAAGAATACTTAGAAAGGTTAAAAATAGGCAAATAAGCTTTGTGAGGTTGCATTAGAGCAATTTGAGGTTTTATGTAAGAAAAATGTATTTTGGGTCATATTTGATCTGTTGTTATCAAATGGTATTGATCTTTTGTTGTCAAGTGGTATTGCATTTGTTCTTATTTGCTCGTTTGTACTTTATCTTACTATGACAATGGTCATGATGAACAATTATTCTTTTATTTTGACCATGAGCAAGATTGTACTATTTGAGGTATTCTAGGTGTGGATGGAGCTTTTGGTGAAAACATGCTCTTTTTGTTCTTAGCACCATTCTATATCTCACCATGGTAGTCATGTTCTTGCTTTCTCTTAAATCTGGACTACTAGTAGCTCTTGCAACTTGTGTGCTTTAAAAGTCCAAAATTCAAACTCAAATTCTTACCTTTAAGGTGTTTGTCAAATTACTCGTCAAGCGAGAGAATGTAAGACCATGTGGTGGCAACTCCATGTGAGTGATGAATATTTGACATTGGTCATGTCTCATTTTCATTGCTTGAGTTTGATTTTTGCAAATTTGAATTTTGGCCAAGCTGTTCTTGGCTTATGTTCTACGTGCTCTTAAGAATGTAACAATAACAGTTTTTGGTACTACTGTTATTTGATTTGATGTTTTACTGGTCTGTGATTGATGATTTGATGTTGCTTTATTGACTTTGTGTTGTCATCAAGTTATTGCCTTACTGACCTTGTGTTGCCATCAAGTTGGTTCTCTTATGGATTAGTGTAGACATTAATTAGCACTTTGAGTTCCCTCTGAGTGTCTATATACGGCGCATTGATGCCTCAGGGGTTCAACTGCTTGTTAGTATTGGTTAAACCGATTTTTGGTACTGGTCTGACCGGTGTGAATTGTCGGTTCAACCGTATGGTGTCAGTGGTCTGACCGCTAATGCCAAGTAGTCAGACCGACTGACTATTGATTTTCGGCCAGGATTTTTGGTTCTATTGGTTTTGTGTTTTGGGTGTTAGTCACAGCGGGTGTTGTCTAAGGGTTAGTCATGGGGGAGTCCGTGCATGTGTGAGTCATGGCGGATGTCCATGTATATGATTTACTAATAGAGAGTCAAGTGCATGTTATTTGTATGCGGATCGATTACTTTGTTCTTTGATGTGCAAGTGCTTTGATGATTGTTGCGGCCAGCAGCGAGACTGAGGCTACAGAAGGAGTCCTGAGGCCATGGCATGTCACGTAAGTCCGGGTGGAGCAACATATCAAGCCGAGAAGCATGGGAGAAAGACGAGGGTCATGAAGTGGCAATGCTTGCATGTGGTGTGCCAATTGAACTTGTCCATTTCAAGTGGTGATGTTCCTCGGAGCAAACGTACGATCTTGATGGCAAGGCATTGGACATCATGGACTGTAGAGTGATGTTGGTATGCCATAATACTTGGACGTTTTAAGTGGTGACAGCCTCGGCTCAAGCGTACGATCTTGGTGACAAGTCATGGGCATCGCATCGTCGTGAAGATTGGTAGGTGACAATTTGGAAAATTGTCTGAAATTGGGTGGAGTAGCAGTTTGTAAAACCGTGGTGCTGGCCTAAGTAGTTAGGTCACATATTTGTTATTGGAGTGCCTTATCGGGCTTGTAGAGCCTTTGGAAGTCATACTTTGAAAAGCGTGCAAATGTGTTGAGTGTGTAAAATCCATTTGTGTGTGGCTTATTGGGTTCCCCATATGTAAATGGTGTGATCCATTAAGGAGTAGCTGACTGGTGTGAGGTGGTAGCCTCCACTATATAAACCTTGTGTTAAGTTGAATCTTCTCAGAGACTTGAGTGGTTAGGGTTAGGGTTTCGTTATGTTGGAGCCTTTTGTGTGTGTGCTCTCAGCTTAGAGCTCTGCTATCTTGAGGCATTAGCTGTAAAACATTTCTCTGCAAGTGAAATGAACATCCAACCTTTGCCCAAGTGAGTTGTACCATGAATCCCCTAATATGCTTTTGATTTTCTTGACTTTCATGTTTGAATTTCTCTTCTCCTGAGATTTTATAGTGCCAAGGACATATAAGAGGTGGAGATGTCTCTTGGAGACAAGATCCCATCCATGTAGGCATGATATATAGGAAATTCTTGAGTTTGCTCGGTTTCTCTCAAGAAAGGTGTTTTTTTGGTTTTGCTCTTATGGATTTTTTGGGTTGAATTCGTGCTATGTTCTAGCTTACTACAACATGTGATAACCCAACTGACGAGGATAGAATAATTATCAAATTATTATGTCATTATATTCCTTGAATATACCCCTTATCGATAAGAGGTAAATATGATAGGATGGTCGTAAGCTCTTCTGCGACCATATAGTCATAAGCTCTTCTATAACCATGTAGTCGTAAGACTTACTGTGACTATTCCTGGGTTGTATGTCCTTCTACAACCACGTAATCGTAAGTCTTACTGCAACTATTCTTTGGTCATAAGTCATTCTACGACCACGTAGTCGTAAGTCTTACTACGACTACCCCCTTGGTCATAAGTTCTTCTACGACCAAATAGTTGTAAGTCCTACTACGACTACTTCTCTGGTCATAAGTCCTTCTACGACCAAATAGTTGTAAGTCCTACTGCAACTACTTCTCTAGTCGTAAGTCCTTCTAAAACCACGCAGTCGTTGGTCATGGAAATTCGAATGACAAACCTATTTCCAACCAACCTATCTACAACGATGAACTACCTTGTTGGTTATCTGACAAGGTGGTTAGAACGTGCATTTATCTACTAACCATACACGATCTTTCTCTGACAACAACTGCTACATGGAGAATGGCTTTATACATCTCTTTGATAGTAACTTCCGTCAGGCGGTTATCATCCGATGCGTTTAGGCGTCTTCTGGCGCAGGATGACTGTCGTCGCTTCATTGGCTATATAAAGATTAATGTCAAAGAGAGAGAGGGGAGAGGGCTAGCCATTCACATAATTCTCTGTTGTAATTCTTTTTCTAGCAATGAGCAATCACACAGGACGTAGGGTTATTATTCACTCGGGAGAAGGCCCGAACTTGGATAAAGATTCCCGTGTCTTTACTCTGCATGTGCATACTCTAGGTCTATTGAGAGAATCGCCGAATCCAAATAAATCATACATAAGATCGATATTAAAACATCAACACCAACCCATGTCACCGAAACCATCTAGGATTCATGAGCAAGAGCATATCGAAATTTTCGTCTTTCGCCCAGTTCTGCTGCATTCTTCCTTCGAACAAAAAAAGATCAAAACTTTATTAATAATTTTCTTGATCATTGATTGGAATGGATTCCTTGCATCCTACAGAAAGTGCATGCAAAGTTTCAAGTCATTCAGATTAACTGATCAAAAGTTGCATAGATTTTGGATTTAAAATAATGCTAAAGTTACTATTAATACCCTGATTTTACTGTTCATAGCGGTCTGACCGCCATTGAAACAGAGGTCTGACTAGTCTGGATATCGATCACCCCCTTTATGGAGGTCAGACTGCCATATCTGTAGAGGTCAGACCGTTGAGGGTTGTCAAAATATGTTTTGCTCGGTTTTAACCAGATCTTTCCTTGTGATTATTTGTCTCTGATCTTCATAGATTCCATAGCTACTAGAATAAAGAGTTTTTCTTTCGCTCAAAGAAAAAGATTTTGGAAAGTCTTGGAATTAATTTGGACTCATATTCACCCCCTATTTAGTCGCCATACTCGATCCTACACCAATCATATATATGATAGCCTATATATGGCAAACAAAGGAAAGCAGTATGTACTGATGATATATAGAAGGTACATGGTTTATTGTTGACTATAATTCTATGGGATTTAGAAAATGCAGGCAAAGCTTGCCAATTCTATATATACTACTAAAACACAATTTTTCTGAGAAAATATTATTAATATACAGCTCTACATTTTATATTTGGACATGATCTATTCTCTCTTTGTAAACGCAGACTTCCCTTCATCTTTTTGTTGAACTGGTCTTACCTCCTGGAGGCTGATAACTTCTAGGTTTTCACTTCCAAATAGCAGAAGCCCTGCTCATAGCTTCTTTCGTGCCTCCCTTATTCAACAAGTCTCAATTTAGACTACGAAGTAGTCAACTCATTTCATGATAGGTGGCTTAAGGTTGTGTGATAGGACCATGTTGCAACATACAAAGATTTTTTGCAAGCTTGAGATAAGCTTATTAATGCCCATTCAGGAAATCAATGTAGCGCATGCACACACAAGCACATGCATGCATTTATGCTTAGAAGTGAACCCAAACACCCATGCACACAGACACAGTGGTTAAATCGGCAGTCAGGTACCTTACTGGAAAGCCACAAGCTTTCTCCATTCAGTAATCTTTGTGCTTTATCAAATGCCAGTAATATTGTTCATTGGGTAGCAATGTGCTGCTATTTTCTACCAAGAATAGTTTCTTACATGGTCCACCAAATTGCTACTTAGATTTGCAAGTTGTTTTTTGGTGTCTACTTTGATTCTCCTGCAGAAGTTTCAGGAGAAGTGGAGGATATTATGCAAGTTAAACTTCCATGCTTGATAAATTTAGTCCAGGCAGAAATGCGAAGGCTGTTTTCATGGCTTATGATTTTCAGTTTTCTAAGATAAAAATATTGCTTTTGGTACTATTTTTACTATTTGTTTCATTGCCTGATCTTGTTGGTTGTTAGGTTTACTGATATTAGAAAAAGTTATGTAATATCAGTTCTTCCTTTGGTAATTCAATAATCAAGTAATATTGCTTTCACTATGGTATGTTTTGAATAAGGGAGTTTCTTTGTTCTGAGGGTACTTTTCCTTAGCTCTCGTGTCCCGGTACTTATGCTTAGAATGGTGTTGCTGAGTGAAAGCGTCGTCATATTATTAAAACTGCTCGTACTCTTCTTATTTCATTCTTTGTTCCCTCTCTTTTTTTCCCGGGGGGGGGGGGAGTCCATCTCATCAATCTTTAGCCTTCTTCCAAACTTCAGGGCAAATGTCCTAATGAGATCCTGTATGGTGCGCCTCCTCGATATGATAATCTTCATTTTTTTATTGCACCTGCTATGTTCTTTTAGCACCTCATGAGCATACAAAGCTAAGCTCTCAGTTAGTTGAGTGTAGCTTTCTGGGTTATAGACTTGAACATAAGGGTTATCGTTGCTGACCTTTGCCATGTCGTATTCACATCAATCGTGATGTGACCTTTACTGAGGATCAACCCTTGTTTTATCATCCTTCCACTCGTCCCACTTTTGCTACTTCCAGGTATTCAACCTCTTTTTATGTCTACCTCCTATTTCTTCACCAGATTTGTCGTCTTTTGTTAGTCTTCAGATACATCTCCACCAGTTTCACCTTCTATTGTGTTTCCTCCACCAGCTCCATCAGTTTCTGACACTTAACTATGTCTACTGCACCAGCTCCATCAGTTTCTAACACTTCCACTTTTCCCTTTCATTATTATCGCCGACAAAGAGATCCTTCTGGTCCTCAGTCCTCTGCTTCTCCACTTGACCCTCCAACTAGTACCACGTACTCTGACGATTGTTTTACTACATCATAATATGCCCTACATGATCGTTCTTCTATTCAAGCAAAAGAGAGATGAGGTTTTCCTCGTGCAGGTGCAATATATAGAGCCGAGTACCTATCAAGAGGCAGCTGGTGTACCTGAGTGGCAGTTGGCTATGACTAAGGGGCTTACAACACTGGAGCATATAGGTACTTGGGATCTTGTTCCACTACCAGCTGGAGTTGTTCCTATAACTTGCAAGTGAGTGCACAAAGTGAAGAACAAGCTAGTAAGATGGTTTAGTAGGTTTGTCTTATTGCAAGAGATTTTTAGCAGGTTTATGGTCGAGATTATGATGAGACTTTTGCTCCTATTGTTTATATGATTACAGTATGTACTCTCATTGCTGTGGCAGCGGTACGCTCATGAACTATATCTCAGATGGATGTCAAGAATGCCTTTCTTCATGGTAATCTACATAAGGAGTTCTATATGCAAACACTCCTAAGCGTTGAGGCTCATATAGGCTATGTTTGCCGTCTTTGGCGCACTCTATATGGTCTCAAACAGGCTTCTCATGCTTGGTTTGAGTGTTTCAGTTCTATAATTAGAGCTGTTGGTTTTTCTCTGAGTGAACATGATCCTACCTTGTTCGTGCACACTTCCAAGTGGGGTCATGTTTTGCTTCTGCTATATGAGGATGATATGCTGATCACAGGAGATGACATGGACTATGTGACATTTGTCACGAAGAAATTGAGTGAACAATTTATGATTTCTGATTTGGGATCCCTCAGCTACTTCCTGGGGATTAAGGCTCATTCAGAAGATGATGATGATGGCTACTATCTCTCTCAGCATTGATATGTTCAGGATTAGCTTACTCGTTTTGGTTTGACTGATACTCGCACTGCTACCATACCTATAGAGCTTCACTTGTAGTTTCCTCCTACTGATGGTGTACCGCTAACAGATCCTTCCTGCTATTGTCAGCTTATTAGAAGTCTTGCTTATCTCATGGTGACCAGGCCGAACATTACCCATGATGTACATGTGCTTATCCAGTTTGTCAGTACTCCCACCTCAGTTCATTATGGTCACCTTCATGTGTTGAGATACTTGAAGGGGACTGTGTCCAGACATCTATTTTATGCCAGTTCAAGCCAACTCCAGCTCCATGCTTTCTCTGACTCCACTTGGGCGAGTGATCCTGTTGATTGTCAATCTATCACTTGCCACTGCATCTTTCTTGGTATTTCGCTCATTACCTGAAAATCTAAGAAGCAGACCGCGGTGTCACTCTCTAGTACAAAGGCTGAGCTTCGAGCTCTTGCTGCTACTACCTTAAAGACTATGTGCCTTTGATAAGTTTTGACTGATCTTGATGTTCTTTGTGATGATTCTACACCTTTGTTTTGCGATAACATAAGTGCCATTTAGATTGCTAGTGATCTGGTCAAGTATGAGTTGATAAAGCATATTGGTGTTGATGCATCATTCACAAGGTCTCATTGTCAATAGTTGACCATCAACCTCCAGTATATGCCTTTAGAGCTTCAAGTTGCTGACTTCTTCAATAAGACTCAAACTCAGGAACAACATCGGCTTCATCTACTCAAACTCAGTGCCTCAAATATATCCTCCTGACCCATCTTGAGTTTGAGGGGTGTTAAGAGTCTTGTACACAGGGGCGTAGCCACCGGGGGAGCTTAGTGAGGCTTAAGCCTCACCTCCCCCGGTGGCAATTTTGTATATAGTAAAAATAGGGAGAGAGAAAGAGAGAGATTAACAAACCCAAAGAGAAGCTAGCTCTTCTTGATGGGAAGGTTAACAACAAGCATAAAATTAAAGAAGACGAGGAGGAGGAGAAGAAGTAAAAATCATAAAATTATAGAAGAGATAATCAATAAATCAAAGAAAGAAAGTGAAATAATATATGCAAATCATAAAATTAAAGAAGAAGAGGAGGAGGATTAGTAGTGAAAATCATAAAATTAAAGAAGAGATAATCAATTAAAGAAAAAAAAGAAAGGAAATGAAATATATGTGAAATTTCTTGAGTCCGGGGATGATGGTGGAGAGCTCAATAAACCTCTGGTTGATCTTCTCCCTCCACTACCGCTTCGCGATGATATGGTCCTGCACGTGCCCCAAAGGCACCACCGCCGTCGAGCCCCCCGCCGTGAAAATGATAAGAACATTGGATAGAGTATAGAAAAAGATGACGCCTTTTGTTTCTATTGTCTCATGATTCAAATTAGTTTAATTCTGATATGTTTCACATGATCTACATTTTCATTGCCATTCATGATTTTTTTATTATGTCACTAATTTTGATATGTTTTATACATATGTGACTTATCGCTACTCCTTACTCATGACGCTTTCTATTATCGAGATACCTACTTTCTATTTCTCTATTTTTCATTATTTGTCTCCATCTAATTTATAATTTCTATATGAATTTGAAATTTTATAAAAGTAAAAGACTAATTTTGTGTCAACTTAGTTTAGACTTATAAATAGTTCATCCCACCCTCAATTTCATTCCTAGCTTCGCACTGCTTGTACATATTGGTGTCTCTCTCACACAACCCGTATGCCCTATGTAGCCCATGAGACCCAACTAATCGTATGTATATATATGACTTCCCATAATGAATAAGATGCACAATTATGAATAGCAAAACATCTCTCTTAGATTGTCTAAAAGCAACCACTATCGTGTGGAAGGATGGTTGTGTCAGATTGATAAGGCCATTGTTGTAACGCCCTAGGGTCCAAACCGGCTCAGACCTAACCACATTCTGGATAGGCCACGCACACGTAGTAACCCGCTTGCACTTTCGTCCTCGCTTCGCGCAAAACGGTTAACCAGGGGTGCTACCATTGGAACTCCTAGGCTTATATGTAAGTGCTTCTCAAGGTAAGCTAACAAGGTGGGACTAACCCAGAAATTCATGTGCACACACACATGGGCCAACATGGGCCGGGGTGTCACATACACCCCCCACATGGGCCAACATGGCTCCCTTCGAGGCAATGTATGGTAGGCTTCGCTGTTCTTTCCTTCATTAGGATGAGGTAGGGGAGAAAGAGTTTTGGGCCTCAGCAGGTCAGTGGTTGGAAGGAGCAAAAAGTGAGCATATCAGAAATAATTTACTTTCAGCTTGAGTCGCCAGAAAGGTGTTGCTAACCACTCTCGCCATCCGTTGGAATTCGAAGTGGGTGATCAGGTTTCCTTGCGAGTCCCTTCGACCAAAGGTGTGTTTTGATTTGGGGGCAAAAGGAAGTTGAACCCTCGTTATGCTGAACCATTCTCTATCACGGGGCAAACCGGGAAGCTTACTTATCGTCTGGAGTTGCCTGCTTCCCTGGCTGGTGTCCATAACGTCTTTCATATTTGTATGCTGAGGAAGTACCTTAATGACCCCGATCAAGTTCAGGAGTTATCTACCGTGGAGGTTTCAGAGGATCTAACTGTCGTTGCATGACTGGTTCATATCTTGGAGTGTTTGGAGCGTCAACTACGATGTCGGACCATTTCTTATGTCAAGGGTTGTGGTCCCATCAGACGAAACGTGAAGCCACCTGGGAATTTGAGTCCCAGATGCACAAGAAATACCCTGATCTCTTTAACTCAAGCTTGCTTCTTAGGATTCCCTCCATCTAAATAATCTACTCAAATTCTATTTGTCTCACTCTCTTGAGTTACTCAATTCGAGGCCGAATCTTTTCTAAGGAGGGGAGAGCGGTAGCGTCCAAGTTTTAAACGGTTGCTTAACAGAAAAATAGAAACCCTAAACAAACTCATCTCTAATATATGTATTTCCTTCCCCATCTATCCCTTATTATCTCTCCATCTCTCCCTCTCTCCATATTCATCTCTCTCTCTCTCTCTCTCTCTCTCTCTCTCTCTCTCTCTTTGCGTCTGGTCGAGAGTGCCACCAGCGGGCGGCGCGCCAGCTGGACGTGTCGGCGACGGGCGGCGCACTGGCCGGGCGGGTGGTGCAGGCGGAGGCATCAGGAGGCGGAGTGGCCGAGCGGCATGGTACAAGGCAGAGGCGTGCCGTCGACTTCTTGTTTCTGCAATAGTCTGGTCAGCATGTAGATCAATCTATATGACATTCTTTGTCCATTATTGATGCTGCAAGATCATGCATCTTACACACTAAACTCAATGCCACGTCAAAGGATAATACTTCATTGACAATTATCTGATCAATATCCTGAAAGAATGATCTCCAAGTCAGCTCGTCGAAAATTTGATTACCTTTGTCATCCAAGTTCACACTTCCCTCAAGAGGTACGAAACCAGTTGCCATCCATAATTGTATTAACAAGTCCTTACGGAATAAATGATCTTTTGGGAACAAAGCACAGAATGTGAAACATTGCTTCATGTACAGTCTGCCTGTACACCCCGGAGCATCCATCAAGATCACCATGGAAGCCAAGAGAAGGTCAAGTAAGAAGGCACGCCGGTCTGCTCGCTTCGGCACCTTGATGGGGCTCACCCTCGGTCTTGGCGTCTCGCCAAACAGTTCGTGGCCGCCGAGGCCACAAGAGGCGGAGGCTGGCCAGGCGGCTGCAACCTCATCTTCTCGCTGCTGTCCATCTACTCGCCTCTCGCCCTGGTGGTCGCCGGTGCCTGCGGTAGCACCCTCGGCGAGCTCCTCGCCATGCTTGGCACGTGGTCCCGCGCCGTCGATTTCCTCAATAAGACGGAGGAAGCAAGGGAGCAAATCAACAGATGGGTTGCGGAAGCCATGAGCAACCTTATTGGCTCAATATTTCCTCCAGGATCGCTACCCCTGGACACCGGCGTTGTACTCACCAATGCTATCTACTTCAAGGGTTCTCACGCAACTGTTGAGAGAGCGCCCCGTACAGTTGCGCATTCTAGATCCTTCGTGCAGCGTGTCCGCCGAGCATGCTCAAGGCAAGTACCTCGCAGCCGTGACCTTTCTATTTTGCAAATTACATATTCGCAGTTTACTTTTCACCTTGCCATTGAGTATAATTATCATATCAACCATGCCTGCTTGACTAGTATTATATTGCTAAAAATCGTATCATTAAGGTCACCTGGCTCATATCATATTGCTTAGCTAATACCACATCACTACAATTACTTGGTTCATATCATATTTCTTGGCTAATATCATATCGCTAAAGTCACATCATTCAAGTTACCTGACCAATTTTATATCGCTAAAGTTACCTGATTACTAGCGTATCACTAATGTGGTCTGGTTATTATCATATCGTTCATGTTGCCTGTTTATAGACTTTTAATATTATATTCATACCATGATGTTTTACGTTACTTTATTTCACTTGCTATTATGTGTATTAGGATGCTCAGTTAAAATGCCCTAGAGTTCATGCTTTTAATTAGTGATTTAGAATCTATGCTTAAATCGTTAACGAGGGCTGCTATGTTTAGTTTCCTAATATTATGTTTCAATAATTGTACGATGTTGTATTTGAGCCATGAAGAATGTATGTATTAAACCTATTAATCTGACTAATAATCACTTATCACATAATAAAACTTGATTGGTTGATAACCTTGCGTGAGCTATATTATAATACCTCTTTAGGTTAATCCCTATATCACTATCATCTTATCATCATTCCACATCGCCCTTATATCAAAGACTATGACTCTCCATGTAGGACTGAAATGGCGACAGAGGGGGGGGGGGTGAATGTCGTTCGCTTCACAATCGCCCCCGATAATTCGTGCACTGATTTTTCAAAAAGATCCAGAACAAAGCAACCCACAGAAAATTAATTTTGCTGAAATTCGGAACGCATGCGATACTGAAAAATTCAGCCGAGATCAGAGATTGACCAGCAAAAAATTCAGCTGAAAATAATGCCGTCTGGATCGCATGCAGAAGGGTTGAAAATCAGCAAAAGGAATTTCCTTGTGCATTCGGCCAAAGAGGGAATGAACTGATTGCTAGCTGGCCGCACTGTTCTTTAATTTAGTGGAGTACTCGGCAGAAAGCAAAAAGCAAGAAACAAAAATCAATAAGACTGCTAGCTGCCCCAAAAAGAAAAAGGCACCAGCCTTAACCAAGGCAAGGACTGCTAGCTACAAACTGCAGTAAGACACCTACTACGAGATTACCTACTGCCGAAGGAACTGCAGCCTTTCTAATGAATCATTCGGCCAGAGAAAAAGTCAAGTGAACACATACACTAGAAACTGAATTAATGCAAGCCGAACAAAGAGCATCAAAGAAGGAATTGATGGGAGGATTAACTAGAACGGATGGCAGGGAAACACATACGAGAGGGGACAACCATTCTTCATGCTGTCGGCGAGGAAGCAAATATTGTAGCAGCTACCGAAATCATCTAGAGCCAATAAATGCACTTGTCCGAAATCTAAATAAATCACTCAGTTTTCTCTCCAGACTAAGTACAGTCTTTGCAGCAGAAAACAGAGGGCATATCAGCCGAGAAATAAACTGATTTCTACAGTGAAACCGACAGAGCTAAGAGCAGTTGAGCTTCCTCTCCTAAAACTCCACAGAGAACACAACAAGAGATAGGGTTGAGAAAAGAGAGCGCAGAGAAGCACGAAACAAAGCTAAATCAAGATGCAAACCGAAAAACCAGGGGGCTGCACAGAACAACGAAACTGAACAAAATACTCATGATGCTCAGAGAAACAAAAAGATGAAAGATTGAAAATAGAGGAATGATTACATAGATGTTCAGCTCATCTCTCTCAATCTCACTCTAAGAATCCCCATACATGCTTGAGAAATGTTACATCTCACACTCTCATTTCATGCTCATTTCATTGCATGGAGAGAACCAAATTAAAACCCTAACTCTTACACACATTCTCTCCAATTTCAGCACAACCTCTCCCTCTCCTTATATAGCCTCCACTAATGGGTTTGCACCATGCTTTACCCATTAGGCCTTCAACAACTCGGAGCTTTATCCAAACCTGCTTCCTTTTGTGCAGCCCTGCGCTTTTACTGAAACGCCCCTCGCGCACCTTCCAGGAAGCTTCCTCATCCCTTGCCTCGTATGCCACGCAGCTTCGCCGTCTTCAGCACACCTCGACCGTTCTGACCTCAGCGCCACCTGCGCCTAGTACGGTCCACCGTGCCTCGCCACAACTCCACCTCGAGTCTACGTCGTCTTCAACACATCCCGACCGTTCTGACCTCAGCGCCACCTGCGCCTAGTCCGGTCCTCCGTGTCTCGCCACGACTTCACTCGATGTCCTACAGCCACACAGACAAGAAACCTATCAAATAGCACCGCTCAATACATGTAATCAAAATTAGCATGATAAAGCCCAACCCGATCGAAATGAAAAATAAACGACCTAAACACGTCTGACCGCGTTCGACCAAGTCCGACTGAAACGATTGCACCACGCAACGTTTTGACTCGAACCACTCAAACCAAACTCAGTCTATCCAAACCACGTGTCAATTACTCATCACCAACATGGGATAAAAACCACATGGTCTCTCAATCTCCCCCTTGATGAGTATATTGACAAACTCAGAAAAAATATTAAGTTGAGTTTGATTTGAAGAGTCCAACATGGTCCAAAAGAAGAAGAATGAAGCTAATGACCATGTCGACAGAAGGAACACTAGAGCAACAAAGAAAGAGCAAATTGTTCTCAAAAGCTCTAAAATGAACCCAAATGACTTTTTCTCCTCTATTCTCCCCCTTTTGGCAATAAATACATCAAGGATGCAAAAGAGAGAATATGACATGTCAATGGATGAAAATAGCTTAAATTTGTTTATTTAAGCATTTAGAGCCATGGGAATTATCCAAAATGACTATAATGTATTGCACCAAGCCATAACTCAATAAGAGGCTAGCTAGATCATGACAAGATATATATATATATATATATATATATATATATGCCAGCTAAAGCAAAGAGATGACAATCTGAAATGTAGTGCAATTTGTGATCATGACAAGTCATCAATAAGCAAAGTCTAGCTAGAGATATCCAAGGATGATGCAGGCCATGCCAATAGTCTAAGTGGAATCAAGAAGCTAGTGTTGAGTCAATTAGAGTGCTATAAGCTCAAGAGTGTATCATTTGTTTAAGCACTTTGCATTTTTAGGTGATTAAGCAAATTTTGCACAATTGACATATTTTCTTTTAAAGCTTATGGTTGTTTCCAACCAAACATTTTGTCATGTGCTATATCTCAAACCTTATGCAACTACTCCAAGCGAGAAGCTTAAGAAGATAGTCTAGATCATCCAAACCCCCCCTGAGTTCATGCCTAGTGCAATGGCAAGCTGTCTCATGAGAAAGAATTGGTGAAATCAGTTTTTTCGCACATAAAAAGAGATCTTTTTGCTTTTTAACAAATTGTGCTAACGCATGATGTGTCAAGATGCTAAAATAGCTCAATCTAAGATTCAACCTAGATTCAAGACTCAACTCAGCCTATTTGACATGGCATGAATCATAAAAGGATGGCTCAAGAAAGACTAGGCTCAAATGCTAGCATGACAAGTTTTAATTCCAGTTAAGCAATTTTAAGTATCTTATCATGGCAAAAGCTAGTCTACACATATGAAGTCATGATAAATCTAGCAGATAAGCACAAGTCATGGCAAGGTGTAAAGCATTGTAAACATGTCATAACAGGATAATAATCAAGGCTCAATGTAGTTATATTACAATGCAGAATGCTAGAAATGCAGAAAATCCAGCTCCCCCTCAACATTAGATGCAACTTTTAGTTCAAGTTGAGTTATGTCAATATTAAGCTCCAGAAGCTCCCA
The DNA here is from genome assembly GCA_017311315.1 of Dendrocalamus latiflorus. Classification (NCBI taxonomy): domain Eukaryota; kingdom Viridiplantae; phylum Streptophyta; class Magnoliopsida; order Poales; family Poaceae; genus Dendrocalamus; species Dendrocalamus latiflorus. Next base: position 17,944,494 of record CM029665.1, on the reverse strand, counting down.
AATGAACTTCCCCTGAACCAAAGCAATAAGATCGAGAAGCTGGCAAAGAAAACAGCAAATAGGCAGTCCTTAAAGCATAGATAAGATATAGAGACAACTATGGCTCAGACTGACTCTCATCTACCCCATATGACTCCAGGACTATTAGTTGACCGTAAAACACACACTAGAGAGCAAACACGTACCCTGTCTACCCGAGGGTGGCCCGACCCTCGCTAGAACCTACAAGAAGTGAGTGAGCTCAATCTAGTGAGATAAGAAGCAGCTAATCAGAGGCATCCTGGAAGCACAAGATAAGAGTAAGAAGTCTAAGCAACTAGATAAGAGAAGCACTCTAACCTATGCTAGAAGGACTAGGCCCGATGCACCCCAAGTGCAAAGCAACAGAAATGAAACAGAAGCATAATCAATATAGTAAAGCAGTAAAGCCCAAAGCTCCCACTCACTACAGTCCATAAGGACAAACCACCCCAAGCTCTCCCCGCAGAGCTGAAAACCTCGAACTATCCAATAGCTTGGTAAAGATATCAACCAACTGGTGGTCACTCTCCACAAACTGGAGCACTATATCGCCCTTCTCTACATGGTCTCTAAGGAAGTGATAACGGATATCGATGTGCTTGGTCCGGGAATGCTGCACTGGGTTCTTAGCAATGTTAATCGCAGAAGTGTTATCACAAAAGAGTGGAACACTGTCGATAACTAACCCAAAGTCCCGCAGGGTCGAAGCCATCCAGAGCACTTGGCTACAGCAACTGGCTGCAGCAACGTACTCGGCCTCCGCGGTGGACTGTGCAACGCCGGACTGCTTCCTCGAAGACCAGGACAAGAGAAGTGCCAATAAATTGGCAAGTGCCAGAAGTGCTCTTCCTATCTATCCTACAGCCAGCAAAGTCTGTGTCCAAGAAGGCTCTCAAGGAAAGACAGGATGAGGAAGAGTACCAGATACCATAGTCAATGGTAGCTCGGAGGTACCGAAAGATGTGCTTCACCGCCTGGCGGTGAGATACGCGAGGAGAGGCCTGAAAACGAGCACACTTCTGAACTCTTTCTGATCAACTGGCTCGCCGTCCTCATCTGGGTCAAGATAAGCTGTAGAAGCCATGGGAGTCGACACAGGCTTACCATCACTCATGTCGAAGTGCCTCAGGAGGTCACGAGTGTAGTTTCCTTGATGAAGAAATGTACCCTCCTGGGTCTGCTTGATTTGGAAGCCAAGGAAGAAGGTCAACTCGCCCATCATACTCATCTCAAACTCGGTGCTCATGACATCCGAGAACTGTGAAACCAGAGTATGAGAAGAGCCGCCAAAGATGATGTCATCGACATAGATCTGGACGAGCAGAAGGTCATTGCCAAGCCTACGGATAAACAAGGACTTATCTACTTTACCCATTTCAAACCCATGACTCAACAAGTAGGACTTAAGCCTCTCATACCAAGCTCTGGGGGCCTGCTTAAGTCCATACAACGCTTTGGAAAGCTTGAAGACATGGTTTGGGTATTTGGGGTTCTCGAAACCTGGAGGCTGTCGGACGTAGACTTCTTCCTCAATAAAGCCATTGAGAAAGGCACTCTTGACGTCCATCTGGTAAAGCTTGAAACTCTTAGAAGCTGCAAAGGCAAGCAGGATTCTAATGGCCTCAAGTCGAGCTACAGGGGCAAAGGTCTCCTCGAAGTCTAGACCCTCACCCTGGGAAAACCCCTGAGCTACCAGTCTAGACTTATTTCGAATGACTACCCCATCCTCACTCTGCTTATTTTTGAACACCTACTTGGTTCCAATGACATTGTGACCTCGCGGGGGCTCAACAAGCGACCAGACCTTGTTCCTCTCGAAATTTTCTAGCTCCTCATGCATGACATTGACCCAAGACTCATCAGAAAGGACATGAGAAACATCTTTGAGCTCAAAGGAGGCAATGAAAGCAGAATGGAGACAGAATTGAGATAAGCCAGATTTTGAGCGGGTAACACGCTCGAAAAGGTCTCCAATAATCTGCTCTGAAGGATGCCTTTTCTGGATATGTCGGGGAGGTCCTGGATGAGAAGAAGAAGTGGCCTCTACCTCGTGTGCAGAAGAGGCAGGGACAGAGCCACTAGCTCCGGAGGAAGTAGTAGGCAAGGGCTGATCACCTTGAGGTACCGTGGAAGAAGGCATCTCAAGAGGAGGATGAGGAGCTGGATCAGGTAAACAACCATCGTCTCCATCGTCCTCATCATCCACAAAGATGGTCTCGGACTGCTCTAAAGAACCTGAGATATCTGGCCTAGTCCCTGGACTGGCCTCGTCAAAGGTCACCTCACAGGTCTCTACCATTTTGCTAGACTCGCAGTTCCAGACCCTATAAGCCCGCGAAGAAGGCGAGTAACCTAGAAAGATCCCATCACAAGAACGTGACTCGAACTTATCTAGGTTCTCGGACTTCAGAATAAAGCACTTACAATCAAACACACGAAAATGAGAGACGCTGGGCTTTCGCCCGTATCTCAACTCATAAGAAGTGCGGTGCAAGTGTGCCCGAAGAAAAACTCAATTTGAGACATGGCACGCGGTGGCTATAGCCTCAGCTCAAAACTTCCACGGTGTAGAGTACTCATCAAGCATCGTCCTGGCCATCTCGACCAAGGTACGGTTCTTTCTCTCCACAACGCCATTTTGCTGTGGGACGTGCGGAGAGGAGAACTGATGCTTTACACCTGTCTCACCACAGAAACTCTCGAAGTAGGAATTCTTGAACTCCGTGCCATTGTCACTTCGGATCGCTCGTAAGGAACCCGGGAGCTCAACAGAAAGCCTACTGAAAAGACCTCCAAAATGTGAAAACGTCTCATCCTTCGAGGCTAAGAAAAACACCCAAGAATACCTCGAGAAGTCATCGACTACGACAAGAATATACCACTTCCCTTCTGCTGACTGCACTCGAGCTGGTCCCACTGTATCCATGTGGAGCAGCTGTCCCGGTGCATCGGTCATAGTAACTGTGACCGGAGGGTGAGAAACGGCAACCATCTTGTCGTGCCGGCATGGAGCACAAACTAGATCTTTGACCATCTTGAGTTTCGGCAAACCACGAATGAGATCGTGGCTGCTAACTCGAGTCAAATGGTCAAATCCAATATGACCAAGTCTCCTATGCCAGAAAGAAAGGTCGCGGGACTCAGAAGCAACTAAACACCTGAGAGGATCACCAGAAGACTCAGAGAAATCAGCACGAAAGATTCTCCCAAAACGAGAAATCCCGCAAACCAGACTACCCGAAGAATCAAGAATTTTACAATTGTTTTTCTTAAAGCTCACCTCAAAGTCGTCATCGGTAAGCTGAGAGACTGAAAGCAAATTATACTGCAGCTTACTAACCAAGGCAACATCTTTCAAAATGAAAGAATCATTAATGCGCACTGTACCTTTGGCGATGACACGCCCAGATGAAGCGTCTCCGAAGGTGATCGTCTCATCACCTGGAGCACGGGCAAGGGAAGAAAACCAACGGGAATCTCCGGTCATGTGTCGTGAACACCCGGAGTCTACGAGCCAAACCTTTCCCTTCCCTGCCCGGCGAACCTGAGTCAAACAGAGAGTAAAGTCTCAGTACTGGGGTAAATCAAGAGTGATTTTGGCACCCAATACTGAACGACACGTCGAGTAGCAGAAGTAGCCACACACGACTGACCTCTAGCTACCCTACGCTCTCTGTCACTCAAAGCAGAAGGTCTGTGAGCAGACCTGAAGCTGTTGCGGGGTCCGACTGCTACAGGAGAGCGAGTCGGAACACCGGCAACAAGCTGATCACGCCGCGGGTAGCTATCTCGATGGAGGAAACGAGATCTACCCTCAGGACGGCGGAAGTCACGACTAGGAGCATATCGAGGACGAAAACCAGAAAACTCGAAAAAAACCAAGTTCTCGATGCTGCCCAAACCCAGACTCAACAGTCCTAGACCTCGTGTTGGTCTTAGGTGCACTCAAGGTCTGGGGCCGACCCTGAATACGCCCAAGAGACTCAACACGGTCTCTACGCGCGATCTTGGCACGCCTGAAGCATCGATCGATCAGATGTCCATCCTTCTGACAGAAGGAGCAGTGATACTTCACCTTCTGAGAGGTAGAAGTAGCACGGGGAGGCTTCGCCTTATGCGAGGCCGAAGCAGCAGGTGGAATCACCTTACTGTCAGAAATCCCCTGGACATAGCCCGCTGACTTAAATTGGACTTTCTCGGTCCTGGGCTTAGTCTCGATCACACCTGGTGCTATGGGTCTGAGCACGGCAGGTGGATGCTTCCTCATATCCTCATAGAAATCATATCCTAGACCCTGATTGAACTTGCAAATCTTAGACTGGTCTAGAATAAGATTAAGCTTCTTCTTGCCGCCTACAAATCTCTCGAGAATGTTCATAAGATACTGACACTCCCGAAAGAGAGAGGTGCAAGAAGAGCAGGGGGAAGAAGAGACAGCAGAAGGTAAGGGAGCAGAAGAAGAACCAACAGCAGAGGGAAGAATGGCTTGTGCACGCACAGCCGACTCTGAAGGGACAGTCCTACTGCTAGCCAGTTGGTTCACGTCGCTAAGCGTCTCAACCTTACCCTGGGGCTTCTCCCCCTTCTCCACAATCACATTACAAGCACAAGGTGGCTTCTCTAAAAGGTCCTAAGTTAGCTTCACACATTTCTCATCCAATGCAATCAAATCAAATTTTAGTTTGTTACAATTAATGCATGGTGAGCTAACAGGGTCCTTAGAAGCAAACTGAGCCAACTTCCTATCATGATCAATCATATCTTGAAACTGTTTGGAGACAGCTTCAAGTTCAGCAGTTAACTTAGGACAGTTCAAGCATGAATCAATCGGCTCAAGTAAAGAAGCTTGTAGTTCAGCAATTTTATGATCTGCCCGTTTTAAGTTCATCTTCAAGTTATTGTAATTTTCACAAGACTCGGGCAGGTCAAGAAGCATGGCATAAGGTCCTCTAGCAGCAATGTCCTTAACCTCACATGAGGTGGGAGAAGTAGTCTCATCAGTAGTAAGTAGGGTAACAGTCATCCTATTCAATTCTAACTCAGCAAGCAGACTAACATTCTCCACCTTAACAATATCAAGCTCGGAGGACACACTATCATGAGAGGTCCTAAGTTTCTCCATGTCACCCAACAGAGCACAGCAAGTATCACAATCATCACGGGAGGGAGTAGATGTAAGTGAAGTAAGCTCCTGTGATAATCTATCTACTTCCTTCTCTTACTCAGTACACCTAGCCCTAGCTCTAGCATGAAAACCTCCTAGCTTAAGAAAAGCATGATTGAGCTGGTCGTAGGTGGGGCATACCTCGTTCGAGTCGGAGTACAGCTCGCTGTCGCTCAGTTCACCCTCGAGGGCCATGAAGCACATGCCGTAGAAGTTGTCGCCGCTCTTGGGTTCTTGGTCACCCGTCCCGTCGTCGTCGCTACATCCCTCTACCTCGTTGAGCTCGAGGTCGTCGAAGACGGTGAGGACGCGGTGGAAGAGTTTCTTGGCCTTCCCGAAGTCGCGGAACTTCTTCTTGCCTTGAGCAGGTGCTGAGGGCTTCGTGTTGCGGTTCTTATCGGTGTAGTCGTTCTTGCCCAAATCGCCGTAGTCACCTTTGCCCTTCCCAAGCTTGGGGCAGTTTGCTCGGATGTGGTTGGGGCCACCACACTCGAAGCAAATCACGGGTCCTCCTCTCTTTCTGTCCCTCCTCCCTTTGTAAGCGTGAGAGAATCTTTGAGCAAGGAGGGCAAGCTGCTCATCCGCAAGCTGCTCTAACTGATCATCAGTTATGTCATAGAGAGCAGCAAGGGAGAATCTGCAAAAAGGCTCAGAAGAGAGACCAGAAGCTGAACTAGGATCGGTGACCAAAGCCATCGACTGTGACTTCGACCTACGAGAGACAACGTCAATCTCGTGAGTCTTGAGGCGCGAGTACAGCGCGTCAAGAGTCAAGGTTGAGAGGTCTGTCGTGTCTTTGATGGTGGTCACTTTCATCTCCCAAACACGCAGATCAAGTGCCGCGAGCATTTGACGAGCGTTGACCGAGTCGGGGTATGTGAGACCGACCGCTCGGAGGTTGCTCAAGATTTTGTGAAATCGCGAAAAACACTCGTCCAGGGACTCACCAGCAAGCATCTCGAATTTGTTGTATTCGCACTTGAACTGGTCCTGTCGAACCGTCTTAATCTGGGTGGTGCTCTCATGGTATGCGTTGAGGGTCACCCGGATATCGTAGGCGGACGACAGGTGAGAGATGCGATCGAATTCGCTTCTGCTCAAGCCCTGGATAATGATGTTCCTTGCCTTCGCATTTGCCTCAACATCGGGCATGTTTGCCACGTTGATGTTCTCATCGGCAGGAACAATATATCGCACATTCACCTTCCGCCAGATGGCGTACCCCTGAGCCTGGATGTATGTCTCCATTCGGCTCTTGCAGAAGGGGTAATCGATGCCATCGAAAACGGGCGGCTTGGTCGAGTACTTGTCCGTCGCCATGACTCTTGAGACCGGTTAAGATCTATTGATTAGAGCTAACCTGCTCTGATACCAATTGTAGGACCGTAATGGCGACAGAGGGGGGGTGAATGCCGTTCGCTTCAAAATCGCCCCCGAGAATTCGTGCACTGATTTTTCAAAAAGATCCAGAACAAAGCAACTCACAGAAAATTAATTTTGCTGAAATTCGGAACGCATGCGATACTGACAAATTCAGCCTAGATCAGAGATTGACCAGCAAAAAATTCAGCTGAAAATAATGTCGTCTGGATCGCATGCAGAAGGGTTGAAAATCAGCAAAAAGAATTTCCTTGTGCATTCGGCCAAAGAGGGAATGAACTGATTGCTAGCTGGCCGCACTGTTCTTTAATTTAGTGGAGTACTCGGCAGAAAGCAAAAAGCAAGAAACAAAAATCAATAAGACTGCTAGCTGCCCCAAAAAGAAAAAGGCACCAGCCTTAACCAAGGCAAGGACTGCTAGCTACGAACTGCAGTAAGACACCTACTACGAGATTACCTACTGCCGAAGGAACTGCAGCCTTTCTAATGAATCATTCGGCCAGAGAAAAAGTCAAGTGAACACATACACTAGAAACTGAATTAATGCAAGCCGAACAAAGAGCATCAAAGAAGGAATTGATGGGAGGATTAACTAGAACGGATGGCAGGGAAACACATACGAGAGGGGACAACCATTCTTCATGCTGTCGGCGAGGAAGCAAATATTGTAGCAGCTACCGAAATCATCTAGAGCCAATGAATGCACTTGTCCGAAATCTAAATAAATCACTTAGTTTTCTCTCCAGACTAAGTACAGTCTTTGCAGCAGAAAACAGAGGGCATATCAGCCAAGAAATAAGCTGATTTCTGCAGTGAAACCGACAGAGCTAAGAGCAGTTGAGCTTCCTCTCCTAAAACTCAAACCAACTCAAACAGAGAAAACAACAAGAGATAGGGTTGAGAAAAGAGAGCACAGAGAAGCACGAAACAAAGCTAAATCAAGATGCAAACTGAAAAACCAGGGGGCTGCACAGAACAACGAAACTGAACCAAAATACTCATGATGCTCAGAGAAACAAAAAGATGAAAGATTGAAAATAGAGGAATGATTACATAGATGTTCAGCTCATCTCTCTCAATCTCACTCTAAGAATCCCCATACATGCTTGAGAAATGTTACATCTCACACTCTCATTTCATGCTCATTTCATTGCATGGAGAGAACCAAATTAAAACCCTAACTCTTACACACATTCTCTCCAATTTCAGCACAACCTCTCCCTCTCCTTATATAGCCTCCACTAATGGGTTTGCACCATGCTTTACCCATTAGGCCTTCAACAACTCGGCGCTTTATCCAAACCCGCTTCCTTTTGTGCAGCCCTGCGCTTTTACCGAAACACCCCTCGCGCACCTTCCAGGAAGTCTCCTCATCCCTTGCCTCGCAAGCCACGCAGCTTCGCCGTCTTCGGCACACCTCGACCGTTCTGACCTCAGCGCCACCTGCGCCTAGTCCGGTCCTCCGTGTCTCGCCACGACTCCACTCGATGTCCTGCCACACAGACAAGAAACCTATCAAATAGCACCGCTCAATACATGTAATCAAAATTAGCATGATAAAGCCCAACCCGATCGAAATGAAAAATAAACGACCTAAACACGTCCGACCACATTCGACCAAGTCCGACTGAAACGATTGCACCACGCAACGTTTTTACTCGAACTACTCAAACCAAACTCAGTCTATCCAAACCACGTGTCAATTACTCATCACCAACATGGGATAAAAACCACATGGTCTCTCACTCCATTTTCAACCCTAGCACATCTTCCCACTTCTCATAACTTTATCATAGCCTTAACCTCGCCATTTCTTAGTCTCCTCAAATTCATACTTTATAATCTGTCCATGATGTATCAGTTACCTTATCACCAATTCCATCTCTCCGGTCTCATTGTATTAAATCATTACCCTCATAATTTTACCTTAAATCATTTATGACTCCCTAACTATATTATGGATAATTCACTAAATAACAAACTAAGGGTTATCACGCCGGGACTACCCACATACAGGGGGTCATTTCCACCCAACTTGGTAACGTACGGGGGGTCGTACATTCTCGTTACACAGGATATTACACCCCGTCTGTGGTTATACAGTCGAGGACAAGGTTGTGCCTGGTTATTCTTGTATAACCGGGTATGTGGGATGAGGTCGCCGGCATCCTTGCTATAACTTACTATAACTTGTCACATAACAACTATCTTTAATACATAGTCTCCATGATATCCATCTCCCATTTATGACAGTATCTCCGATATCAGTTTGCGTTGCTTTCATCTTATACCCGTTGTGACCGTTGTTGGGTACTTGCTGAGATTTTCAAATCTCACGCTTGCTCTTTTCAGTCTCAGGTAAAAGGCCAGTAGAGTGATAGCATCATGCATGGGTGGGAGCACTCGAGTTTTCAGCACCGTGGTTTGCCACTGTTTTGTTGTTTCATTCGTTTTTTTAAGAAGTGGACCGGTCTCATATTTTAAATATTTATTCCAGCTTATGTTGGTTCTCTATTAAAGTGTTAATGAAGTTTTAAACTCTTCGTAATTTCTTTTATTGTTCTTATTTATTTTTCACTTTAGCGATGATGTTCCATAGTAGTGTCCCACATCGGTATATGGGGTGCTACAATTGCACTAGTGGATCTCCAAACTCTCCAAGGCTCTTAGAAAAGAAATGTAATGTACACTGGTCCTTGCCACTACTTACGACACGAACCTTGACCTCTCATTGGATGTATATACTTCTCCAAGTCACGTCCTCTAGTACTCCAACGGCAAGAATGCTGGTTCTGGGACTCGGATCCATACCATGTGAAAGGACTGTATACAATTACCGAAAGGGTACATTGGGGCTGTTCATTCACTGAAATAAAGGCAATAGCATTCTGGAGTGCTGTGACTGTAAGAATCCTGAAAAGCGATGGTTAAGAGATTGCAATGTACGGTAGTGGGGTGGATAAAGCGGAATCCAGTGGGAATCCAGGAGGAAGTATATTGGATCAGGATCCTCCATCATTGGAAGGTGGATCCTTGTAACATGTGCTGAGTGTGCAGAAGCAGTGATTTTGGTTTGATTGGCACCAGGGAAGGCTGCTGCTCTTGTTTAGGGCACAAAAGGCCACAACTTGCAACCACTGAGGAAGCTAGTTGTTGGCTTTCCCATTTTCTGGTGCCCCACAACAGGTGGGTGTTTGGTTTCCCAGGGAGAAAACCAGGTTTTGTGAGAGCTGCTATGTATGTTTAGCATGGATCTCTTCATAATGCTAGCAACATAGAATAAATCTGTGTGGTCTGCCTATCAGTAAGTGCTGGATTGTAAGGGCCTTCTCACCCTAAAAACTAGCCAATGAGGGTGAGGGACTCCCCCACTTTTAAGTTAGATCCCTTGCCCTTCCACAACCAATGTGGGACTATTCCAACAATCTCCCCCTTCACACATTAGTGTCCCTCAGCCCTTCACCGCCCCTTCACCGTACACCGACGGTCCCTCAGGGTCCCTTCACCGTACACCGACGGTTCCTCAGGGTCACAGTCCATCAGGCGTTCACACACTAGTGTCCATTGGGCCAGAGATGTTAGAACCGGGATCTGATACCACTTGTTGGATCGTAAGGGCCTTCTCACCCCAAAAGCTAGCCAATGAGGTGAGAGACTCCTCCACTTTTAAGTTAGGTCTCTTGTCCTTCCACAACCAATGTCGGACTATTCCAACAGTAAGAGGAGAATTTAGGAAATTTGGTGATTAATGAACTCGTTTTGACTGTTACTTGCTACATTGCTGCACAGATCACTTGCTACTGCTGCAACATTTGTTTTAGTCCTGCACACCTGGCCCTGTTTGTTGGTTCTCTTCTACCTTTATAGCTGTGATCAACATGTATGGCCAGCTACAGAAAATGATTTTTTTTTTGTCCCTGTAACTTCCCATCTGGTGTTACCCGCGGTCCATATTGCCTCTACTCCAATTACAGAGCTGGGCACGCTGCATAAAGGTAGGTGAGGTGCAAAGCAAGTTAGCAGAAGGGCAAGGCGGCAAGAAGTTGAGGTCACCTTTTTTTTTTGGAAATCTGAGCTTGCCTGAAATAGTCATCCCTGCATCATTGCATTTAGATTATTCTTGTTCATGGCAAATTTAGGTTCATTTCAGTTGAACTTGGGGTCAATTTAAGTCAATGCCAATTCTTGACATCCTTATTTGTTTGTTTGGAGTTGACCTTTCAAATTTTTAGGCCCTACCATGGAGAGATGTTGGGGACGGCACTATAATTGCGTAGGGCTTCTGAATGCAAAAAAGAAATTAGGTACAACACTTGGTCAGTTGGTCTATAGAGGTCCAGGTGCAGTGCCACGTTGATGGTTCAACATGTAGTGCTGATGGCTGGCAACAGTTTAAGCCTAATAGTTCGTCTGAATGGTTATTGTGTTAGAAGCAAGATGGCTCCATGAACAATCGTTGGAAAAGTTAAACTCCAAAATTTCCGATTTTCTGAGGTTCTGCCAGTTAGCGTCCCAATTCAAAGAATTTTCCTCCTAAATCATTCTTTGCTGGAGATTTTGGTGGTGCTAGACACTGATGGGGCTATATTTGCCCCAGAAGCTGATCGATGTTATGGTTCATGAATGCTTCAATAAGATCTTTTGCAGGTGAACAGTCTATTTATCCTAGGCTAGCTTTAAGAATAGCACACGAATTTCATAACGTAGTACTAAGCTGAAGTTACATTTTAACCTGTAGGATATAGAGGCCGGATTTCTATCTATTATCTAAAAACATTTTAACCTGTAGGTTACTGAGAATTATTCCTTTTGAACTGCATTTCCTCATTGCTGGGGCATTAGTTAGGGGAGAATAAATCATAGCATGCGAGGTCTGTTGCAGTTGTTTTAGCTAATACATACACTTCTCTCCTTATTGTAAGTCGCAACTCTGTACTTTAATTCGTCTCGTCATGAAAAAAGTGTCTTCTCATGATGATCTATCTGCTCACTGAGGATTACGCCTCATGTACAGTTCAGTTATTAAACTATGTTAACTGCTAATAGGCTCTCATGTCCTATAATCCTATGCTTGCTCTCTTTTATTCAGACCTTCCACACGTCCATCAAGTGTTACTTATTTTTATATTATTTTTGAATGGGCGTACTTGATCTCACTCAAATCAAGAACTAACTAAGCTAGGGCATGCATTCAAGGCTGGGCCTAGAACTATATAAGACAGCCACCCTCAGAACTTCCTCTCTACTTCGTTTCCTTTTCCCTCTTCTCTTCTCCCTCTTCTCTTCTAAACTTAAAACAACATAGTCGAGTCCCACTAGATTACCCAGGCACCAACCTCCACAAAACAACACAGGATTGTTATATATAATCGTTCACATCCGCACCAACTCTTCTAGCGATACAGCTTATCTCTTCTTTCATCGTTTTTCTGTCGTGCATGCATTCATGTACAACAAAGTTGAGATTGAAGCCAACACCATTAGCTAGATAGAGTAAACACCCATTAGAAGCCTACCTACGTGCATGGACCGTTGGAGTGAAAGTGAGGGCAAGAGTGACCATGATCCATTCTTCCAAAAAACCTATTTCAGCCAAAACTGCTGCCAACCTGTTGAAGATTTCTGCAAAGAGGAGAGTGCAGATGCTGCCGTTGCTCGCTCGGAGCGATGTATCGAGTTTCCCGGGCCAATTATCGTGGGTGCAGGACCATCAGGGCTCGCCGTGGCTGCATGTCTCAAGGAGAAGGGGATCGACAGCCTTATTCTCGAGCGCTCCGACTGCATAGCTTCCCTTTGGCAGCACAGGACATATGACCGTCTCAGCCTTCATCTTCCACGGCAGTTCTGTGAGCTTCCCCTCATGCCTTTCCCTGCAGACTACCCTATTTATCCCTCAAAGCAGCAGTTTGTAGCCTACCTGGAGAACTATGCTGCAAGGTTTGGCATCTGCCCCACGTACAACCGCATGGTGGTGTGTGCAGAGTATGATGAGCAGCTTTTATGGCGGGTGAGGACTGAAGCTACCGGCGGAATGGGGGAGGAGGTGGAGTATGTGTCCCGGTGGTTGGTTGTGGCGTCTGGCGAGAACGCTGAGGTTGTGCAGCCGGAGATCGATGGCCTAGAAGAGTTCGAGGGAACGGTTATGCACACCAGTGTATATAAGAGCGGCGGCGATTTCGTTGGGAAGCGAGTTCTTGTTGTGGGGTGTGGCAATTCCGGAATGGAGGTGTGCCTAGATCTCTGCAACCACAATGCACAGCCCCATATTGTAGTAAGAGACGCTGTACGTGACTTCCTCCTTCCCTATTAGTTTTTTTTGTCAATGTTATTAAGTTATTATACTACAAATTATGTTCTATAACTTATATTTGTTGCCTACTCTTAACCTTGTAAGAAGTGATAGGCCTAGACTGTAATGATAGGAGGAGATGCCCCCCTGATTACTATTTTTGGGTTATAGTTGTTGAGGTGCTGGTTTAGCCTATGGCGGATGTCAGCGGCTTGAGCGTGCTTATCTCTAGCTCATAAACATAAGGAAGGCCTAGTGCCTGAAATCATTAGTGTGCACCAAGAGCAAGATTTTTCAAGGCCAATTTGGTTCTTGCACCTGCAGTACACTCGGCATTAATTTATGCGAAGTTCAGGATTACCAACAAGCTGTCACTTGAGGAAAGGGGGAGATTCTTGAAACGGAAGGCTTCTCTGGTGTTCGTCCTTTGAGTTCGTTCTTTCTCGGGATTCATTTTCACGCGTGTGTACTTGCAGCTTTTTTTGACCATCTCTGTGTTGGTTCTTTGATTAGTTTTCTGCTAATAGTTTTCTTGCCCCAAGGATAGTGCAAAGAGCTTTTTCGTCTACACTTCATGTAAAAACTATGATTTGCACACATTAGCCATGGGTCCCCATCACCACCACGAGAGCATAGCATAAGTCTGTCACTTAAAAAGAAACATTAACAAAATGGCTTGAGAACCTACCTTTCATGGCTAGGTGCATTCCTTTCTCACAGCTCTTTCAGCTTTGAAAGAGCTTTCAGCTTTCAACTTTGAAAGAGCTTAGTGAGATTAAAAAAATGCAAGCAGGGGTTTGCATACTATACTATGTTGGAGAGAAAGGAGTAAGTTTGGTCCAGGGAGTGTGTTTTTCAAATGGGCCATATTGTTGCTTCTTGTAGCATGCAGAAAGCAGACTTCGGAAGAGAGAAATTTGTTCTGATTAATTTTGTGATCCTATCATTAGTCCAAATGTTGCATTGCCTTTTGTGAGCGTTAGCTAAGATTTTGTTCGTCATTGGCAGGTGCACATCTTGCCCAGGGAGATAATGGGTCGGTCCACCTTTGGGCTGTCAATGGGGCTGCTCAAGTGGCTCCCAGTCCACGTGGTGGACCAGATTCTACTGTTCATAGCATGGATGATGCTTGGGGATACTGCTCGGCTTGGGCTAAAGCGGCCTACCATTGGTCCTCTTAAGCTTAAATCACTTTCAGGGAAGACCCCAGTTCTTGACGTCGGCACATTTGCAAAGATTAAGTCTGACGATATCAAGGTTTGTTTCACATCACTTAAGTACAAGGCAACGTGAAAGTGATTGATCGAGGGGATCCATCGATCAATCTCTGCCTTGATTTAGTACTGAGCTGTAATTGTTCCCAATGTTTGAACCGTGCAGGTTCGACCTGCCATAAAACGGATATCAGAACGACATGTAGAGTTTATGGACACACGGTCGGAGGAGTTTGATGCAATTGTGCTTGCCACAGGCTACAAGAGCAACGTTCCCTTCTGGTTAAAGGTACGCTCACTGTTCCACAGCGGCATCTCTGTAATATATTATGGAGTATGTAATTTTAGAGTGGCACTATTTCCCCCTGAGAATCAAGAGGCAAATCTGACCATGTACTGGAAACACTGGAAGAACTCTCCAAATGAATTTAGATCACAGTTGGATGAAAAAAACAGTAACGAGACCTCTGTAAGCTAGATTGACCGTGGCTGTCACATGTCGAATTATATACTAGCAGGAAGTAAGTTGGTAAACTCCTGTGCGTCTGCGTCCTGATCTCCAAATCGTATTTTGCTTTGAAATGGGCAGGACAGGGAGTTGTTTTCCGAAAAAGATGGCTTGCCAAGAAGAGCATTTCCAAATGGGTGGAAGGGTGAGAAGGGGCTCTACTCGGTCGGATTCACCCGACGTGGCCTGATGGGAACCTCGGTCGATGCGACGAAGATTGCTCAAGACATCGAGCAGCAATGGAGGGACAAAGGGAAGCATCCGGACGTGTTGCCCTAGCACACACGTCGCTGTGTTGTTTGCCGCAGTGGCGGGAGGCGTGCCATCGATCTCAAGCTTTGTGAATGCTAGTAGGTTTGGCGAGAAATGATACGGTATTTGGCTATTTGCCGACTTCGACGGTGCGCGCTTGAAGTGACAAAAGGGTGTAATGCATGTGCTGCATGCTGTGTTGCTTGCCGTTTTAGTGCTTGTATAGGGTATTGTATTGTCAAAAAAATTTGTGTAATTTGCTTTTGATGACTAACCATCCTATAGGCATGCAGCTCTGTATCATCCTCGGATGGGTAATATTGAAGTGCCCATGTTCGACAATCGGGCTCTGTTTGGCCTCGACTGATCAATGAATGTAGCTTTGGTTTTTTCTTTCTCGTGTGTAATATATTATCTCTCATGCATAGTTTCGTCAAACTTGCCTAGTAGCTGAAAGTTTTAGAAGTTAGTATTCAGATCAAGATTCCGTCGAACAGTTAATATGTTATACACTTCCACAATTGCTTTGCCCCCATCAAGTTTACTTTCGGCATGGAACTTTTGGGCGCTTGGGAGGTCCCTACCATGTCCGACGGCTCTAGGCCTGAATAAAGAAATATCGGGTACCAACTGGGAATCCGTTTTCCTTTTGGTAGCCATGCACGAAAGTGACGAAAGTTTTGGTTGCTGGGCAGCAGTTTTGCGTATCATGGGCGAAATGACAGCTCGAATGGAACGGACTTGGTACAGAACAGGAGGCCCTACCAAAGTCACTTGGGGGACGAGGTAATTGTTGGCACTGCAAAGACAACAGGAATATTCTAGGGATTTCCTTTCAATGTGGACACGACAGCATGCGACACTCGTACCTGTTCTTGAATTCTTCCTGTAACTTTTTCCTTTTGTTGTTGCTCATCCTGATACCTACATTTTTTTTTGTGAAGACCGCGCGTGCTCAATGTATCATTCTGCATATATCACAAAACAGACCCTGCCTTAATCTGTGCTAGGGATAAATTTAAATCAGACATGGAGCATGTTTTCCTTCTGTTACATAATTTTACATAAGAACGCCATCAGCCAACAAATATCTCATTATGCATAATATATTTTTTTTAAAAAAAATAAGACACTTATATTATATAGGCCATACACTGGTTAAACGGGTGCAAAATTGAGTGGTTTCTTTGCTCTTCTAAATCTACACCTATCTTTCCCCTTTTTTTTCCAAATAATTAACTGGTTTCTTTGCCCAGATTGATGAGTAGCTAACCACGCGTCAAGCAAGGAGCATTTAGGAGCAAGAGTGGTGTATGCTTCGTAATAAACAAATTGTAGATGAGATCTAGACTGGAATGAAGATAAACAGTGGATATGGTCAGATGGAGTAGTGAAGACTGAAGAAATAAAAATTTCAATAATGCCAAGTACAGGGCAGGCACATGCATCTGATGCATGGATGACTTCCCTCCAAGCACGTAGAGCTAACCAGCTGCTGCTGGATTTGACTCCACTTGTGATCTGTGAATATCACAATCATGTTCGAAAGACACCGGTCACTCTCCTCTCTCGAATGTCTGTCCGACCTCTCTCTCACAGCGGGTGTGTGGCTGAAGCAAACCATATCGGCTATGGGACACTACACTCTCTGTAGCATGTACGCCCATGCTCCCAGCCAAAGGGAAGAGAACGAACAAGCGAGTGCAAACATTGTAGCATCTCAAGTAGTGAGCAATAACAGACGTTGCAATCAAGTTGCAGTAGCTTAACTGGCCAGGCGAATCTCTGATGTTACAAGCCATCATGAGGCCTGGCCCGTCATAGCAAAGCGAATCGATGAAATGTACGTAAGTTGCACATAAGTTTCGCCTGAGAAAGCATAGCCCTTGTCATCAACCGCAAAAGAGCATAATATCTCGAGCCGGCGGATGATTAGGCTGACGGCGACTCACCCCCTGTTCTTCCACAGTGGCCGAACTCGATCCGGCCGTATCCATCGACAGTACGTATTAGCTTCCAATCGAACAGGACGGCACCACTGCAGCAGATCCGTTTTCTCAGATGGATGGCAGCGCTGCGCGCATGCCAGGGCAGCCGTCTGCCCCAGTTGGATTAAACAAGGCAAGGAAAGGCTCGCGCCGAGACCCATAGGGCCTGGACCGAAAAGGAGCGGACGGCAGCCGGGCACGGCGCGCATGCAGGCACATGCCGAGCAAATTGCGAAAGCGTACGCCAAACCGAGCGAAAGTCGAAGCCCGAGGCGCGCGGGCACATGCGCGCATGCATGTACGAATCTGCAGCTGGCCCGTCATAAGTTGGATTGTCCCGGCTTCTCCTCCTCCACTGGCCGCCGCCTCCTCTCCTTTGGCGCGTTCGTGCTGTCGTGCAAGCATGCGCTTCTGCGGCATTACCATTCGTATGGCATGCATCTCCCAGGTCCTTGGAAGGCAAAAGCATGCTTCTTTGGGTCCTTCCTTTCCCTCGGCAGAACCGTTGGTCGTGGTATCTTGGGCATGCAATTCTACTCTTTAGCTCACCTTACTCTTTTCATTCGGTACGTAGAACTAGTGGTATAGTTTCCTCTGCATGCCTAGCTACTTGGAGGCAACGGTGAACGGTTCACAAGAAATACTAGTAAAGTTGGGTGCGTGCTTCGGGGCTTTCCTGGAAGACAATGCCCCGAGTGATTTCCGGTGGAACACTTGGTGCTATTTGCCCTTTGGTTAAGGGTATATGCTAAGGAGATTCTTGTAGTCATGTCAAGGCCTCAAGCTTGGGTAGTGCGCACTAGCCAGTGATTCGGTTACCCATAGCCTGCGTCTTTTGTAGCTAAAGGGTACGGTGGTGGATGACTTATGGTTATTTTTTTTGTATAGCTTGAGTATTTATACAAATAAATTAAATATCAATAAATTAATAAGTTGTTTTAAAAAAATTTCTTGATAAGTCATTTCGAAAAATAACAGAGAAACTATCTTATTTATTTGTTCAAAGAAAATCATAAACTGGAAAAACAGAATCAACAAGTGTTACCATAAATGATCAAAAGGCATGAAAAGTCAATGTTAACTAGTTGCCCGTGTTAATCTTGGCCTGGCCTATCCTTTTGCAACTCGGCCCAATCACTTCTTTGGAGTTGTGCGCTTATGCTTGTGATTTACTAGTAAGTAGTAGTAGTACTAGCTAGTAGTGTTCTCTCGGAAAGTGCTCATTGCTCAGCGTAGCTAGTGCATGCCTGGATGCCCCTCGGGAAGGCTACCTTTCGTCTCCTCCTTCCTGGGGCACACCCAGTGGCCGTGCCAGTGATGGTATCTACTAATGCGTTGTAGAATCTAGGTCTCAAATAAGACGTTGCATGCTTGCATCCGCTACCACTAGTTGTTGTCTGCATATGTTGTTGTTAGCTAGCATTACTGCCTCCACCAGGTGGCCGCAGTGGTTGACGCCTCGGTGCCTTTATTCCCAACTGAGGTAGGCATGAATCTAGATATTCATGGAAATGATACGAGCTAATCCGCAAGTTTACGGTGGCATACTACAGAAAATCACATTACAGATGGTTCAGAAACGTCATCACAGACGGTTTTCTAAATTATCTGAATTTATGGGTATAATCCAAGGTTATCACAGACGGTTTTAAAACCGTCTGTGATTATCAGATATCACAGACGGTTTTTACTTAAAAACTGTCTGTGATATTCCTTCCTCCAAATTCTAAATCTATTTCTGTTTATTGGCTAGCCTCAGGAAATGCTAGCCATGCCCTCTGAAACAAGCAGATAATCACAGACATAAAACATACAATTCACACATCTCATTTCATTTCAGATACATCTCACATCTCAATTCATTTCACAGACATAAAACATCCAATTGACAACGCACTTCATTTGATCACAAACATAAAGCATCCATTTCGCAAATCAATTAATTGAATTGAAATAAAATATCCATTAACAAATACACAATTACAAAAGATCTACACTGCATTTGCACTTAAAAAAGGTTCGTTGATTATGTATCTATGGACAGAGAGAGGGGTTATGTGCCTATACTATATACTATATACTAACACAACAAGCAATGTAATATGTACCAATGTAAACTAAGCAACTGCAGTAAACAATGTACCAATGTAGTATGTACCAAATAGCAAATTAAACTAAGCAACTGCAGTAAACAATGTACCAATGTAGTATGTACCAAATAGCAAATTAAACTAAGCTACCACAATAAACAATGTACCAATGTAGTATGTACCAAATAGCAAATTAAACTAAGCAACTGCAGTAAACAATGTACCAATGTAGTATGTACCAAATAGCAAATTAAACTAAGCTACTGCAGTAAACAATGTACCAATATAATATGTACCAAATAGCAAACTAATTAAGCTACCGCAGTAAACAATGTACCTCAGTAATATGTACCAAATAGCAAACTAATTAAGCTACTGCAGTAAACAATGTACCAATGTAATATGTACCAAATAGCAAACTAATTAAGCTACTGCAGTAAACAATGCTCACAATGCTCAAAACCCTAGTCCATCACAGAAACTGCTCACAATACTCAAAACTCTAGTCCATCACAGAAAGTGCTCACAATGCAGACGGTAATCGAGGGGAGGTGGCCGGCGAGGGGCTCGACGAGGGGCTCGGGGGAGGCGGCCGGCGACGGGCTCGACGAGGGGCTTGGGGGAGGCGGCCGGCGACGGGCTCGACGGAGGCGGCCGACGACGGGCTCGGGGATGGCGGCGGCGGGCTCGGGGAGGCAGAGGCGACGACGGGCTCAAGATTTAGTTAGATCTAGATCGAATAACTACGCAGCGCACACGGAAAACCCTAGCCAGTGGGTATATATAGAGAGGTTATCACAGACGGTTCTAAACTTAGAACCGTCTGTGATATCAATATCACAAACGGTTCTAAGTTTATAACCGTCTGTGATAGTTATACTATCACATGCGGTTTTAAACTTAGAACCGTCTGTGATAAGCCTTTGCGACTGTAGTTATTAAGACAACACCAATAACCACAGCTGCATTCATATCAACCACCAAATAGCTGCATTCATATACAACACCAACAAGCTACATTCACACAGTGTATTTCTTGATACATTTTGTCATTCTCAAATACATCACACTGCAGCATTGTTCTATACATAAATGCATGCTAATTCACATGTACATCACACATATACATCACATATACATAAATGCCAATACACATATACATTTTCACATATGCATTTTGTCACACATTTTCACATATACATCTCAAAATTGACTATATCACATATTTTCACATATACATCTCAAAATTGACTACATCAGACAATTTCACATATACATCTCAAAATTGACTACATCACACATTTTCACATATACATCTCAAAATTGTCACACATTTTCACATATACATTCTTATTGTACTTGCTTATTTCCTTTAAAAATTAGCCCTTCATCATGATCAATGCGTACGTAACTAGTTTCGTCACGTTGTTCATCGTCGACCTTTATGCCATTTCCAAAAGGAGGTAACTCGTCAAATTGATTGTATTCCTCCTCGTCCACTACATTCTCCACTCCGACAATTCTCCTTTTTCCATGAAGAACTACATGACGTTTCTTATTTGCCGGGTCGGTTACATAGAAAACTTGAACAACTTGATTGGCGAGTACGAATGGTTCGTCTTTGTACCCGACACGTTGGAGGTCCACGGTCGTGACACCGTACTTGTCAACCTTCACCTGTAGGAAATGCACCCAACGGCAGCGAAATAAGGGGATCTTGAAAACCACATAGTCGAGCTCCCAAATCTCTTCTATGAAGCCATAGTACGAGTTTCTCGACCCATCGGTACTGAATGCATCTATGCGGACACCGCTGTTCTGGTTAGTGCTCTTGACATCCTGAGACTGCGTATAGAATGTGTACCCATTTATGTCATATCCTTGCCATATCACAACTGTAAATGTCGGCCCTTTTGCCAACCATGTCAGCGTCTCACTCGGCGAGCTCCTAGCAATTTGCTCCTTCAACCATTGGTTGAACCGACGGTTGTGTTGCCTCATGATCCAAACATCCGGCCGCTCCGGATTCTATTGCCGAAGCACATCCTTGTGCTGGTCCATATAAGGTGCCACTTCAGTCGTGTGTTGCAACACCGTGAAATGGGCTTGAGTATACGTGTCCATATCTGGAGTGATTGCTTTCCTTCCGATAGTTCTAAGACCCTTCAGCCTCCCCTCATGACGAGATTGAGGGATACCTATCGGTTGAATCTGAGCCATATAATCGACACAAAACTCAATGACCTCTTCGCTTGCATAACCTTCGACGATGCTGCCCTCCGGCCGAGAACGATTCCGTACGTAAGACTTGAGAATTTCCATGAACCTCTCAAATGGGTACATGCTACGTAGGAATACGGGCCCGCACATTTGTATCTCCCACACAACGTGAATAATGAGATGGACCATGATATCGAAAAACGAAGGAGAGAAATACATTTCAAGGTGACATAGAGTCATCACCACCTCATCCTGCAGAGCATCTAGTCCTTCGGGATCGATGATTTTCTGAGCAATTGTGTTAAAGAAATAACATAACCTCATGATTGTCTCTCGGACTTTGATCGGCAAAATATTTCTAATTGCAATAGGGAGCATCTGTGTCATCAGCACATGACAATCATGAGACTTCATGCCATTTAACTTCAAATCTTGCATCGAAACAAGTTTCTTCACGTTGCCGGAGTAACCAGACGGAACTTTGACACCATGCAAGCACTGACACAGTTCTGTTTTCTCAGCCTTGGACAGAGTGTAACACGCAGGGGGAAGGTACGTTCGTCCATTTAAGTTCGAGCTCGGCTCTAATAAGCTCGATAACAGTCAAAATAATTCAAATACACACTAATTTTCAATAATAAGACAAGCTCAAGCTCGAATTCGGCTCGAGTAAGCTCGGTAAGAATTAATATGTATTACCACTACTACAGAAAGCCTCATAGTAGACGCCTCATCACAGACGGTTTTGTGAAACCGTCTCTGATGAACACTATTACAGACGGTTGTAATTAGGAGGCCGTCTGTGGTATTTGTGGGGGGAAAATGGATTATCACAGGCGGTTATTACCGAAGTATCACAGACGGTCTGTATTAAAAACCGTCTGTGATAATCCCATATTATCACAGACGGTTTTTAATATAAAACCGTCTGTGATAAGCTAATTATCACAGACGGTTTTTAATAAAAAACCGTCTGTGATAATTCACAGACGGTTTTTAGTTAAAAACCGTCTGTGATAATGGCTAAGGCATTTATTGCGCTGCTCAGACCGCATCTGTCTTCATTTCGATCCAGATCTATCCACTGCTGCGCACTTTTTCACTCGGGAGGAAGCTAGGCGATTTCAGGCCAGTTAATTTGGTGGGAAGAGGCAGAGATTGAGCTTTGAATATTCAGTCTTTCCTGGTTGCTCTAGATATGGTTAGTAATGTAATTTATTTTTTCTTTAATTGCATTACAATTTAGGTCTAAGTAATCCATTAGTGGTTATTGAAGATGGTTAATTTGTAAAATTGTTGGTTATATAATAGCTGTTGTGTTTGTAATATGAATTGAGCTAGCAAATTAAGTCTCAATATAATAAATGTGGCCCGTATATATGTAGTTATAATTAGTTAATCTAGATTTTAATACTAAGTTGTTATATATGTACGTAACGTAGGACCGAAGCTGGATGTATGCCGCGAGCCGTGTGAGTGAAGAGTACATTAATGGCGTTTCTGCTTTTATAAGAGCCGCCGAGGAGGATATGTTGAATAAGGGGGTGGAATATATGTGCTGTCCATGCACTGACTGCGAGAATTTGAAGATGTTTAAGAACCGAGGGCAAATTGTAGCGCACTTGATTCGGAGGGGTTTCAAAAAAGATTATACGTGTTGGACCAGTCATGACGAAGTGAATGATCATATGCCGCCGGATGACATCGTCGGTGAAGTGAATGATATGCCCCCAGATGACATCGCCGGCGAAGTGAATGATATGCCCCCGGATGACATCGCCGGTGAAGTGAATGACATGCCGCCGGTTGATGTCGATTGTGGCTCGGATTCGGATAGGTTGCACGATGATAATCTGAATCAGATGCTTCGCGATGTAGAAGAGAACTATGATGAGAGAGAGTATGTTAAATTCCGTGGCTTGATGGAGGACTCAGAGAAACCTTTGTACACGAGCTGCAAGTACACGAGGTTGTCGGCCGTGCTTGAACTGTTGAAATTGAAGGCAAGCAACGGTTGGTCCGACAAGAGTTTCACGGCGCTGCTAGGTCTTTTAGCGGACATGCTTCCGGAGGGAAATGAGTTGCCTAAAACCACGTATAAAGCCAAGAAGGTTCTTTGTCCATTGGGAATGGAAGTAGAAAGAATACATGCATGCCCGAACGACTGTATCCTCTACCGTAAAGAGTATGCAAACATGCATGTATGTCCGGTGTGCAACGCATCCCGATACAAACGTAACAATCAATCAGATGATGGCGAGGGAACAGAGGCGAAGAAAGGACCTCCTGCTAAGGTGGTATGGTATTTTCCTATAATTCCCCGTTTGAAAAGGTTTTTTGCAAATCCAAAGGAGGCAAAACTGCTGCGTTGGCACTCGGAGGAGCGCAAGAAGGATGGAATGATAAGACACCTTGCTGATTCCGCGCAGTGGAGAAACATCGATAGGAGTTTTGCAGAGTTCGGTGCAGAACCAAGGAATATAAGGTTTGGACTGAGTACAGATGGAATGAATCCTTTCAGTAGCATGAGCAGCCGACACAGCACATGGCCCGTGACTCTCTGCATCTATAACTTTCCTCCTTGGTTGTGTATGAAGCGAAAGTACATTTTGCTGTCGATACTTATTCAAGGGCCAAAACAACCTGGGAATGATATCGATGTGTTCCTAGCACCGTTGGTGGAAGATCTAAAAGTACTGTGGAACGAAGGGGTACAGGTATGGGATGCATACAAACGAGAGAACTTCACTCTGCGCTCCTTATTGTTCTGCACCATAAATGATTATCCTGCCCTTGGTAACCTATCGGGCCATAGTACAAAAGGTGCCAAAGCTTGTACTCACTGTTTAGATGGTACCGAGAGTGTGTGGCTGAGACACTCACGCAAAATCGTCTACATGCGTCACCGCCGGTTCCTTCGGAGGGCTCACCCATACCGCAAGATGAAGCAACAATTTGATGGAGAGAAGGAAGATGGTTCAGCTCCAAGGCATTTAAGGGGACACGAGGTTTATGATATGGTTAAGGATTTAGATGTTGTCCTCAGAAAGGGACGTAAATTGAGGGCTCATGAGAAGAACACCTGGAAGAAGAGATCAATATTTTGGGACTTACCTTATTGGGAGTACCTAGATGTTCGGCACTGCATCGACGTCATGCACGTAGAAAAGAATGTGTGTGACAGCTTGATTGGTCTCTTACTGAACATCCGTGATAAAACAAAGGATGGCGTCAACGCACGGCTTGACTTGGCTGACATGGACATCAGGCCTGAGTTAGCACCGACACACACTGATAATGGACGAACGTACCTTCCCCCTGCGTGTTACACTCTGTCCAAGGCTGAGAAAACAGAACTGTGCCAGTGCTTGCATGGTGTCAAAGTTCCGTCTGGTTACTCCGGCAATGTGAAGAAACTTGTTTCGATGCAAGATTTGAAGTTAAATGGCATGAAGTCTCATGATTGTCATGTGCTGATGACACAGATGCTCCCTATTGCAATTAGAAATATTTTGCCGATCAAAGTCCGAGAGACAATCATGAGGCTATGTTATTTCTTTAACACAATTGCTCAGAAGGTCATCGATCCCGAAGGACTAGATGCTCTGCAGGACGAGGTGGTGATGACTCTATGTCACCTTGAAATGTATTTTCCTCCTTCGTTTTTCGATATCATGGTCCATCTCATTGTTCACGTTGTGTGGGAGATAAAAATGTGCGGGTCCGTATTCCTACGTAGCATGTACCCATTTGAGAGGTTCATGGGAATTCTCAAGTCCTACGTACGGAATCGTTCTCGGCCGGAGGGCAGCATCGTCGAAGGTTATGCAAGCGAAGAGGTCATTGAGTTTTGTGTCGATTATATGGCTCAGATTCAACCGATAGGTGTCCCTCAATCTCGTCATGAGGGGAGGCTGAAGGGTCTCGGAACTATCGGAAGGAAAGCAATCACTCCAGATGGACACGTATACTCAAGCCCATTTCACGGTGTTGCAACACATGACTGAAGTGGCCCCTTATGTGGACCAGCACAAGGATGTGCTTCGGCAACAAAATCCGGAGCGGCCGGATGTTTGGATCATGAGGCAACACAACCGTTGGTTCAACCAATGGTTGAAGGAGCAAATCGCTAGGAGCTCGCCGAGTGAGACGCTGACATGGTTGGCAAAAGGGCCGACATTTACAGTTGTGACATGGCAAGGATATGACATAAATGGGTACACATTCTATACGCAGTCTCAGGATGTCAAGAGCACTAACCAGAACAGCGGTGTCCGCATAGATGCATTCAGTACCGATGGGTCGAGAAACTCGTACTATGGCTTCATAGAAGAGATTTGGGAGCTCGACTATGTGGTTTTCAAAATCTCCTTATTTCGCTGCCGTTGGGTGCATCTCCCACAGGTGAAGGTTGACAAGTACGGTGTCACGACCGTGGACCTCCAACGTGTCGGGTACAAAGACGAACCATTCGTACTCGCCAATCAAGTTTTTCAAGTTTTCTATGTAACCGACCCGGCAAATAAGAAACGCCATGTAGTTCTTCATGGAAAAAGGAGAATTGTTGGAGTGGAGAATGTAGTGGACGAGGAGGAATACAATCAATTTGACGAGTTACCACCTTTTGGAAATGGCATAAGGGTCGACGATCAACAACGTGACGAAACTAGTTACGTACGCATTGATCATGATGAAGGGCTAATTTTTAAAGGAAATGTGTGATGTAGTCAATTTTGAGATGTATATGTGAAAATATGTGATGTAGTCAATTTTGAGATGTATATGTGAAAATGTGTGATGTAGTCAATTTTGAGATGTATATGTGAAAATGTGTGATGTAGTCAATTTTGAGATGTATATGTGAAAATGTGTGATGTAGTCAATTTTGAGATGTATATGTGAAAATGTGTGATGTAGTCAATTTTGAGATGTATATGTGAAAATGTGTGATGTAGTCAATTTTGAGATGTACATGTGAAAATGTGTGATGTAGTCAATTTTCAGATGTGTATGTGAAAATGTGTGACAAAAATGAATGCAGACTGATAAAATGTGTAAATGAATGCAGCTGGTAGGTAGTTGATCATGAATGCAGATGGTTGGCTGTTGATCATGAATGACTACAGTTGGGCACAGTCTTATCACAGACGGTTCTAAACTTAGAACCGTCTGGGATATGAATATCACAGACGGTTCGAAGTTTAGAACCGTCTGTGATAAGCCTACTATCTCAGACGGTTCTAAACGTAGAACCATCTGAGATAGTATGCTTATTACAGACGGTTCTAAGTTTAGAACCGTCTGTGATATTCATATCCCAGACGGTTCTAAGTTTAGAACCGTCTGTAATAATCCGCTATATATACCCGTGTCTAGGGTTTTCCGTGTATTATGCAGTTATTCTAATATCTAAATCCCGGTCTGCCTCCCCCGAGCCCTCGCCGCCGCCTCCCTCGAGCCCTCGCCGGCCGCCTCACTCGAGCCCTCCCCGGCCGCCTCACTCGAGCCCGTCGTCGCCGCCGCCTCCCCGAGCCCGGGGCCTCCTCCTCCTGCGTCGCCGCCGCCTCCTCCTCCTCCTCCGTCTCCGTCCCCGGGGCCTCCTCCTCCTCCTCCGTCGTCGCCGGCCGCCTCCCCGAGCCCGGGGCCTCCTCCTCCTGCGTCGCCGCCGCCTCCTCCTCCTCCTCCGTCGTCGTCGCCTCCTCCTCCTCCGTCGTCGCCGCCTCCTCCTCCGTCACCAAAACCCTAAGGTCATCAAATCCCTCCCCGAGCTTCATGCTTACTGTTAGGGTTGATACTTCATACTGATGCCTGTGGGATTTACAGTTGCTCGATGATGATAAATTCATATACTGAGATTGGTTCATTCGGTCTTTGAGCTCTAATAGCTGTTATATACAATCTTCCATATACTGAGATTGCCTGTGGGATTTACAGTTGCTCGATGATGATAAATTCATATACTGAGATTGGTTCATTCGGTCTTTGAGCTCTAATAGTTGTTATATACAATCTTCCATATACTGAGATTGCCTGTGGGATTTACAGTTATGGCATGTTATTAAATTGAGCTCTAATAGATTGGTTCATTCGGTCTTTGAGCTCTAATAGCTGTTATCTGTTATATACAATCTTCCATATATTCCTGTCTGAATATATGCATGCTGAATATATCTTGATCTTGAGATTGTAGAGTTTGTATCTAGAGCTCAAAAGACTGAATTCATTATTTGGCATAACCAATCAAGGAAGAGTATATGATTTAGTAGCGGGACGGCCAAGATTAATCTTGTGCAACCCTACAATTTGAGAGCACATATTCATGTTGAGACTGTTATTGATTCTATTATTTGGTTTATAGTATTAGCAACTAAAGTAGGTGCTAAGATAGGCACATCACCCCCTCTCTATGTCCATATCACCCCCTCCCTTCTCCCCCTCCCCTCTACTCCTCTCTTTCAATTCAATATGATCACATTCTCATCTTATCTTAATAGACCCACAAAATGAGCAACATGTCACCCGCGCATTCTTCAGCATCATCGCCGGAGGCGTCCGCTCCAACATCAAGACGCCAAGGAAGAGGGATATCAAAGAAGCCTCAGAGCCGACAGACCATCACAGCGGTAAACGCAGCTGGGGTCCCTATCCTTCCTAAGCAAGCGGTAAACGCATTCCGAACCATGGTCGGAATAGTTGCACGACAACGAATTGAGATCACATACAATTCGTGGAAGAACGTGCCTGACAGTCGGAAACGTGAGCTGTGGACCGAAATTTTGGCATCGTTCGAGTTCCCAGAAGAACACTTACACGCTGTGGAACGACAAACCTACCAAGCGGCGTGCAAAGCATGGAAGAACTTCAAGAGCACGCTTGTCAAGAAATACGTGGAGACGGACGAAACGCCTTTCACTACATACTCATTCCTGGAACCACAATGGGAAGAGTTCAAGGCGATGAAAACGACCGAAGAGTTCAAAAGTACAAGTTTGGCGCACAAGGCCCTCCAGGAAAAAAACACGCACCCCCACAGACTTGGCACAGCTGGGTATGCGGGTAAAATCCCGCAATGGAGGTTGGAGGATGAGCTGGCAGCTGCAGAGGACATCGCCCCGCCGTTTTCCAATATCCCGGATGACCGCGCTCGAAATTGGCTTAGAGCAAGGTCATCTACAATGACATCGGGGGAAGTCTCCTTTCGAAACCCTGCAGACCAGCAAGTGTCCCAGCACCTGGTAAGATATCGATTGAACTACGTAGCTTGTAATTACTCCACAACTTCGTACGAATTGAAATGACATCTCGTGCTCTTGCAGGAAGAGCTGAGTTTTCAATCTACGGAGGGATCATTCCAGGGAACAAGGGAGAATGATATGCTCTCCGTGGCCCTGGGAAACAAGGAGCACCCGAGCCGTACGAGAGGCCTTGGGCTTTACGTTCCATGGAAACATGGTTTCCAAGATGACTCTGACATGTATCGGCGCAGGAAGAGAAACAAAGGAGAGCGTGACGCACAACTACGCGAAGAGATCAAGGCATCTCTTAAACAGGAGCTACTGGGTTCGATGGCTGATATAATCAGAGATGAGGTGCGGAAACAGACAGAAAGTCAGCAGGCCGCCACCGCCGCTGCTGCGCTAGCTAGCCCGCACAACCGTCCGAGTAGCTGCGCGTCCAATCCGACGCAAATCCAGTCCAAATTTCCTGTGGACGACATCCAGGTAATAATTATTACCTCTCGAATGCTTGCTCCATTGGTAGGCCTATTCGAGTAGCTAATTTTGTATCGTTATGTAGGAGCCTACGAATTGCAAGCTCCAAGTGAGATATGGCTCCGTTCCCTTGTACGCTGCTTGGGGCCAGGCATATTCGTCTGGTATCGGGGCCATGGTGCACGGTCAAGCTTTAGCGCCAGGCTTCGCAAAAGTTAATGTGGATGGTGTGCATGTCAATTTTGAGGTGGTCCCGCTACCGAAGCCCCCCAACGACGAGATCATGACTCTAGGACAGGCCATCGGAACATTCATCCAGTGGCCCAAAAGCGACATCTCCCTGGAGTCTTCTTCACCGGTGGCAGGACCAGAGCAACATGCACTGGTTCCATCTCCATTACAACACCAGTCGGTTCCACCACCGGATACTGCACCGGTGCTATCTCCACTGGTCATACTCTCGCCAGAGCAACTTGCACTGGTGCCATCTCCATTACAAGACCAGTCGGTTCCACCACCGGATACTGCACCGGTGCTATCTCCACGGGTCCTATTCTCGCCAGAGCAACTTGCACCGCTGCTGCCGACTGCCGTTAAGTCGGCCTATAGCCGAAGCAGCAAGGGCAAAGCAAAGAAGACCAATGATGATATTTCGTACCAACCTTTGGCCCGCAAATTCGTGCTTGGTCAGCCGTTGCTCGAGGAAAAATACCTCGAAAAGCTACCATATAGTTGCACGCAATTGCACATGTGGTATATGCAGCAGTCCAATAAGCCAGAGGGAGAACGGACCTCAAGTATCACTGTCAAATTCACGTCGGATGATTTACACCACAGTCTTCAAGAGTGTATGTTCGTGGTCGCCTTTGAGGATTTATTCGATCTGTTCACGTTCAACGCTCTTGACGTCTCAATCCTTCGATGCTGGACGCTGTAAGTGTGTACAATCACAGTCTCCGTTAATGTCATACCGATAAATGCCATATCTAATTTTTTGCTTTCGTGTGTATATATATAGACACATGCTGATTAAAGCTAGATCATCCAACTTATCAGTTGGTTTCTTCGACCCACAATTGGTCGCCAAGCAAACCATTGACCAGGATACACCCCTCGTCGAGAGGTACATTGCAGCAGGACTGCTGGGTTGCGTCAAGAAGGATTATGTACTTATGCCCTTCCTTCAAAACTTTCATTGGATTTTAGTAGTAATTGTACCAAAATGGAACAAGGTATTTTACCTTGATTCCCTAAGTAAGAATAAAATGGACTTCACAGTTCTCAGCCAAGTAATCGATAGGTAAGCACATATTCCCCATACATATCTACATTGTACTTTCTTTCCTTCCGAATGATTAAGGTTAACTTTTTCGAATTACGTAGGGCGTTTGCCACGTACATTGAAAAGGGAGGTGACTCGAAGCGCGGGGCCAAAGGCTTGCTGACACATGTTCGAGATTTTAAGGTATTCGCTATTTCACATTAATTAATCCTATGCAACAGTTGGTACTAATGCCTCTTGAACTAACACATTCCATTTTTTGCAGTGTCACCAGCAGGAGTCGGGCAACACATGTGGATACTACGTTTGCCAACATATGGAACTACTCCTCGATTCCTCGAGGCTCACCAATCGCAAGGTTTGTCACTCTTCTCATAATTACTTCATACTTAACACGTTACATATATACGCACATTGATATTCCTATCGACAGGTTGCGTCCATCCCGTCAACTGCATTGAAACAGCCTGTTCTTGGAGGGATTCGAGGAGAGTTGGCGTACTTTTTGCTGACTCAAGTCATAACGCCAGGAGGACGGTTCTACTGCGCACCATGATTTCTTATTGATCTTATCACTAAGTGCAAATGCAGTGCACATCTTTTGTAAATGAGATGTGTTAATGGACATTTCATTTCAATTCAATTAATCGATTTGCGAAATGGATGCATGCTTTATGTTTGTGAAATGAAGTGCGATGTCAATGTGATGTTTTATGTCTGTGAAATGTATCTGAAAGGAAATGAGATGTGTGAATTGTATGTTTTTTGTCTGTGATTATCTGCTTGTTTCAGAGGGCATGGCTAGCATTTCCTGAGGCTAGCTATAAACAGAAATAGATTCTGCTGGGGTGGAGGAGTATCACAGACGGTTTTTTATTAAAAACCGTCTGTGATTATGCGATATCACAGACGGTTTTTTTATTAAAAACCGTCTGTGATTATGCGATATCACAGACGGT
The DNA here is from genome assembly GCA_017311315.1 of Dendrocalamus latiflorus. NCBI lineage: Eukaryota > Viridiplantae > Streptophyta > Magnoliopsida > Poales > Poaceae > Dendrocalamus > Dendrocalamus latiflorus. The sequence goes on along the minus strand of CM029665.1, from coordinate 17,913,415 downwards.
TTTTTATTAAAAACCGTCTGTGATTATCCGATATCACAGACGGTTTTTTATTAAAAAACCGTCTGTGATATCGGATAATCACAGACGGTTTTTAATAAAAAACCGTCTGTGATATCGCATAATCACAGACGGTTCGAAAACCGTCTGTGATAACTTGGATTATCACTGACCCATAATTTCAGACGGTTCAGAAAACCGTCTGTGATGACGTTTCTGAACCGTCTGTAATGTGGATTTCTGTAGTAGTGTACTATTTAAGCTCGAATCGGGGCTCGCGAACTATTCGAGCTCGGCTCGGTAAAGCTCGCGAGCTCGAGATCAAGCTCGAATTCGGCTCGTTTAAAGTTCGAACCGAACTCGAATCGAGCCTAAAACGAGCCGAACTCGAATAGCTCGCGAGCTTCGAGCTTTTTTTACAGCCCTAGTTGACGCCGTCCTTTGTTTTATCACGGATGTTCAGTAAGAGACCAATCAAGCTGTCGCATACATTCTTTTCTACGTGCATGACGTCAATGCAGTGTCGAACATCTAGGTACTCCCAATAAGGTAAGTCCCAAAATATTGATCTCTTCTTCCAGGTGTTCTTCTCATGAGCCCTCAATTTACGTCCCTTTCCGAGCACAACATCTAAATCCTTAACCATATCATATACCTCGTGTCCCCTTAAATGCCTTGAAGCTGAACCGTCTTCCTTCTCTCCGTCAAATTGTTTTTTCATCTTGCGGTATGGGTGAGCCCTCCGAAGGAACCGGCGGTGACGCATGTAGACGGTTTGCGTGAGTGGTTCAGCCACACACTCTCGGTACAATCTAAACAGTGAGTACAAGCTTTGGCACCTTTTGTACTATGGCCCGATAGGTTACCAAGGGCAGGATAATCATTTATGGTGCAGAACAATAAGGAGCGCAGAGTGAAGTTCTCTCGTTTGTATGCATCCCATACCTGTACCCCTTCGTTCCACAGTACTTTTAGATCTTCCGCCAACGGTGCTAGGAACACATCAATATCATTCCCAGGTTGTTTTGGCCCTTGGATAAGTATCGACAGCAAAATATACTTTCGCTTCATACACAACCAAGGAGGAAGGTTATAGATGCAGAGAGTCACGGGCCATGTGCTATGTCGACTGCTCATGCTACTGAAAGGATTCATTCCATCTGTACTCAGTCCAAACCTTATATTCCTTGGTTCTGCACCGAAGTCTGCAAAACTCCTATCGATGTTTTTCCACTGCGCGGAATCAGCAAGGTGTCTTAGCATTCCATCCTTCTTGAGCTCCTCCGAGTGCCAACGCAGCAGTTTTGCCTCCTTTGGATTTGCAAAAAACCTTTTCAAACGGGGAATTATAGGAAAATACCATGCCACCTTAGCAGGAGGTCCTTTCTTCGCCTCTGTTCCCTCGCCATCATCTGATTGATTGTTACGTTTGTATCGAGATGCGTTGCACACCGGACATACATGCATGTTTGCATACACTTTACGGTAGAGGATACAATTGTTCGGGCATGCATGTATTCTTTCTACTTCCATTCCCAACGGACAAAAAACCTTCTTGGATTTATACGTGGTTTTAGGCAACTCATTTCCCTCCGGAAGCATGTCCGCTAAAAGACCTAGCAGCGCCGTGAAACTCTTGTCGGACCAACCGTTGCTTGCCTTCAATTTCAACAGTTCAAGCACGGCCGACAACCTCGTGTACTTGCAGCCCGTGTACAAAGGTTTCTCCGAGTCCTCCATCAAGCCCCGGAATTTAACATACTCTCTCTCATCAAAGTTCTCTTCTACATCGCGAAGCATCTGATCCAGATTATCATCGTGCAACCTATCCGAATCCAAACGACAATCGACATCATCTGGCGGCATGTCATTCACTTCACCGGTGATGTCATCCGGCGGCATATCATTCACTTCACTGGCGATGTCATCTGGCGGCATATGATCATTCACTTCGCCATGACTGGTCCAACACGTATAATCCTTTTTGAAACCCCTCCGAATCAAGTGCGCTTCAATTTGCCCTCGGTTCTTAAACATCTTCAAATTCTCGCAGTCAGTGCATGGACATCACATATATTCCACCCCCTTATTCAACATATCCTCCTCGGCGGCTCTTATAAAAGCAGACACGCCATTAATGTACTCTTCACTCACACGGCTCGCGGCATACATCTAGCTTCGGTCCTACGTTACGTACATATATAACAACTTAGTATTAAAATTTAGATCAACTAATTATTAATACATATATACCGGCCACATTTATTATATTGAGACTTAATTTGCTAGCTCAATTCATATTATAAACACAACAGCTATTATATAACCAACAATTTTGCAAATTAACCATCTTCAATAACACTCATGGATTACTTAGACCTAAATTGTAATGCAATTAAAGAAAAAATAAATTTCATTACTAACCATATCTAGAGCAACCAGGAAAGTATAAATCTTCAAAGCTCAATCTCTGCCTCTTCCCACCAAATTAACTGGCCTGAAATCGCCTAGCTTCCTCCCGAGTGAAAAAGTGCGCAGCAGTGGCTAGATCTGGATCGAAATGAAGACAGATGCGGTCTGAGCAGCGCAATAAATGCCTTAGTGCCATTATCACAGATGGTTTTTAATTAAAAACCGTCTGTGAATTATCACAGACGGTTCTTAATATAGACCGACCGTCTGTGATACTCCTTTTTCCCGCCACAAATACCACAGACGGCCTCCAAATTACAACCGTCTGTAATAGTGTTCATCACAGACGGTTTCACAAAACCGTCTGTGATGAGGTGTCTACTATAAGACTTTCTGTATTAGTGGTATAAACTTACGTCATGCCAATGCACCGTGTTTACATCCTTTACTCTAGGTAGGCTAGCTATACTAGAGACCTAGAGTTCCAGCGGAACTAAGTTTGCATGAATATACATCGCTCTCATAAGTTTCCGATCATGCATATGCACGACTATTAAATTAAACTAGCAAGGTGATCTTGCGTGGGCATCATTTCTAAATTACGTTTAAATGGTTTGGCTATATACGTGTGTTGATTATGTTGTTTGAATAGCAAAATCATATGGATGGGAAAGGACTACACTTAGAATACATCTGGTTGCAAAACACATTATATACAATTCAAATATCAGATTTTTTAAAAAAACATTTTTAATTTGATTTTATTTTTGTTATTGCAAAATTGTTTCATTTATGCTATTTTAATATTATTTAGTATAATAGAGAATATAGAATTTCATATATTATAATATAGAATATCGATTATATCGTTAGGAGAAAATAGTTGTAAATCATTCATAGCTAAATATCATTAATAGTCCAGCCAACATTGTCCTCTTCTAGAAGCGCATCCTTATTAAATGTATTAATTTTCCAAATATGTATGGCCGTTTCTTTATAAATGTTTAAGCGGCATCTCCAACAAAAACCACCCATAACCACTCTAATAGTAGGGACAATACTTGACTCTACAAATTATTAAACACTGGCCCACATGTGCCATACCCCTTTGCGAATGTTGTCTCCTTGCATGAGAGGCAATTTGAGTTGTCTTCTATGTTCTCTCTTCTTCACGTCACAAAAAATCTATATGGCAAGGTTTATAGATAACCAATAACACACCTTTGGACACGCCATTAAAAATCATATCCATATTCATCTTCTTTCTTTTCACATAATGTGCACTATTTGTTTAAGACGGTCACTTGAAAACCCGAAATATTCACATATTCACCAAAATATTTGTGTATCACCTTCGTCATTTGTCAATCATCAATGGATGAATGTTAACGGTTTTACCTGATATATTATACATCATTGCACTTGCACGCATCTAAAAGCAATCCAAAGACAGAGAGACTTGGTGCCTAAACACCATGATGCCCCATTTTAGCGTCATACACCCCCCACACACACTGCGCTATTCTATGCCTGCGCACATTGTGTACGCTGGAAAGTTATTGTGTGTGAGTGAAGTTACTATCAAATAAATGTGCATGCAATTTATAACTTGTATATATTGCATATGTTATCATGTTTTTCTTTAGACTTGTAATTGTATAATGCAAAGAACGGCGGGACCATTCAATATAGGGAGATTGGATCATATACCCTCCCTTTAGTTGGGAAATTGAGGATTTACCCTCCACATCTCAATGACACGTGGGGTCATCATAAGTCACTGACACGTGGGTCAGGAGGGTAAATCCTCAATTTCCATCTAAATGGAGGGTATATGATCAATGTTTTCTTCAATATACTCTTAATCCAATCTAATCTTACTAACTGCATCAGACTAATCCTTCTACTATTACCTTAGGCCATTTGGAACGCAAGAATCAACTTCCTGTATGAATTAAATTCTTATGAAATTCTTACAAAAATCCTATGTTCCAAACATGGCCTTAAGTTAGACGAATCAATGGCAAAAGGCTAGTTTGAGTTGGTTGGGAAGCGCACTACAACACACCAGTGGCGTGGAGAGAATGCATGCAATTTGGTCAAGCTCAAGCACGAGCTTTTTTATGCTTTTGACTTTTTTTTCTAGGATTTATCCTTTGTTTTTCTAATCTCGTTTTCCCCTAGTTAGTGCCTCTTTTCTTTTGTTTTTTTTTTTGGCCCGAATCCTTTACTTCGGTGGCATGCACACTGTTTTTCCCCCATCCGGTGCTTGGTCATTTTAATGGGGCCATCAAGGACTTTCATTTTTTTTCTACCTTCTAGGATTCTTTTTTTCAAGACATACTTTGTAGGATTCTATGGTGAGTATTTTGTCTCATACGATTCTTTATTTTACCTGATGGTTATGTTTTATTAACCAAAATTGGATCCACTGGATGTTTATATTTTTTGTGAGAATTTATAGATTAATTATCTTTTTTATTAGCAGTTGTAAAAGATCTGTTATAGATTTTTCAACAGTACAATTGCGTGCTTAGATATTAATTGTAATTGATATACAAATTTAATAGCTATGATTAAAATTTTAGTTGTAGTTGTTATACAATTGTATGTAGCGACTACAATATTGTAGCCACAGACATGCCTGGTCGATTTCCTATAATTATTGCAAGCACAATACAAAACTTATCTTGATCTAATCTTACTAATTAATATATGGTACATATTAGCCAATACATTGCTAAGTGATGTCGCTACCAAAAACCCAATGTTTCGTCATGAGCGTAAATTTTACAGACAGAAGCGCTTAGCCTGAGGGTTATTGCCTGACGGGTGGCCACCAAGAAATTATTCTGACGGTTTACCTTGTTTTCCAAACGTTTTTTTTTTCTTCACGAAAGATCAAAGATCTGGTAGTGTGTAGAACTCTTTCCATACTATATGAATATATGTTACATGAATAGAATTAAGATAGCCTGGTCAATTTCCTATTGTTATTGCATGGCACAGTTCAAACTTATCTCCATCTAATCTTACTAATATATGGTACATACTACCAAATACATTGCTAGCTAGGTGATGTCGCTACCAGAAACCCAATGTTTCGTGACTGAAGGCGTTTGGGAATAACGCACATAGCGATTTGATTAGGAGCCCTTGGCTTATATAGAGTACATGCAGATAGAGTCCGGATAGGATTCTATGCCAAGATAAGTTTAAACCCCTAAACATGGAAGCTATCTCCAGAGATATGCTGTGAACTCCGGCGGCAACACATGCACGTGCCGTGCATGAGTTTGCTTGGCTAACACCCCCCCGCAGTTGGAACGGGAGCAGGGCGGACATTCAAACTGGAGCAAAATTCCCGAAAGATGGTCGTAGGGAGACCCTTGGTGAAGATATCTGCGTACTGCGAGCTTGTGGGCACATGAAGCACACGGACCTCGCCGAGAGCCACGCGCTCTCGCACAAAGTGCAGATCGATCTCGACATGTTTCGTCCGCTGATGTTGGACGGGGTTAGTCGAGAGATAAACCGCACTAATGTTGTCGCAGAAAACCACAGTGGCACGCTGGAGAGGGCGATGAAGCTCGGCTAGTAATTGACGAAGCCAGCAGGACTCGGCGACAGCGTTGGCAACAGCGCGATATTCTGCCTCGGCACTGGAGCGAGAGACCGTCTGTTGTCGCTTGGACGACCATGAAATAAGGTTATCACCGAGGAAAACACCATATCCTGAAGTGGATTTGCGGGTGTCAGGACACCCAGCCCAGTCAGCATCGGTGTAGGCGGTGAGTGAAGTCGGTGAAGTCCGATGCAGCTGAAGACCATGATCGATGGTGCCTTTTAGGTAGCGCAGAATGCGTTTGAGAAGATTTGCATGAGGCTCGCGTGGGTCATGCATGTGAAGACATGCTTGCTGAACTGCGTACGCGATGTCCGGACGAGTGAACGTCAGGTACTGGAGAGCACCAGCGATGCTCCTGTAGTCAGTAGGATTTGCCACTGGGTTTCCTGCGGTAGGGAGTTTGGCGTTGGTGTCGACAGGCGTACTGCACGGGTGGCAGTTGGTCATGCCGGCCCGAGCGAGGATGTCCTCGATGTACTGGCGCTGTGAGAGGAAAAATCCGGAGGCGGTACGCTCGACGGAGACGCCGAGGAAGAAGTGTAAGTCGCCGAGGTCCTTGAGTGAAAATTCACGGTGAAGCGAATTAATCATCTGTCGGAGAAGATTTGGTGACGATGCGGTGAGCACAATGTCGTCGACGTACAGCAGAAGATAGACAGTGTCGGTGTTGTGCCGGTAGATGAACAATGAAGGATCAGCCTTGGATGCCGTGAAACCCAGCGAGGCAAGGTAGGTGGCAAAACGACTGAACCAAGCCCGTGGAGCTTGTTTGAGGCCGTAGAGGGACCGGTTGAGGCGACAAACATGCGTGCTTCGTGTTGGGTCGACGAAGCCAGACGGTTGTTGACAGTAGACGACTTCTGTGAGCGTGCCATTGAGGAAGGCGTTGTTGACGTCGAGTTGATGCACCGGCCATCCGTTAGCCAGTGCAATGGTGAGGACAGTGCGAACGGTGGCTGGTTTTACAACCGGGCTGAACGTCTCACCGAAGTCTACGCCGGGGCGTTGAGAGAAACCCCGGAGTACCCACCGTGCCTTGTATCGACCCAAGGAGCCATCAGGCTTCAACTTGTGTCGAAAAATCCACTTCCCTGAAACAACATTAGTGCCTGGAGGTTTTGGAACAAGAACCCATGTGTTGTTAGATTGTAGTGCATCAAACTCGCGCTGCATTGCGAGACGCCAATTGTCGTCGTTGAGCGCGGCACGGTAGGTGCGTGGAATTGGTGAAGGGGCGTCGACATGAAGATTTAACCTGTCCACTGGAAGTCGAAAACCTCGCTTACCACGGGTGATCATTGAGTGATCATTGACCACAGGGGTGACAGCCTCAGCCGCAGGTGGTAGAGGTTCTGGTGTGGCGTTCGTCGGGTCCGCAGGCGCCGGTGCAGTAGAATGAGCGGCCTGCTGAGAAACCGGAGAAGCGGACGCGGAGTGCTGCACAGCCGACGGAGAAAACGCAGGCGCCAGCGCAGGGAGATGCGCGGCCTGCACGTTCTGCATGGCATGCGGATGGATCGCAGGCGCCGGAGCAGGAAGTTGCGTGGCCTGCACGTTCTGCATGTCATGTGGACTGATCGCAGGCGCCAGCGCAGGAAGCTGCGCGGCCTGCTGGAGGGCTGCAGGTGCCAACGCAGTGGATTGCGTGGCCTGCAAGTGAGCTGCTGTCGTGGACGCCGAGGCAAGCGGAAGCGACGTAGCGACGGGAGATGAGACAGACGTCCTGGGACGAGCAATGGGTGGTAATGCAGCAGCTGATGTGTGTGCAGCGTGAGCCAGGAAATCAAAGTCCGTAGGAGCCGGTAAGGTGGATTTTTTAGAGAAAGGAAAAGAGTGTTCATCAAAGGTAACGTGGCGAGAGATGATAATGCGGTTTGTAGTGAGATCAAGGCAGCGATACCCCTTGTGATGAGCTGGATATCCCAAAAAAACGCAAGCCGCGGATCGTGGGGCGAGCTTATGAGCGGCAGTGGCGGAGAGATTTGGATAACACCTACAACCGAAGACTCGGAGATGTGAGTAATCAGGAGGAGACCCAAATAAAGCCTGGTGTGGGATGCCGAAATTGAGGGATTTGGTGGGGTGGAGGTTAAGAAGGTAGGTGGCGGTGTGAAGTGCCTCGACCCAGTAGGAAGGTGGCATACTGGCTTGAAACAGAAGGGAACGTATAATGTCGTTGGTAGTGCGAATGATGCGTTCCGCCTTACCGTTTTGTTGAGATGTGTGTGGGCATGACATGCGGAGTGCGATGCCATGGGAGAGAAGATGCAGCCGCATGGTGTGATTATCGAATTCGCCACCATTGTCACATTGGATGCTACGGACAGTGGCGGAAAATTGAGTGCCAACATAAGCAAAGAAATTTTGAAGTGTGTCATACACAGCAGACTTTAGGCGAAGTGGGAATGTCCACAGATAATGAGTAAAATCATCGAGGATGACAAGATAGTATTTATAGCCAGAAATGCTAGGAACGGGCGAGGTCCAAAGATCACAGTGAATCAAAGCAAAAGCTTTATTAGTTCTAGTAGTAGAAGCATGAAACGGAAGACGAACATGACGACCTAATTGGCATGCATGACATAACGAATCTATGGAATCTTTGGTACATGAAATGTGAGATGCACTGGCTAGATGCGATAAAGCTTGAAGACTAGGATGACCGAGTCGCCGATGCCATAAAGTGGAGGACGGTGTGGTGACGGCGAGAGCATGCGATGTGGGCGGTGGCCAATGGAGAGGATATAGGTCACCACGGCTATTGCACCTGATGATCACGTTCTTGGTTTGAAGATCCTTCACAGAAAGACCAAAAGGGTCAAACTCAACTGAGACGTGATTATCTAAAGTGAATCGACGAACAGAAATAAGGTTCTTGATTAGGTGAGGTGTAACAAGAACATTATTTAACCGGAAACTATGAGATGGAGTGCAAATAGATGCAGTGCCCGTGTGGGTAATTGGAATACGTGAACCATTACCGACAATAGCAAATTGAGCTGCAGTAGAAGAATTGCGAGTGGTGGAGGAAAGGGTACCATGGTCGGAAGTCATATGAGCGGACGCCCCAGAGTCCATATACCATTCGGAAGATGGCGGAGCCAGCTGCATGGTATTGAACGCGTGCATGAGTTGATGTTGATCCCAGGAAGAAGTTGGCGTGTAGGATGGGGTGGGTGGTGAGCTGGTCCACTGCGCGCCTGATCCTGGGGAAGATCCAAAAGTCGGCACGCCTGGCCACTGCGCGCCTGAATTCTGCATGGTGGGAACGGAAGCAGTGAAAGCGCCAGGGGGACGCGGACCGAGCAGACCTTGGCCGAATCTAGATCCTTGTCCAGGCCACATGTGTATGGAGCCCGTCCATGGATTCTGGAAGGACGGCCAGGAGGAAGAGCCCTGGTTGGCGCCGGTGGAGCTTCCGCCGCCGCCTTTGGAGGAACTGCCACCGCCGTTGGAGGAGCCTCCGCCACCATTGCCGCGACCATTGTTACGACGTCGGTGATTGTTGCCGCGAGACTGGTGGCCATTGGAGGAGTTGGAGGAAGAACCGCCGGTGGAGCTTTTGGTGGACTGGCCGACCGAATTAACGACGAGAGCCGAAGGGTTGGATGAACCGCTGGAAGCATCTGAGCCGGAGGTGAGTTCCTCAAGAAGAAGAGCAGAACGAGTCTCCAAGAACGTCGGCAGAGGGCGCTGCATGGAGATCAACGTGCGCATGTGCGCGAAACGAGGGCTCAGTCCGCGCAGAGTGTTGAGGACGAGACTTCTGTCCAAGATTGGTGTGCCCACGGCAGTCAACTCATCAGCAAGCGACTTCTGCTTGCGGCAGTAGTCCGCCACCGACATGGACCCCTGCATGAGGCTGTGGAACTCCTGCTCGAGGTAGATGGCGCGCGTGTCGGCGTTGTCGCGGTAGAGGCCCTCGATGCGCGTCCAGATGGTGTAAGCCGTGGCCGAAGCATCCATCACCATGGCGAGAAGGTTTGGAGTGACAGCAGCGTACAGCCACGAGCGGACGAGGGCGTCGAGACGAAGCCACTGCGCATCGGGAGAGGAGGATGAAGGCTCGCGAATATGATCGTCGAGGGAGAATTTCTCCAGAGCGACCTCGAACAGGCCGCGCCACTGCGCGTAGTTATCGGCTTGTAGATCGAGCGTGATGGGGACGAGAAGTTTAACGCTCGAGACGCCGACGGCCTGAGACCAGAGCGCAATCTTGGCGTCGAGGTCGGCTTTGGCAAGCGCTGCGGCGACCTCCGCTGAAGCCTCGGCGGCTTTGTCGATGGAACCAGTCATGGCTGAACGTGAAGAGGAAGCTGGGAAGAAGATCAGGATCGTATGTAATCTGATACCATGAAGGCGTTTGGGAATAACGCACATAGCGATTTGATTAGGAGCCCTTGGCTTATATAGAGTACATGCAGATAGAGTCCGGATAGGATTCTATGCCAAGATAAGTTTAAACCCCTAAACATGGAAGCTATCTCCAGAGATATGCTGTGAACTCCGGCGGCAACACATGCACGTGCCGTGCATGAGTTTGCTTGGCTAACAGTGACGAGCTTAAATTTTGTAGACAAGCGCGCTCTATGCCTGAGGGTTATTGCTTGACAGGTGGCCATCGGGAAACTATTCTGATTGTTTATCTTGTTTTCCTAACGGTTTTTTGTCGTCACGAAAGATGAGAGATCTGGTAGTGAATATGCCATGTATAGAATTAATATCTTGTAACATTTAATATATTGAGCTCTTTCACCATACTATATGAATAGTAGATGAGAAGGACTCCTATCAAATCCTTGTCTTTTTTCCTTCTCTCACGTACAATGTTTTTGCCCTTTTTTTTTGCACGAGACACTTTTTTTCTCTCAGGTACATAGTTTTTTTTTTCATTTTTTCCTTTTAAATTAAGGGATTGTCTTATCTCCTTTTAATAAAATTCAGTGGCTCATACAGTTCATCTTTAATTAAGGTCCACGTGATTAAGGGTATGATGTTTTACTTTTTCCTGTAAGAATTTCTAGCTATTTCTTTTTTCCCTAGACGATCTCAGACGCCTGTCATTAATTTGTAGTATATAAAATAAATTAATAAATTCTCCAACAGTAGACTTCCTGTAATCATGTTATATGTGCATCATATCAGGAAAAAAAATCTGGGAAGCGAGGATGCATGCATGATGTAGCGATACGTACGGCGTGGAGACTGGAGTCAGTCATACAGTTATACGGGACGGAACCAAAGAATCATGCATCGTAAACTAGGCCCAAATTGCTCTCGGGCTGGAGAGACGTCGTAGTTTACGAATTGGGGATGGGCCGCGCGCTCGGGACGAGATTGGAGCCTCTGCCGCCGCCCGCGTTGTCGGTGACGTGGCAACAGGCCTCCGCGAGTCCGCGTCCACGTACCGTCCTGCGAGCGATTGATTTTGAGAGTACCTGTACCCGGCATGGAGGCAAGGAGGCGCCTACGCATAGGTCCAGCGCATTGAATCTGCAGCAGGAGCGCCAAACCCCCATCTCCCAGGCTCCCAGCTACATATGTGACCGAGGACGTACGGCGTCGATCGATCGACCGGTTCCGACTTCCAAGCCCGGCCGGCTCAGCTCTATCGTACATACTCACCAACCCGGTGAATGATACCCGCATGCACACACATGCAATGCATACTTGTGGCAAGTGGCGCTTGCTGCGTGTCGGCACGGCACTGTACATTTGTATGGTACCTGTTGTGAGGCTTGTAAAGTGGGACTATGGTAGCCCTTGAGCACATGCCTCTGACGACCAAGCTGCATGCGAACAATGGCAGCTGATACGTGGTCTCAGCGTTTGTCCCTCCACGATGTGTGTCAGCTCTCCGCGCGATTTGGCCCAGATTCGCCATAAAGTTCTAGGGCTCCAAGTGTTCAAGGACGTGCCTCCGAAAGGGAAGCGCGCATAGTACACTTTTGTTTTCTTCCTCTCTAAGCAAATCACGCTCCTAGGCTCCTAGCTAGTGCCATGTGTAATATCCATGAATAGTGTTAGTGACTCAATTATCATATCCCACCTTTTCTGCGTGGCTTATATGACTTAGGTATGATTTCTTCGTACTAAATTAAGGACTGTTTAGTTGGAAGCCATAGGTTGCCATAGACCATAGTTTCTCTACTACTACTTGCTTCTTAGCTTAATAAAAGCTGGGCAACGCCTGTTGTCTAAAGTTTTGACTAGGTTAGATATACAATACTTTTTTAGGGTAGATCCACACGTTGCCAAACTGTTTTAGAGTAAATCCCACACGTTATAAGCACAATAAGTTATGGCAACATTCTCTTATACAAGTTAAATTGTGGCTTCAATTTTATTGACGACAACTTTGACAAATTAGACAAAAATCCTTAGGCTACGAGCCAAACACGGTTATACTCCTGCAAGATACGCTTATTTAATATTCTATTCATGAGAATATCGTCACAGTGTCAGAAATTACTATGTTCCTACCAGCGCGGCGAGAGTGGAGGTGTGCACTGGCTCTGAGCAGTGCTAACGATCGGACATCATCACGAATCACGACTCGCGAGCCACGCACTTTAATCCCACGCGCCGTACGTGCTTTGCAGGGCCGATCGGTAGGTCATAGATGTCAGATGAGCCGTCGCCGTAGAGCTAGCGTGGTTGTCAGCGAGCGCGCGCGACCCGGTGCGGCCGTCGCCTTTTGCTCCCTTTTCCCGGCATGCCGAGTTCGGTGGCAACGCGCGCGCGGTGGGTATCGGACACCGAGAACTCCACGTCGAAAAAGTAATCAATTCAGTGCGCGGCTAGAATCATAGCATCCATCGCCGGTCGAGGACACCACCGGGGAGGTGATTAGTCGGGTGATCGTAGCACGGTGCGATGCGGCCGATGCCGCGCGCGCGCTGTTACACCCTGAAATACGTAAATATCATATCATGGCAGTTACTGTTTCCTAATTATCTTTGCTGATTTCCCCTCTCTAATCATCTTCCTACCTTAAACCATCAATGACGTCCAAGTACCATCCGGATTTGGATTGGATGGTGGTTCTCACTGGGCTGCCTTGGACCAACCGGCCCAATACCGTAGCTACAAGGGGAGAAGATTAGAGCTGCCTCGTCCTTGTATCGCTAAGTTGCCAACGCAACTTGATTATCGCTGCCCTAGCTCTTGGGCGTCCACCATGCCGTCGTCTTCCTCCACTGACGGGCTCACCGTCGTTGCCATCTCGTTGTCGCCCTACGGTGGCTGTCGCCACGTGGCTGTGTAGTTGGCCATCTTCTCCCTGATCATAACGTCGCAGCGTTCCTCGCGGATCCTAAGGCGCGGGCGTGGCCGTGCGCCGTCGTGGACCATCGCCCTCCTATATGGGGCACGATGCTCTTCTCATAGCTACTCAAATTGGCCATGGGCAGAAAAGAAACCCCGGCTGCTACTGCTGCCGCTTATGCTCTCGTGCGTGTGCATGCATGCGTAGAAGCATCACTACTCCAATATGCAAGCACATGTAACCTGAATGTGAGAAGATCCAAGATTTGTTGTGATGAAGCATTGTCAAATTAGAGGAGCTGGAATTTGGATTTTCCAGAAATTTAGCTTTTTATCATTTGGCTCAGACCTATTGGTCTAACCGGCCAGAGGAGTTGGTCAAAACAACAACCGGTTAAATCGGCCGGCACCATCGGTCTAACCAACAGTCAACAGCGGTCAGACTAGCTGGAGCTGGCCGTCTGATTGGCCCAGCTATGTTACTTCAGCTGAAATTTGTGGTTTTGGGATTTTTGGTTATGATGTGTTTTGGTTTGACCTAGGTTAATACACATATGTTGCATGGAATATGTTTTGATTAACGTGGGTGAAGTTGTGAAGAACTTATGTCTACAAATGATTTCTTGGTCTTTGGATATACAGGGAGGCTTAGAGTCAACTATGACCAACGATGAGAAGCGAGGCTACACTCATGGAGGAGCTGAGGCCAAGAACGATCAAGCATGCCAGGTGAGATGATTAAACTCATGTATGGCATAAGAAAGAGGGGAAATATGAAGGAAAGTTCAAGCGATGTGTTACACCATATGGCTTAGTCAGTCCAATGAGGCATGGTACAGTAGAATCGGAACGGGAGAGACTTGCCGGCGTATGGCAAAGCTAGTGATGCACCTATACGTGGCAAGTATGAGGTTTGCTTGCAAAAAAAGATAAAGATTGAGTCACCGAAGGATATTTTGGTAAGTGGAAACTATCTTGCATCAAAACTGTAACATCCTGATTTTCAAAGCCTTTTTGAAGCTTTTAAAAATAAAATTCACCATTTGGATCATTCTAGAATTAATTCAAGCTTAAAATAAATTTTCATTAATTAAAAGGATTTAACAGGATTAAATTAAACATGAACATTTGTCAAAAGTATTTTATTTGGGTTCCTTGAGTCTCAAAGAGTTTTCTAGAATTTTCTGTGATTTTTCTGGATTTATTTGCTATTTTCTAGAGCTCAAATGAATTTATTAGAATTTCTAAAAATTAGAAAAATCCCAAAACCCCCTAAAAGGCCAAGTGGGCCGAAGCCCACCAGACCAGCCTGACCTGCCAGCCCACCACTGAACCCGTTTCCGCCTTGCCATGCGGCACGCATCTGCGTCCGCGCCCGCCCGCTGGATGGTGGCCACGCATCAGCCATCCACTGCCCATCGCTCACATCCGAGCCGTTCGCACCGCCATCTCCCGTCGCCATCTGATCCTCACGTCGCCATGTGTCACACATCCAGGGCCCTGTGCACTGTGCTTCATCTCTGACCGGGACTCTCCACCGCCGTCTCCGTCTCGGCTACGCCTCGGCGTGCATGTCCACCGCAGACTCTTCGCCGTGTCTGACCTGGATGCCTCGGTGTCTAGGTATAAAACCACACCGCCGCCTTGCCTTCTAAGCCCGTAGCCAACCGCCAAATCTATTCTCGCCTTTCGAGCACCACCGTCGAGCGCTGTCGACCTTCACCATCTTCAGTCGTTGACCTTCACCGTCATCCGTCCTCGTCGCTCTTGCCGCTGGTGAGTCACCGTTCACCCGTCGTCGATCAGTCGCTGCCGCCGGTGAGCACCGCGCTCGCTATTCTGATCCTGTCGACCGCTCCACCACCGTCTTTCTCTTCCTCGGTCAGTCGTTGCCTTCCCATTCGCCTTGGTCCACACGCTGTCACCTCGGTCTGCGTGCTTTGCCTCGCATTGCGCGCCCACCCATCACCCCACACCCACGCTCGCACGCCTCTCTGCCTTCTCCGTGAACCCAGTCCACGTACACCGAGCCACTGACATGCGGGGTCCACATGTTAGATCTATTGTGGCATAGACCCATAGACCAAGCCGAGTCAGCCACCACCTCAGCTGCCACGCTAGCCGCCATGTCAGCCCTAGTCCGACGTGTCATGCCACGTGGACGCCACATCAATAGCCGAGTCTACCCATGTGCCACATCAGCATGCCACATCATCAACCATGTGTCATGCCATGTCAGTGTGCCACATCAGCCCTAGTGCACACATGTCCTGCCACATCACTGACACGTTAGTCCTGTCTACCATGTCATCAAAGCCCAATCGGTCGTGAACTATTCTGTGAGCCGGGTTTATCGTAGACTTGCTTTTCCATGCACCGGGTTCATAGCACAGTAGCTTTTTTGAATTTTTATCCTTTTTCTTTAGATTAGATTTTCTGAGAGCCTGTTCTCCTTCGTCCTAGCTCCGATTGACCCGATCCTTTTCCTAAATTCATCTAAAATTGAGCTCTATCTTTTAGTTCTAGTTTTTAAACTTTTGAAGTTCATTTGAATTTTATTTTAATTTATTTGTGCTTCATTTTGTTTTCCCTCTCGTTAGATTACGCTTTCGAAGGAGCTGAAGTATGATTTGAAGATCAAGAGCCATTAACTGAGCAAGGCCAAGGCAAGTCGTGTTTTTTGATCATGTTGAATCTAGTTTTTGATTCTATTATTTATTATTTTATTTTAAATTATCATGCATCGTTACTTTATTATAAAATCTTTGTACCTACTGCTATTGTCCAAATTGATTAATTCCTTCTTGATAATTTGAATGCTATAATTCTATTGTCACCATAAGATGGGTAATTATCTAGTGATACAATATTAGTTATCACATGGGTTATATGCTTACACTGCTTAGCTATACCTGTAGTTACATTGGGTTTATCATCACATGTGATCAATTAAGAAGTTTTGACTTAATGATATATTGGAATGTGGTGGTCAGTCACAGCTATAAAATGTGAGTACCATGACATGGGTAGTGTCATTGGTGTTGGTTACACGAAATTGGTTTTCACTTGGGTGAATGATCGTGTAGTAAATAGGGTGCAATTTGCACATTGGGATGTAAATGTTTCGCTTGGGTAAATCTAATGACTTAACTTTGTGTATGTGTAACAGCCCAGGTTTTTATGAAAATAATTAAATAATTAAATAATTAAAAATTAACTAAAACAAAATTTTAAATTAAAATAAGTATTTTTGTTGCCTAAAGTTTAAATTTGGATTTGCCCTGAATTTCTGTTTTTGAAAAAGCTGGATTTGAAAAGCATTTTAAGAAAAACCTAAAAATAATATTAAATAAAATGATATTTTGATTTTATATAAATTTAAATTAATTATTTGGTGTTATCTAGATTTATTTGGCTCTTATTTGGTTTCCTGGGTTTTCTGGAGTTTAAAAATCTATTTTTGAAATTAAAAAGTATTTTTAGTATGAAAATTAAATGCCAACATTAGTTGGAAATATTTTTATTAAGTTCCAAATGTCTCCAGGAAGTTCTAGGAATTTTTCTGGAATTTTTGGAGGTCATTTGGTATTTTTCTGAGGCTAAATGAGTTTTCTGTGCTTTTCTGAAAATCTAGAAATCACAAATAAAAATCAATTCCCCTCCTCCTCCCTCTGGCCGCCACGTGGACGGCCAGATTCTCTCCACGTCGCCGCATCTCCACCGCCGCTCAATCCCGCCTTCCCCTCCTCCTTGGGCGCCACGTGTTCGGCTTGATCGCGGCCACGCCACCCCGCCGCGCCCATCTACCGTCCGCGCCCCCTCTCTCGCTGGCCGCCCGGCCCCACCCGTCGGCACGCCGCCCCGCTCCCCCTCTCTCCTCCTCCTCGGCCCCACCCGGCAGCCGCTCCCTTCCTTCCCTCTCTCTCTGTGCCCTGGGCCCGCCCGTCAGTCACCCCCGCCTTCTTCCCCGCGCGGCCGTCTTCTTCCTCCCGCACCCGCCGCCACCCGTAACCGTCTCCGGCCGTCTCGTGCCCGCCCCCTCTCCGTGCGCACGCCAACCACCTCCCCCACTCCGCCACCCCCTCCCCGCATGACCCACGCCCCGCGCCCACCTCTTCTCCCCCTAATTCGCGCCGGCCACCTCCTAACCGCCCGCATCGGCCGCTCACTCCGGCAAGAAATTCTCCGCGCTCCACCCCTCGCCGCACCTATTTAACCCCTCCATCGGCATCGCCTCACTTCGCCCCACCTCCCCCCACTTCTTCCTTCCCCTCCCGTGCGCTCTACCGCCGCTGCGCCGTGACACCCGAGCCGCCGCCGCTTTAATTCCGCTCGCCGCCGGTCGCCTTCGGTAAGCCGCTTCCGCTCCCCGTCTTCTCCTCTACCCGTAGCCGCCCTCACCGCCGACCGCCGCCCGCCAGAGCGCCGGTGAGCTTCCGGCCCCCGTGTGCCCTCGGCTGGCCAGGCCATGTCGGCGCACCCCGCTTACGTGTCCGCCACGTGGCTGCTCGGTGGCCGCCACCTCGGCAAACCCCTGCCCCGTCAGCGCCACGCCCGTGCCAGTCCCCTCCCGTGCCACCTCAGCGCCTTCCCCCTCCCGTGGGCTCGGTCCATGGACCAGGGCCCATTGTCATTTAGCTCATCCCTTGGCTGACGCAAGCATGACGCCATAATCCCCTTTTCCTATTGAAAAATAAATCAGCCAAAAATTAATTCCCTGCTGACGCAATAATTCAGATTTTCCTTTAGGAAAATAATTCCAAAAATCCTCCTTTTCTATTTTCTCTTTTTTCAAACTTCCCGGAGCTCGTTCTCCTTCGTCCTAACTCCGATTGAGCCCATTAAAATTTCTAAATTCATCAAAAATTCCCCTCTATCCATTTCGTGCCTCAATTTAAATATTTGAAGTCAATTTGAATTTATTTTGAATTTATTTGAATTTGGTGGGTTATTTTCACGTGTAGACTTCGACGATTCGGGAGAATTCTTCGACGAAGATTCAAACCAAATTCAAGGGCAAGGCAAGTCACACTCCTTGATCATGTTGATCCCAGTTTTCAAAATAAAATTATGTTGATTTAAATTATATTGCATGCATATTTTTATTCAACGTATTTCAATTTCAGTTTTAAATTTAGTTATTGTCTACTTGTTATTTCCTCCATTGATATTGAATTCCTCGATACCTTGTCACCCTAGATCAAACTCTAGCTAGTGCATTAGTGTTGGCTAGAGGAATTTTGAATCAAATGCTTAGCCCTGCTTAGTCATAATATTTATTTTGGGATATTCTTCACATAAAATGATGAAGCTTTCACATAAAATGATATACTTTTGATATGTACTCTTGACTTTGGTGAGTCAAGGAGTGTTATGAAATATTTTGAAAACAAAATATCAAACTTGGTTTAGACTTAGGCAATTGGTTAGATTGGTGGGTGCAGGCATGCCCTGTTAGTTGGAGCTGCAGTGTGGTTGATTGTCGTGCACAGGGGTATATGGTTGGGCCTAAGTCAGATTAAGGACCGGTCTGTGAGCTACTATTGCAAAGCCCTAATCGTACTACCACATGGTTGGTATGGGACAGCCCTGGCTGAATAATTTGCGAAGTCCCAACCTGAGTCAAGTCGTAGGTTGAAAGTGAGCGTGATTGGTGCCATGTGAAGTCTCACTTGGGCGAGCGTGGTTAAGCCATGAGAAGTCTCGTCTAGGCTCAAGAGGGGGCCCCGGTCTGGTGGATTCCTTACTGGGGTGAAACCTTGAGTTGGCTTGACCAGGTTGAAGGCTTTGCATTGTAAAGGCCTTCTCACGACTCCTTGTCGCACACCTAAGGAAGTGTGTAACTCGCGTGGCACAAAAGGATGATCGTGTCTTGTGGGTAAAGCTGTACAACCTCTGCAGAGTGTATAATCTATCTTGAATAGCCGTGCCCACGGTCATGGGCATGCTGAGTAAATGTTTTTCATGGATTAGATTTTGATTTTCAAAAATGTTTAATGAAAACCTTGCGGATGGATGGAATCCGTGAGAGATTGAAATATGGTGAATGGATGGAATTCATCAGAGTTGCGCAGTGAAAGCGTGTGGATGGAATCCATACGTGATCTTTTGGAAAAGATGGTCCGGGTGGGATGCCCGCGGATAGGTTGGTGTTTGGTCGGAGCCTGCACTGACGGTATTACTTTCAATTACAAGTTATGTTTTTACATACTGTATTAAATTCAGCAATTTCAATCTATTACTGTATTTCTTAAATGCTGTTTTATGCAAACTAACCCTATAAGCCTTCCATTGAAGCCTTTATCATTATGTTGCATTCTCCGTGTGATTTGCGGAGTACAAGTTTGTACTCGCCTTGCACCCTCCCTACACAGAGGAAGATGTCGTCGACTACGGTGAAGATCTGGACGAGTAGGCCGCGTCTTACTGTCGTTTGCCTGTGGGCAGGCTTGGGCTTCGCTTCTTCTCAGTTTGCTTCCGCAGTTATTTCCTTTATTTATTTTGCCAATGTGCGTTGATGTAAGACTTGGCCACAAGGCCGTACCCTTTTATTTAATATATGAAGTTATTTGTGCTTGGTATTTATCTTTGTTGTACTGTGTGCACTAGCTGATCCTGGACTAGTGCGATTTACACAGAGGATCCAGTAGTCGTTGCTCCGGGTTCCGACAGTGCGCCATTAATCTGAGTCTTACCGCGCAAACCACATGTCTAGTATAGGATAGACTTAGTATAACAATTTGTGAAGTCTCAATTTTGGTTTCTCTACTGATGTTGTTTTGGTGCAAGGGGGGCAATTATCACTAGGTGGTCAGCCTACTCGACGGCAAAACCTTAGCGGGTGAGATCGGGTTGAGATGGAGCATTGTAAAAGCCTTGTTGTGATTTTTTTAACGTGAGGATTATGAAATAATGTGGGTACAGTTGTGCAACCTCTACAGAGTGTAAAACTATTTGAATAGCCGTGCCCCCAGTTGTGGACAATACTCGGTGATTTCACACGATGGGTAGAGTTTTCATAAAAACCTGGTTGGGTTAAGTTGGAAAGTGAATGGTTAGTTCACTGGTGGTTCATTACATGAATCTTGGTTCATGGGTGATTCATTGGAGTGAATGGTCAGTTCACATATGGTTCGTCTCAATTCCTTTGTTTACTTATTTATTATCGTTTTTAAAGTTCACTTTTCAATATATTTATGATATTTACTTTAAGTTGTTGTTTTATGCAAATTAACCTTTTGGCCATCCATTGGTAAGCCTTACATATCATATTGCATTCTTTGTTACAAACGACTTGCTGAGTACTCTATGTACTCACGGCTATATCCATATTTACTTAGTTGAGGAAGAAGGACCAGATTAGCAGATGGTACCAGAAGGAGGATACTTCGACGACTTCATAGATTAGGACTTATTATTTTCCATTTTTATTTTCCACTGCAAGTTTCTTAAGCTATTCATGCTATTATTTGTAAGCTTGGCCATAAAGTCGTACTCTGATAATTATTAATAATATTTGAGTCTTTTCTTAGTAAATCATGATATGGTTGATATTTCATCTTTATTTATACTGTGTGCACTAGCGTGATTCTGGACTAGTGCGGGTTACACAGGAGAGTCCGGATTTGCATATTCGGGTCTCGACAAAAACTGCGGTGCTTGGGAAAGCAGTTGAGGTCAAGGAGAAGCTGAGAAGATCAAGTTAGATCAAATGCTAAGGACTTATAAGATTCAAGCTTATTTACTTTGAAAAACGTGCATGAGTATAGTGTATGAGTAAAACCTATGTTGTGTCGGATTATCGAGTTTTCCCCATTTGTGCTATTGGATAGTATCTTTTAGTGTTAGATGTGTGCTGGTTGGCTCATCTATTTAATGGGTTGGAATTAAGACTTGCAAGTTAACCATCCAACCATTCCTCACTCTAGCCAAGTGTTCTAGGGTTAGGGTTTGAGAAATGTGAGTGATGTGGTATACTCTCTTGTCCTCGAGGTGAAATGGCTATAAAACCTTGATCCTCAAGTAGCAATATATCAACTTTGTTTATCGCTTATTGAGCTCTCTTTTTTTGGTTGATTTTCTATTGATCTCCTTGGTTTTGATCTAATCTGTCCTCTACTTGACCTTGTTGTGTGCCAAAGACGTATAAGTGATCGAAATGACTCATAGAGATTAATTTCTATCCATCTAGGCATTATGTCTTGCAATGAAGTTGCCTAGTTTTCTTGGACTTGATCTTCTCAGGAGATTTCTTGATCCAAGTATTTCTTCCCTAAATCGTTGGGAGTTATTATTTATTGTGACATGTAGAAATATATCTAGAACCATCTTGATCATCCTCCACCCACAAGCAAGTCATATTCTGAGTTTTTTTTTATATTTTTGACCGATTTTCGTGTAGCATAGCTTGTTCTTAAGAAAGGTCTGTATTTTGACAAGGATTCATATGATCATTGCATGGAATAGGTTTCTAAAATTTCAAGCAAGGTGTGTGCAAAAGCTCATCTCATTTGAACTTAGATTTTTTGAGTTGAACCGGGGAGTGGTTAGACCGCCACCCCTAGTGGTTATACCACAAGAGCCCAATCAAACTTTGAGTTGCTTGCTTTGGTCTTGGCTTGCAATCCTGATCTCTATAGCTCAGTAGCTACTGGAGTCAAAGATCAATGAATATTTGGGGGGAAATTTTAAAGGCTCCATTCACCCATCTCTATTGTCATATTAGAGGAATGCCCATGCTTAAGAGTTGCAAAGACCTTCTTTACACACTCACTACTACAAAAAAATATTGTACTAGATGCCTCATCGTAGACAGTTCTCTGAAACCGTTTATGTTGTAATTATCACATACGGTTTTATAAGCGTGACCATCTATATTACTAGTGATGGCTAGAACTATCTGTGATACATAATTATCACAGACAATTCAGATTAAAACCATCTGTGATACCTGCAATTATTACAGATGGTTTTTAATAAGAACCGTCTATGCTAATTCACAGATGATTCTTAACAAGAACCGTCTATGATGTCTACAATTATCATAGACGGTTAAAAAAAACCGTTTGTGACATTGCAATTAAAAACCATTTGAAAAATCCAAATTCTTTTACCTTGCTTGAGTTGTTGGATCTCCTAAAATCCAAATCCGGTGCAGCTATTTTTGCAATTTTGCCGTGTAGACCTTCATAAAAAGTCTCTACCTTCCGAAAAATTGAAAAGTATGCCAAATTTGTGCCAAATCTAGTGAAAATTGGGGGACTCGTTCTACATATTGACATAAACTTTCACAAAAAAATCAGCAAGTTTGGCCCACGGGATCGAAAGATATAGTAGTTTCAATTTGAACTTGAGACGAATTCGAGTATAAGTAGGATTCCATTTCGAGAAACATTTAGTAAAACTAGTATGACTTTTGTATACGGTGTCTATTTTCAACGTACTTGTACTCGTTTGAAAGCTAACGATGAGGCTAATCGAAAAACACTGATCAGCTTGTCACCCCCAGGTACTCTAAAATTGGCCATCTTTAGCCTCGAATTTGCATAACAAGTTTTAGGTCACTGTTTTTGAGAGACCATGTGGTTGTGATCCCATGTGTGTGATGAGTAATTGACATCAGTTTAGAAAAGTCGAGTTTGGTTTGTGTGGTTCAGACCATGTCATTGCGTGGTGCAATGGACTCGGTCGGACTTGATCAAACCTGGTCAAAGGGTTTAGATTGCATATTATGTCGACTTGTCACGTTTGGGCTATTTCATTAATACATTTATGCTTTCATGTATCGAGCGGTGCTATTTGATGTGTTTTCCTGTCTGTGTTGGCTGCAGGACGTCGAGACGGAGTCGTGGCGAGACACGAGGTGACCGGACTAGACACGGGCGGTGTCGAGGTCAGAACAGTCGAGATGTGTCGAAGACGGCAGAGACTCGAGGTGGTTGCGAGGCTTGGACGACAAGGAGCGCGGAAGCTTCCCGGAAGGTGCAGGAGGGGCGAAATGGTAATTTCGCGAGGCTGCAAAAGCGCGAGCGGGCTCCGTTCGGGTTTAGCGGGCGTAACGGGTTGGAGACCCGTTAGCCAAGGGCTATAAATAGATGTTGGTGGCTGCATGCCCACTCATGCACTCGAAGTTTTTCTAGGGTTTACTTTAGTCAAAATGAGCTTTAGAAATTTGTTTTGGCTTTAGGCTTTAGTTGGGTGGAGGAGGCAGAGGCCTGTGTCCCCTTCGATGCTTTTCTCTGTGTGTGTTCTTGAGAGATAGGAGATGGGTTCTTGATCTTTCAAGCATGTATGGGGTTGTTGGGATGGTATGAGTTGATACTCTATGCAATCTTGTATCTGTCTTCCTCATTATCAATCCAAGATGATTTCATTTGAGTTTGTTTGAGTTCCTAGTCTCTCTGTTGTTTTTGCTCTACGATGCTCTCTTAGCTTGATTTCTTGATTTCTTGTTCCTGAGTCGTTTCTTGTTGGGAAGGTCCAAAATGGGTTGCTCTATGTTGGGATGATGCCTCAAGATCATTTGATCAGTTAAAATCCCAAAAACCCAATTTTGATTTCAGTTTTTGCTCTTGGTCTTCCTCTGTTCTTCATTTGCATTTTTAGGGTTTTAGTGCTGTTCTTTATTCTCTTCGTGTGATGGCTTGAAACTTGGGTTCTAGAGTCTTGAGGCTATCAAGTAGCTTCCCTCAAAATTTCATGGCCAGAGGATCAACGATTGAGGAGTAATTTGATTTTTGGTGGAGTCTCTGTAAGTTTTCAGGATTTAGCCCTTTTCTGAATTTCTACAGTTTGGTGTTATTTTCGATTTCCTTCACGAGATGGCATGAAACTTGGCATGAGAGGTCCAGAGGCTATTACTAACCTATCCTCAAAGTTTCATAGCCAAATGATCAAAGATGAATTGGGAATCTGAGTTTTTGGCAACTCTCTGTACTTTTCAGGTTTTTGTCCATAATCTGAAATTCTTGTCTCTTGATGTGATTTCTTTGTTTCCCAAGCCCTCCTTGCTATTTGGAATATAGTGGTGGTGCTCTGGGACAAAAAGATTGGAAGCAAACCCTTGATTTCTCTGTTTTTATCTTGTCTTCAGTAAGTTCTCCATTCCAGTTTTCAGTTTTTGGTCTGAAATTCAGCTCTCGGCTGCTACAAAAATTCCCCAAACCGTCAGCCTTCTTTGCTTTCAGTTTGCACTGTTTCTTGGCTGTTTTTCTTGCTATTTACTGCAGTATTTCTTGCTGTT
Organism: Dendrocalamus latiflorus; assembly: GCA_017311315.1. Classification (NCBI taxonomy): domain Eukaryota; kingdom Viridiplantae; phylum Streptophyta; class Magnoliopsida; order Poales; family Poaceae; genus Dendrocalamus; species Dendrocalamus latiflorus. The sequence goes on along the minus strand of CM029665.1, from coordinate 17,888,870 downwards.
TTGAGTCAGCCTTCGACTTGTGTTTTTAGCAGCTTCGTGTTCTTTTTCAGCCTTCAGTAAAGCCTCTTTTGCTGCAGCTTGTATTTTAAGTGTTTGGCAAGGTGAAGCCACTTTTGTTGCAGTTTTATGTGTGCTTTTGGTTGGTCTATTCTCTTTTTTTATTTTGTGTTTGCCGTTTTTATTTCTTGCTCCCGGTTGGACATGTCTCTCCTCGGTTGACCTTTGCAAGTATTATTCACTGGACTGCAGTATTTCAAGTTTTCTTGTCGAGCATGTTTTAGATCTTTTTATCAGTCGTATCTTTACAAAAAGTATATATTTTCTATGTAGCTTCTATAGCTATTGGATTAGAAAGTCGGTGAGGATACTCGGGAAATTTTGTTTTTAAAAAAAAGAAACGACATTCACCCTCTGTCGCCATTTCGATCCAACAATTGGTATCAGAGCCGGTTAGCTCTCCTCAATAGATCTTAACCGGTCTCTAAGAGCCATGGCAACGGACAAGTATTCCACCAAGCCGCCCGTCTTTAATGGCATCGATTACCCCTTTTGGAAAAGCCGAATGGAGACATACATCCAGGCTCAGGGGTATGCCATCTGGCGGAAGGTGAAGGTGCGATTTGTTGTTCCTGCCGATGAGAACATCAACACCGGGAACATGGCTGATGTTGAGGCAAACGCTAAGGTAAGGAACATCATAATCCAGGGGTTGAGCCGAAGCGAGTTTGATCGCATCTCTCATCTCACGTTGGCTTTCGACATCTGGGTGACCCTCGACGCATACCATGAGGGCACCACCCAGATCAAGACTGTCCGACATGTCCAATTCAAGGGAGATTACAACAAGTTTGAAATGCTCGCTGGTGAGTCCTTAGACGAGTGCTTTGCGTGCTTCCACAAGATCTTGAGCAACCTCCGAGCGGTCGGTCTCACATACCCCGACTCGGATAACGCTCGTCAGATGCTCGCGGCTCTCGATTTGCGGGTTTGGGAGATGAAGGTGACTACCATCAAGGACACCACGGACCTCTCGACTTTGACTCTTGATGCGCTGTACTCGCGCCTCAAGACTCACGAGATTGACATTGTCTCTCGCAAGTCGAAGTCACAATCGATGGCTCTAGTCACCGATCCCAGTTCGGCTTCAGGTCTTTCTTCTTCCGATTCGCTTTGTGGTTTCTCTCTCGCTGCTCTCTGTGACGTAACTGATGATCAGTTAGAGCAGCTTGAGGATGAGCAGCTGGCCCTCCTAGCTCGGAAGTTTTCCCATGCTTACAAGAGAAGGAGGGACAGAAAGAGAGGAGGACCTGTGATTTGCTTCGAGTGTGGTGGCCCCAACTACATTTGGGCAAACTGCCCCAAGCTGGAGAAGGCCAAGAACGACTACGGTGGTTCGGGCAAGAATGACTACACGACAAGAACCGCAACAAGAAGCCTCCAGCGCACCCTCAAGGCAAGAAGAAGTTCCACGACTTTGGGAAGGCCAAGAAGCTCTTCCACCGCGTCCTCACCGCCTTCGACGACCTCGACCTCAGCGAGGTGGAGGAATGGAGAGACGATGACGGGACGGGTGACCAAGAACCCAAGAGCGGCGATGACTTCTCCGGCATGTGCTTCATGGCCCTTGAGGGTGAACTGAGCGACAGCAAGCTGTACTCTGACTCGGACGAGGTATGCCCCACCTACGACCAGCTTAATCATGCTTTTCTTAAGCTAGGTGGATTTCATGCTAGAGCTAGGGCTAGGTGTACCGAGTTAGAGAAGGAAGTAGAGAGCTTGTCACGGGAGCTTACTTCACTTAGATCTACTCCCTCCCGTGACGATTGTGATGTTTGTTCTGCTTTGCTGGATGACATGGAGAAACTAAGAACCTTGCATGATAGTGTGTCCTCTGAGCTAGACATGATTAAGGTGGAGAATGTTAGTCTTCTTGCTGAGCTTGAAATGAGTAGAGTAGCGCCTGCTTCATCTGCTATTGTTGAGACTACATCTTGCACCTCATGTGAGGATAAGGACAATGCTTTTAGAGGTCTATATACTATGTTGCTTGATCTGCCTAAGACATGTGAAAATTGCAATAATCTGAAGATGAACCTAAAACGGGCAGATCATAAAATTGCAGAACTACAAGCTTTTCTTCTTGAGCCGATTGCTTCATGTATGAACTGTCCCAAGCTTACTGCTGAGCTTGAAGCTGTCTCCAAACAGTTTCAAGAATTAGTTGATGACAATAATAGATTGGCTCAAACTGCTTCTAAGGACCCTGTTAGCTCACCATGCATTAATTGTAACAAACTAAAATCTGACTTGATTGCATTGGATGAGAAATGTGTGAAGCTAACTAAGAACCTTCTAGAGAAGCCACTTTCAACTTGTGATGTGATTGATGAGAAGGGGGAGAAGCCTCAGGGTAAGGTAGAGAAGTGACGTGAACCAGCCTGCTAGTAGTAGGACTGTCCCCTCAGAGTCGGCTGTGCGTGCACAAGCCATTCTTTTCTCTACTGTTGGTTCTTCTTCTGCTCCCTTACCTTCTGCTGTCTCTTCTTCCCCCTGCTCTTCTTGCATCTCTCTCTTTCGGGAGTGTCAGTATCTTATGAACACTCTCGAGAGATTTGTAGGAGGCAAGAAGAAGCTTAATCTTATTCTAGACCAATCCAAGATTTGCAAATTTAATCAAGGTCTAGGATACGATTTCTATGAGAACATGAGGAAGCATCCACCTGCCGTGCTCAGACCCATAGCACCAGGTGTGATCGAGACTGAGCCCAGGACCGAGAAAGTCCAATTTTAAGTCAGCGGGTTTTGTCCAGGGGATTTCTGACAGCAAGGTGATTCCACCTGCTGCTTCGGCCTCTCAGAAGGCGAAGCCTCCCCGTGCTACTTCTACCTCTCAGAAGGTGAAGTATCACTGCACCTTCTGACAGAAGGATGGACACTCAATCGATCGATGCTTCAGGCGCGCCAAGATAGCGCGTAGAGACCGTGTTGAGTCTCTTAGGCGCATTCAGGGTCAGCCCCAGACCTTGAGTGCACCTAAGATCAACACGAGGTCCAGGTTTGCTTCTGATGGGTTTGGGCAGCATCGAGGACTTGGTTTTTCCGAGTTCTCTTGTTTTCGTCCTCATGCTGCTCTTGGTCGTGACTTCCACCGCCTGAGGGTAGATCTCATTTCCCCCGTCGAAATAGCTACCCGTGACGTGATCAGCATGTTGCTGGTGTCTTGACTCGCTCCTCTGTAGCAGTCAAGCCCAACAACAGCTTCAGGTCTACTCACAGACCGTTTGCTTCTTTGAGTGACAGAGAGCGTAGGGTAGATAGAGGTCAGTCGTGCTTGACTACTTCATCTGCTCTACGTGTTACTCAGTATTGGGCGCCAAAACCACTCTTGATTTACCCCAGTACTGAGACTTTACTCTCTGTTTGACTCAGGTTCGCCGGGCAGGGAAGGGAAAGGTTTGGCTAGTAGACTCTGGGTGTTCACGACACATGACCGGACTCTCGTTGGTTTTCTTCCCTAGCTCGCGCTCCAGGTGATGAGACGATCACCTTCGGAGACGCTATATCTGGGCGCATCATCGCCAAAGGTACAGTGCGCGTTAATGATTCTTTCATTTTGAAAGATGTTGCTTTGGTTAGTAAGCTGCAGTATAATTTGCTTTCCGTTTCTCAGCTTACCGATGACGGTTTCGAGGTGAGCTTTAAGAAAAACGCTTGTAAAATTCTTGATTCTTCAGGTAGTCTGGTTTGCGGGATTTCTCGTTTTGGGAGGATCTTTCGTGCTGATTTTTCTGAGTCTTCTGGTGATCCTCTTAGGTGTTTAGTTGCTTCTGAGTCCTGCGACCTTTCTTTCTGGCATAGGAGACTTGATCATATTGGATTTGACCATTTGACCCGAGTTAGCGGCCACGATCTCATTCGTGGTTTGCCGAAACTCAAGATGGTCAAAGATCTAGTTTGTGCTCTTTGCCGGCATGGCAAGATGGTTGCCGCTTCCCATCCTCCGGTCACAGTTACTATGACCGATGCACCAGAACAGCTGCTCCATATGGATACAGTTGGACCAGCTCGAGTGCAGTCAGCAGGAGGGAAGTGGTATGTCCTTGTCGTGGTTGATGACTTCTCGAGGTATTCTTGGGTGTTTTTCTTAGCCTCGAAGGATGAGACGTTTACACATTTTTGAGGTCTTTTCAGTAGGCTTTCTGTTGAGCTCCCGGGTGCCTTTCAAGCGATCCGCAACGACAATGGCACGGAGTTAAAGAATTCCTACTTTGAGAGGTTCTGTGATGAGACAGGTGTAGAGCACCAGTTCTCCTCTCCGCACGTCCCATAGCAAAATGGCGTCGTGGAGAGAAAGAACCGTACCCTGGTCGAGATGGCCAGGACGATGCTCGATGAGTACTCTACACTGCGGAAGTTCTGGTCTGAGGCTATAGCCACCGCGTGCCATGTCTCAAATCGAGTTTTTCTTAGGGCACACTTGCACCGCACTTTTTATGAGTTGAGATATGAGCGAAAGCCCAGTGTATCTCATTTTTGTGTGTTTGGTTGCAAGTGCTTTATTATGAAGTCCGGGAACCTAGACAAGTTCGAGTCACGTTCTTGTGATGGGATCTTTCTATGTTACTCGACTTCTTTGCGGGCTTATCGGGTTTGGAACTGCGAGTCTAGTAAAATGGTAGAGACCTGTGAGGTGACCTTCGACGAGGCCAGTCCGGGGAGTAGGCCCGATATCTCAGGTTCTTTAGAGCAGTCTGAGCCCATTTTTGTGGATGATGAGGACGATGGAGATGAGGGTTGTTTGCCCAATCCAATTCCTCATCCTCCACCCGAGGTGCTGTCTTCCACCGCACCTCGAGGCGATCAGCCAATGCCTTCTGCTTCTTCTGGAGCTAGTGTGATGAGGACATCACTTCTTCGGATACATACAACACTCCTCCACTTGACATTCAAGGACCAATCACTAGAGCCCGCGCCCGACAATTGAATTTACAGGTGAGCTCGTTCCTAAGTACTTCCTTTTGTTCATTTGAGAATAGATTGCTACCTAATGATTTAATTATGATTAGGAACCATGGAGAGGACTTGGAAGTACATGGAGAAGGGCTACAAGGCGCACAAGTCCAGCAAGGGTGGTCGAATCATGTTGGAGGTCCAACTCAAACCGACTTCGAATCGAACTCGGAGTCCAGGACCAGGCCGCACTAAAACGGACGCCCAGATCGCATCCGGACTCCGTTTTGGACGTTCTACATATGTATGGAAAGCTGAGAAGACTACCTTTCCAATGGCTCTGGTCACATGTCAAAATTCCTTCTGAGTCAACGGGAATCGTCGAAACAAGTGGACGTTCAGAATCTGTCAGGGTGCTGCGCCACCGTCTTTTGGGCCTTTCGGCTTTGTATCGTGTTGGAGCCCATTAGGGGCGCGTACAGGGGTTTTGCACGTCCCTCAATCCTTTATATCCAGCCGCCACCCCCACCATTAGGGTTTGGGTTTTGCTTAGATTAATCTGTCTTTGAACAGTTTCGCCGTTCATCGGTTTGTGAGACCCCAACTTGTGAACTTAATATTTATTCGCAATTTCAGATTGCATCTTCTACTCTCTTGCTTGTGTTCTCGATTCGCTTGCAGGAGATAGCCTTCTTGGCGAGGTCAATCGTGTTCGGCACGGTTGATAACCAACGGAGCAGTGGTGTAGTGATTGCGAGGGGTTCGATCTGTTTTGGTCGGAGCCTTTGGATCATCAACGTCGAGATCTCCACAATCGACTTATCAGTACCTCTCGGAAGATCGGGCCATCGTCACATCAGTTGGTATCAGAGCAACGGTTGCCCGTGAGGTAATTCTTGTATCCCTAGTTAGTAGATTGGTTTTTATTTCCTATAGCCCAGAAAAAATTGCCCTACAAAAAGAGTTAATTTCGCTGTCCAAACCCCGTTGTGCCTTTCAATCTATTAGTTTTGGTTTGCTAAATTGAATTTGTGTCCGTCATAGCATTGTCTAGTTGCTGGTCATATCTTTGTTCCATTAAAAATCCAAACAAAAGAAAAATTCCCCACCCCAAACCCTAATTTCCAATTTCGGCTGATTTCGCCTTTCTCTGCAGCCGCCACAAAAAACGCCATATCTTTTGATTCCGAGATTATTTTTGAGTGGGACCACCACCATTAGATTCAAAAATCCCTTATCCATCTATCTGTAAAATTCCACGTCATTCCAGCAAGGCAGTTAAGAGATATCTGCGGTGGAAGTTGACCTAAAATTCCAGATTGAATCTGCAACAGTCAGCACTTGTGAATTTTGTGAGAATTTTTCGGTCGGTTTCCGTAACTTGGCCCCAAAACAAAAGTTGTAGAAAAATCCGTCAGCAAACAGAGAAAAAAAGAATCATTGAAAAAAAGGCAACTGACAAAAAGTTACGGCCAAAATACCGACGTACTATCCAGTGGACAGAAATCTTCAGTTTTCAGTTTTGGGTCAATCCTTGTGTTCTTCAATTCCAGATTGCATTGGATTGAATTATCTTCTATTTACCACTCCTACACATTGCTATACACTTGTTTTTAGCCTTCTTCCATCCTTGGTTGATCAGCAACATAGGCTAAGTGCTAGATACGAACTATAATTCAATTCTATGCAATTCTAAAATTAACTGATTGTTCTCCATTGCTACCATATTGTGCCTTCCAAGCTCCACATACTCTTGATCAGAACAGGTCCCCTCTTGCAATCGTACCCACGCTCGACACGGTGTCACGAACCAGCCACCGGTTGTACCACCTGCTGCATTGGTAAGAACACTTGTAAGGGTGTGGTAAGACGCTTGAGAATGTGTGATTCCACCTTCCACCACCTAGTAGTTGATAGGGATAATACCTTTGTGTTATCTTTTGTTTTCTACTAACCATGACAGGTGGGTCGTCTGATGATAAAGTGTGTGTTTTAAAGGGAGATGATAATGAGAGACAAAACTGCGACGCCAGTGCTTCATTTGCTGTCCAAGATGCACGCCCACGACACCGCCTACATCAAAACCGTCACGGTATGGGAGGTAATAATTTTCAGCACCACAATGATCGTTCTAATCATGACCCATTTGCTAAAGTCAAGTTTACCATTCCATCTTTTTCTGGTCTTTATGATGCTGAAATATATCTTGATTGGGAGATGACGGTAGAGCAGAAGTTTAATTCTCACTTGGTTCCTGAGCAACATAGAGTTAGACAAGCTACTAGTGAGTTTAAGGACTTTGCTATTATCTGGTGGAATGACATGGGTACCATGCGCTTACAACCTGATAAATGGGAGCGGTTAAAAGAAGATATGCGTGCTAGATTTGTTCCTCCTGCTTTTAAACATGAAATGCATAAGAAATTGCAGTGCTTAGACCAAGGTAATAAATCTGTCGAGGAATATTATCAAGAACTACAAATAGGCATGTTGCGTTGTAATGTTGTAGAAGATGAGGTGGATAAGATTTGTCGTTTTTACGGGGGGTTACAGCGTGAAATTCAGGACATTGTTTATTATAAAGATTTTACTACTATCAACCAGTTGTTCCAGCTTGCTTGTTTGGCAGAAAAAGAATTACAGGGTAGGCAACAAAGGACAAGGAGCAACTTTGAAGGTACGTCTACATCGAGATCAATGCCTGGGCAAGCCAAGATAGCCCCACCTCCTATTTGTCGAGCTGCTGCCACCTCTGTGAGTAGGGCGCGTTCAGCAGCACCGCCGCCACCATCACGCGCACCCGAGCCGAGCGAATCTACTAGTGTGCAAGCACCAGCACAGAGCTCTTCATCGGTTGCTTCCACGGGCCGTACGACGGGCATTGTGTGCCACCGTTGTAAAGGGATGGGCCATGTCATGAGAGATTGCACAAGTCAGCGGGCGTACATTGCGACAGAAGATGGTGGTTATGTAATTGAGAACCATGCCAAAGAGGAGCATAAGTTGATTGAATCACTGACCCCATTGGTTGAGAATGAAGATAAGGAGATGGATGCACTTACATCATCTGAGGAGAGCCAAAAAGGTAATGAACATGGTGCTATCATCGCTCACGGTACTGATTTGGTGCTACAACAAGACATAGAGCAACCTTGTGAGTATATACCTACTATAGTGCAATTTTTTGATGTTCCTTGTGTTGACTTAAACGAACCATGTGCTGATCTAAATTCTCATAATTTTGCACATGTTGAATTAATAACACATAAGGAAGTTTTGACTAGAATTTCTCCTGCTAATTCATTGTGTTACATCATGTTGGATCTACCTATGAAATTGTCACATGCTATGGAGAAAGTTTCTGAACTTGCATGTTCGAAATTATTATTTAGTACCTACACCCCTGGATATAAGTTTAATTTGATTGGAGATTATGGTGTGGAAAATCAATTTCTTGTATATCGAATATGCATAACTTGCGATCACATGGATGAATTGAAACTTGTTGTTTGGGACAACAATTCTTGTATGCTGAATCATGTTGAATGTGCGAGGGAAGCAAAATTTAGTACTCATTCAATGCCTATGTGTTCATCTCTTTTTGCACCATCTAGTATAGACAATCTGAATAAAGATGATGAATTATGGCCGAACATACAAAGCTCTTCACTCTTACTAGATGAATTTGCTATTGTTCGATTGAGATATGATTATATAGATGAACTTTGCTTGATTCCAAAAGTTGTAGTTTTTCCCATATGTGCCACCACTACAAGTTTACAAATTCAAAGATTTGAATTGCATAAATGCTTCACTTACATTTGCAAAACAAGTTGCAATAATTATTGTGTGAGAAATTTTGAATTGCTCATTAACATATATGATTACTCTTGGGTTAATAATACAATGAGCTTTTATGATCGCTGCTGTTTTATAACATTAATTGTGCAACAACGAAGAACTGTTAAAACGGATGACATATACATATACCATGCATACACCTTGGCTTCTTTGTTACCATATTTTCAGCTTATCAAAAGCCGAGGACGGCTTTGTTTGAAAGAAGGGGAGGATGATAAGAACATGAACCCTATGGATACAACCATATTTTCTCTACTTGTTGTTACAATTACAAGAGCTCCTACGCATCACTTAAATTATGAGGTGAGCTCGTTTCAAAGAGATTTTACTTTATTTGATAAAGAACTTATGATATTACATAATGAGAGTTTGTTGCGTTTGTTATCATATACCAAGATTTATGATCAAGATCATGCAATACGTGATGCTACACCTATGTTAAAACCGAGGACGGTTTTCTATCAAGAAGGGGAGGATGATGAGGACATCACTTCTTCGGATACATACAACACTCCTCCACTTGACATTCAAGGACCAATCACTAGAGCCCGCGCCCGACAATTGAATTTACAGGTGAGCTCGTTCCTAAGTACTTCCTTTTGTTCATTTGAGAATAGATTGCTACCTAATGATTTAATTATGATTAGGAACCATGGAGAGGACTTGGAAGTACATGGAGAAGGGCTACAAGGCGCACAAGTCCAGCAAGGGTGGTCGAATCATGTTGGAGGTCCAACTCAAACCGACTTCGAATCGAACTCGGAGTCCAGGACCAGGCCGCACTAAAACGGACGCCCAGATCGCATCCGGACTCCGTTTTGGACGTTCTACATATGTATGGAAAGCTGAGAAGACTACCTTTCCAATGGCTCTGGTCACATGTCAAAATTCCTTCTGAGTCAACGGGAATCGTCAAAACAAGTGGACGTTCAGAATCTGTCAGGGTGCTGCGCCACCGTCTTTTGGGCCTTTCGGCTTTGTATCGTGTTGGAGCCCATTAGGGGCGCGTACAGGGGTTTTGCACGTCCCTCAATCCTTTATATCCAGCCGCCACCCCCACCATTAGGGTTTGGGTTTTGCTTAGATTAATCTGTCTTTGAACAGTTTCGCCGTTCATCGGTTTGTGAGACCCCAACTTGTGAACTTAATATTTATTCGCAATTTCAGATTGCATCTTCTACTCTCTTGCTTGTGTTCTCGATTCGCTTGCAGGAGATAGCCTTCTTGGCGAGGTCAATCGTGTTCGGCACGGTTGATAACCAACGGAGCAGTGGTGTAGTGATTGCGAGGGGTTCGATCTGTTTTGGTCGGAGCCTTTGGATCATCAACGTCGAGATCTCCACAATCGACTTATCAGTACCTCTCGGAAGATCGGGCCATCGTCACATCATAGTGGCTCTGTTCCTACCTCGTCAGCTCACGAGGTAGATGCCACTTCTTCATCTCATCCTGGACCTCGTAGACACATTCAAAAAGACCATCCTTCTGAGTAGATTATTGGAGACCTGTTTGAGCGAGTCACTCGTTCAAAATCTGGCATGTCTCAATTCTGTCTCCATTCTGCCTTTGTTGCCTCCTTTGAGCCCAAAGACATTTGTCATGCTCTATCTGACGAGTCTTGGGTCAATGCCATGCATGAGGAACTTGAAAATTTCGAGAGGAACAAGATCTGGTCGCTTGTTGAGCCCCCGCATGGTCACAATGTCATTGGGACCAAGTGGGTGTTCAAAAACAAGCAGAGTGAGGATGGGGTGGTTATTCGAAACAAGGCTAGACTGGTTGCTTAGGGGTTCTCCCAGGTTGAGGGTCTCGATTTCGAGGAGACCTTTGCCCCTGTAGCTAGACTTGACGCCATTAGACATACACTTCGCTGTGTGTCTTTGTGCTCGGTTTCAGGCTTCTCCTCGCGTTTCTCACCGCCAGGCGATGAAGCGCATTCTTCGGTACCTTCGAGCTACCATTGACTATGGTATCTGGTACTCTTCCTCATCCTGTCTTTCCTTGAGAGCCTACTCGGATGCAGACTTTGCCGGCTGTAGGATAGATAGGAAGAGCACTTCAGGCACCTGCCAGTTCATTGGCACTTCTCTCGTTTCCTGGTCTTCGAGGAAGCAGTCCGGTGTTGCACAGTCCACCGCAGAGGCCGAGTACGTTGCTGCAGCTAGTTGCTGTAGCCAAGTGCTTTGGACGGTCTCGACAATCATCTACAATTATCATAGACGGTTCAAAAAAACCGTTTGTGACATTGCAATTAAAAACCATTTGAAAAATCCAAATTCTCTTACCAGGCTTGAGTTGTTGGATCTATTAAATCCAAATCCGGTGCAGCTGTTTTTGCAATTTTGTCGTGTAGAACTTCATAAAAAGTGTCTACCTTCTGAAAATTGAAAAGTATGCCAAATTTGTGCCAAATCTAGTGAAAATTGGTGGACTCGTTCTACATATTGACATAAACTTTCACAAAAAAATCAGCAAGTTTGGCCCACGGGATCGAAAGATATAGTAGTTTCAATTTGAACTTGAGACGAATTCGAGTATGAGTAGGATTCCATTTCGAGAAACATTTAGTAAAACTAGTATGACTTTTGTATACGGTGTCTGTTTTCAACGTACTTGTACTCGTTTGAAAGCTAACGATGAGGCTAATCGAAAAACACTGATCAGCTTGTCACCCCTAGGTACTCTAAAATTGGCCATCTTTAGCCTCGAATTTGCATAACAAGTTTTAGGTCACTGTTTTTGAGAGACCATGTGGTTGTGATCCCATGTGTGTGATGAGTAATTGACATCGGTTTAGGAAAGTCGAGTTTGGTTTGTGTGGTTCGGACCATGTCATTGCGTGGTGCAATGGATTCGGTCGGACTTGGTCAAACCTGGTCAAAGGGTTTAGATTGCATATTATGTCGACTTGTCAGGTTTGGGCTATTTCATTAATACATTTTTGCTTTCATGTATCGAGCGGTGCTATTTGATGTGTTTTCCTGTCTGTGTTGGCTGCAGGACGTCGAGACGGAGTCGTGGCGAGACACGAGGTGACCAGACTAGACACGGGCGGTGTCGAGGTCAGAACGGTCGAGATGTGTCGAAGACGGCGGAGACTCGAGGTGGTTGCGAGGCTTGGACGACAAGGAGCGCGGAAGCTTCCCGGAAGGTCCAGGAGGGGCGAAATGGTAATTTCGCGAGGCTGCAAAAGCGGGAGCGGGCTCCGTTCGGGTTTAGCGGGCGTAACGGGTTGGAGACCCGTTAGCCAAGGGCTATAAATAGATGTTGGTGGCTGCATGTCCACTCATGCACTCCAAGTTTTTCTAGGGTTTGCTTTAGTCAAAATGAGCTTTAGAAGTTTGTTTTGGTTTTAGGCTTTAGTTGGGTGGAGGAAGCAGAGGGCTGTGTCCCCTTCGATGCTTTTCTCTGTGTGTGTTGTTGAGAGATAGGAGATGAGTTCTTGATGTTTCAAGCATGTATGGGGTTGTAGGGATGGTATGAGTTGATACTCTATGCAATCATGTATCTCTCTTCCTCATTATCAATCCAAGATGATTTCATTTGAGTTTGTTTGAGTTCCCAGTCTCTCTGTTGTTTTTGCTCTACGATGCTCTCTTAGCTTGATTTCTTGATTTCTTGTTCCTGAGTCGTTTCTTGTTGGGGAGGTCCAAAATGGGTTGCTCTATGTTGGGATGATGCCTCAAGATCATTTGATCAGTTAAAATCCCAAAAACCCATTTTTGACTTCAGTTTTTGCTCTTGGTCTTTCTCTGTTCTTCATTTGCATTTTTAGGGTTTTAGTGCTGTTCTTTATTCTCTTCGTGTGATGGCTTGAAACTTGGGTTTTAGAGTCCTGAGGCTATCAATTAGCTTCCCTCAAAATTTCATGGCCAGAGGATCAACGATTGAGGAGTAATTTGATTTTTGGTGGAGTCTCTGTAAGTTTTCAGGATTTAGCCATTTTCTGAATTTCTAGGGTTTGGTGTTATTTTCGATTCCCTTCATGAGATGGCATGAAACTTGGCATGAGAGGTCCAGAGGCTATTGCTAACCTATCCTCAAAGTTTCATAGCCAAATGATCAAAGATGAATTGGGAATCTGAGTTTTTGGCAACTCTCTGTACTTTTCAGGTTTTTGTCCATAATCTGAAATTCTTGTCTCTTGATGTGATTTCTTTGTTTCCCAAGCCCTCCTTGCTGTTTGGAATATAGTGATGGTGCTCTGGGACAAAAAGATTGGAAGCAAACCGTTGATTTCTCTGTTTTTATCTTGTCTTCAGTAAGTTCTCCATTCCAGTTTTCAGTTTTTGGTCTGAAATTCAGCTCTCGGCTGCTACAAAAATTCCCCAAACCGTCAGCCTTCTTTGCTTTCAGTTTGCACTGTTTCTTGGCTGTTTTTCTTGCTATTTACTGCAGTATTTCTTGCTGTTTTCAGTCAGCCTTCGACTTGTGTTTTCAGCAGCTTCGTGTTCTTTTTCAGCCTTCAGTAAAGCCTCTTTTGCTGCAGCTTGTATTTTAAGTGTTTGGCAAGGTGAAACCACTTTTGTTGCAGTTTTATGTGTGCTTTTGGTTGGTCTGTTCTCTATTTTTATTTTGTGTTTGCCGTTTTTATTTCTTGCTCCCGGTTGGACATGTCTCTCCTCGGTTGACCTTTGCAAGTATTATTCCCTGGACTGCAGTATTTCAAGTTTTCTTGTCGAGCATGTTTTAGATCTTTTTATCAGTCGGATCTTTATGAAAAGTATATATTTTCTTCGTAGCTTCTATAGCTATCGGAGAAGAAAGTCGGTGAGGATACTCAAAAATATATTTTCCGCGCAGTCTACGGACTCTAAATAAGACGTAGCGTTGAGGTCCGCCTCCGCACGCACCCTGACTGCCCGCACGCACTCCACGGACTCTAAATAAGATGCAGCGGGGGACGCCTCCGCACGCACTCTACGGAGTATAAAGAAGACGCACCGTGAGGCCTACCTCCGTGCGCACTCTACGAGACGCGGATGTTGTCCCTGCGCACTCTACTGAGTATAAACAAGATGCGGACATCCCCGCGCACGCGCAGGTGCTGTCCTTGCGTGTACTCCCCGGAGTATAAACAAGACGTGGTCGAAGTTCCCACGCACCCAAGCTCTAATAAGCGTCTATTTGGACTAGGCGCCAGCTCCGCTGCCACCCCTTCGAAAGGTCCGGAACGGAGCGCGCGCGCGTATACTTCGACTAGGCGCCAGCTCTGCTGCCACTCCTTCGAAAGGTAGGGAACGAAGCGCTCACGCGTCTACTTCGACTAGGCGCCAGCTCCACTGCCACCCCTTCGAAAGGTAGGGGACGGAGCGCTCGCGCGTCTACTTCAACTAGGCACCAGCTCCGCTGTCACCCCTTCGAACGGTAGGGGACGAAGCGCTCGCACGTCTACTTGGACTAGGCGCCAGCTCCACCGCCACCCCTTCGAAAGGTAGGGGACGGAGCGCTCACGCGTCTACTTCGACTAGGCGCCAGCTCCGCTACCACCCCTTCGAAAGGTAGGGGATGGAGCGCTCGCGCGTCTACTTCGACTAGGCGCCAGCCCCGCAGCCGTCCTTTTCGCGAGTCTACCTCGGACGCTACTATCTACAAGTCTGGCGGAGCCGAGCGCGAAAATCTACCCTACAAAAACACAAACATATTGGGTAGGCACTGCTTCATTCATATAAAAGAGCAGGTTGCGAAGCAACCATACAAAAATGTGTACATGACGTAACACACCCAACCCCGGCATCCCTCTTGATCTGCATTGTTTCCTTCGCGCCGAGGAACTCCCTCGAGCCACCGGAGGAGGTCCCCCTCTTTACGCAGAGTGCGCTGTAGTGCGATCTTGGCTGCGTCTTCCCCAACATAGCCCCAGATCCGATCATAGAAATTCTGTACGGCTGGCTGGGTGAAACGGATGGCGTCAAGCATCAGCTCGGGCTCGACCGGCAGATCCAGCTGAGAATCCAGCAGCTCGCCGACGTGCCCGCACCCCCGGGCGTGAAGTAAGGCAAGGGCGAAGGAGGCACCCATGAAGCCGCAGTGATCGCCGAAGGACTTGGCACCGCGGAGAACAAGGCCCGGGCCCTCTTCGATCCGCCCAAGCGTCTCTGTCAGATTTTCAGGGCCATGCGTAACCTCAGGTATGTCGACAACGAGGTCTCGGAGGGCCCCTTCCAACGACCCCATCGCCCTCCATGCCGCCAGGGATGCGTTGTCCAGGGCCTCGGTCCTCTCCGCAAGGGATGCGGTGAGTTGGGTCTTCTCCTCCTCTAACGCGGAGATTTGCTGAAGAGAGGCGGTGCGTTCCTCCGTCGCAGCGCGCTGGACCTCTGCCGTGGCGCGTCGCACCGCTACCACGGCGTCCTCCGCGTTAGAAGCTATCATCGCCTTTTCTGCCTCCAGCCTGTGGATCTGCTCGTCCTTGGCAGTGTGAGCATCGTTCGCAGCATGAAGTTCACTTTGCAGTGCTTTTCGCTCGCGAGCGAGAGAAATCCAAGGCTTGGCTCAGGGCAAGACTCTGGGAAGGACCACGCGGGTTAGAACGACCTCAAACAGTGGCTCAGGCCATAAACTACTTACGCTTATCTCCGAGGCACCCAACGCGAGTGCCAGAAGGTCTCCCCCGCATGTCGCCAGTGCCGGCACATCCAAGCTGCGGCCGACGCGCTCCGCGGTCCGGCTAAGAACGCGAAGCATCTCCGATCGCGGGATGAAGTCGGAGATGACGGGCCTCGGCCCAGTAGCTTACGCAGCACCGGACATCCGCGCCGAGTCCTGCATAGCAAGGTCCGCAACTTCGCGTGTACCCCCGTTGCTCGATCCTTGACCGCGTCCGGGAGACCTCGTCTCGCCTGATGTCGACGGCGGAATGAGCGAGCAAATCGGAGAGAGTTTCGCGAAGTCATGAGAGGAAAAGGAATCGCGCCTACCTTCGACACCCTCTGCCACGGTGCGGGAGGGTGCCCGCGCAGCCTCCATACAAGGAATGGGGGCTTCGTCGGCCCGAGGAGCGGTGCCTTCTCCCCCAACCTCGCCGACCTCCTCACAGGGCGCCAGGATCCCAGTAACCGCGCCAGCAACTCCGAATCGCCCCCTCGCAGGCGGAGACGACTGTACCCGGGGGCGCTTTGCCCTTGGGGACGCAGATGACCCTTCCTTAGCCGCACCGGTAGTAGGCGGCAGATCCTTGATGGCCGTCGTAGGCAGCAGACCCTCGGTGGTCGTTGCTGGCGGCACCACCTCACCTCCAGGGTCAATAGCACCAAGGCCCGCCACCTCGCCGCCATCTAAACCCTCCGTAGGGGCAACGTTCCCCCCGAACCGGCTGGTTCGAACCTGGCGCCGGCCGCGCCTCCCGCTTCGATAATACCTCCCAGCGGCGCGACCGACGGGCCGGGTTTGGTGGCCTCAGATCGAGCCTTGCACCGAGGCGGCCGCGCCTCCACTTCGCCATCGTCATCATGACGGCTCGGGGTCTCCACCGGCACCGCGCGCTCGGGCACATTAATCCCCAAGACCTCGCAGACCCGGTTTATCCGCCCCTGTTTTGCCGAGGTGGTCGCGGCCTCACGCAGCCTGTGCTCCTTCGCCGTGTATGGCCTGAGGAGTGCAACGACTGCGCGCTCTGCATCTTCTAGTCGGGGCACTACACACAAGAATGGAACGTCATCCATAGGAAGTCACGCGATTATGCGAGCATGCGCATATCCGACGGTCCAAGGACTTACAAGGAGCGGAGGGTCTCAGAAGGCAGGATACAGTCGGGTGGACGCCATCCTCCCGGATACTGCCCCATACATCGTACTGCCACCGGCCGGAGAGCGGTGCTGCCCCGTACATGGTAAACTCTTCGGCAAGGTCGCGCATGTTGAATCGACGGGCGATACCGGCAAGCCTCCGCGCCTTCTGCGCGTCGTCGGACATTGGCTCCACGTCTGGCGAGCTGTTGAACGATATCGGCTGTCCCCGGCATGACAAACCGCTCTTGCTCGTCACGAGGTAGTAAAACCATCGACGTGTCCAACCGGACTCCCATTTCCCTCGCGCGGCCCATGCAGGGAAGAGCCCCGCACACTGCTTCCTCAGCACGAAGTTGACGCTGCCGAAGTTCGATTCTGCTCCTCCCTTGAGCTTCTTCGGCTGACAGCGCGCGTCGTGCATAGTAGCTAACAGACTCGCACTAGGACGGCAACCCTCTGTTCGCAGTGCCCAAGCGAGCATAGCCAGGCGGACTATCACGCTGGGGGTCAGCTGCCCAGCTCCAGCTCGTACGCCTGCAAGACCTCGCCGACGAAGAGTGTCGAGGGCATCCGCAGGCCGGCATCAAAGAACGCGACAAAGACAATAGCCTCCGTCTCCGCCGGTTGCGGTTCCGTCTCGGTGGGGCCGGGTAGACGAGCCCCGTCACGTTCTGCGATCTTCCCCTCCCGGACGAGTCTCTGGAGCATCTCTTCAGTAACGCGGCTCCGCCCCAACACACGGGAGCTGGGGCCTCCCGAGTGCTCCATGGTGTCCCACCGCTTGTTGACGTGCGCTCTTCCTCGCACCACCAACAAGTACTTTCCCGGGGGAGGCGACAGATCGTACCGGTCGGACGAGGAGCTGCCGCTGAGCTGGCGAGCGGGATCGTCGCGGCAAGCCATTCCTCTCCGAGATAGAGCGATAAAGCAGCAGGAGCAAGGGTGGGTTGCGCGGGTGGCAGAAGAAAGAAGACAGACCGGAACGACCAATGCGAAGGAACATACCCATGCTGATGGCGACGCCTTATAAAGCTGGCTCAACCCCCCCAGCGCGGCGCAACCGGCAGGAGACCAGCGGTTCGGCTACCCACGATCGGGAAGCGCAACCGCTGGCAACTGGGGGCGCGCGCGGGTAGGTGGGCAGACGGCGCACGACACGCCCATAACACCCCGCCACGTGTCCCGCCTCCTAGGGAAGGGCTGAACGGTCGCGGTCGTGCGACCGCTGACAGCCCACGGCGCGCCAATCATGGCATGCCGCGTGTACACCCCAAGTGCAAAAGCACGTACGGCTGCAGTGACCTGCTCCTGCCAGCCCAGAGGTCGGCGCGATTCCAGGAGCTATTAAGGCGCACTACCGGACTGCGGAGCCGCACCCACCTCGCCCCAGGAAAAGCCATTGGCACGAGGTTTGCCTCCGCACCAACTCCGACTTCGACCCCGACTTCGACTCCGACTCCTGCGCCGACGTCGCCCTGTGGATGACGAACACTTCGTCAACCGCCTAGCGCCATACCCTCGCGGCAGGACGAACACTACACCAAGCAGTAAGGCTCCGCCGAACGTTAGGAAAGCTCACAGGCCGCAGGGACGGAGGGGGCCAAAGGGCTCGGCAACATGGCTTCGGCCCGTGAAGCCCTTCACCATGAGAGGCTCCTGTTGTAGGGGTGGCCCCCACCTAAGCCCAGCAGGCCTGGTAGAGGAACGTAAGGCCCAAAATGGGACATGTGTAATGACATAGGTACCCCTGAGGGGAGTACTCGGATGTAAGGGTATAATTGTAAAAGCACTCCCCATACGGATATATATATATACAACACAGGCCATGGGGAGAAACCCTAAACCATTGCTCACCTAACTCTCCACTACCATACTCTCTCTCTCTCTCTCTCTGTTTGGTATGTAACCACAACATATGAATTTTCAAAGCTAAATCTCTGCCTCCTCCCACCAAATTAATTGGCCTGAAATCGCCTAGCTTATCTCCTGAGCGAAAGAGTGCAGCACCGGCTAGATCTGGATCGAAATGAAGACAGATGCGGTTCTGAGCAGAGCAATAAATGCCTAGCGTCATTATCACATACGGTTTTTAATAAAAAACCGTCTGTGATAATACCAGATTATCACAGACGGTTTTTAATACAAACCGTCTGTGATACTTTAGTATCACAGACGGTTTATCGGTAAGAACCGTCTGTGATACACGTTTTCTCCGACGCCACCAACACAGACGGTGTCCAAATTAAAACTGTCTGTGTTAGTGTCAGTTATAGACGGTTTTGTCAAACCGTCTGTGATTGGCCGTCTAGTATTAGGCTTTCTGTAGTAGTGCATTGCCTCAATTAGATGTGAAGGATTTGACCTTGACTCCTTATTGAGAAACAATCCTCTGTAGACATAGTGAGATCGTTTCTTCTTCTCATCATCCTCTTATCTTAGTGATGACTAATGGATCTAGACAGCTCTTGCACTTAGATACAGTTGGTCCTTCTAGAGTTCAGTCTATAGGAGGAAAGTAGTATGTGCTTGTCAATATAGATGACTTTTCTAGGTATTCTTGGGTGTACTTTTTTGCTTCTATGAATGAGGTCTTTGGCTACTTTAGAGTGTTGATGCTTAGATTAGTAGTTAACCTTCCAAGAGCCCTAGGAGCCATTAGAAGTGACAATGGCACATAATTCAATAACTCATTTTTTACCACTTTCTATGTTGAGCAAGGTCTAGAGCACTAGTTCTATTTTCTTAGAGTACCTCGACAGAATAGAGTTGTAGAGAGAAAGAATAGGACTCTTGTAGCGATGGCTAGGACCATGCTAGGTGAGCATAGCACCCCTATGAAGTTTTGTGTTGATGCAATTTTCACTGCTTGCTATGTGCCCAATAGGGTGTTCTTGAGATCGTCCATAAGCAAGACTTCTTTTAAGTTAAGGTTTGGTCATAGGCCTAGCGTCTCTCATTTTAAGATATTTGGTTGCAAGTGCTTAATTCTTAAATTTGACAACTTGGATAAATTTGAATCTAAATGTTATAATGTCATTTTTCTTGGATATCCTGCTCATTCTCATGACTTTCGTGTCTTTAATTTAGATAATAATAAAATTATTAAGACTTTAATGACATTTAATGAGATATTTTAGGTAGAGGGCTAAGACTTTAATGAGATATTTGCACCTGTACCTAGATTAGAAGTCATTAATATTCAACTAGCATTCATGATATTTATGGGCTTTAAGTTATTTTAAATGAATGTCAAGAGTGCTTTTCTGAATGATTTCATAGAAGAAGAGATCTATATCAAGCAACCCCAAGCTTTAAAAGTCTTAGGTTCTCAAACCATGTGTCTAAGCTCTCTAAAGCCTTGTATGTATTGAAGCAGACCCTCAGTGCTTAGTATGATAGGTTTAAGAGTTTTCTTCTTAAAAATAATTTTAAAATGAGAATAGTAAATAAAACCTTATGCACTCATAGGCATGGTAGTGACTTCTTACTTGTTCAGATTTATGTGGATGACATTATTTTGAGTAGCTCTTATCATGCTTTGGTGTCTAAATTTTTTATATTCTATTAGCAGAAAATTCGAGATGGGTATAATGGGCGAGCTGACATTCTTTCTTAGTCTTCAAGTCAAGCAACTGAAGGAAGTGACCTTTATTATGGCTACAGGCTAAACAGTGAATAAGAGACTACTAGGAGGTCACTAGGGGCTACCCACAGCCTTGTATACACTAGAAGTGTGAATATTAGAATTAGCTGTTCACATGTTCTTTCTTCCCTCAAGGCTGTATATACATGACCTTAGTTTAAATTACAAGAACATTCTTACTATGACTTTTAAAGCTAAGGGTGCAAATTTTCTTTTACACGTTTAGTGAGTCTTTTGGCTCAGTAGACCAAACGAGCAAAAAAAATTGGGATCACTCCAACAGCAGTGCAGCGTGAGACAGGCCACCAGGCTATATCGAGCGGCTAGCTAGCTGGCCAGGCGGACGACTTGAGGCGTGCTGTGGGCGGCAACTGGCAAGGTGAGGGAAAGTGGGTGACTCAACATGTCAGGAGTACCCGGTTCGGTGCAGGCACGGGCGGGCGAGTGAGCCGTGCCTGAAGACTGGAATCCTGGAAGATACCGACGGACGTATGGCATAGGATCGTGCATGGTACGGTGAGATTTAAATGGATGCATGGGTGTATGGAACTACGGAAGGTGAAATTGTGCTTTACCGTCCACTCGTGCACTAATACTACTATGGGATGTACTTGGGACTATGTATCTCTACCGTGTCACCCACAGGGTGTCTAATGAATATACTCAGTGGCAGATTCAGGATTTTATCAAAGGATATGCCGTACCAAAAATTTCATATGCAATTTGGTAAAACCATTTGCCAATTCGGTAAATAATTGTAAAATTTGCACCATAATTCGATATACATGCACTAAATAATATGATAAATCTTAAATTCAAGGATTAAGTGCCCAACCTCCATCTGCCGAAAATCTAAATCACATGCGGTTCAGTGTGCAGTCCAGTGCACACAGCCACACGGCACTGAAATCTTCTTGTAACTGCATTCCTATGAACTGATGAAATTGAATTGTGGAAGAGGAAGAAGTATGTGAGGCGATACCGCAGATTGATGATTGCGATTCGATTGTCGTGGAGACTGCGGGGTGCCATGCGCTGAGGTTCTGGGACTGGGGCCATTCATGATTGAGAACGCTTCCGTCGAGGGTATTCTGCTCCGGCCGACAAAATAAAAGCAAACTTCAGTAAAAAAAAGCATTCTCAATGCAAAGTTCGGAAGGTAATACTCTACCAAAATTCTTTGCAACCTACTTGAAACTTTTCTGAACCACTTTCTAAATCCTTGACCATCTGACTTGTAGAGCATTCTCAATGCAAAGTTCGGAAGGTAATATACGCGGGGAAGCACATTAATGTTAGATGCCCTTAATACTGAAATTTCATTGAGTTAATTCCAAGACCATCAATTTTACATAACAAGTCACCAGAAGAATTAGCACCCCAACTCTCCATGGAATGGCCACTTGAAACAAATGCTTCTCAATTATCACATGAAAGTTCATCCAGAGGGGACCATAAAGATTTTTCCAACAACCATGGGTACCTAAGATTTCTAAATAGACAAAGCACCATGCATCAAAAAGAGAGGGAACTGAATCGACGTATTAACATATATGAAGTTCATCCCTTGCAATTCCTCAAAAGAATAATTAAGTTCATCTCTGCAAAACTGGCATCATTTTGTTTTTAACTCTTTGGACAAACAAGCTAACAACTAACCATATAAATAATGAACAACCGCCTCCATGTCCCACAAGGAATCAGGACGAGACCTCACCAAGCTCCAATGATATAACCTTTGAACTTAGACCATGGCAACATATTAACTTCTTTATAACAAAGACCCACGCCTTTCAGCCTAATTCCATCACACACTCCCAAGTTAAATTTGTGCCCAAATCAAAGTTTGCTCGCAAAAACTGCGGCCACGGGAAACAAGCTACTAAGTTAAATGAAGATAAGACATGGAGGAGCTCATCAGTGTTACCCATGACGCCACTGACGACGCTACGGACGGCGTAGTTGTTCCAGATGTCCTGCCCCTTGATCTCCTCCACCGTCGGCATCCGGATCGGCTCCGCCGCCGCCGCCTGGGCCTGGCTCGCCGAACCGCCCCCCTCACCTGCAGCCGCCACGGATGGCTCCGGCGAAGCCATCTCACAGTTCGATCCTGCTCCTTCCCTCCCGGCGCCGCATCGCAGACGCAGGCGGGAGGCAGCCGGCACGCAGTCACGCAAACGCAGGCGGGAGGCAGTCACGCAGACGCAGGCGGGAGGCGAAGACGCGAACGACTGGATACCGTGCGGCAGGCGAACCGTCAGCAGGCCAGGCGCACCGGTACTGAGTTTCGGCTGGGCCCCAGGGTATGCCGTGGCCCACCCGGCATACCCTGTGGATCCGCCCCTGAATATACTCCCTCCGATCTATAATATAAATCCAAGTCCGGTATATATATTAAAACAAAACTGAATTTCAAAAGTAAATTGAATTCTTGTTCGAAATTGATTTCTTATGAATCTTGGCCTAAACTAGCTCAAATCCTAGCCATTTACGTTGTGATTTCCCAGTTGCATCGCTCCCTTCAAACATTTTTGCACGTGCACTGTTCATCATCCAAAAAAATCCCCACCGCTGCCTCGTTTTATCGCCGCCGTCTCGATTCCTCTGCTCCCGCATCTTCCCATTGCTTCTCACCGCTGCCACACTGTTGCAATCAGTCAGAGGTTGTACCACCTCATCCCTCCCGCCTCTGACCCCCTCTTAAGTGCCCCTGCCGCACGTTAGACTCATCAGTAACGCCTGCCACCACCTTTGTCCCCTCCTCTCTCACAGCCAACAATCTCGTGCCACAATTTGCATGCCGTGAAGCTCCTAGTTGCCAACTCAAGCCACCGTATGCCTCTCCTTCATTGTCATGACCCTCACCTGGACGAACTCCGTACCCACCTCACCCCACTGCCTCGCCGACCTCCCAGCTCTCTCTCTGCTCTCACAGCCAACCTAACAATTTTGTGCCCCTTTGACCACCGCAATACAACACTTGAGATAGCCTGTACCTCCTCCCAGCCAGCAGCACCACGCCTCCCCGAGCTTTCCCAACCCCTGCTACCTGTCATTGCCGCCATGGCCTGTCCCCTATGCCGAACCGCCTTTGTCGCTCTATTTAAATCCCCGAGCCCCTCCATTCGAAGGCATCGGCGTCCAAGGTGAGCCACCCACTCTCAATTGCTCCGGCGACCCCCACATTGCTGGCGATCAATAGAAGGCCCCAAAGTAAGCAAATTTCCAACTTTCATTTCCAGTCGATTATATTCCAATTGCATTCACCCGTAGCATCCCCATACTCCCAGAAACACCACCAAAGTCTAGCCATAGCTTCTCGAGCTCTCTTCTTCTCTGCCACTGAAGCTCGCCGCTCGGCCATGGAGCCTCGCTGTGGCCAACTCAACTCAGCCATCCCCTACCCAAATCACCACACCCCTAAGCTTTCCCTACACCCAGAGATGATCAATCGCAAATGCTATTGCCTTCTTAACCCGCCACCAAGCCCTATGCTATTCAAACGCCCCGAAGAGAGAAAACCTCACCACCGATGATTGCCTGACATCCAGCTGCCGCTGACCCCTAAAATGGAACCTTCGTAGTCCTAGGAACCCAACCATGGCCTCAGTTGCCGTTGCAAAATGCCCTAGCGTTGTCGATCGCCGTTGCTTCTGTCCCCTGTTTTCGGCTGCTACAATGAACACGGAAGGAGGAAGATGACCCTATTCATCTTGGGCTGCATAGTAATGGGCCAAATCAGTTAGCAGACCAGGCCGCCATTTCTACTGTTCATTACTGTGGCGAACGGGTTCGGCATGAATAGTAAAGGACCCGCAATGAACAGTGAAAGTCCACGATGAACAATAACCCTACCCATCACTGTTCACAAAACCCTAAAAAGCATATATACATCCATATTGATCATTGCGAACCCGTCTACCCATTTCTCAACTCCGTTTCCCCATACCAGACTCGTGAAAACCCTAAACCTAATTTATTTGATTTTTCATAGATTTTATTTCTTTTTTCCTAGCTCAACCCTTCGAGCATGGAATTGATTTATTTTCTTTTGATTTGCAATAGTACATGACATTGAAGATCAGCCAATACGGGAAGGTGAAGCTCAAGTTCAAGCACAAGAATCAGAAGAATACAAAATCGTAGAATACTTAAATCCACAAGCCAAGTCACATATTTTTGATCATATTGAACGTACATTCCTTTAATTATTTATTTATCAGTATTTTCATTATGTTATTTGCACACTATTATTTCATGTACAACAAATATTTAGAATGACATGATATTAGTTATGTCCTAGCACCTGATAAAGCCCAGATCAAATTGATGTCCATATTCACCTTGACAAGACTTAGTATTGTTATAAATATACTATATAAAAATCATGGTTGACTAGGAACTCAATAGTTTTACACTACTAAGAGATTTGGCATTTGTTGATAGAATTTTAAAAGTGATTCTAGAATAAGGAGATATCATGGGAAACCATGAGATGGTTGAGTCCTATGATCTTATCATAGGGTAGAGGCTTGGACTGAAAAGGTGGCAGTGTGGATGGGCACTGAAACAAGGGTTTGTCGATGGAAGTTACCTCGGTGAAAGTATAAGGACTAGAAATTTATGCCAAATAAAGAACATGGTGATCGCTCAACCACAAGCGTTGATTTGTCAAACCTGGTTAGTAGCTGCTCAATTTCGATTAAATATCTATAAAGGGTGGAGGGAGACTGAGGGAGTTTTTGTGGTATGGGAGGGGGAAAACCATACTTAACAACAGTAGATCCGCTTTGAATCGGACGAGGCCACAGGCCACAAAAGTTTGTTGAGAAACAACACCTACTGGGTAGAGGCTATATAAAGAATTGATCAGTGAAAGGCCTTATTTTTTTTAACTCAGTCATGAGAGTTAAGAGATCTTGTGGGTAAAGCTGGGCAACTCTGTAGAGTCATAATTAATGGTATTTGAATATGCCGTGCTTTCGGTAAATAAAATTGCGTTTAAAGGGTGAATCCAAAAATGAACCACAAGTAGATTTGAAATTTTGCTAAAGTTGGTAATCAAGTTGCTAAAACCTCTATCTTCCTTAAGGAAGTTGTGATTTTATGTTTAAAATTGTTTGCAACTAAAATTGCATCCACATAAAATAATAAAACTACTATACTCCCATCCCTAGATAATCCTTACATGTAAATAAATAGGATTTCCCCGTGTGACTTGTTGAGTACAATAGTTTGTATTCATACTTGTTAAAAGCATTAACAGAAAACATGGCAAGAAAGTGAGGAAGTCTACGAGGATGGCATAGAGGAGTACTACGAAGTTGATGATGTTTGGTATTAGGGTTGTTCTTCACTCAGGCACGCCTGTGATGTTCTTTTATATTGTAATGTATCTAAGGGCCACACGTCCCGCTGTAAAACTTGGTTGATATGCCGTTATCTTGTAATAATGTTGGCTTTAGTATTTGAGTATGCGTTGGCAATGGTGTACATTTGACTGCAATACCTTGAAGTTGAACAGTTTTAGACAGTTGCGAGAGACTAAGAAAACGAAAAATCCCCTTGAAAGCCATAAGTCTCCAAACAAGTCAACCGCGCTTCTTCTCCGGCAATGCAGCTCGCAGTGTGAAGATGCAGGCATTACTGACTCTAAATTACCCAATTACTACATTTCTTAATTATCTTATGCATAAGCATAATTCTTGAATCTTGAGAAAATTGCTATTATAGGACGCGAAACAATGGGCTTCGCTATTATAGGACTCCAAACGTCGACTTCGCTAAAACGACCCTTGAAACATTGGCACTTTGTTATAGATGACATTTGGTCTTTTTAATCTCTTTTCTTAACTAAAATACATGTATTTTGCCATGGGATGACATTTTTGCCCTTGTGTGTTTGGAGCCTTGGTCTTGGAGATGGCATCATTGCTCAGAGCTGCAGGCTCGTCCTGGGCATGCGCGTCCTTCCATGCCAAGGGATGCCACCGGCTCTGCAGTTCAGTCATGCGCCTTCGCCGGCTTCTCAAGGCAGGAGCAAGGAGGAGGACCTGCCTGGACTCACTTGGGCAGTACAACCTACTGGACCTCTGCACTGATGCGAACCATGACGATCTCAGAGGTAAGATCGCCAAGATGATCGGTCTCGGGGACCGGTGGCAGATCGCTGCATTACTCGACCACCGTCCCCATCTCTGATGGCATCAAGGGCTTGGTGCTGGGAGAGATACGAAGGAGGGGCATGGAGGACCTGAGGAATGCACGGGGCAAATGGGTACTCAAGGAGAGAGGGATGTACGAGGATCTCATCCGGGTCGCTGATGACACCGAGCTGGGCAAAAATGTCATCCTATGACAAAATACATGTATTTTAGTTGAGAAAAGAGATTAAAAAGACCAAATGTCATCTATAACAAAGTGCTAATGTTTCAAGGGTCGTTTTAGCGAAGTCGACGTTTGGAGTCCTATAATAACGAAGTCCATTGTTTCGCGTCCTATAATAGCAATTTTCTCTGAATCTTGACCCCAACTAAACCTCGCCTAAACTATCAGTACTATCTCTATAAATATCAACTCCTTGCCCAATTTTATGAATTTTAGGTCCCTGCCGCAAATCCAACATCCACCCCCAATCGTCAATTCACCACGAGGCATCCACAAGCAAGAATACCAGTATCATATTGCATGAAATGCAAGACGGCAAGATAATCCCACATATCAAGGATAACGGAAGTCTAGGGTTAGGCGGTCAACACCTGCATGGAGGAATGCTCTCCTCACCTGCTCGTGCCCCCCTGGCCAACTGCCACTTGGCACCGCCCAACGAGGTGCTCTGGTCTGGCTCCACTCAGGCTCTGCTCTGCTCTGCTCACTCGCTCAGGCGGTTGCCGCTCTGCTTTGCTCGCTTCTTCTACTCGCTGTCTAGGCCAGACGGCTCACCTCATGCACCGCTGGGCTCCTAGGCTAGACGACATATCATGTGGCATGCGCCCCGACACCACGCCATTCTCTGGTCACCGCACCACTAGTGGCCGTGGCTTGGTGCTTGCTCTCAGTGGCGGAGAGGGGGGGGGGGGGGGGGGGGGGGGTGGAGGGGGCCTGGCACCCCCAACGAGAGCATGATTGCATGAAGAAGGTGAGCCAGACGCTGAGAGTTAGTTTGTACAAGTCAAGAGGCGAAGAGATGTTTGCAGGTTGCGTTGTCGAGTCTGATGATACTTACAGATTTAGTTGAGACCTCAGCATACTTCGCCAGATGGCATTGCACTTTGCACCAACTTGTTCACTGGAAACAGGCAATTTGAATGCATGCTCTTGTTAGTGGATCAACACACAATTTGCTAGGTACGAAATGCTGGAGAAAATGTAATTCTAGCTCGAGCAAACTACACCAACATCAGATTAACATCATGTTACAACTTGAGTTGCAGCATTACAATTTGAAACAGTTTGATTTCTTCTCAAACTCTACTCTGTTATTTATCATACAAATGCTGAGAGGCTAAGCACCAAAACAACAGTCCAATCTCTAAATTATGATAGCTCAAGAACTCGCGGGCATTCAACAAAAGCAGCTATTACACATCATGTCAAGCTGACAATACTCAGAAGAGCATCCTTTTTGCTCTATTACATAGCTACAATATAGGTACCGAACAATGTAAAGGTCAAGCAGAAAATATGCATTATTCATAGCCAAATAAGGGCTTTAAAGTTATCAATCAGAAAGCAAAAATAAAGTATCTACTTCAGCAGGTGAGCAGCAGGTTATCAATCAGGATCTTGATCCGATCCTCTCCTGACTCACAGTATCTTTGCTCAAACTTCCTTGTGCACTGTGACAGGATCAAGTCCGCAAAGAAGTAAGCTGTAGGATGCTTGGAGGCAAAACTTGTTGTTCATGTTGCCCCCTATATCCAATTCCTGGCTCCGCCCCTGCTTGCTCTGGAGGAGAGGGAGGGTCTGGCCGGCAACGGAGCTCATATGGCTGCCCGACATCGCTTGAAGGGAGGGTCTGCCTCTGAGTTCAACTTGGCATAAGAAAGAAGAAAGAAACTAATGTGAAGTCATGACACTACTACAGAAAGCCTAATACTAGACGCCAAATCACAGACGGTTTGACAAAACCGTCTGTGACCGACACTAACACAGACGGTTTTAATTTGGACACCGTCTATGTTGATGGCATCGGAGAAAACGAGTATCACAGACGGTTCTTACCGATGAACCGTCTGTGATATTTTAGTATCACAGACGGTTTTTATTAAAAACCGTCTGTGATAGGTGATAATCACAGACGGTTTGTAAG
This sequence comes from Dendrocalamus latiflorus, assembly GCA_017311315.1. Taxonomy (NCBI): domain Eukaryota; kingdom Viridiplantae; phylum Streptophyta; class Magnoliopsida; order Poales; family Poaceae; genus Dendrocalamus; species Dendrocalamus latiflorus. The sequence goes on along the minus strand of CM029665.1, from coordinate 17,860,375 downwards.
TAAAAACCGTCTGTGATAGGTGATAATCACAGACGGTTTTTAAATCACAGACGGTTTTTAACTAAAAACCGTCTATGATTATCACCTATCACAGACGGTTTTTACTTACAAACCGTCTGTAATTATCAGCTATCACAGGCTGTTTTTAGTTACAAACCGTCTGTGATATTTACACCACAGACGGTTCGTAGTTACAAACCGTCTGTGATATTTACACCACAGACGGTTCGAAAACCGTCTGTAATAACCTTCGATTATCACTGACCCATAAATTCAGACGGTTCAGAAAACTGTCTGTGATGCCGTTTCTGAACCGTCTGTAATACGGATTTCTGTAGTAGTGTGATCTGTTGTATATCCAGGCACTTTGCAATCAATTTCTTATTTGGAATAGTTGACCTTTTGCTACGGGTTGATCCAGCAATCCTTTCAAATGTATCTCGTAGGAAAACATTCATGGATGCCATGTCATGTCAATCCAAACAAAACAATCATTAAACCTACTGAGGATTTCAACCTCAGTAGTCATAGGCAGGCTACTTGTAGTGCAAGCATAGCCGACTGCCATTTGTAATGACTACTCAAACCTGCCTGAACATTGAACAAGTGTTTGCTTCTTCCAGAAAGTACCCAGTTTTACGAATCATTTGCTCACTCTCTTGGAAATCCCACTCAGATATCCTAGTCTTTCTGTAAATCTCTCGTAGTGTGTTCTCAAGGACACAGCATATATATACTTATGGATGCACGCACTGCCTTTTGCTGAACTACAATTTTTTTCTCTATTATTCGATCAAGGACTACACAATGAATGGACTTAAATACACACAACTCATGCATGCACCAGCTCTAACTCGATTCACAGCTACGCCACCACCGGCACTAATCGGAACATGGACACACGGCTAACTTAGACGACTCACACATATGACAAACTCAAATATATATACTAATGACAAGATTATAGTCCTAACATTCCCCCTCTTAATCCTGTCATCTTCCTCACATCCTTAAATTCAAACCATGCTTCACGCATCCTTTGCCGTCTTATTGTGCTTGCCACAATATACTCCAACGCTTTCACAGCATTGCTATCACACTACCGTTTGTGCACATCTCGCAACTGTCTCCATCAGCTTCATATCAACTCCTCCACCATCGGCCTCACGCCAAATCATCTCCTAGCAGCTTCGCACCGTTGTTGTTGGCAGCCTTAGACTGACTTCTCCTCAACGGTATTGCACCATGGTTGCCGTCGGCATCACACCAACTCTTTCTCACAGCGGCATCACACCGCCATCGTCGTCGGCATCACACTGACTCTCCCTAGCAATGGTCTCACACCACCACCTCCACAAACATGGTCTCACACCGTGATTTGTGGCCTCCAACGCGAGTGCGCCATCACTGCAACCTCTCGCTGCTAGCCTCGGCTTCACCGTGTCGCTGGTGTCATCACTCCCCGAAGTAGCATCAGGCAGCCACCACCTCGCATAGAGCCTCCATGTTGCCGAGTCACTGTCTGGTGACATCACCTCCAACACCTCCTCAGGATCGAGCTGTGCTCTAATACCAATTGTTAAAAACCATCTCCTCACTCTCTTGGAAATCCCTCTCAGATATTCTTCTCATTCTGTAAATATCTCTCGTAGTGTTTTTCTCAAGGACACAGCATATACTTATGGACACACGCACTGCCTTTTGCTAAACTACACTTTTTTCTCTACTATTCGACCAAAGACTCCACAATAAATAGACTAGGCATCACTCGGATATTTTCTTCCTAACAATCATCCAGACTTGGGACCATTGGATTAGAGATCCAATGGCCTTTTTTTGGAGGGGGAGAATTCATAGTCATTGGATCTCTAATCCAACGGTTACAAATCTGGATGATAGTTAGAAAAAAAATATCTGGATGATGTTTATCAACACCCCTTAAAATACACATAACTCATGCATGCACCAGCACTAACTAACTCGATTCATAGCTACGCAACCACCGGCACTAATCGGAACATGGACACACGGCTAACACTATGCTCATTTGGGCTGAATAAGCCTGGTTTATGGCTTATTTTGCACTGTAGCTGATGGTGGCTTATTTAGCATAATTGTAGGATCGTCGATGACAATCAGAAAGGGGTGAATGATTGCAGTGTTCAGGGAAAGCTTTTCCCAAAATCTACTGCTTGTTTTTTTTCTGCTAATCACAGAGAGCAAAAAAAAAACAGCAAGAAAAAAATAACAATAAAAGAGTATTAATCTTTACCTTTTCTTATTGCATGGGCTGTCTCTGTGCACACACAAAGAACCCGGCCGCTCTCTGTTCACGGATGAAAACGACGGGACGCTGCAGTATTTTTATCAATCTGAGCCGATCACAACATCCAACAGCCAGCGCATGCCACAACTTCTAGCAGATCTTGAAAACCGTGCACATCTCCGTGCATGCAGTCAAATATTCGTAATGCAAAAAACTTTGATTAGCCTCACCTAATCACCTATCTAATCAACTTATGGCTAATAAACGCCACGGCCAAGCCCGTGTACACCACTTCAATCAACTCAATGAAGCCACTTTTTTTTCGTTTTTTCTATTCAAACTAGAAATTAATTTTTAATTAAAACTACTTCATATATATATATATATATATATATATATATATATATATATATATATATATATATATATATATATATATATATATATATATATATATATATATAGGACGAGTGTTTCATGCACCATGGTGCCTAGGCACCAATATCAATACCCGTTGATTTGCTTCGAGATTCGCAACGTTTGATGTGGGTATCTTCATATACCCATAAAAAAGTATATTTGAGATATCAAACTCCGAAAAAATTTAAATTCAACTTCAGTTTAATTAGTTTGAACTATTTTTATGGTATATACTCACTGTAGTTGCATTGAACTCAAAAGTAGTTCAAACTAGTTTGAACTGAGTTCAAAACTAACTTACCATAAATATATCAAGGGTATAAAATATTTTCATACCCAAACTCAAAAAAATTATCAATCATACACGTGTATCGGATGTTGGTGCCTAGGCACCATGGTGCATTACGTAATTTTCCTATATATATATATATATATATATATATATATATATATATATATATATATATATATATATATATATAAAAGCCAAAAAATATCTAGATATAGATCAATACATAGAGAATCCCTAGGAATAAAAAAATCAAGAAAAAAGATAATATATGCGAATTTAAAAAACTCACAAACTTAATTGGAAAAACACAGAAACTCACTTCAACTATCCATCAGCACATTGCCATCATGCATGCCCGTACACAATGCATGCAACTTCTATCAAAGCATGCAAGCAGACTCCTTTTGATGCCTCAATCACAAGCCGCCGAATTTTTTTCCTCTACAAAAGTCACGGCCAACCTCACCTAAAATATCCATCCGCTTCACGCAATAACCGCCGTCTCCGTATCTTTATTTTCTACGGCCGACCGTTTCCTATTCAATCTCTATTTGGAATCCTAAAACTACTCATCCAATTAAGACTGGGTCTTTTTACCTTACTAGTAAGGTGCCCGTGCGTTGCAACGGAAAACCAAATAAAAGTGATGCATACTATCAAATATGATCTCAAACAGAATAATAAATATCAATTTTATCTTACGGCATCATGTATCAAGCAAAACATACATGTTCATACTCGTAAATAAATCAAGCATCATATTAGTAAAGCATGATAGAACAAGCACCACATACAACAATATGTACAAAAATGATTGTAAACAATATTTTTCTATAGTATTCTTAATACATAAATAACTGTCAGACCGTCTTGGAGAATAACAAACTAATTGATAAATAGGACATCATGCCATAAACATTAACGAGAATTTTAAAATGAAACTGATACTGTCAGCAATTCAGCACAGTTCATTTATACTTGATCCTTTGAAAGTACCATCCACATACTGTATGGTTAGTTAGGCTAATTCTCTGCAATGCTTCCAATAAGCATATTTTAAGAGTGAGGACTTGTCTCTAGATAATTAGAACTGAGCACCTGTTCACTTCTCATATTTTAGGCACAGTTTGGAGAGTGTGTCCTAATAACCACCAAAGCTGACATCAAAAAGATGAGAGGGGCTTGAGCTTTCTAGTTATGTGGCCTTATGCTACCTGGAATAAGCTGTAACAGAGTCAAACCATCTGAAAGGTATAGTTTGGAGGCTTGAGTTCTAGAACTTAAACTCAAGCCCCTCCAACTTGTAGATACTTATTTAGCACTCCAGCAGAATTTAATTATCCTATCTTCAGATTTTCCTACATTGCTTTCCACATTACCACATCCTACATTGGTTTCCACATTACTATGATAGAATAGTGCAATCTAATGTAGTTTTATGAAATTTACTCTCTGTTTTTTTTAATAAGGCACATCTCCTCAGTTTAGGATCCTTATACAATTTAATAGAAGCCCTTAAGAATAGATTTCTTTATCAACCTTGAACACATATAGATAATAAAAACCCTTATGCGAGTCATCCTGATGAAATAATGGTACGTCAAAGTTTGACTCACATTATCCTTAAATTAAGGGCAATGGATGCTATACTAAATAGATAAGGATGGTAACACAGAATGAACAAATACCTATAAATATTCCAACACACAACAGGGCAAATAAATTAGGTACTAAGCTAGATAGAATAGAAACTCAAACTATTAGATATAATAGAAATACAACTATCTAACAAATAATGTTATTCATCCAGAAAACGTTTAGTTCTTTAATTTCTATTGCTGAAGTTAATTAGATTCTACTTGCAGCTACGAACTTCCAGATTCACTATGCAATAACGAGATGTGTGACCCTCAAATGGAAATGAGCAAGCCACCAAAATCATGTTGTGACCCTCAAATGGAAGGTGGCTTATGCAATAACGAGATGTGTCACTATTTGTATGCCGGAGCGAGAAAACCAATCTAGATATGTACGAGGTCTCTCTCTCTCTCTCCCTGCGAAGGTCTCTTGATCATCTATGTCGTTAGTGAGGAAAGAGCGACGGCTGAAAATTTCATCACAAAGTAACAATTGTGATGAAAAATTGACCTATAGTGATCAAATCTGTCGTTAAAAAGAGGCTAATCCCTTGTAGTGATTCATAGAGCTAAGGTACGTAGCACTACCGAGGGTCTGTTTGGAAAACAAATAACTTCACGAGAAACAATTCATTTCCTTAGTAAACGTGGAAAAGATCCTGTGTTTCAAACGAAGCCTAAGCGTTTTCCATATAACATGCTGTACAATATTGCTGTTTCTATTCATGTGGTTGGTTGTCAAATTAAGGAAATCATGCAATCATTTTTTTTCAAGAACCTGCAGGAGATCATGTTTTGTGTACTTGCACAGGTCAAATTAAACATAGCAAATTGTACCATGGTTGTAGTTCAAGCTCAGAGTCAAAGACAACATGGCGGAAACATCTATTGGTGTAATAGTGCAGTAGTGGGTGTATGACTTCATGTTTAAATGTTTAAATCCTGATGTCTACCTTTAAATGACACCAGGGGTTTCCATGCAAAATAAAGAAAATGCAAAAAAAATATAGATGCCAGCACCGACATCTAAATCACAACAATAGAACAGTAACGGAACACATGAACACCATTCTACAAACATTATGGTGGTTGCAAATCCAATACAGCACAGGTTGTTAAGCTTGCAACACCCAATTAGCAATATGAAGAGGATAAGCAGAGCATAATTTGTCCCAAAATCAATTTGGACAACTCATGTAATCAAGAATAACTGAATAAGTCTTACCAAACTCCTTCCGGAAAGTAAATCATATACTACTGTGCTTAGCTATCCCATTTGGGTGGTTGGTGTGAAAAATGTTTCCAGGATCACTCTTCGTGACAAAATGGATGTGATGTTGATGAAACAGTGGTGCTTTTTTTTTCAAGTGATGGTTAACATTGCAGATGAGGCATGGATAGTGATTCCTCACATGATATGAACCGCAAACGGTCAGCATCACATCTTAGTTATTATCAAAGGTGAATGTGAATATGTGATGTGATTCTTTTTGTTGTTTTTTTAATAAGGCAGCATCTCCTCAGTTTAGGATCCTTATAGAATTTCATAGAAGCCCTTAAGAACAGATTTCTTTATCAACCTTGAACACATATAGATAATAAAAACCCTCATGCGAGTCATCCTGGCAACTAAAGTAAGCATCTGAATCAACCAAAAAGTAATTTCGTTTACAACGACAATATCAGTATATGGGGCAAAAGCCAAGATTCGTAAGTAACCAATGCCTTAATTAATTCAGCTTTTGAGAGAAAAAAAAGATTTTTGCCTCTTTTTGTTTCCACTGTAATGAAGAAGCCAAGAAGGAAAGGACACACACACCTTTGAGCCAAGCGGGTACGCCCCCTTGGCCGGCCAGAGCCCGCTCCGGACGTAGCGCTCGGCGGCCGTGATGTAGCGGAGCACGTCGATGACCAGGCTGACGGCGTGGTTGGCGACGTCGACCAAGTAGACCCTCCCGGCGTTGGCGACGACGATGCCGCGGCACGCGCGCTCGGCGAGGTCAATGTGTCTTCCTCCCGGACCGTCCCAAGGTACATCTTCTCAGAACACAGAAAGCAGAGATGGAGACCGAGAAGAACCTAAGAAGGAGAACGAGAGGAAGAAATAGGGAAGCATGTTACCTCAATGCAACTGCCTGCCAAACACGTCCACGCTTGCAACCGCCGATTCTTATGCCACGTTCGCCCATAGAACTCCTCACTTTGTAACCGCCGAGGCTGCAGCTGCTCTGGCTCCACCTTGCTCTCAGCTGGTGCACACCACAACCTACGCCTCATTTTTGTTGCCATGGTCGAGTGGTAGGGGGAGAGACGGGGGAGGGGAGAGTGGCGGCGCGGAGGAGCGGGGGAGGAGGCGGCGGCGTTGCGGGGTGGGGAGGAGGAGGCGGCGGCGGCGGCGCTGGGTGGGAGGAGGAGGAGGCGACAGCGTCGCGGGGAGGGAGGGAGGGGAGGAGGCGACGGCGCGGAGTAGGGAGGAGGGGAGGAGGCGGCGGCGCGGGGTGGGGGGAGGAGGAGGCGGCGGAGCGGAGGACGAGGCGGCGGCGGCGGAGGAGGAGGAGAGAGGGGAGGAGGCGGCGGATAAATCAGAGGGAGGAGGCGCACGAGTTCGGTGGCGGAGGCAGATGGCGGCGGAGAAATTAAGAGGGGAGGCGGCTGCGGAGAATTAGGGGAGGAGAGCACGGGTTCGGTGGGGGCAGAGAAATCAGTCAGCAAAGTTAATTAAGGAGTAAAAATAATTAAGAAAAGAAAAGATAATTAAGCCAGCAAAGGGGTGGGAGGCCGTACCAACCACCAACTCCTTCTTTTATATAGTAGAGAATTAGGTTTTTGGCCCACTAATTTTTAAGGGACCCGAAACCCTTCCTAACACGGGTTTTTCACACTTCTGACTTTTCAACACATCACGTGTCAAAGCCTCCAGGACTGCACCTCCTGTATCTTCTCCTTGTATCATCCACCTTTGATCTCCATGTGCTCCAGCGTGAGCCCGACCACTTCATGACATCCTCAACCGCCTGGATCTCAGATTTCCCCCTCCTAGTCCGGCTCTTCCTCGTCACTGACCATGACCGTCTCCACGCCCAACCTGCACATGCAAAGACCAAAGAATGTTTCTCTGGCACAACTTGACCAATAACAATACTACGCAAGGTTGTCAATTATTCATCATCACAAAAATTCTAGACCTAACCACATGGTCTAACAATCTCCCCCTTATTGAATACATTGACAACACCGTAAGATAGTATGATGAATTAGCTTCAAATAGATATAATCGAAGTACTGAAGCCGAAAAAGCATTTCAAGCCACAAGTTTCAAATCACTCCCCCTCAACATAAGAGATATAGTTTAAACAAATTTCTCCAATATCTCACAAATCACACCAAATCTCTCCCCCTTTGGCAATGTAATCATCAAGAAATTTCAAAGAAGAATTATTCTAAAAAGAAGCAATGCCAATAAAAATCTATAAGCTTTGTAGATTATCCAAGTCACTTTGAATTGATTTAATAATTTAACCAAGCCATATTTTTTGAGTAGAGCTATCTAGATCATATATCATATAGCAATATCAAAACAAAGTTTTCAATATGATTAAGCAATTTACATCAATGACAGGCATCACAACAATGACCAAATCAATTATAAAGAGCACAATAGAATATCACAACAAAAAGTCAAAGCCTAAAAGTGAAGCAAATCTTTAATCTAGATGAGCTAGCAGTCTCATATAACAACTTATTGCTCCATATTCAATTCTTACGCATGTGGCATGCTTGTAGCATAATTCTTTTCATTATAGCTTACTTCTTGTAAATGGTGGCACGCTTGAAGCATACTTCTTTTCATTGTGTGCACTTTTTGTGCCTTTTTTGTTTACCATGGCATGCTTGGAGCATACATATTTTCAAATGTCTCTTTCTATTTTTTATAACATGCCAAATTGAATGATCATAAAAAGATTGTAATATGAAACATGTGAGCCTCATAGCCTAGATTTAAAATAAGACTCACAATTAAGCTAATCCTTTTTTATGAACATCGCAAAGTACTATCTATAATCAATCTAGTCAAAGTATTCCGCCATGTCATATTTTAGTTCAAGTGCAACAAATTAATTATAACTAGTTGTGATCAAAACTACACAACATATGAATAAATACGATAAAGAAAGCTCTACAATCATTTAATTTCAATGGCTTGGACTCGTTGATTTATTTGACAAGTATAATAAACAAAACTTTCTAAATTTTTAAACTTCAAGCTCCCCCTCAGAATAATCCTATAGGATGCAATACGCCCAACTCACTTCGCAAAAGAACAAAACGAGAAGTATCAATCGATTTCAAATGAATATCAGCAACTTGAGAATCTAACAAGATGTAAGACAAATCACCTTCCACATGTTTTCTCAGAAAGTGAAATCTGTTGGAAGCCATCAAAGAGAATGAAGAACCATCAAGTGTTCCAATCAAGCAATGAAATAAAAGACCGGAACCCAATCAAGATCATGTTCTCCATCCTTATCAGCTGTTCTTACATCATAGGAAACATCGGTCACACAGTACTGGGGTTAGTGAAGTAAGATTTAGGAATCCAGTACTAAGACACACGAACAGGAGCAACAAAGCTAGAACCAAAATCATGTGCATGTGGATGATCGGAATGCCGAAAAGAACGTGAATTATTTGAATTAAATCCCAATCTAGCATGTGAAGTAGATTTAAAGCCATCATAAAAGTTCTCTAAAAATATAGCTTTCGCATTTAATCTAGGAACAGAAGAGATTGCACGTTTTTGTCTTAAAGTATTCAATCTTTCCTCTTCTCTTTCTTAGCACGCTTAAAGCAAAATTCATGTAAGTGCTCATCTCTTCCACAGTAGGTGCAATGGAATTTAACATAACCAGAATTCTTTTGAGATGATGAGCTAGCACCTACATTATTATTCGATGAACTTTGCACAAAGCCAGCAGATTTAAACACAGTTTGTTTTGCTTCAGATTTTATTTCAATTTTTCCAGGTTCAAGAATCTTAACAACCTTAGGAGGATTATTCTTGGCATGCTCAACAAAATTAAATCCTAAACCACAATTTTTCACACTTGTTTTTGACTTGTCTAAAATCATATTCAGATTTTTCTTGCCAAAAGAGAATCTCTCTAAAGTATCCTTAAGGTACTCATTTTCCTTAGCCAAGGTGGAACAAGTAGTGCATTTAACAGGTTCATTCACAACATTCTTGGAAACAGTAGATTGAGCCAATCTTTCCTTTTCAGCAAAATTATTCAATTGCCTAGTTAAAGCATCAATTTCAATATTTAACTTAGGACAATTTGAGCAAGACATGTTCTCATGATAAAGCATTTGTTGAATAGATTTCTGAGATGAATTCAATCTAGCTTCGAACAATTCACAATTAGAGCAAGCTTTGGATTAAGCATTTGAAATACTTGACTCTAAACATGTAAAAGAACTAGATTTGAGCTTTTCCATATCAGCATTTGCAAGTTTTAATTTTTCATCACAAGAGTCATGTGCCAATTTTAATTCATCAAATTTATCAGTTACATCTCTAAGTTGAACCAGGTTTGATGCACTAATAGATCTAACAGCCTCCAACTTAGAATGTAAAACTTGGCAAGACTCACATGATTCATCATCATGAATTAAACCTCTAAGTCTATTAATTTCAGAATTTAGGCTTTCATCAACACAATTATTGTCAGACCCAGATTTTACAATCCGGAATCCTTAGTGATTCCACCGCACTATTCCTCGGATCAGTAGATAGTGCTCACAGATACAGAAATAAATATCAAAATACATACCATGCGGAAGCATAAATATAATAAAAGACTTACACATGGGCCGATTAGGCCGACATCAATAAAATGCAGCAGCGGAAGAATGAAGCACACAAGTGGGACCTTCAGGACATGCCCACAGGCAGCCAACTGGAGGTTCGCGACCTAGCCCTTGACAACTTCATCTTCTCCTTCATCATGACCAAAAGTATTTGCCGAAGCATTGTGATCTGATTCCTGATTCTGGATTTGTTATGAGAGCGAGTGTGAGCACAAACCACCGTGCTCTGCGAGCCAATACACAGGATGCAATTAAATAATATGCATGGCTTATCAAGGGAAGGCTCGGGTTATTTTATTTACCATAAATTGCTTTTGAAATAGGATACATAGAAATGTCCTGAGACCTAGTAGTTTGAACTAAAACATATTATGTGAAAGAATGCGATAGTAATAGAGATCCAGATTCCATCTACCATTACATGGTCTCTGCACCATATGCTTAATCCTTCAGCGTTATAACCGCTTAACTTATCACTGGGACGACACCCAGAGCAACACAAATAAGGGCCTTTCTCTGCCCTCCACTTTACCATTTCCTCCCACAAGGTTTTTGAAATAGAACTATATCTAGTTAACTTTCCATGTCCGCCCTTAACCGTGGGCGCAGCTATTCGAATAGTTTTAGACTCTGCAGAGTTTGCACACTTTACCCACAAGAGATAAATCTACTCATTGCCCCACATGATTCCTTAGCCATACGGTTGAGTAGACTATCACAGGACCTTTACAATGCATTTTTCCTAGCAGAGTTACGTCCGCTAAGGTTTGCACTTCCTTCGGGGTACGACCACCCTTCCAGAAGCCCCCCTCTTGCACCGTCACGTCGGAGGATGTGGCCATCCTCTACCCGCCCGTGGTCACACCGGCAAAACTCTTACTAAGTCGATGCAAATTAGTTAGCTCTGCTTACATTTTGCCAGCTTATGGTTGTACTGTTGTACACTGAGAGGCCATCACAAGATTCAATCCTTAGGGTTATCTGAGCGGTTCTACCACTATCCCCTTTGTGCTTCCACTGCACCACTCACACCCTCGAACCATCCGCCCAGATATTCAAGCAAGTAGGGTTTTTGGAAGCATAAAATAATCATACCAACATATACCAGTCATCACCATCATGCTTTCCCAAACCAGTTGCTCATAGTTGTAAGTGATGTTTGGGGCATTTTTGGTGCCCCCGATTATCTAAGCAATACTAAGCATAGCGTATAATTATGGACTTATTTTCAAAAGATTACCATTATAATTTTGCTAGGGTGACAAGGCTCAGATATTCAAATGTTTCCAAAGGAGGCATAATACTAGCAAGTCGATTATTGGGTATATAACTAGAGCCTTCAAACAAACATATATTTGCATATGAAATAACAGCATGCAATTTGATAATTTAAACAAAAGTAAATTTGCAGAAAATGTAGGTTCAATATGATCAAAATATTGACTCGCCTGGCGCGGTTTACTGCGGTCTTGAGCTCACACAATGCTTTCTCTTGAGCTTTTGGTCTCTATCCTCACTTCGAGCTTGATGTCGCTTGATCTATTGAATCTTCACGACTTTCAATTTCTAATCACACTACGAACGACTGAATCCAAATAAAAGCAAATAACTCAAAAGATCCAAATAAATCCGAATAAACTCGATTTAGTTTTACTATGAGTTAATGGGTGTTTCGAGTGATGTGGGGCATGGCCGGTGGTAGAATATGATAACTTGACCTTTTATTAATAATCTCTTTTATTATTCTGGTATTTATCAAGGAAGTTTTATGAGTAAGGTTAGATCTATGGGTTGGTATACAAGCCTAGCTGGGTATTATTTTGTCGAACGTTAATTAGTCAAGGTTTATACTATATACGCGATGTATACAAATTTTTAGCTTATCGGATTAATTTATATTACTAGTAATTTGATATGTGGCATTTTATACAACCCTTAGTTATTACTAGACATCGTTTGATTTAGGATCTATGTGTTCGGGCCCTAACTTGCCATATTCAATCATGCTCAGTATTTTTGCTTGCTAAATCTAACGTTAAGGTTTAACTTATGGAATCTTATCATTTCATCTATACTTCAATTATTATTATTAGGCTTAGTTTTAGTTTAAATTTATTTCTCTGGGCAAAGCTGGTTATATAGGGTTATATTTTAATAATTGATATTTAGCAAAATCTACCTCTAAGGTTTATTTAAGATGGCATGTTAAATATTGAACACATATTTCAATTATTACTATTAAGGGTATCTTTACTAAATTTGGATATTTAGCCAAAGTTGTTTCTCTTTATCAATGTCTTAACTAATATGTAGGTTTAAAATAAAGAATGAGAGCACAATTATTCATATATGATAACTAATCCCCATTTAAATATTAAACAATCTGATCTTATATCCTAATTAAATTTATTAGCTTTCCTAAATTATTCCCAAATTGTCCATAATTTTCACCAAAATTTCATATGAACTCTAAAAATGATGATTTCAGTTCCATTGGATAGATTTGAATTTAAATGAATTTAGAAATTTGTTTCATTCAATTTGGAGTCAAAATGAAGAAGTTATACCCATTTAAAGTTCTCAGTTTTATTAAAATCAGAAATTATTAGAAATCTGACAGGTGGGACCCATAGATTTTAATTTCTTTATTTCTTATTTTTGGAGTATATATATATGGCAGGCGGGACCCCCTTGTCAGTGGGCTACTGCTGCCGACGGTCACTGACAGGTGGGACCGGCCGGGGCAATAAACAAAATATCACCAGCGCTTGGCCTCAGCGCTGCGGAGCTGGGGCTCGAACGCGGGTGGTCGAGGCGAGCGCTGGCACTGCTAGCCAACTCTCCTCTGGGTGTTACCTGTCTGTATGGGGGGTGATGATTGTAGCTAAGCCTTGCTGTAGCAGAGGCCGATGCAGAGGAGGCTAAGGGCGGGGAGTGGCGGCGGTGCGGTCGGCGGTGGGAGGCTGGGGAGGTGCCAGTGAGGGGCAAAACGGGATGCCGGAGCTGAGAGGGTGCCGAAGGTAGTGGCTTCGGAGACCGGGGAGACCTGAGGCGGACCGGCGGCGAGCGGTGGCGGCTGCTTGAGGGTGGGCTTCGGCGCCGGCGAAGTTTGGACTAGGAGGGGCTCGACTGAGTGCGGGGGCAGCTTCGCTGGACCCCGAGGAGGGTGTGGGAGAGGGGAATTGCTCTGGCGTGGGGTGGTGCGGTGGCGCGCCCGGTTGCCGGAGTTTGAGAAGAAAGGAGCGCCGGCGAGAAATCAAGGCGCGGGAGGCCGATTGGGAGCTAGGGGAGGGAGGAGAGGCTTAGGCGGTGAGGATGGCAACCGCGGGTGGCTTTTATAGGCAGTGGGGTGCGCTGGCGCCGAGGAGGGCCTGTGGCAGCCGGGGCGTGCGATCATGTCTAGGCGGCGGTGGCAGGCGGCGCGACGTGGAGGCGTAGAGTAGGGGCGGCGTAGAGGGTGGAGGCGGGCGGCAGGATTCGGGGGCCGTGTCGCGCGGCTTTTGCCGTGTTGGCCGGCTTTAGCTGGAGCAAGCGGAGGAGAGGGGGGACCCGGGCGCGTGCTGGGAGAAGAAGGAGGGAGTGGGGTGCTGGCAATCGGGGCCCGCGTGGCAGCGAACGGTTGAGGGGGGAGTAGTGGCCTGGCGAGCGGGAAGGGGAGTTGGGCTGGGTTGATGGCCGGCCTGACCTCCTTTCCCTTTTTTTTATTCAGTTATGTTTTAGGTATATTTTGTATTTGTGTTTATATATACATACATTCATATATTTTCCCTTTATCTCTATTTTTGTATATTTCCATTGCTATATCTTTGTTCAACTATCTAGGCCTTTTTGCATATAATTTATATATCTATTTTTGTTGCCCCTTTCATACTATTATTTTCAAAATGAAATTTTATATTTTAGTTCAAGTTTCTCTCTTTATTTTATGGATCATCATTTCAGATTAGTATTTCAAATTCCTGCTCTCTATTATCTGCACGTTTCCTTTTATAGCATTAGTAATGTTTCTTTTTGAGCTTAAAATTTTGGAACCTCAACAAAATTCCATTAAAAATACCATAAAAATCCAAACTCAAATAGAATATATTGCAAAACCATTCAAGAAATTCATATTTTAAATTTTAGATTTTTCAGGATGTTACAAACCTACCCCCCTTAAATGAATCTTGACCCCAAGATTCCGGTAGAGTAGAAAGAAGTAGGTGGGGTTATATTGGCTAGCAATGGGTTTCAGGGTGTTGCTCGACGTATAATTCTTTAGCTCCACAGAGAGATGAAAATTTGCACAATAGGGGTTAACACTTGGAGAAGTCAAAGGGAAGAGAGATACCTTGTTCTCCTGGATAGGTCGTAGACTTCCAAAAATTTGCTCTTTGACATTGTTGTTTGCACGTCACCGTAGAATGAAGTAGTTGCATCGTCTATTGGACATACGATTGTAGACTTCCTTGTCGATGGGCGGATAGCACTAGCTTATGTCCTAGAGAGCAGGTGGCCTTAGGGATGCAGCTATGACGATGGGTATGTTAACATGGTGGTCTTTGGTCCTTACTGTAATATTTTTATGCTTTAGCTTTGCTAAACATGACGATTTAGCTATAGGTGTGGCTTGCAGTCCTTATCACTCTAAGACCTCTGGTCCTGCAGATCGTCTTGTATTGGTTTGATTAGCTCTAAGTCCAGATTGTTGCAGTTCCAATGATATATTTCGTAGTAGGGCTTTGGCAGTTCTGTTCTCTTCATACTACCCCCCTTAAAATGGATATCACTAGTCATTATTTGTCTCTTCTAGTTCCAGGCATGATGGGTACTGTGGCGATTTGGTGACTCACCAGTTGTATTTTGGTTGCCTTGGTCCGCAATAGATTCAAGGAGCAACCTTGGGGCAAGAGTCTTGTTCTTCGCAGGAATAGGAGACCTCGCTCAGTGGACACTTTCCTGACGGTGGTCTTCTTCATAGTGATGTTGTTTTCCTTAAATACTGGAAAGTTGCAGAGTCTTTACTTCTTCTTGATTGTCCTAGTTTGGGTTATCCGTTATTTCGCTCCTGTGGATCCAATGGGGTTTTCAGCAAAAGGTGAGAGGGAATAGCATGAGGTAAGGATAGAATCGTGGGGATAAGGTAATCTAAACCCATTCGAATTTTAAAAGAGTATACCCCGGAAGCTGGGGTGATACAGAACCACACAAATTTTTAAAAGCAAGCTTTTCCTGTGACTGCGAAATAGGGCGCCTGAGGGCAAGAAGACAGTGCACAGGAACCAACGACAACCTTGCGACAATACAACGTCTACATGGGAAAGCACACAAAAGGGGCATAGGGTTTGTCTGCCTAGTTCATTTAAAACGAAACCACCTTATCTTCATGAATATCTTCAACGTTCCTAGCCTTAAAATTTGAGTAGGGTATGAGAAGGGGAACAAAAATTTTTCTTTTTGAAATTAATAGAAGGAAGAGGAAAGTATTTTGGGGTATTTTGTTTGATATTAGCATTCCCTCTAGTGTTATCATTTTGAATTCGGGGTAAGAGAGATTTTAGAAGTATAATTGGTTAGGGCAGCATATATATGAGAGAGAAACATCTAAGAGAGATAAGAATGAGCAGTATAACTTATATCCCTTGAAATAGCAAGTTACGAGCTTGAGCATTTAAATCAACATTTGCTTTATTTAAATTAGTAACAGTAATAGGAACCTCGTATGGTGTAGAAACTTTATTCCAAACATCACTACCTTGAGCCTCAATATAAGCTTGCATCCGACACTTCCAAAAGGCAAAATCAGTACCATCTAGCATGGGGGGACTATTCACATACCTCTCTGACGCCATAGCAACCCGCTCTGATACCACTTGTAGGATCGTCGATGACAATCAGAGGAGGGTGAATGATTGCAGTGTCTCGCGAAAGCTTTTCCCAAAATCTACTGCATGTTTTTTTCTGCTAATCACAGAGAGCACAAAAAAACAGCAAGAAAAAAATAACAATAAAAAAGTATTAATCTTTACCTTTTCTTATTGCATGGGCTGTCTCTGTGCACACACAAAGAACCCGACCGCTCTCTGTTCACGGATGAAAACGACCGGACGCTACAGTATTTTTATCAATCCGAGCCGATCACAACATCCGACAGCCAGCGCATGCCACAACTTCTAGCAGATCTCGAAAACCGTGCACATCTCCGTGCATGCAGTCAAATATTCGTAATGCAAAAAACCTTGATTAGCCTCACCCAATCACCTATCTAATCAACTTATGGCTAATAAACGCCACGGCCAAGCTTATGTACACCACTTCAATCAACTCAATAAAGCCACTTTTTTCGTTTTTTCTATTCAAACTAGAAATCGATTTTTAATTAAAACTACTTTATGTATGTAAGCTAAAAAAATACCTAGATATAGATCAATACATAAAGAATCCCTATGAATCAAAAAACCAGGAAAAATGATAATATATATGAATTTAAAAACTCACGAACTTAATTGGAAAAACACATAAACTCACTTCAACTATCCATCAGCACATTGCATCATGCATGTCCGTACACAATGCATGCAATTTCTATCAAAGCATGCAAGCAGACTCCTTTTTGATGCCTCAATCACAAGCCGCCGAATTTTTTTCTCTTCAAAAGTCACGGCCAACCTCACCTAAAATATCCATTCGCTTCATGCAATAGCCGCCGTCTCCGTATCTTTCTTTATTTTATATGGCCGACCGTTTCCTATTCAATCTCTATTTAGAACCCTAAAACTACTCATCTAACTAAGTCTAGACCTTTTTACCTCAATTAGGTTTTTGACCCACTAATTTTCAAAGAATCCGAAACCCTTCTTAACACGGGTTTTTCACACTTCCGACTTTTCAACACATCGCGTGTCGAAGCCTTCAGGATTGCACCTCCTGTATCTTCTCCACGCATCATCCACCTTTGATCTCCATTTGCTCCAACGTGAGCCCGATCACCTTGTGACATCCTCAACCACGTGGACCTCAGATTTTCTCCTCCTAGTCTCGGTTTTCCTCGTCATCGACCATGATCATCTTCACGCCCAATCTGCACATGCAAAGACCAAAGAACGTTTCTCTGGCACAAGTTCTTTCCAACTTGACCAATATTAATCATCGCACACACACATGCCTCGAATAACAATACTACGCAAGGTTGTCAATTATTCATCATCACAAAAATTCTAGACCTAGCTACATGGTCTAACAATATTTAAATTTTAAAAATTTAAAAATAGAAAAACATGTTAGCCCATCACGTACAATGCAAACAAATATGGGAAAAAAGAACCGGCAAAAAAGCTAAAAAAAATCAAAAGTTCAAAAAAAGACGAAAGTTATGAATAGTAAAAAATAAACAAACGAGCCGGGCATAACTCAGACGGCTCACACATGTGCACCAACTAACCCAAGCAAACTCCCAACCATAGAAAACACCCTCCATATACTAATGACAAGATTATATTCCTAACACCCAGTTATCCAGGCAGGAAGCAGCTAGGAAACATCCTCCCGCTCCAGACCTCCAGTTATCCCAAGGTAGTATATTACAAACTCTCTCAATATCCCCTTTATCTTGTCTGACTCCACTACCCACCGCAAATACACCTATTCCTTGATCCCCTTCTCTTTGACTCCCAACCTCGCAAGCCACAAGGCTCCAAACAAGCTCAACAGCTCCCAACAGCGCTTATTGTCCGTCAAGCAGCTCGCAGCTATATAGCTCGCAGCACTGCACAACATTTTCCACTCCACCTCCCAACAGCTCACAGCATCTGTATTTTTCCAACCATTATAATAAACTAGCCACCTTCCGCATGGACAAGAAAGCTGCCATGAAGCAGACCGTCGTCCTGTACACCATCGTCGAAGTAGGCCACGTCGTCCCCATGACGGAGCTCGCCAACGCCATCCTCAAGCACGGCTACGACGTCACCATGGTGATCCTTGGGCTGCCCTTCAGGTCGTCCGACTCCGGCGCCACCGTCGTCAAGCGCATTGCGGCCTCCAACCCGTCCATCTCCTTTCATGTCCTCCCGCCCCTCCCTGCTCCCGACTTCGCCGCCTCCGGCAAGCACCCTTTCGTCGTCATGCTCCAGATCATACGCCAGAACAACGAGCGTCTCGAGACCTTCCTCCGCTCCATCCCCCGGCAGCGCCTGCACTCCCTTGTCATCGACATGTTCTGCGTCAACGCCATCGACGTCTGCGCGAAGCTCGACGTCCCGGTCTACACGTTCTTCGCCTCGGGCGCCTCGACCCTGTCCGTCGTAACCCAGCTGCCGGCGTTGCTTGCCCACAGGCAGACTGGCCTGAAGGATCTGGGGGACACGCCCCTCGATTTCCTTGGCGTTCCGCCGATGCCGGCGTCTCATCTCATCAAGGAACTGCTCGAGCACCCGCAGGACGAGATGTGCAAGGCCATGACGGACGTCTGGAAGCGCAACACGGACACCATGGGCGTTCTGGTGAACACGTTCGAGCCCTTGGAGAGCCGGGCGGTGCAGGCTCTCAGGGACCCGCTATGCGTCCCCGGCCGGGTGCTGCCCCCGATCTACTGCATCGGGCCCTTGGTCGGCAAGGGCGACAAGGATGAGGACAAAGCAGAGGGGCACGGGTGCCTCGCGTGGCTCGACGCGCAGCCGGACCGCAGCGTCGTGTTCCTCTGCTTCGGAAGCAGGGGCAAGCTCTCCGAGGACCAGCTCAAGGAGATCGCCGTTGGCTTGGAGAAGTCCGGGCAACGGTTCCTGTGGACCGTGCGCACGCCGGCCGGCAGCGACGACCCGAAGAGGTTCTTTGAGCAACGCCCCGAGCCGGACCTCGAAGCGCTCCTGCCGGAGGGGTTCCTGGAGCGGACCAAGGACAGGGGTCTCGTCGTCAAATCATGGGCGCCGCAGGTGGACGTGCTCCGCCACCCAGCGACCGGCGCGTTCGTGACGCACTGCGGGTGGAACTCGACGTTGGAGGGCGTCATGGCGGGGGTGCCGATGCTGTGCTGGCCGCTGGAAGCGGAGCAGACGATGAACAAGGTGTTTATGACAGAGGAAATGGGTGTCGCGGTGGAGCTTGAGGGGTACAGGACGGGTTTTATCAAGGCCGACGAGGTGGAGGCCAAGGTGAGGCTAGTTGTGGAGTCCGAGGAAGGGAGGGAGCTTAGGGCGCGAGTGGCGGCACGGAAGAAAGAGGCGGTGGTGGCGCTGGAGGAAGGAGGCTCGTCGCAGGCAGCGTTAGTCCAGTTCTTGTTGGATGTGGAGAATCTTGGAGAGCAGCTCGGCAAGTGACGAATTTTCAACTGCTCTTTGTCGTCTATATATGTGTAAGTTGCCCTGCCCTGTTTACATTTGGTTGCCTGATTAATCAGTTAAGAACTTCGCAGCATGTAGTTGTTTGTGATATGTTCAAGAGATAACCGTGGAGATGGTTGTATCTCTTCTATGTTTATGATATTTTGAATAATATGTTATTTTGTATCTTGAATAAATATTGTTCGTATTGATCAACAAGTATATGTCGTGTTTGTGGAACTCTCTATTCTTGTTTTGATGTTATTTTAAATTATCCCTGATTTTATATTACTATATGGGACAATTATGATTTATAGATCAGCACATGTAATGATTGACAATCATGTTTCATGGATCATAGATATGTGGATATAAAATCAATAATGTGGACACATGTCAGAGAATATGGTGTTGGATTGACGTACTATGAGACAATATGAGAACTATTATATTTTTAAGTGTCACCTGTTGGTCTTACTTATAGTGTATGTATGTAGAATCTTTATATTTGAGTTTCCTATAGTTTTTTACATGTGTAATAATTTACTTAGGGGCCGAATACTATTCTATAATTGGGTGGTCATATATGTAGATTTCTTGTTTACTTTGAAATATGCAAAGGAATGTGAGCGATCAAGATGAAATTTGCACCTTCTATATAACGGGAGAGATATCTCTAGGCCCCCTTGATGTGGTTGGATTAAGGAAGTGCATGGCCATGCCGAATGTGGTTAAGGAGTCAAATCACAATTGAGTAATCTGCTACATATTTGTGTGAATGATCGAGCTATCATAGGATGTTATATTTCTTGCCTTGAGTTTGATGTGGTATCATGAGGCAAAAGGATTGATATATGAGTGCTATATAGGCTCATCGGATATGATCTTTATGAGTCAATATGTCCTACTAAGAACCGCTACTGTTTTTGATCCATGACTGAATATACATAACCGGTAAGTTCTAGTCCTGTTCTTGCTTTCTTTATAGAACTATTCTCCTTCTAGATTAACCTAGCATCTCAGTCTCACCAATTTGTGACCCACGGTCCCACTTTGTATGTTTTGGTCGGGATCTTCCTTTTATGCTTCTCTTGATGCATATAGTACCGGGCCTATATGTTGCATGTGCATATTGATTTAGCATCTACCATGTATATTTTGGCCCTAGCATGCCATAATGGGAATTGGAACTGCACGGTTGGGTTTTTTTGTCACTCGTGTGTGTAACCATGGACGTCAACTACCAAATTTGCGCTTTGTTCTTATCCTCAGCTGGTTCAGCTATGTCACAGCACTACGCACACCTTCAAAAAAAACTTCATTGTCCCAATTAGATGTGAAGGATTTGACCTTGACTCCTTATTGACAAACAGTACTTTGTAGACATAGTTAGATCGTTTCTTCTTCTCATCATCCTCTTACCTTAGTGATGACTAGTGGACCTGGACAACTCTTGCACTTAGACACAGTTGGTCCTTCTAGAGTTCAGTCTGTAGGAGGAAAGTAATATGTGCTTGTCATTATATATGACTTCTCTAGGAATTCTTGGTGTATTTTCTTGCTTATAAGAATGAGGCTTTTGGCTACTTTAGAATGTTGATGCTTAGATTAGCAGTTGGCCTTCCAAGAGCCCTAAGAGCCATTAGAAGTGACAATAGCACAGAATTCAATAACTCATTTTTTTGCCACTTTCTATATTGAGCAAGGTCTAGAGCACCAGTTCTATTTTCCTAGAGTTCCCCAACAGAATGGAGTTATAGAGAGAAGAATAAGACTCTTGTAGAGATGGTTAGGATGATGCTAGGTGAGCACAACACCCCTAGGATGTTTTGGGCTAATGCAATTATCATTGATTGCTATGTGTCCAATAGAGTGTTCTTAAGATCGTCCATAGGTAAGACTTCTTTTGAGTTAAGGTCCAGTCATAGGCCTAGCATCTCTTATTTTAAGATGTTTGGTTGCAAGTGCTTCATTCTTAAATATGGCAACTTAGATAAATTTAAATATAAATATTATGATGGCATTTTTTTTGTAGATATCCTACTCATTCTCATGGCTTTCGTGTCTTTAATTTGGATAATAACAAAATTATTAAGACTTGTGAAGTCCCTTTTGATGAGGCTACTCCTGATACTAGACCTGACAGTGCTGGTGCACAGGTACACGATGATCAAGAGAGCATTTTCATTGATAACGACCATGATTTAGAGGATGAGGAATTAATCCCTCCTCTAGTCACTCTTGAGTTGGTTGAAAAGTCTGTTTTCACTACTCTAGCTTCAGTAGAATAGTCTCCTCTCACCTTTGTCGATGCTTCGAGTGGCTCTGCCCCTACCTCCACAGCCCATGAGGAAGAGGCCACATCTACACCAAGACCTCCTCTTCACATTCAGTAATGACACCCTTAGGAGTAGATGATTGATGATCTCTATGAGCAAGTTACTCGCTTCAGATTTATCTCTCCATATTCTCATGCACATTCTACTTTTGTTGCATCTTTTGAGCCCCAAGATATCACCCATATTTTATCTAATTTCTCTTGGGTCAATGTTATGCATGAAAAGTTTGAAAACTCTGAAAGAAGCCAAGTCTAGATCTTACTTGAACATCCTCCTAATCATAATGTAATTGGTACAAAATGGGTTTTCAAAAATAAGCAAAGTG
The DNA here is from genome assembly GCA_017311315.1 of Dendrocalamus latiflorus. Classification (NCBI taxonomy): domain Eukaryota; kingdom Viridiplantae; phylum Streptophyta; class Magnoliopsida; order Poales; family Poaceae; genus Dendrocalamus; species Dendrocalamus latiflorus. The sequence goes on along the minus strand of CM029665.1, from coordinate 17,837,932 downwards.
AGAATAATTTTAAAATGAGAATGGTAGATAAAACCTTATTCACTCCTAGGCATGGCAGTGACTTCTTAATTGTTCACATTTATGTGGATGACATCATTTTTGGTGGCTCTTCTCATGTTTTGGTGTCTAGATTTTTATATTCTACGAGCAAAAAATTCAAGGTGGGTATAATGGGCGACCTGACCTTCTTCCTTAGTCTTCAAGTCAAGCAACTGAAGGATGGGACCTTTGTTGTGGCTATAGGCTAAACAGTGAACAAGAGACTACCGAGAGGTCACTAGGGGCTACCCCCAGCCTTGTATACACTAGAAGTGGGGGTGAATATTAGAATTAGGTGTTTACCTATTCTTCCTCCTCTCAAGCCTATATATACATGACCTTAGGCCAGATTACAAGAATACCCTTACTATGGCTTCTAAAGCTAAAGGTATAAATGTCCTTTTACATACTTAGTGGTCCTCTTGGCCCAATAGGCCGAATGGGCAAAGGTGGTGGTCACTCCCCCAACAGTAGCCTCTTATGGTAAAGGGCTCCGCTACCTGTTTATCGAAACTATGCCGTGTTGTCTTTTGGCCTCCTCCATCCCTTCAGCCCGTAGTGTGGCAGCCTCATGGGCCTTATTCAATATAGTACCAGCTGCAACATTTTATACAGTCATGGGACACGTGTCCTTATCTTGTTGGCCAAGTCATTGCAATAGCCCAACCATTTATTTCAAAATCTTCAGAACAAAATAATTTAATTTAAAATAACATCAAGTGTTCTTTGGTTTCCTGAATTTTAGATATTTTATTTCGCCTGTTTTTCAGATTTTAAAAAGGCTTTTCTTAAAAGTAATTTAACTAAAAATTTAAAAATATTATTAAATAAAGAGTATTTTGAATCTTTATAAATCCTAGTTCAAATTAATTGTTTTAAAGCAATTGGCTTTTATTTGGTTTTTCTGTGTTTTTCTAGATTTTAAAAATCAATATCAAAGTTAAAAAGTATTTTTGTAAAAATTAAAAGACCAACTTCATGTTGGAAACATTTTTTTAAGTCTAAAACATCTCCAAGAATTTTGTAAATTTTTCTAGAATTTTAGACTTTATTTCGTAATTTCTAAGTATTTTCAAAGCCTCCTAATATTTCTAAAAATCAAAAATAGAATTTTTAATCCAAACTCTCCCTGGGCTGACACATATCAAAGCCTGGTTCAATCCATCCCCTCCTAATCTAATCTTGGCAGCTCGATCTCACTTACCCCTTCACTCTTCATCCGACGGTATGGATTAAATCCACCGCTGCTCGATTTAATCTCGGCCCTCCATCTTTATTTAAACCCTTCCCCTCCATCTGACGGTCAGGACCCTCTTCCCTTGCCACATGTTGCTCATCCGCCCGTCACCTCTCTCCTCTTACTTCTCTCACTCGCCGACATGTGGTCCCCGCTTGTCAGCTCCATCTTCTCCCCTTGTCTTCTTCTTCCTCCAGCCGTCGCCATTGTCAGCCTCCCTGAGCTCATTAAATGATGGTTTTCTTCCTTTAAGTCCTTATCTAATGCGCCTTTTGAATGCCTCCTTCACTCCTCACTCAATTCCATCTGTTCCCCCCCTCCTTTAAGTTCACCACCACCTTATGCGCGATTCATGGCCTACGTTACTCTGTTGAGTAACCGGCGGCCGTTCATCACCCCTCCCCGCCTATAAAAACCCTTCCCCGAGCTCCTCTCGGCACGCTGCACCTCGCCCCGCCTCCAATTTCTTCTTCCGTGTGCCCGAGTCTCCCCGCGCTGTGTTCCTCATTCGTCGACCCCCCGGACTAGCTTCGACGAGCAATTACTGGTGTTCTGGACCACCTCACCCCTCGTCGCCGTCGCCTTCACCTTCGCCAGGCCCGTGCGCACGTCCTTCGCCCCACCGCCAAGCAAAGTCACCGCCAGAGCGCCAAGACCGCCTGAGCCGTGTGTCGGGCCCCCGGATTTCCAAACCCGGACCCTCTGTGTATTACAGCACTAGTCCCAGATCAAAGCTAGTGCACACAGTTAAACAGAATGGAACACATCACCAACAGCGATTTATTACAATAATTAAGTGTACTGACCACAAGGTCTCATTATTACAATAGAGGTTCAAGACCTCGCACAACAGAAATAAAGCGGAAGCAAAGATAACTCGAGGACGACCCATCAATTCGCCACAGGCAATTGACTGGGGAAGCGCGACCTAGTCCTCCGGGAAGAATCCGTCGCAGCCACAAGCGAAGCAGTAGTCATAGTCACCTTCTTGAGCTTCAACTTCCTCTGAGATTTTATTTTTAAGTGTAGCATGTGAGTACATAAAGTACTCCGCAAGTCTTGGGAAAAATGCATAGATGCAAGGCTTAACAAAGGAAGGCCATATGGTTCTTTTGCACAAAGCAATATTTGAAATCTCAATTACTACTAATTATTTTCGAAGGCATTAATTTAATGAAGTAAATGTTTTAACAGAATTAACTTTCTAGTGAAGGTTCCAACTACCAACACTAGCTAACCAATTACCATTGGTCAAGCTTTAAACTGCGGGTTCCATCCACCCTCTCTGGCTCCATCCGCCAGGATTCCCTTCCGAGAGTTCCCTCCACCCTCGGAATACAAAACTTTTGATTTTAAAACAAAACCAGAAATCTACCATGTGAATGCATTCCTTGCCCGCCCTTGACCGTGGGCACGGCTATTCGAATAGTTTTACACTCTGCAGAGGTTGTACAACTTTACCCACAAGAGATAAATTATCCTAAAAGTCAACACGCTTCCTTGGCATGAGACCCAGATAAAATACCACAAAGCCTTTACCTTACTCTAATCTAGCTAGATACCACCCGCTGAGGTTTCACCGCAGAAGGGTTAAATCCGCCCAATCTGAAGTCCCCTCTTGCGCCATATGAGTACAGTAAATCCCTGTCCCTCACTGTGAATAACCAGTCCATCCCTGGCATCCACTTTCCACTGGTGGCACCTAAACTAGACTATCATAAGTTAGTCAGCTAGGTCGTACCCATATAGACTTGTGGTTGTACGGTTAATGCTCAGTTTGGACAAACACAAGCGTCGGTCCTTAATTGACTAGGGTGGAACATACACTTAACAAGTTCTCGTGCTTACTGCACCAACCCAAACAGCCATCCACCCTAATCTAAACCATCTTTCACATTTTTATTTTATTTCAAAATCTCAGTGACAACTCCAATTGCCACTTCACTTTCAAACACAAGGATTTAATAATAAACCATAATTTCCCATTTTCAAGATTTTCCAAAGTTATTAGATAGCAAGACTAAGCATTAACCTACCATTCTAATATTCACAAAGATTAATAGTAATCTCATTATTGAGACAAAGGAAGTTCTAGGGTGGCAAGGTACATGGCAATCAATGTCAAATGAGGGCATAACAAAGTTGGAATAACTAATTCCTAAAGATTTGAACTAGTGACTTTTATGTAAATAGCTATGCATACAATTTAAAATACTTTAAAAACATTTCGAAAGCATAGGCTCAAAATGATCAAAGGAGACTTGCCTTCTTGCAGGGTTTCTGGGTCTTCTTGCTGCTGTGAAGAGGGTTCGTTGACAACGTTGGAATCTACGCGAGAAAAGACGAGGCAACAAAGCAAATAAATACAAACGAAAATTCAAATAAGATCCAAAAATTCAACAGAGGCCATAGTTGGATAGATTATGATTTTAGATGAATTTAGAAATTTGAATGGCTGGAATTGGAGTTAAAATGAGAAAGTTATGCTCATTTGAAAATCTCAGATTTGATTAAATCGAGAAATTCGGAAATTTCTGACAGGTGGGACCCACTGGAGAATTAAATTTTAATTTCTATTTTTATTTTGAGAGACTGACAGGTGGGGCCCACTGAACAGTAACCACTGGCGGTCACTGACATGTGGGACCCACTGGACAGTGAGCCCACGGCTCAGCCTCTGACACATGGGACCCACTGGACTCCGGGCCCACTTGTCAGAGATAGCACAGAGAGGTGGGGCCCAGGCGGCAGTGACCAGCGCAGACCGGCGGCCGCTGACGGGTGGGACCCACTTGTCAGCCTGGAAAATAAACGAAAAACTCAACCTCCGCGCGCGGAACCGAGGGCTCGAACGCGCGCCGAGGGAGTCGAGGGAGGGGAGAGCGAGCGGTGATAGCCAAGTGAGCGGGGAGGCTTTGCCTACCCATATAGGGCAATCAAGCCTTTTGAGTTACCTGCCGGAGGGGAGGCCGGGGAAGGTGGCCGGAGGCAGGGTCGTCGGCGGCGAGGGAGGGTCGGAGGGGTTCGGGTGACGCGTGAAATGCAATCCTTGAACGGAGGGGGTTCGGTTGGAGGGGTCAACGAGGTGCGGCGACGAGCGAAGAAGGCCGGCGACGAGGGGGAGGCGAAGCTGGCTCGGGTCCTTCGGTGCGACGGCGCTCGGGGCTCAAAGGGAGAAGTGGAGGGCGCTGGGAGGTGGTGCGGGGAGAGGGGAGGCCGAGGGAGCTATTTATAGGGGCGGAGGAGGGGACACGGGCGCGCAATCGCTCGCCGGTGTGTCGGCCGGGAAAAAGGAAGGAAAGGGGGGAAAACGGGAAAGAGGGGGCGCCGATGGAAGGGGAGCCCGGGAGATCGGGGATTCGGTCGCGGCGGCGTCCGGGACTTCCAAAACCGAGGGGGCCGGGTAAGGCAAGGCGGGATCCGGCGCGGTCTCGGTCGGCCGGCGAAAAAGGAAAGAGGGGGAAAGAAAAGGAAGGCGCCGGCTCCGCGGGGACGACGGATCCGACAGGTGGGCCTCGCGTGCAGTGAGAGAGAGGAGGGAGCGGCCGGGCGGTGCAGATGGCTGCCACGCGGCTCGGGGAAAAGATCGGGCGGTGGATTGAGGCCGGGCGCGAAGACGCGGCTGACGAGCGGGGCCCGCGGGTCAGTGGAGTGAGGGCGGGAGTGAGAGCGGGCGGCTGGATGGCCCGCGCGGAGACTCGGCTCATCCGAGCCGTCCACGCGTCGGGCGCGGAGGAGGGGAAGGCGGGGCCGCCGGCTGACGGGCCGGGCCCGCTGGACAGCGAGGGAGAGGGAGGTGCGGCCTGGATCGGCCGAGCGGCGACGTGGGCGGTCCTGGGTCGTCCACGCGTCGGCCGGAGGAAAAGATTTGGATTTTTAATGATTTTTAATTTCAGAAAATGCTAGAAATTTATTTAGGCCTCAGAAAAATATGAAAATACCTCCAAAAATTCCAGAAAAATTCACAGAAGCTCCTGGAGATATTTTGGATTTAATAAAATTATTTCCAACTACTGTTGATATTAAATTTTCATATTTTGAATTACTTTTTAAATTCTAAAAATAGTTTTAAAATCCAGAAAAATCCAGAAAGGCAATTAAAAGCCAAGTAAAATCCAATTACCTTAAAATAATTAATTTGAATTTAAATTTTTTAAAAAGCCAAATTTTGGGATGTGACACCGTGTGCCGCCGCAGCTTCTCTGTTGTCGCCGACTGCCCTCCGGCCATCACCGAGCACCGCCGAAGGTACCATCAGACTCCCCGACGTCTCCTCTCTCTGCTCTAAGCGCCACCGCTCGTCGGTGTTGCCACGCTAACCGCTTCGGTGACGTGGCAGCCAACTCGCAGCCACACGTGCGCCACCTCAGCGGTCGCGAGTCATGCAAGCGCCACGCCACCTCCCTACCACCTCAGCCACCTCCTTGGTCCATCAACCCAGTCCACCATAAACCCAGTCCCACCTGTCAGTGACTAAAACCCTTTTTGCTGTTGAAAAATAAATTGGCCAAAAATTCATTTCTCTTGCCGACGTCACCCTGACGCCATAAATTCCTTTTTCCGTGGAAAAATAATTCAACCAAAAATCATTTTCCTTGCTGACGTCATAAATTGATTTTTCAATATAAAAATAATTCCGAAAACCAATCTTTTTCTTTTTCTTTGGTTTTGAAACTTCCGGGAGCCCGTATTTCTTCATTTTAAAGCCAAGAAGCTGTTCCACCGCGTCCTCACCGCGTTCGACGACCTCGACCTCAGCGAGGTGGAAGGATGGAGCGACGACGACGGGACGGATGACCAAGAACCCAAGGGCGGCGATGACTTCTCCGGCATGTGCTTCATGGCCCTCGAGGGTGAACTGAGCGACAGCGAGCTGTACTCTGACTCGGACGAGGTATGCCCCACCTACGACCAGCTCAATCATGCTTTTCTTAAGCTAGGTGGATTTCATGCTAGAGCTAGGGCTAGGTGTACTGAGTTAGAGAAGGAAGTAGATAGATTGTCACTAGAGATTATCGCTCTTACATCTGCTCCCTCTAGTGATGGTTGTGATACATGTTGTGCCTTGCTTGGTGACATGGAGAAATTAAGGACCTCTCATGCTAGTCTGTCTTCTGAGCTTGACATGATTAAGGTGGAGAATGTTAGTCTGCTTGCTGAGTTAGAGATGAGTAGGATTGATGTTGCTTCACCTACTATTGTTGAGACTACTTCTTGCACCTCATGTGAGGATAAGGACAATGCTTTTAGAGGTCTTTATACCATGCTCCTTGATCTGCCCGAGACTTGTGAAAGTTGTAATAATTTGAAGATGAATCTAAAACGGGCAGATCATAAAATTTCTGAGTTGTATGCTTGGTTACTTGAGCCAGCTGCTTCATGCTCGAACTGTCCTAGATTAACTGCTGAACTTGAATCTGTTTCCAAACAGTTTCAAGAAATGATTGACAACAACAAGAAAATGGCTCAGTATGCGACTAAGGATCCTGTTAGCTCACCATGCATTAGTTGTGATAAACTAAAACTTTAACTCGTTGCTTTGAATGAAAAATGTGTGAAGCTAACTAGGATCAACTAGTGAAGCCACCAACTATTTGTGATGTGATTGCTGGTGTGGGGGAGAAGCCCAAGGGCAAGGTTGAGACGCTTAGCGATGTGAACCAATTGGCTAGTAGTAGGACTATTCCCTCAGAGTCGGCTGTGCGTGCACAAGCCATTCTTTCCTCTACTGTTGGTTCTTCTTCTGCTCCCTTACCTTCTGTTGTCTCTTCTTCCCCCTGCTCTTCTTGCACCTCTCTTTTTCGGGAGTGTCAGTACCTTATGAACACTCTCGAGAGGTTTGTAGGCGGCAAGAAGAAGCATGGATGTTATCTTTACGCGTACTCTACAGAGTATAGATAAAGCGTGGATCTACGCCGTGAGTCTTGATGAGACGCACGAGAGGCTGGCCCCCACAGAGCGCTTGCGCGTCTACCTCGACTTAGGCGCCAGCTCCGCTGCCACCGCTTCGAAGGGTAGGGGACGGAGCGCTCGCGCGACTACCTCGACCTAAGCGCCAGCTCCGCTGCCACCACATCGAAGGGTAGGGAACGGAGCGCTCGCGGCGCTAGCCCCGCGCCCGTATATCTACTTCGGGTAAAGGGACCACGTAATCGTAAACGAGGACGGAAGCGTGAACAACACCATTTTATTTCGTTTATATTCATCAAAAGATGTTTACAAGGAAACGAAATAAGGGTACATGCATTTTTGGGTGTTGGGAGCCGCTACTCGGCAGGCTCCTCCTTCACTTGTGTCTGCGCCACGGATTCACCCGAAGAAGTCCGGCTTGCCCAGAAGTCTAGCGATTCCTCAGCCCCCCGCCAGCGTCGCAGGCGTTGTCAGGTCACAAGGTCAAAAACTAGCAACCGGTCAGGTAGCTGCTCGAGACATGGGGGCACGCAAGTCAGAATATGGGCGAGGCAACTTGTACTTTATTAATAAGGTAAAGGGCTCATGTTACAACGCACACCAACGCGCGAAGGCCACGCCGTCACACCTGTGGATTTGCGTCGCCCCCCCCCCCCCCCCGAGCTCGCGGGGCCGCCCTCTTTGCGCCGCGGGACTTCGTCTAGCCACTGGCCGAGGTTACCCTCGCCGTACAAGATGTTCCGAAGCTCAACCCTCGCCGCATCTGCCCCTATGTATTCCCAAATCCTTTCGTGGAAAAACCGCACGGGACGGCGAACGGTACGGACGGCGCCGGACATCACCCCCGCCCCGGGCGGCATCTTCAGTTGTGGATCAGCCAGCCCGCTGACGTGCTGGCAGCCCCGGTGTCGCAGGAGCACGCAGATCAGGCACGAAGTCACGTACGAACAATGGTTGCCGAAGGTCGTCGCGGTGTCGCGCGCAATGTTGGCTGCGTCTCCGATCCATCAGAGCGTACGGGATAGCTCCTTCGGCTCGAAGGAGTGGTGTGGCACCTCAGCAATGAGCCCTCGGAGAGTGTCCTCCAAGGCAAGCATGGCGTCCCACGCAGCCACCGAAGCGTCGCCCAAGGCCCGGTCCCGCTCTGCCAGGGATAAGGCAAGCTCGCCTTTCTCCTTCTCCAGCGTAGCGATTTGCTGCAGTAGACCGTCTCGCTCCGCCGCAGCTTCCTGCCGCGCCGCTTCTGCGGCCGACTCCCGCGCTACAGCGACGAACTTCTCGGTGTGCACCTTCGTCCCGCGCACTCCGCCTCTAAGCGGCGGATACGGGCATCCTGGGCGGAGCGCGCCCCCGCAGCTTCACGAAGCTCCCCTTCGACGGCCTGAAGCCTGCCCTGTAGTGCCCCTCGCTCGCGGCCGTCAGCCGCCTGCAGGGCCTGGGTGAGAGACCGTGTGGTCGTGCTCCATGAGAGTGATGAGTAATTGACAAAGGTTTAGGTCAGTCGAGTTTGGTTTGAGTGGTTCGGAGTCGAGTCGTTGCGTGGCGCAATCGGGCTCGGTCGGACTTTGGTCAAATCTGGTCATTTGGGTTTAGGATGCATATTCTAATGTTTTGACAGGTTTTGACTTCATCTGTGGTAAGTGTAATAGTATTTACGCTTTCATGTGTCGAGCGGTGCTATTTGACGTGTTTCTTGTCTGTGTGACTGCAGGACGTCGAGTTGGAGTCGTGGCGAGACACGGTGGACCGGACTAGGCGCAGGTGGCGCTGAGGTCAGAACGGTTGGGATGTGTCGAAGACGACGTGGACTCGAGGTGGTTGCGAGGCGTGCGAGGCAAGGAGCGCGGAAGCTTCCCGGAAGGTGCAGAAGGGGCGAATCGGGAAATTCGCAAGGCTGCACAAGCGGGAGCGGGCTCCGTTGGACGTAGCGGGCATAACGGGGCGGAGACCCGTTAGCCAGGCGCTATAAAAGGAGAGGAGGGGCTGCATGCCCTCCTTGAGCACTTGGGTAGAATTAGGGTTTTAGAGTCAAAAGAAGCTTTGGTGGCTTGCTTTGGCTTTAGGGCTTTAGTTGGTGAGTTGGTGGAGAAGGCAGAGAGTGCTCCCTCTGTCCACCTTCGATGTGTTCTAGGTGATAGAACAGGGTGTGTGTTGTGTTCTTCCTCCCTCCATGAATGATGAGTGTGTGCTCTTGAGTTGGGAGAGTGAGGAGATGGATTGAGAGGTTGTAATCCTTCCTTTGTATCAAGACGGGGTATCGGGACTCCTCTGTTTTCCCTGTGAATCAATGAATGAAAATCTGGAGTTTTGAGTTCTATGTTCGTAGCCTCTGTTCTTCTTTTTCCCATTTCTTGATTTTCATTGTCTTGAGTTCTTGCTTGCTGGGATTGGCCAAAATGGGTTGCTATGACATGGGTGATGCTCAAAAGCCATTTGGCTATTTAATCCCAAGAGCAAACGGAGTTTGATTCTCAGATTTCACTTTTGAGCCCTCTGTGTTCTTGTTCTTCGTTTCTTGGTTTTGGTCCAGATTTTGACTCTCTTGTTAAGATGGCTTGAAATTTGATATGAAGAGTCCAGAGGCTATTATTTAGCTTCCCTCAAAATTTCATAGCCAAAGGATCAACGGTTGGAGAGTTATTTGGTTTTTGGCTCGGTTCTTGCAAGATTTCAGATTTTTACCCAAATCTGAAATTCTTGATTCTTGGAGTGGATTTCTTGTTATTGTCTTTTGGCTTAGTCTTCTGGGAGTGTTCCCTAGCTATCCTCAAAGTTTCCCAAGCCAAGAATCCAAGAATCGGTGCGAATCTCTCAATTTTCTGAAATTCCTGTTTGCTGTTTTTCTCGAGAGGTACTACCGCTCGGGGAGCGGTACTACCGCTCAAAGGTACTACCGCTCTGACCAGCGGTACTACCGCTCAGCGGTACTACCGCTTGACCAAGCGGTACTACCGCTTGAGGCCAGTTTTGCGCTGAATTTGCTTTTCTTGATTGCTTCCTTCTGGGTCTAGTTTTTCAGTGTCTCTGTGATTTCCAGTGAGGGCTTATTTTCTCCTTCATAGCTCTCATAGCTACTGGAGAAGAAGATATTTGTTGGGGGCGATTTTTAAAGATCGACATTCACCCCCCTCTGTCGCCATTTCGGTCCAACAATTGGTATCAGAGCCGGTTAGCTCTAATTCATAGATCTTAACCGGTCTCAAGAGCCATGGCGACGGACAAGTACTCGACCAAGCCGCCCGTTTTCGATGGCATCGATTACCCCTTCTGGAAGAGCCGAATGGAGACATACATCCAGGCTCAGGGGTACGCTATCTGGCGCAAGGTCAAGGTCCGGTTTGTTGTTCCTGCCGATGAGAACATCAATGCTGGAAATATGCATGATGTTGAGGCAAACGCTAAGGCAAGGAACATCATCATCCAGGGCCTGAGTCGTAGCGAGTTCGATCGCATCTCCCACCTATCGTCCGCCTACGATATCTGGGTGACCCTCGACGCATACCATGAGGGCACCACCCAGATCAAGACGGTTCGACAGGACCAGTTCAAGCGCGAATACAACAAATTCGAGATGCTTGCTGGTGAGTCCCTAGATGAGTGTTTCGCTCGTTTCCACAAGATCTTGAGCAACCTCCGAGCGGTCGGTCTCACATACCCCGACTCGGACAATGCTCGTCAGATGCTTGCGGCACTCGATCTGCGAGTGTGGGAGATGAAAGTGACCACCATCAAAGACACGACAGACCTCTCGACCTTGACTCTTGACGCGCTGTACTCGCGCCTCAAGACTCACGAGATTGACGTTGTCTCTCGTAGGTCGAAGTCACAGTCGATGGCTTTGGTCACCGATCCCAGTTCAGCTTCTGGTCTCTCTTCTGAGTCTTCTTGCGGTTTCTCCCTTGCTGCTCTCTGTGACATAACTGATGATCAGTTAGAGCAGCTTGCGGATGATCAGCTGGCCCTCCTAGCCCGAAGGTTTTCCCATGCCTACAAGGGTAGGAGAGACAGAAAGAGAGGAGGACCAGTCATCTGCTTCGAGTGTGGTGGCCCCAACCACATCCGAGCAAACTGCCCCAAGCTTGGAAAAGGTAAAGGTGACTACGGCGGTTCGGGCAAGAACGACTACACCGACAAGAACCGCAACACGAAGCCTTCAGCACCTGCTCCGGGAAAGAAGAAGTTCCGCAACTTCGGGAAGGCCAAGAAGCTCTTCCACCGCGTCCTCACCGCCTTCGACGACCTCGACCTCAGCGAGGTGGAGGGATGGAGCGACGACGACGGGACGGGTGACCAAGAGCCCAAGGATGGCGGCGACGACTTCTCCGGCATGTGCTTCATGGCCCTCGAGGGCGAACTCAGCGACAGCGAGCTGTACTCCGACTCGGATGAGGTACTCCCTTCTTATGACCAGCTAAATGAAGCTTTTCTTAAGCTAGGTGGTTTTCATGCTAGAGCTAGGGCTAGATGTACCGAGTTAGAGAAGGAAGTAGATAGACTGTCACGGGAGCTTACTTCACTTACATCTGCTCCCTCCCGTGATGATTGTGATACTTGCTGTGCTCTGTTGGGTGACATGGAGAAACTAAGGACCTCGCATGATAGTGTGTCCTCCGAGCTTGATATTGTTAAGGTGGAGAATGTTAGTCTGCTTGCTGAGTTAGAGTTGAGTAGGATGGCTGTTACCCTACTTACTACTGATGAGACTACTTCTCCCACCTCATGTGAGGTTAAGGACATTGCTGCTAGAGGACCTTATGCCATGCTCCTTGATCTGCCCGAGTCTTGTGAAAATTGCAATAACTTGAAGATGAATCTAAAACGGGCAGATCATAAAATTGCTGAACTACAAGCTTCTTTGCTTGAGCCGATTGATTCATGCTTGAACTGTCCTAAGTTAACTGCTGAACTTGAAGCTGTCTCTAAACAGTTTCAAGAAATGATTGATCATGATAGGAAGTTGGCTCAGTATGCCTCTAAGGACCCTGTTAGCTCACCATGCATTAATTGTAACAAACTAAAATCTGACTTGGTTGCATTGGATGAGAAATGTGTGAAGCTAACTAAGGACCTACTAGAGAAGCCACCATCTGCTTGTATTGTCTGTGCTGAGAAGGGGGAGAAGCTCCAGGGTAAGGTTGAGACGCTTAGCGACGTGAACCAACCTGCTAGCAGTAGGACTGTCCATTCTGAGTCGGCTGTGCGTGCACAAGCCATTCGTTCCTCTGCTATTGGTTCTTCATCCGCTTCCTTACCTCCTGCTGTTCCCTCTTCCCCCTGCTCTTCTTGCACCTCTCTCTTTCGGGAGTGTCAGTACCTTATGAACACTCTCGAGAGATTTGTAGGCTGCAAGAAGAAGCTTAATCTTATTCTAGACCAGTCCAAGATTTGCAGATTTAATCAGGGTCTAGGATATGACTATTATGAGGATATGAGGAAGCATCCACCTGCTGTGCTCAGACCCATAGCACCAGGTGTGATCGAGACCGAGCCCAGGACCGAGAAAGTCCAGTTTAAGTCAGCGGGCTATGTCCAGGGGATTTCTGACAGCAAGGTGATTGCACCTTCTGCTTCGGCCTCTCAGAAGGCGAAGCCTGACCGTGCTACTTCTACCTCTCAGAGGATGAAGTATCACTGCACCTTCTGTCAGAAGGATGGACACACGGTTGATCGATGCTTCAGGCGCGCCAAGATCGCGCGTAGAGACCGTGTTGAGTCTCCTAGGCGTATTCAGGGTCAGCCCCAGATCCTGAGTGCACCTAGGACCAGCACGAGGTCTAGGTTTACTGCTGTTGATGGGTTTGGGCAGCATCGAGGACTTGGTTTTTCTGAGTCTTCTGTTTTTCGTCCTCATGCTGCTCCTGGTCATGACTTCCGCCGTCCTGAGGGTACATCTCGTTTCCCCCGTCGAGACAGTTACCCGCGGCGTGTTCAGCGTGTTGCCGGTGTTCCGACTCGCTCTCCCGTAGCAGTCGGACCCCGCAACAGCTTCAGGTCTTCTCACAGACCTTCTGCTTCTTTGAGTCATGGAGAGCGTAGGGTAGATAGAGGTCAGTCGTGCTTGACTACTTCATCTGCTCGACGTGTTGTTCAGTATTGGGTGCCAAAATCACTCTTGATTTATCCCAGTACTGAGACTTTACTCTCTGTTTGACTCAGGTTCGCCGGGCAGGGAAGGGAAAGGTTTGGCTTGTAGACTCCGGTTGTTCTCGTCATATGACCGGAGACTCCCGTTGGTTTTCTTCCCTTGCCCGTGCTCCAGGTGATGAGACGATCACCTTCGGAGATGCTTCATCTGGGCGCGTCATCGCCAAAGGTACTGTGCGCATTAATGATTCTTTCATTTTGAAAGATGTAGCCTTGGTTAGTAAGCTGCAGTACAATTTGCTTTCAGTTTCTCAGCTTACCGATGACGGTTTCGAGGTGAGCTTTAAGAAAAATGCTTGTAAAATTCTTGATTCTTCGGGTAGTCTGGTTTGCGGGATTTCTCGTTATGGGAGGATCTTTCGTGCTGATTTCTCTGAGTCTTCTGGTGATCCTCTCAGGTGTTTAGTTGCTTCTGAGTCCCGCGATCTTTCTTTCTGGCATAGGAGACTTGGTCATATTGGGTTTGACCATTTGACTCGAGTTAGCGGCCACGATCTTATTCGTGGTTTGCCGAAACTCAAGATGGTCAAAGATCTAGTTTGTGCTCCATGCCGGCACGGCAAGATGGTTGCCGCTTCTCACCCTCCGGTCACAGTTACTATGACCGATGCACCGGGACAGGTGCTCCACATGGATACAGTGGGACCAGCTCGAGTGCAGTCAGCAGGAGGGAAGTGGTATGTTCTTGTCGTGGTCGATGACTTCTCGAGGTATTCTTGGGTGTTTTTCTTAGCCTCGAAGGATGAGACATTTTCACATTTCCGAGGTCTTTTCGGTAGGCTTTCTATTGAGCTCCCGGGTGCCTTACGAGCGATCCGCAGTGACAATGGCACGGAGTTCAAGAATTCCTACTTCGAGAGTTTCTGTGGTGAGACAGGTGTAGAGCATCAGTTCTCCTCTCCGCACGTCCCTCAGCAAAATGGCGTTGTGGAGAGAAAGAACCGTACCTTGGTTGAGATGGCCAGGACGATGCTTGATGAGTACTCTACACCGCGGAAGTTTTGGGCTGAGGCTATAGCCACCGCGTGCCATGTCTCAAATCGAGTATTTCTTAGGGCACACTTGCACCGCACTTCTTATGAGCTGAGATACGGGCGAAAGCCCAGCGTCTCTCATTTTCGTGTTTTTGGTTGCAAGTGCTTTATTCTGAAGTCCGGGAACCTAGACAAGTTCGAATCACGTTCTTGTGATGGCATCTTTCTAGGTTACTCGCCTTCTTCGCGGGCTTATAGGGTTTGGAACTGCGAGTCTAGTAAAATGGTAGAGACCTGTGAGGTGACCTTTGACGAGGCTAGTCCGGGGACTAGGCCCGATATCTCAGGTTCTTTAGAGCAGTCCGAGACCATCTTTGTGGATGATGAGGATGATGGAGACGACGGTTGTCTACCTGATCCTGTTCCTCATCCACCCCTTGAGGTGCCGTCTTCCACCGCACCTCGAGGTGATCAGCCCATGCCTTCTGCTTCTTCTGGAGCTGGTGGCTCTGTCCCTACCTCGTCAGCTCACGAGGTAGAGGCCACTTCTTCATCTCATCCTGGACCTCCTAGACATATCCAGAAAGCTCATCCTTCAGAGCAGATCATTGGAGACCTTTTCGAGCGTGTTACCCGCTCAAAATCTGGCTTATCTCAATTCTGTCTCCATTCTGCAGCGTGTTCCGGAGTACAGACCTTCCTTCTTCTTTATCGCCGCCCACCACCTGCCCACCACCGTTGGATCGCGCTCCTCCAGCGCGTATTTCACCTCAAGTGGTGAGGACCGCCGGCGGATGGCGTAGCCGTCGGCCACCTGAGCACGCTCGCCGCAGGTCGCCATTGGTGTCCACGAATGTCAACCGCAGGCCAGCCAGTCGCATCCCGCCGCGTGTCGACCAGCGTAGGAATTAAATACAGGTCGCATGACCCATTATAGCCTCCGACGCGTGTCAACCAACTCTTGGGGCCAATCAACCGCAACAGTCCAACAGGAGCCCCCGCCCCAGCGGCGAGGCCCTGACCCCGACTCTGGCTGCACCCACGCGAAGGGACATTGCGGCGAAGGCGTCGGAAGCCACACGGACTCCGAGAAAGGCCACCTCGCCACACGCTCGCGCCCGAGGGATTAAGGACAGTAAACGGAGACCCCGGCATGCACCCCGTCTAATCGGGACCACCAACCGGCAAGCCTTTTTGGGCCTGCACGACTCCAGATAGGCAAGCCCCCGTCCTAGCGGGGAGACCGCAAAGCCGCGACCACCTCGCACCCAGGGGAGTCTGGGGCGCGAGGTCTGTCTTCACCAGGGCCGCGTCGACTTCGGCAGCTTAAGACGGGCGAGTCTCCGCTTTAGCGGAGAAACTCCGCCCTCCACCTCGGCCCGACCCCGTGCCTCGGCCCTGCGCCGGGGTGTAACAGCAAGCCGCCACGGACCAAGCAACCTCGGCGGCAGCCTCGACGGGAGCTCTGCCTCGGCAACAAGATCGGTGTCGCTCCCGGCCCCACTTCGCGGGGGAGTACCTTGCCTCCACGCCACAGATTTGCGCAACAAGGCCGAAGCTCACCCCACCCCCAGTACTTCCACGAGAACGCCCAGTTTGGCCTACATTTCTGGGACCCAACCGAGCCCCCGACCCAGCCCCGCGCGTTAGGAGTCTGGTGTCCCCTCGGTAGACGTTCCGGACGAAACAGAGGGTGAAGGCGAGCGAACGCCGGTCTACCTACAATGCACCCAACTGCCATCCTCGAGCCGTGAGAGCAGCACAGCCGGCCACTTCAGCTTCAGAGTTCACGCGATAACCTCATAGCCTAAACCGGCAGGGATCCAGCCGCCTGGGTTTCCCGTACTTTGGGAACGCAAGGGCTGATTTACGGTAGGTTTTGACGGGCTCTCATAGACAGATAAGCTTCAGTACATCAACATTCCCTGATGATAGCGCCAGTTGGCACAATCAGCGGACGCAGATGAACTCAAGCATATCTGTCTACGAGAACAAGTCAAACCTTGCCATCTCCGTACGGGAGCACGGTGCGTGAGCAGGAGGCCATCTATCCGACTGTACAATGCAGGTACAACGCAACACCATCACAATATATATACCCGATCAGCGGAGGAGCTCAACCGGCAGGGGCCCGACCAGCAGGAGCCCAACCGGAGGAAGCTCAACCGGCGGAGGAGCGTCGCAGCGTTGCGCGGCTGCGGCACTTCAAGCCCCGTGCAGCGCCAAGCATGTTTTGCCACGTGGACCGGCGGAACAAGGAACGTCGCAACACAGTATGGCCACGACGCCGCCTCAAGTCTCGCGTCGCGCCAACCAGGTCTCGCCATGCAGGCCGGCGGTCATTTGCCAATCAAGGGCGCTCGACTTCGGAGTCCGCTGCCACTTGGCGCTCGCGCGACTACTTCGGGGCCCGCTTTGCCTATCTCTACTGACGCGTTCAACTCCGCCAGCACTTTCGGTTCCAATTCCAGCTTTGGCTTCGACCCCGCCACTGGCGGGCCCTGCGAGGGAGGCAGCTTTGCCAACACACCCGTCGTTGCACCCCCGCCACGAGTCTAGTGAAATACCAGCACATAAGGCTCCGCAAACCATCTAGGGAGCTCACAGGCCGCAGGGACGGAGGGGGCCAAAGGACTCAGCGACATGCTTCGGCCCATGAAGCCCTTCACCATGAGAGGCTCCTGTTGTAGGGTGGCCCCCACCTAAGCCCAGCAGGCCTGTTAGAGGAATATAAGGCCCAAAATGGGGCATGTGTAATGACATGAGTGCCCTTGAGGGGAACGCTCGGATGTAAGGGTATAATTGTAAAAGCACTTCCCATGTGGACATATATATACAACACAGGTCATGGGGAGAAACCCTAAGCCATTACTCACCTAACTCTCCACTACCATACTCTCTCTCTCTGTTTGGTCTGTAGCCACAACAAATGCACTGGCTTGCAAGAGCAGCTCACAGCCATTGAGGCGGAGGTGTCCTCGACACAGAAGCTTGCTATGGATGCTTCGGACGTGGTAGGGGAAAGGGAAGAGTGCATCCGGTTCCTATAGTTTGAAGGCGTGATGGCTATTGCAGACACACGGCTCTTGATAGAGAAGCTCACTTAGCCACTATCAAGAAGCACAAGAATTTCATGCAGTAGATCGCCACGCTGGAGCAAGAGAATGTGCACCTAGCATCGGAGTTGGCTGAAAGGGACCACGACGCAAAAGGTAGCGTAGAAGGAGAGTGCACACCCCTGCTTGTAAAGTACTCTATCGACCAATTCAAAGCTTCTCACTCGTTGTTTTAGTTGGCACAGGCCTTGCGGATCATTTAGCTCCTTGGTCCCTTGTAGAAAGTTGATGATGGGCATCCTCCAATTGTCGTCCTAAGCGATTTGGAGGACTCAAGCGAGCTTGACGCGGTCTTGTGGGATGGCCACACTGATGAGGACTTCGATGAACAAACCACTTGGTGGGTTGAGTCCTTGACTGGTAGACTTTGCCAAGGTGTTTGCCTCCTCGTTGTCGGCTTGGGGTATGGATTTTGATAGTTATGTCCAAGAAATAGCGCTTCCTTGCTCGGACCGCCACTAAGTATCTAATGAGGTCAAGGTCTATGGGCTAGTATGACTTGTCCACATGTCCCGTGAGCAGGCGGGAATCAATGTACACCAACACCCTCCTCACCCCAAGAGCCTTGAGCTTCCCGAGGCTGAACAACAGGGCCTCATACTTGGCCATGTTGCTCATGGCAAGGAAGTTGAGTCACACGATGTATAGCAAGCGCCACCCTCAGGCATCATGATGACCACTCCAACACCTACTCCTGCCATGTCGTATGTACTGTCCGTGTGCAGACTCCATACTGGGTCGGAGGCCGCTTGAGTTCCTGGCTGAGTTGGCGGAGTCCATTCTACGATGAAGTCCATGAGGATCTATGACTTGATCGTCGCCCGTGAGGTGTAGGTTATGGTGAATGGGGCCAACTCGGCTGCCCATTTGCCAATGCATCCCATAGATTCCTTATTCTATGGCATGTCTCCAAGGCTGACGAAGGCACCATGATGCTGTGCACGAGAAAGTAGTGCTAGAGTTTGTGCAAAGCCATAAGTAGTGCATAAGCTAGTTTTTCCAGTGTGGTGTACCACATCTTCGCTCCTTGGAGTGCCTTAGAAATGAAATAGATTGGGTGCTAAACTGTCCCCACCTACAAGATGAGGACCACACCTACTGTGTATGGCACAACTGCTAAGTACAATAGTAGTGGAGCCTCTAGTGATAGGCACACCAATGTAGGGAGTTTGGCGAGGTACTCTTTTAGTTGGTGGAAGGCCTACGCATAGTTGCCATTCCAATGGAAGCCATTGGAGCCACGAAGGGTTTTGAAGAATGGAAGGCCTCACTCCATAGCCCTTGACAAGAATCAGCTGAGGATGGCAAGGCATCCTGTGAGCCTCTGGACCTCTCAGACCATCTTGGTTGGCTCCATGGAGAGTATTGCGTTGATTTTCTTTGGTTGATCCCTCGACCGGACACCAAAAAGCCGAGCGGTTTTCCTGCTTGCACACTAAAGATGCATTTTTTGGATTTAGCTTGATACTGAATCGATGGAGGTTGTCAAAGGTTTCTTGAAGGTCTGCTCTATGCGCATGGCCCATGTGCTTTTCACCATGACATCATGCTGTAGGCTTTGACGTTCTGTCCAAGCTGGGAGGTGAGGGAGAGTGCCACAAACCGGGTGAAAATGGCTCCAATATTTTTGAGGTCAAAGGGCATTTTGATGAAGCAGTAAGTTCCCTTAGGACTATGAAGCTCGTTTTGGCCTCGTCCTCCCTGGCTATGTGGATCTGGTGGTACCCCGAATACGCATCCAGGAAACTCATGAGTTCATAGCCAGCCATGGCATCCACCAACTGGTAGTTGTCTTTGGGGGCATGCCTTCTTGACGAGCACTGGGTTGGTGAGCCACTTTGAGTGGTGTACCTCACGAACGATGCCAGTAGTGACCAACTTGGCCACCTTTACCTTCGTAGCCTCCTGTTGGTCGAGTGACATGTGTCTTAACTTCTGCTTGGAAGGCATGGCATTGGGGCGCACTACCAACTTGTGCTCGACGATGGAATGGTCCACTCCAGTGATGTCAGTGGGGCGACCATGCGAAGACATCTGCATTTCTATGGAGGACCTCCAAGAGGCCCTGCTTAGTCACCGGGGTGAGGTTGTCCTCGATGGAGACCTATCAGGAGGCATCCATACCATCGAGTGACACTATCTTAACCTCGCCCTCTGTCTTTGGCTTCGGCGTCCACCCCGGAGCCAATGAAGAGGATGATGTAAGTGCGGTGACGGTCTCACACACAGTGTACAGCTTCCAGAGGGGACATTGTGCACCTAGTTCTATCTGTTGCATGTGGTCATGATCCCCGAGCACCATGATGATTTCCTTTGGTCAGGGAGCTTCATGCATAGGAAATTGTGGTGTAGGACTACCCTAAATGTGTTGAGTGTTGCTCTGCCAAAGATGGTGTTGTATGGGTAAGGGAGGTCCACCACGTCAAAGATAACTACCTCTTTTCTCGCTTGTTTCCCTTGTCCGAGGATACTTCAAGCACCATCTGGCCTAGAACGCTTACTGGACGCCCTCTGAAGCGTTACAGGGGCACACCTGAAGGCTCCGGCCTACATCGAGGAATGCCCATCTGGTTGAAGGTGCCGGCAAACAAGATATTTGTCGAGCTGCCTTTGTCTATGAGGACATGCCTTACATCGCACCCTATGATGTAGGCTTGTATTACCAATAGATCTTGGTAAGGGAAGCCAACTCCAGCCATGTCCTCTGTTGTAAAGGTGATGTTTGCCTATGCCCACTTCAGGGGCACATGTGCTGGGTATGTGCCGACGTGGTGTAGCCAGTGGGCATAGGCTCTTTGCTGCCTTTTAAAAGAGAATTCCAGTGATGAACCGCCCATGATGACATTGATAACCCAACAAGATCTGGCCTCCAAGGCCTGTATACACAAGACATTAGGGGTAGGTTGGATGAGCTGACCCTTTGAGGGCTACTGCATGTGTGCCACTACTGGCGCCCTTGTGTCTAGGGTTTTCTCTCAAGCGATGCTTTTGCAGAGTGTTATGATGGTGGGACAATCATAGGTGAGGTGCTCTCCCTGTCCATGGACCTCGAACCATAATCCCTGCTGTTGTCCCTCTTCCTACCCTCGACCTCTTCCACGACCGTGGCCCCTCCATCTGCACCCTCGCCCGTCGAGGGCGGTGTTACCCTCTCTGCCCCCTTCGATGTCGAGAACTGTTGGACCGAAATGGCGACAGAGCGGGGGGTGAATGTCAACTTTTAAAAACGACCCTCAAAAAGTACTCCTGAATAAATTCCCATTCCAATAGCTATGCAAGCTATGAAATGAAACTCAATTGCACACTGGAGTCTAGAGAAAACTGAGAGAGGCCCAAAGAAAAAGAACTAAAACAGTACAGGAAGCAAAGGCCAAAAACCGGAAGAACTCAGTACTCCAGCACCCTCTGGCCGGTCTGACCGCCCTGGTAGGGCCGGTCTGACCGCCCCTCGGGTTTTTCAGAGCAGGCAGCAGAGTAAAAATTCAGAGAACTTCCAACTGCAATGAAATCTGAGTTTGCCCCTTGAAGTTCTTAGTCCAGAACTACCAAACTACAAGCTAAATAGCATGAAGATCCTGGGAGACCAAGAAAAAAACCTTAAGAGCAAGAATTTGGAGTTTTCAATAAAATCTAAAAAACAAAATAGTGAAGAAGTAAAATCCATAATACTCCTCATTCACAAGTCCTATGATCATAGGCTTTTGCAATCAGCTTAGCATACCTCATAGGACATAAGAGACTGAAAATCAAGTCATCTCTTGACAGAAAATCAAGGGGACCAAGAAACCCTAGAAAAGCAAAAGATGAACAGAGGAGTCCAAAAACACAAAACATGAATTAAAGATGGGCTCTTGGGATTTTAACTGATCAAATGATCTTGAGGCATCATCCCAACATAGAGCAACCCATTTTGGGCCTTCCCAGCAAGAAACAACTCAAAATCACGAAAAGAAGAAAATCACCCAAAAGAAGAACGAAGAACAAAGAGAAAACTAAGAGAGGCATACAGGAGACAAACTTTAGAAATTTCATTCCTAATCAAACGAGGATTATATATGAGTCCCCATACGCCTGGACATTAGAACAAGGGATGATTACAAAGAGTCTCAACTCATCCTCTCCCTCTTCCAAAGCCAAGAACTCACACCCTACATGCTTGGAGAGGAGACTCACTCAAGAACACATCGATGGAAAGATCAGAACACCCTCTGTCTCCTCCACCCACTCTCAACAACTAAAGACACAAAGCAAAAGCCTTAACCCTTTCCCAAAGCCATGGGAATACATGCAGCCACTCACTCCTATTTATAGCCCTTGGCTAATGGGTCTCCAACCCGTTATGCCTGCTAAATCCAACGGAATCCGCTCCCGCATGTGCAGCCTCGCGAAATTACCTGCACCTTCCAGGAAGCTTCCGCGTATCTTGTCGTCCAAGCCTCGCAACCACCTCGAGTCTCCGCCGTCTTTGACACATCCCGACCGTTCTGACCTCAGCGCCACCTGCGCCTAGTCCGGTCACCTCGTGCCTCGCCACGACTCCGCCTCGATATCCTGCAGCCATCACAAACAAGAAACACATCAAATAGCACCGTTCGATACATGAAAGCATAATAGCATCAACAAATCATACTTAGGCATGAAGAAGCCCAAACCTGTCGAATCATCAAAGTATGCATCCTAACCACTTTGACCAAGTCCGACTGAGTCCGTTGCACCATGCAACGACATGGTCCGACCAAACAAACCAAACTCGACTTTTCTAAACCGATGTCAATTACTCATCACACACATGGGGTGACAACCACATGGTCTCTCAATCTCCCCCTTGATGAGTATATTGACAAACCCAGAAAAAGCATAAAGTTGAGTTTGAAAAGAAAGTCAAACATGGTCCAAAGGAAGAAAATGAAGCTAATGACCATGTCGACACAAGGAGCGAAAGAAAGAGCAAGTTTTCCTCAAAGCTTCCAAAGCTCCCAAAATGGCTTTTTCTATGACTATTCTCCCCTTTTGGCAATAAACACATCAAGGATGCAAAAGACAGAATAAAGGTCATAAGAAAGGATGAAATGGCTGAAGTTTGTTTATTTTAAGCATTTAGAGCCATGAAGATTATCTAAAATGACCATATGAGAATTACATCAAGCCATAACACATAAACATGCTATCTAGATCATGACAAGATATATATAAGCCAGCTAAACCAATGGAGTCACAATCTGAAATTTTAGTACAAATTCTTAGCATGTCAAGTCATTCATGATCACAGTCTAGCTAGAGGTATCCACGGATGATGCAAGCCATGTCAATAAGCTAAGCGGAACCAAGAAGTTAATATTGAGTCAAATTAGAGTGCTACAAGTTCTAGGAGGAGACATTTGTGTTAAGTACTTGTAACCTTTGTAATTTTAGCAAATTGAGCACATTTGACAAGTTTTTCTTTTAGAAGTCTCATGATTGTTGCCAACCAGATTTTTGTTTTTATCATGTGCTAGATCTCAAGCCTTATGCGACTACTCCAAGCAAGAAGCTTAAGAAGATAGTCTAGGTCATCCAAAACTCCCCCTAAGTTCATGCCAAGTGCAATGGCAAGCATTCTCATGAAAAAGAATTGGTGAGATCAGTTTTTTCGCACAAAAGAGATCTTTTTGCATTCATAAATGGTTGTACTAACTCATGTGTCCTCAAAAACTAGAATAGCTCAATCTAAAGCTCAACAAAGATTCAAGACTCAACTCAGCCTATTTGACATGGCATGAATCATAAGTGGATAACTAAAGGCAGACTAGTCTCAAAAATTTAACATGACATGAATTAATTCAAGTTGTGCATTTTAATCAATATATCATGGCAAAGACTTGACTACACATATAAAGTCATGATCATTCTAGCAAATAAGCACAAGTTATGGCAAGGTGTAATGCATTGTAATCATGTCATGAAAGGATAATAATCAAGGCTCCATGTAGTTATTTACAATGCAGAATGACATGCAAGAAAATCCAGCTCCCCCTCAACATGTGATGCAGCTTTTAGTTCAAGTTGAGTTATGTCAATATTAAGCTCCAGAAGCTCCCAAATGAACTCCCCCTGAACCAAAGCAATAAAATCGAGAAGCTGGCAAAGAAAATCCGAAAGGGCAGTCCTTAAAGCATAGATAAGATATAGAGGAAACTATGGCTCAGACTGACTTTCATCTACCCCATATGACTCTAGGACTATCAACTGATCATCTACCTCACTAAGGAGCAAACACGTACCCCGTCTAACCGAGGGTGGCCCAACCCTCGCTAGAACCTATAAGAAGTGAGTGAGCTCAACCTAGTGAGAAGAGAAACAGCTAATAAGCAGCATCCTAGAATCATAAGATGAGAGCAAGAAGTCTAAACAACTAGACGATAGAAGCACTATAACCTATGCTAGAAGGACTAAACCCAATGCACCCATATGCAGTGCAGCAGAAAATAGTAAGAGCATAATCAATAGGATAAAGCATGAAGCACAAAACTCCCCCTCACAACAGTCCATAAGGACAAACCACCCCAAGCTCTCCCCGCAGAGCCGAAAACCTAGAACTATCCAAAGGCTTGGTAAAGATATCGGCCAACTGGTGGTCACTCTCCACAAACTGGAGCACTATGTCACCCTTCTCCACATGGTCTCGAAGGAAGTGATAGCGAATATCGATATGCTTGGTCCGAGAATGCTGCACTGGGTTCTTAGCAATGTCAATCGCAGAAGTGTTATCACAAAAGAGTGGAACACTGTCGATAACTAACCCAAAGTCCCACAGGGTCGAGACCATCCAAAGCACCTGACTACAGCAACTGGCTGCAGCAACGTACTCGGCCTCTGCGGTGGACTGTGCAACACCGAACTGCTTCCTAGAAGACCAGGAAACGAGAGAAGTGCCAATGAATTGGCAGGTGCCCGAAGTGCTCTTCCTATCTATCCTACAGCCAGCAAAGTCTGCATCCGAGTAGGCTCTCAAGGAAAAACAGGACGAGGAAGAGTATCAAATACCATAGTCAATGGTAGCTCGAAGGTACCGAAGGAAGCGTTTCACCGCCTGGCGGTGAGATACGCGAGGAGAAGCCTGAAAGCGAGCACACAGACACACGGAGAAGTGTATGTCCGGTCTCGAGGCAGTGAGGTACAAGAGGGAGCCGATCATATTGCGGTACTCCTTCTGATCAACTGGCTCACCATCCTCATCTGGGTCAAGTGTGGCGGAAGAGGCCATGGGAGTCGACACAGGCTTACCATCACTCATGTCAAAGTGTCTCAGGAGGTCATGAGTGTACTTGCCCTGATGCAAAAAGGTACCCTCCCGAGTCTGCTAGATCTGGAAGCCAAGGAAGAAGGTCAACTCACCCATCATGCTCATCTCAAACTCGGTGCTCATGACATCCGAGAACTGTGAAATGAGAGCATGGGAAGAGCCGCCAAAGATGATGTCATCCACATAGATCTGGACGAGCAGAAGATCAGTGCCATACCAGCGAATTAACAAGGTCTTGTCTACTTTACCCATCTCAAATCCATGACTCAACAAGTAGGAGTTAAGCCTCTCATACCAAGCTCTAGGGGCCTGCTTAAGTCCATACAGCGCTTTGGAAAGCTTGAAGACATGGTTTGGGTATTGAGAAAGGCACTCTTGACATCCATCTGGTAGAGCTTGAAACCATTAGAAGCTGCAAAGGTAAGCAGGATTCTAATGGCCTCAAGTCTAGCTACAGGGGCAAAGGTCTCCTCAAAATCTAGACCCTCAACCTGGGAGAAGCCCTGAGCTACCAGTCCAGCCTTGTTTCGAATGATTACCCTATCCTCACTCTGCTTGTTCTTGAACACCCACTTAGTCTCAATGATATTGTGACCTCGAGGGGGCTCAACGAGCGACCAGACCTTGTTCCTTTCGAAATTCTCTAACTCCTCATGCATGGCATTGACCCAAGACTCGTCAGAAAGAGCATGACAAATATCCTTTGGCTCAAAGGAGGCAACGAAGGCAGAATGAAGATAGAAATGTGACATGCCAGACTTTGAGTGAGTGACGCGCTCAAAAAGGTCTCCAATAATCTGCTCAGAAGGATGGTCTTTTTGGATATGTCGAGGAGGTCCAGGATGAGAAGAAGAAGTGGCCTCTATCTCATGAGCTGAAGAGGTAGAAACAGAGCCACTAGCTCCAGAAGAAGCCGAAGGCATGGGCTGATCACCTCGAGGTGCGGTGGAAGAAGGCACCTCAAGGGGTGGATGAGGGACTGGATCGGGTAGACAACCCTCATCTCCATCGTCCTCATCATCTACAAAGATGGGCTCGGACTGCTCTAAAGAACCTGAGATATCGGGCCTAGTCCCCGGACTGGCCTCGTCGAAGGTCACCTCACAGGTCTCTACCATTTTACTAGACTCGCAGTTCCAGACCCTATAAGCCCGCGAAGAAGTCGAGTAGCCTAGAAAGATCCCATCACACGAACGTGACTCGAACTTATCTAGGTTCTCGGACTTCAAAATAAAGCACTTGCAACCAAACACACAAAAATGAGATACACTGGGCTTTCGCCCTTATCTCAACTCGTAAGAAGTGCGGTGCAAGTGTGCCCGAAGAAAAACTCTGTTCGAAACATGGCACGCGGTCGCAAAAGCCTCAGCCCAAAACTTCCTCGGTGAAGAGTATTCATCGAGCATCGTCCTGGCCATCTCGACCAAGGTCCTGTCCACGACGCCATTCTGCTGTGGGAGGTGCGGAGAAGAGATCTGGTGCTCTACACCTGTCTCATCATAGAATCTCTCAAAGTAGGAATTCTTGAACTCCGTGCCATTGTCACTACGGATCGCTCGTAAGGCACCCGGAAGCTCAACAGAAAACCTACTGAAAAGACCTCGAAAATGTGTAAACGTCTCATCCTTCGAGGCTAAGAAAACCACCCAAGAGTAGCTCGAGAAGTCATCGACCACGACAAGGACATACCACTTCCCTCCTGCTGACTACACTCGAGCTGGTCCAACTGTATCCATATGGAGCAGTTGTTCTGGTGCATCGGTCATAGTAACTTTGACTGGAGGATGGGAAGCGGCAACCATCTTGCCATGCCGGCAAGGAGCACAAACTAGATCTTTGACCATCTTGAGTTTCGACAGACCACGAATGAGATCGTGGCCGCTAACTCGGGTCAAATGGTCAAATACAATATGACCAAGTCTCCTATGCCAGAAAGAAACGTCGCAGGACTCAGAAGCAACTAAACACATAAGAGGATCACCAGAAGACTCAGAAAAATCAGCATGAAAGATACTCCTAAAATGAGAAATCCCGCAAACCAAACTACCCGAAGAATCAAGAATTTTGCAATTGTTTTTCTTAAAGCTCACCTCAAAACCGTCATCGGTAAGCTGAGAAACAGAAAGCAAATTATACTGCAGCTTACTAACCAAAGCAACATCTTTCAAAATAAAGGAATCATTAACGCGCACTGTACGTTTGGCGATGACGCGCCCAGATGAAGCGTCTCCGAAGGTGATCGTCTCATCACCTGGAGCAGGGCAAGGGAAGAAAACCAACGGGAGTCTCCGGTCATGTGTCGTGAACACCCGGAGTCTACAAGCCAAACATTTCCCTTCCCTGCCCGGTGAACCTCGTCGGAGTCGGAGTACAGCTCGCTGTCGCTCAGTTCTGTTGGACCGAAATGGCGACAGAGGGGGGTGAATGTCGATCTTTAAAAATCGCCCCCAACAAATATCTTCTTCTCCAGTAGCTATGAGAGCTATGAAGGAGAAAATAAGCCCTCACTGGAAATCACAGAGACACTGAAAAACTAGACCCAGAAGGAAGCAATCAAGAAAAGCAAATTCAGCGCAAAACTGGCCTCAAGCGGTAGTACCGCTTGGTCAAGCGGTAGTACCGTTGAGCGGTAGTACCGCTGGTCAGAGCGGTAGTACCTTTGAGCGGTAGTACCGCTCCCCGAGCGGTAGTACCTCTCGAGAAAAACAGCAAACAGGAATTTCAGAAAATTGAGAGATTCGCACCGATTCTTGGATTCTTGGCTTGGGAAACTTTGAGGATAGCTAGGGAACACTCCCAGAAGACTAAGCCAAAAGACAATAACAAGAAATCCACTCCAAGAATCAAGAATTTCAGATTTGGGTAAAAATCTGAATTCTTGCACGACCCGAGCCAAAAATCAAATTTCTCCCAACCGGTTGATCCTTTGGCTATGAAATTTTGAGGATAGCTATAAGATAGCCTCTGGATCCTCCATGCCAAATTTCAAGCCATTCAACGAGGGGAACACTGAGAGCACCAAAACCCTAGAAATGCAAAGCTTGAACAGGGGAGGTCAAAAAGGCAAAACTGAGATTAAAACCTTGTCTCTGGGATTTTAATTGATCAAATGATCTTGAAGCACTATCCCATCATGGAGCAACCCATTTTACACCTCCACAGCAAGCAAGAACTCGAAAATCAAAATCTCAAGAAATCCACTAAAAGAACATCGAAGGAAGAACAGAGAGCACGGGAATAAAAACTTCAGATTTTCATTTCTTGGATCACAATGAACACAGAGGAGTCCCGATACCCCGACTTGATACAAAAGGAAAGATTACAAGCTCTCAACTCAAACCATCCTCTCCCTCTCTACTCAAGAACACAACTCAAGAACACATGAGGGAGGGAGCACTCAGGAACACATCGATGGAGGACAGAACAACCCTCTGCCTTCTCCACCCACTCTCAACAACTAAAGCCTAAAGCCTAAAGCAACCACTAAAGACTCTTTTGACTCTAGCAAACCCTAATTCCACCTCAAGTGCTCAAGGAGGGCATGCAGCCCCTCCTCTCCTTTTATAGCGCCTGGCTAACGGGT
Source organism: Dendrocalamus latiflorus (assembly GCA_017311315.1). NCBI lineage: Eukaryota > Viridiplantae > Streptophyta > Magnoliopsida > Poales > Poaceae > Dendrocalamus > Dendrocalamus latiflorus. The sequence goes on along the minus strand of CM029665.1, from coordinate 17,809,647 downwards.
CTCCGCCCCGTTATGCCCGCTACGTCCAACGGAGCCCGCTCCCGCTTGTGCAGCCTTGCGAATTTCCCGATTCGCCCCTTCTGCACCTTCCGGGAAGCTTCCGCGCTCCTTGCCTCGCACGCCTCGCAACCACCTCGAGTCCACGTCGTCTTCGACACATCCCAACCGTTCTGACCTCAGCGCCACCTGCGCCTAGTCCGGTCCACCGTGTCTCGCCACGACTCCAACTCGACGTCCTGCAGTCACACAGATAAGAAACACGTCAAATAGCACCGCTCGACACATGAAAGCGTAAATACTATTACACTTACCACAGATGAAGTCAAAACCTGTCAAAACATTAGAATATGTATCCTAAACCCAAATGACCAGATTTGACCAAAGTCCGACCGAGCCCGATTGCGCCACGCAACGACTCGACTCCGAACCACTCAAACCAAACTCGACTGACCTAAACCTTTGTCAATTACTCATCACTCTCATGGAGCACGACCACACGGTCTCTCAATCTCCCCCTTGATGAGTCTATTGACAAACGCAGAAAAAGCATTAAGAAGAGTTTGATTTTGAAGAATCCAACATGGTCCAAAGAATGAAATGAAGCTAATGACCATGTCGACAGAAGGAACACTAGAGCAACAACTGAAAGAGCAAATTGATCTACAAAGCTCTAAACTGTTCCCAACAGACTTTTTCTTCTCTATTCTCCCCCTTTTGGCAATAAACGCATCAAGATGCAATAGAGAGAATATGACATGTCAATGGATGAATATGGCTGAAGTTTGTTTATTTAAGCATTTAGAGCCATGAGAATTATCCATATTGACCATAATGAGATACACCAAGCCATAACTCTATAAAAAGCTATCTAGATCATGACCTGACATGTATAAGCTAGCTAGAACACATAGATGACAATCTGAAATATAGTGCATTAAGTGAGAATGCCAAGTCATTAAGAGGTAAAGTCTAACTAGAGATACCCAAGGATGATGCCGGCCATGTCAAGTAAGCTAAGCGGAACCAAGAAGCTAATATTGAGACCAACTAGAGTGCTATGCTCAAGAATGAAACATTGGCGCAAGTACTTGGTTCTGTTTGTAGCTTAAGCAATTTGAGCACATAAGACATTGTCTTTTTAAAGCTCATGGTCGTTTCTAACCCAAATTTTGTTTATGTGCTAGATCTCAAGCCTTATGCGACTACTCCAAGCAAAAAGCTTAAGAAGATAGTCTAGGTCATCCAAAACTCCCCTGAGTTCATGCCTAGTGCAATGGCAAGCCGTCTCATGAGAAAGAATTGGTGAAATCAGTTTTTTCGCACAAAAGAGATTTTTTTTTTGTGCTACCTCATGCTACATCAAGAGACTAAAATAGCTCAATCTAAGGCTCAATAAAAGATTCAACGCTCAGCTAAGCCTAGTTGACATGGCATGAATCATAAAGAGATAACTCCAGAAAGACTAAACTCAAATGCTAGCATGACAAGTTTTACTTCAAGTTGGGCAATTTTAATTAACTTATCATGGTAAAAGCTAGTCTACACATATGAAGTCATGATCAATCTAGCATATAAGGCACAAATCATGGCAAGGTGTAAAGCGTTGTAAACATGTCATAACAGGATAATAATCAAGGCTCAATGTAGTTATATTACAATGCGAAATGCTAAAATGCAGAAAAAATCCAGCTCCCCCTCAACATGACATGCAACTTTTAGTTCAAGTTGAGTTAAGTCACAATTAAGCTCCAGAAGCTCCCAAATGAACTCTCCCTGAACCAAAGCAATAAATCGAGAAGCTGGCAAATAAAACCAAAACAGGCAGTCCTTAAAGCATAGATAAGATATAGAGACAACTATGGCTCAGACTGACTCTCATCTACCCCATATGACTCCAGGACAATCAGCTAACAGTAAATCACACACTAGAGAGCAAACACGTACCCTGTCTACCCGAGGGTGGCCCAACCCTCGCTAGAACCTACAAGAAGTGAGTGAGCTCGACCTAGTGAGATAAGAAGCAGCTAATCCTGGAAGCACAAGATAAGAGTTAGAAGTCTAAGCATCTCGGCAAGAGAAGCACTCTAACCTATGCTGGAAGGACTAAACCCAAATGCACCCCGAGTGCAATGCAACAGAAATGAGACAGAAGCATAATCAATATAGTAAAGCAGTAAAGCCCAAAACTCCCCCTCACTACAGTCCATAAGGACAAACCACCCCAAGCTCTCCCCGCAGAGCTGAAAACCTCGAACTATCCAATGGCTTGGTGAAGATGTCAGCCAACTGGTGGTCACTCTCCACAAATTGGAGCACTATATCGCCCTTCTCTACATGGTCTCTAAGGAAGTGAAAACGGATATCGATGTGCTTGGTCCGACAGTGTTGCACTGGGTTCTTAGCAATGTTAATCGCAGAAGTGTTATCACAAAAGAGTGGAACACTGTCGATAACTAACCCAAAGTCCCGCAGGGTCGAAGCCATCCAGAGTACCTGACTGCAGCAGCTGGCTGCAGCAACATACTCGGCCTCTGCGGTGGACTGCGCAACACCGGACTGCTTCCTCGAAGACCAAGAAACGAGAGAAGTGCCAATAAATTGGCAGGTGCCAGAAGTGCTCTTCCTATCTATCCTACAGCCAGCGAAGTCTGCATCCGAGAAAGCTCTCAAGGAAAGACAGGATGAGGAAGAGTACCAGATACCATAGTCAATGGTAGCTCGAAGGTATCGAAAGATGCGCTTCACCGCCTGGCGGTGAGATACGCGAGGAGAGGCCTGAAAACGAGCACACAGACACACAGAGAAGTGTATGTCTGGTCTCGAGGCAGTGAGGTAAAGAAGGGAGCCGATCATACTTCTGAACTCTTTCTGATCAACTGGCTCGCCATCCTCATCTGGGTCAAGATAGGCTGTCGAAGCCATGGGAGTTGACACCGGCTTACCATCACTCATATCGAAGCGCTTCAGGAGGTCACGAGTGTACTTTCCTTGATGAAGAAATGTACCCTCCCGAGTCTGCTTAATTTGGAAGCCAAGGAAGAAGGTCAACTCACCCATCATACTCATTTCAAACTCGGTGCTCATGACATCCGAGAACTGGGAAACCAGAGTATGGGAAGAGCCGCCAAAGATAATATCATCGACATAGATCTGGACGAGCAGAAGGTCAGCGCCAAGCCGGCGGATGAACAAGGTCTTATCAACTTTACCCATTTCAAACCCATGACTCAACAAGTAGGACTTAAGCCTCTCATACCACGCCCTGGGGGCCTGCTTAAGTCCATACAACGCTTTGGAAAGCTTAAAGACATGGTTTGGGTATTTGGGGTTTTCGAAACCAGGAGGCTGTCGGACGTAGACCTCTTCCTCAATAAGGCCATTGAGAAAGGCACTCTTGACGTCCATCTGGTAAAGCTTGAAACCCTTAGAAGCTGCAAAGGCAAGCAGGATTCTAATGGCTTCAAGTCTAGCTACAGGGGCAAAGGTCTCCTCGAAATCTAGACCTTCAACCTGGGAGAACCCCTGAGCAACCAGTCTAGCCTTGTTTCGAATAACCACTCCATCCTCGCTCTGCTTGTTCTTGAACACCCACTTAGTCCCAATAATATTGTGACCTCGCAGGGGCTCGACAAGCGACCAGACCTTGTTTCTCTCGAAATTTTCTAGCTCCTCATGCATGGCATTGACCCAAGACTCATCAGATAAAGCATGAGAGACATCTTTGGGCTCAAAGGAGGCAATGAAAGCAGAATGGAGACAGAATTGAGATAAGCCAGATTTTGAGCGGGTAACACGCTCGAAAAGATCTCCAATGATCTGCTCTGAAGGATGAGCTTTCTGGATATGTCTAGGAGGTCCAGGATGAGATGAAGAAGTGGCCTCTATCTCGTGAGCTGACGAGGTAGGAACAGAGCCACCAGCTCCAGAAGAAGCAGAAGACATGGGCTGATCACCTCGAGGTGCGGTGGAAGACGGCACCTCAAGGGGTGGATGAGGGACAGGATCAGGTAGACAACCGTCGTCTCCATCATCCTCATCATCCACAAAGATGGTCTCGGACTGCTCTAAAGAACCTGAGATATCGGGCCTAGTCCCCGGACTGGCCTCGTCAAAGGTCACCTCACAGGTCTCTACCATTTTACTAGACTCGCAGTTCCAGACCCTATAAGCCCGCGAAGAAGGCGAGTAACCTAGAAAGATTCCATCACAAGAACGTGACTCGAACTTGTCTAGGTTTCCGGACTTCAAAACAAAGCACTTGCAACCAAACACACGAAAATGAGAGACGCTAGGCTTTCGCCCATATCTCAGCTCATAAGACGTGCGATGCAAGTGTGCCCGAAGAAAAACTCGATTTGAGACATGGCACGCGGTGGCTATAGCCTCAGCCCAAAACTTCCGCGGTGTAGAGTACTCATCAAGCATCGTCCTGGCCATCTCGACCAAGGTACGGTTCTTCCTCTCCACAACGCCATTTTGTTGTGGGACGTGCGGAGAAGAGAACTGGTGCTCTACACCTGTCTCACCACAGAAACTCTCGAAGTAGGAATTCTTGAACTCCGTGCCATTATCACTGCGGATTGCTCGTAAGGCACCCGGGAGCTCAACAGAAAGCCTACCGAAAAGACCTCGAAAATGTGAAATTGTCTCATCCTTCGAGGCTAAGAAAAACACCCAAGAATACCTCGAGAAGTCATCGACCACAACAAGAACATACCACTTCCCTCCTGCTGACTGCACTCGAGCTGGTCCAACTGTGTCCATGTGGAGCAGCTGTCCCGGTGCATCGGTCATAGTAACTGTGACCGGAGGGTGAGAAGCGGCAACCATCTTGCCATGCCGGCATGGAGAGCAAACAAGGTCTTTGACCATCTTGAGTTTCGGCAGACCACGAATGAGATCGTGGCCGCTAACTCGGGTCAAATGATCAAATCCGATATGACCAAGTCTCCTATGCCAGAAAGAAAGATCGCGGGACTCAGAAGCAACTAAACACCTGAGAGGATCACCAGAAGACTCAGAAAAATCAGCACGAAAGATCCTCCCATAACGAGAAATCCCGCAAACCAGACTACCCGAAGAATCAAGAATTTTACAATTATTTTTCTTGAAGCTCACCTCGAAACCGTCATCGGTAAGCTGAGAAACGGAAAGCAAATTGTACTGCAGCTTACTAACCAAGGCTACATCTTTCAAAATGAAAGAGTCATTAATGCGCACAGTACCTTTGGCGATGACGCGCCCAGATGAAGCATCTCCGAAGGTGATCGTCTCATCACCTGGAGCACGGGCAAGGGAAGAAAACCAACGGGAATCTCCGGTCATGTGTCGTGAACACCCGGAGTCTACGAGCCAAACCTTTCCCTTCCCTGCCCGACGAACCTGAGTCAAACAGAGAGTAAAGTCTCAGTACTGGGGTAAATCAAGAGAGATTTTGGCACCCAATACTGAACAACACGTCGAGCAGATGAAGTAGTCAAGCACGACTGACCTCTATCTACCCTACGCTCTCTGTCACTCAAAGCAGAAGGTCTGTGAGCAGACCTGAAGCTGTTGCAGGGTCCAACTGCTACGGGAGAGCGAGTCGGAACACCGGCAACATGCTGATCACGCCGCGGATAGCTATCTCGACGGGGAAACCGAGATCTACCCTCAGGACGGCGGAAGTCACGAACAGGAGCAGCATGAGGACGAAAAACAGAAGACTCAGAAAAACCAAGTCCTCGATGCTGCCCAAACCCATCAACAGTAGTAAACCTAGACCTCGTGCTGGTCCTAGGTGCACTCAGGATCTGGGGCTGACCCTGAATACGCCTAAGAGACTCAACACGGTCTCTACGCGCGATCTTGGCGCGCCTGAAGCATCGATCAACCGTGTGTCCATCCTTCTGACAGAAGGTGCAGTGATACTTCATCCTCTGAGAGGTAGAAGTAGCACGGTCAGGCTTCGCCTTCTGAGAGGCCGAAGCAGCAGGTGCAATCACCTTGCTGTCAGAAATCCCCTGGACATAGCCCGCTGACTTAAATTGGACTTTCTCGGTCCTGGGCTCGGTCTCGATCACACCTGGTGCTATGGGTCTGAGCACAGCAGGTGGATGCTTCCTCATATCCTCATAATAGTCATATCCTAGACCCTGATTAAATCTGCAAATCTTGGACTGGTCTAGAATAAGATTAAGCTTCTTCTTGCCGCCTACAAATCTCTCGAGAGTGTTCATAAGGTACTGACACTCCCGAAAGAGAGAGGTGCAAGAAGAGCAGGGGGAAGAGGGAACAGCAGGAGGTAAGGGAGCAGATGAAGAACCAACAGCAGGGGGAAGAATGGCTTGTGCACGCACAGCCGACTCTGAATGGACAGTCCTACTGCTAGTCAGTTGGTTCACGTTCCTAGGCGTCTCCACCTTACCCTGGGACTTCTCCCCCTTCTCAGCACACACAGTACAAGCAGTTGGTGCCTTCACTAGTTGATCCTTTGTTAGCTTCACACATTTGTCATTCAAGGCAACGAGTTCAAGTTTTAGTTTATCACAGCTAATGCAAGGTGAGCTAATAGGATCCTTAGTCGCGAATTGAGCTATTTTCTTATTAGTGTCAATCATTTCTTGAAACTGTTTTGAGATAGATTCAAGTTCAGCAGTTAATCTAGGACAATTCAAACATGAATCAATAGGCTCAAGTAAAGAAGCACGCAACTCAGCAATCTTGTGATCTGCCCGTTTTAGGTTCATCTTTAAATTATTGCAATTTTCACAAGACTCGGGCAGATCAAGGAGCATGGCATAAGGTCCTCTAGCAGCAATGTCCTTAACCTCACATGAGGTGGGAGAAGTAGTCTCATCAGTAGTAAGTAGGGTAACAGCCATCCTACTCAACTCTAACTCAGCAAGCAGACTAACATTCTCCACCTTAATAGAATCAAGCTCGGAGGACACACTATCATGCGAGGTCCTTAACTTCTCCAAATCACCCAGCAAAGCACAACATGTATCACAGTCGTCACGGGAGGGAGCAGATGTAAGAGAAGTAAGCTCCCGTGACAGTCTATCTACTTCCTTCTCTAACTCGGTACACCTAGTCCTAGCTCTAGCATGAAAACCTCCTAGCTTAAGGAAAGCTTCATTAAGTTGGTCATAGGAGGGACATACCTCGTCCGAGTCGGAGTATAGCTCGCTGTCGCTGAGTTCGCCCTCGAGGGCCATGAAGCACATGCCGGAGAAGTCGTCGCCGCTCTTGGGATCTTGGTCACCCGTCCCGTCGTCATCGCTCCATCCCTCCACCTCGCTGAGGTCGAGGTCGTCGAAGGCGGTGAGGACGCGGTGAAACAGCTTCTTGGCCTTCCCAAAGTCGCGGAACTTCTTCTTTCCCGGCGTCTGAGCTGGAGGCTTCTTGTTGCGGTTCTTGTCGGTGTAGTCGATCTTGCCCGAACCGCCGTAGTCGTTCTTGCCCTTCTCCAGCTTGGGGCAGTTTGCCCGAATGTGGTTGGGGCCACCACACTCGAAGCAAATCACGGGTCCTCCTCTCTTTCTGTCTCTCCTACCCTTGTAGGCATGTGAAAACCTTCGGACTAGGAGGGCCAGCTGATCATCCGCAAGCTGCTCTAACTGATCATCAGTTATGTCACAGAGAGCAGCAAGGGAGAAACCGCAAGAAGACTCAGAAGAGAGACCAGAAGCTGAACTGGGATCGGTGACCAAAGCCATCGACTGTGACTTCGACCTACGAGAGACAACGTCAATCTCGTGAGTCTTGAGGCGCGAGTACAGCGCGTCAAGAGTCAAGGTCGAGAGGTCTGTCGTGTCTTTGATGGTGGTCACTTTCATCTCCCACACTCGCAGATCGAGTGCCGCAAGCATCTGACGAGCGTTGTCCGAGTCGGGGTATGTGAGACCGACCGCTCGGAGGTTGCTCAAGATCTTGTGAAAACGTGCGAAGCACTCATCTAGGGACTCACCAGCAAGCATCTCGAATTTGTTGTATTCGCGCTTGAACTGGTCCTGTCGAACCGTCTTGATCTGGGTGGTGCCCTCATGGTATGCGTCGAGGGTCACCCAGATATCGTAGGCGGATGACAGGTGGGAGATGCGATCGAACTCGCTACGACTCAGGCCCTGGATAATGATGTTCCTTGCCTTAGCGTTTGCCTCAACATCATGCATATTCCCAGCATTAATGTTCTCATCGGCCGGAACAACAAACCGGACCTTGACCTTGCGCCAGATAGCGTACCCCTGAGCCTGGATGTATGTCTCCATTCGGCTCTTCCAGAAGGGGTAATCGATGCCATCGAAAACGGGCGGCTTGGTCGAGTACTTGTCCGTCGCCATGGCTCTTGAGACCGGTTAAGATCTATGAATTAGAGCTAACCTGCTCTGATACCAATTGTTGGACCGAAATGGCGACATAGGGGGGTGAATGTCGATCTTTAAAAATCGCCCCCAACAAATATCTTCTTCTCCAGTAGCTATGAGAGCTATGAAGGAGAAAATAAGCCCTCACTGGAAATCACAGAGACACTGAAAAACTAGACCCAGAAGGAAGCAATCAAGAAAAGCAAATTCAGCGCAAAACTGGCCTCAAGCGGTAGTACCGCTTGGTCAAGCGGTAGTACCGCTGAGCGGTAGTACCGCTGGTCAGAGCGGTAGTACCTTTGAGCGGTAGTACCGCTCCCCGAGCGGTAGTACCTCTCGAGAAAAACAGCAAACAGGAATTTCAGAAAATTGAGAGATTCGCACCGATTCTTGGATTCTTGGCTTGGGAAACTTTGAGGATAGCTAGGGAACACTCCCAGAAGACTAAGCCAAAAGACAATAACAAGAAATCCACTCCAAGAATCAAGAATTTCAGATTTGGGTAAAAATCTGAATTCTTGCACGACCCGAGCCAAAAATCAAATTTCTCCCAACCGGTTGATCCTTTGGCTATGAAATTTTGAGGATAGCTATAAGATAGCCTCTGGATCCTCCATGCCAAATTTCAAGCCATTCAACGAGGGGAACACTGAGAGCACCAAAACCCTAGAAATGCAAAGCTTGAACAGGGGAGGTCAAAAAGGCAAAACTGAGATTAAAACCTTGTCTCTGGGATTTTAATTGATCAAATGATCTTGAAGCACTATCCCATCATGGAGCAACCCATTTTACACCTCCACAGCAAGCAAGAACTCAAAAATCAAAATCTCAAGAAATCCACCAAAAGAGCATCGAAGGAAGAACAGAGAGCACGGGAATAAAAACTTCAGATTTTCATTTCTTGGATCACAATGAACACAGAGGAGTCCCGATACCCCGACTTGATACAAAAGGAAAGATTACAAGCTCTCAACTCAAACCATCCTCTCCCTCTCTACTCAAGAACACAACTCAAGAACACATGAGGGAGGGAGCACTCAGGAACACATCGATGGAGGACAGAACAACCCTCTGCCTTCTCCACCCACTCTCAACAACTAAAGCCTAAAGCCTAAAGCAACCACTAAAGACTCTTTTGACTCTAGCAAACCCTAATTCCACCTCAAGTGCTCAAGGAGGGCATGCAGCCCCTCCTCTCCTTTTATAGCGCCTGGCTAACGGGTCTCCGCCCCGTTATGCCCGCTACGTCCAACGGAGCCCGCTCCCGCTTGTGCAGCCTTGCGAATTTCCCGATTCGCCCCTTCTGCACCTTCCGGGAAGCTTCCGCGCTCCTTGCCTCGCACGCCTCGCAACCACCTCGAGTCCACGTCGTCTTCGACACATCCCAACCGTTCTGACCTCAGCGCCACCTGCGCCTAGTCCGGTCCACCGTGTCTCGCCACGACTCCAACTCGACGTCCTGCAGTCACACAGACAAGAAACACGTCAAATAGCACCGCTCGACACATGAAAGCGTAAATACTATTACACTTACCACAGATGAAGTCAAAACCTGTCAAAACATTAGAATATGCATCCTAAACCCAAATGACCAGATTTGACCAAAGTCCGACCGAGCCCGATTGCGCCACGCAACGACTCGACTCCGAACCACTCAAACCAAACTCGACTGACCTAAACCTTTGTCAATTACTCATCACTCTCATGGAGCACGACCACACGGTCTCTCAAGTTCGCCCTCAAGGGCCATGAAGCACATGCCGGAGAAGTCGTCGTCGCCCTTGGGATCTTGCTCGTCCGTCCCATCGTCGTCGCTCCACCCCTCCACCTCGCTGAGGTCGAGGTCGTCGAAGGCGGTGAGGACGCGGTGGAAGAGCTTCTTGGCTTTGCCAAGGTCGCGGAACTTCTTTTTGCCTTGTGTGTGAGCAGGAGGCTTCTTGTTGCGGTTCTTGTCGATGTAGTCGTTTTTGCTCACACCGCCGTAGTCGCCTTTACCTTTCCCCAGCTTGGGGCAGTTTGCTCGAATGTGGTTGGGGCCACCACACTCGAAGCAAATCACGGGTCCTCCTCTCTTTCCGTCCCTCCTCCTCTTATAAGTATGGGAAAATCTCCGAGCTAGGAGGGCTAACTGCTCATCCGCAAGCTGCTCTAACTGATCATTAGTTATGTCACAGAGAGCAGCAAGGGAAAATCCGCAAGTCGACTCGGAAGAAGGTCCAGAAGTGGGATCTACGAGATCGGTTAAGATCTACGAGAAAGAGCTAACCGGCTCTGATACCAATTGTTAGACCGAAATGGCGACAGAGGGGGGTGAATGTCAAATTTAAAAACGACTCTCAAAAAGTACTCCTGAATAAATTCCCATTCCAATAGCTATGCAAGCTATTAAATGAAACTCAATTGCACACTGGAGTCTAGAGAAAATTGAGAGAGGCCCAAAGAAAAAGAACTAAAACAGGACAGGAAGCAAAGGCCAAAAACCGGAAGAACTCAGTACTCCAGCACCATCTGGCCGGTCTGACCGCCCTAGTTGGGCCGGTCTGACCGCCTAGCCTGGGCCGGTCTGATCGCTTGGGGGCGGTCTGACCGCCGCCTTGTGACCGGTCTGACCGCCCTCTAGTGACCGGTCAGACCGCCCCTCGGGTTTTTCAGAGCAGGCAGCAGAGTAAAAATTCAGAGAACTTCCAACTGCAACGAAATCAGAGTTTGCCCCTTGAAGTTCTCAGTCCAGAACTACCAGACTACAAGCTAAATAGCATGAAGATCCTGGGAGACCAAGAAAAACAACTTAAGAGCAAGAATTTGGAGTTTTCAACAAAATCTGAAAAATAGAATAGTGAAGAAGTAAAATCCATAATACTCCTCATTCATAAGTCCTATGATCATAGGCTTTTGCAATCAGCTTAGCATACCTCTTAGGACATAAGAGACTGAAAATCAAGTCATCTCTTGACAGAAAATCAAGGGGACCAAGAAACCCTAGAAAAGCAAAAGATGAACAGAGGAGTCCAAAAACACAAAATTGGAATTAAAGATGGGCTCTTGGGATTTTAACTGATCAAATGATCTTGAGGCATCATCCCAACATAGAGCAACCCATTTTGGGCCTTCCCTGCAAGAAACAACTCAAAATCACGAAAAGAGGAAAATCACCCAAAAGAAGAACGAAGAACAGAGAGAAAACTGAGAGAGGCATACAGGAGACAAACTTCAGAAATTTCATTCCTAATCAAACGAGGATTACATATGAGTCCCCATATGCCTGGAAATTAGAACAAGGGATGATTACAAAGAGTCTCAACTCATCCTCTCCCTCTCCCAAAGCCAAGAACTCACGCCCTACATGCTTGGAGAGGAGACTCACTCAAGAACACATCGATGGAAAGATCAGAACACCCTCTGTCTCCTCCACGCACTCTCAACAACTAAAGACACAAAGCAAAAGCCTTAACCCTTTCCCAAAGCCATGGGAATACATGCAGCCACTCACTCCTATTTATAGCCCTTGGCTAACGGGTCTCCAGCCCGTTACGCCTGCTAAATCCAACGGAACCCGCTCCCGCTTGTGCAGCCTCACGAAATTACCAATTCGCCTCTCCTGCACCTTCCAGGAAGCTTCCGCGTCTCTTGTCGTCCAAGCCTCGCAACCACCTCGAGTCTCCGCCGTCTTCGACACGTCCCGATCGTTCTGACCTCAGCGCCACCTGCGCCTAGTCCGGTCACCTCGTGCCTCGCCACGACTCCGCCTCGATGTCCTGCAGCCATCACAAACAAGAAACACATCAAATAGCACCGTTCGATACATGAAAGCATAATAGCATCAAAAAATCATACTTACGCATGAAGAAGCCCAAACCTGTCGAATCATCAGAGTATGCATCCTAACCACTTTGACCAGGTTTGACCAAGTCCGACTGAGTCCGTTGCACCATGCAACGACATGGTCCGACCACACAAACCAAACTCGACTTTCCTAAACCGATGGCAATTACTCATCACACACATGGGGTCACAACCACATGGTCTCTCAAGAACGTATATGGCTCAGAGCCCCTTCTGCAGCTTGCAGTCGGAGCCCTCCCTCTAAGACTTAGGTATAGGCTTAGCCTTGGAGGTGTCGACCTCGTGCTATTGCGCATCTTCTTGGGCCCTGGTGTACTCCTCCTTGGTGAAGAGCTTTGCTCCCGTTCTAATGGGTTTGTGCACATTATATTCAACCAACGGCCTGCTGCGAAGACCTCGTATTGTTGCATTGATGATGGTTGTCTTATTGACATCTTTCACTTGGTAGGCAGACCTTTGTGAAGCGCTTGAAACACTCTCACAACTTCTCAGTTGGTTTATACTTAATTGTAAAGAGTTGGGCAGTGTCGACCCATCTGATATAGTTACCTTGAAAGTTATTGTGCATCAGGTCCTGAATCTATTCCCACGTGTATACGGAGCTGGGCGCGATGGTGAAGAACCAGGAGAGCATGATCCCTTGGAGGGTGAGCGATAGCCCCTTCACTTTTGTCGAGTCATTGCCCCCACGGTTTCGATGGCTATTTCATAGACATGTAGAAACTCGTAGGGGGTCATATCGGGGTCATATCACCCTTATATGGTTCTACTGTAGGTATCTTAAAGTCCTTCAACCAGGCACATTGCTGTAGGCCGATGGACAAGGGGCACTCTGAGTCCACTCACCAGAGGGTACTATGAGCGCCAATGTTAGCCTGATGGCTCTCCACCCTCTTTGTGAAGACCTCCACCACTGTCGTCATAGGAGTTTATTGACTTTGAGCCTCCAGAATCACACACTTGGCATTCCATAAATTCTCTAGCTCACATTGTAGCGTTTCGAGGACCGCCTCCAAGGCACCCTCTGTTAGTGATATGCCCTAGAGGCAACATGGAGATGTTATATATATCACATACTATGTTTATGATGCATTAGTTTGTTCCTTGAAATAGACATTATCATTATTGATCAATGAGTATGTGACTTATTCATGAGACTCTTAATGCCAAAATGTTGCTATTTCTAAATGATCCCTGATTATATATCATATGAGGAACAAATATGATTCAAAGATCAGCATATGTATTGATTGATGATCATGTCTCATGGATCATGGTATGGAGATACCAAATCAATAATATGGACATGTGTTAGTGAACATATGTTGGATAGACCCGCCATGAGACACTGCAGAGATTACATGTGTCATCAGTTGGTCTCAAGTAGTGTTTATGTGGAATCCTTAGACTTGAGATCATCACGGTTCCCAACATGCGTAGTAGCTTATTTTGGGACTACTAAACACTACTCCGTAACTGGGTAGTCATAAAAGTAGTCTTTGGGTTTGCCATGAAACATGTAGTGGGATGTGAATGATCAAGATAGAATTTGCCCCTCCTTATGGGAGAGATATCTCTGGGCCCCTCGATGTAATGGATTATGAAAGTGCATGGCCATGCCAAGGTGATTGAGGAGTCAATCACGAGTTTATAATCCATCACGGAATCGAGAGAGTGATTGAGCTATTAAGAGGATGACACAGGTCTCGCCTTGAGCTTAATCTATATCGTGAGGCAAAGGGATTCGTACATGAGAACATTACAGGTTCAGCCGATATGATCTTTACATATACTTTGGGGTTAATATGTCTTACTAGAGGCCGCTATTAACAGGGTGACCGGAAAGGCGTTTCCGGGTCGCGACCAAGTATACGTGAACCTACAGGGTCGCACACTTAACGGGTTGGAACACTAATTCGAATGTGATTCGAATGTGGGCTCAATTCGGATAGAGATCCGGATAGACTCCTATTGGGCCTCGGTCCACGAAGCCCAAGTGAGGAGGTCTATATATATGGAGGCGGGGGGCTGAGGGGTGCATGCTTCTGTTCCTCCCGAGCAAAACCCTAGCCGCCACCTCCCGAGCCAAACCCTAGCCGCTCGCGAGTGCTGGTACACTCGCGATCGGCGTTCCAGCCCCGGACGTGTGGATACCGGTGGAGGCGCTGCTCGTTGCGGCGTTGATCGGCATCAACAACCTACAGATTGGATCTGCTCGTGGTGTGGTTGATCGCGTGGAGGAGACGATCTGTTCGGGACGATCGGCTACTTCCACTACTACCTCGACGCGCGTGGTTGGATCGGCTTCTCCAACTCTTCTTCCGCTGCGCTGCGCGTCTAGTGGTAACGATCCATGATCCCTCCTTAGCATGATGTTCTGGTGTGCGCGGTAGAAATTTTTGTTTTCTGCTCTCGTAGCATACGCGTATTCCTTCAGTGGTATCAGAGCCATCTTGCTTAGTTTGCGATCTGGATCAGCGCATATGTTGATATGCGGTTGTAGTAGATTGGATCTATTACAGTCTAGATCAGTCGGTTCATGTGATGAATCGATGGTAGCACGGGTTGATGAGATCAATCGGTGAATAGGGGTTAGATGAGGCGCAGATTGTATCACTACTAGTGCCCTAGAGATTGTCTCGGATCGGCATAAGGTGGTTATGTCGAATACTAGTAGGATATGAATCTGATAGCCTCGGGCCAGTGAAAAACTAGTGTCCTAGAGATTGTCTCGGATCGGCATAAGGTGGTTATGTCGAATACTAGTAGGTTATGGATCTGATAGCCTCGGCCCAATGGAAAAACTAGCGTCCTAGAGAATGTCTCGGATCGGCATAAGGTGGTTGTGCCGAATAGTTTTTCCATAGCGATTTCATAGATTGGATCTGTGAATTTCGTGACCGGCCAGCGGCTCCCCCCTCGACCCCCCGCCCGCTGACCGGCCAGCGGGACCACCGTGCGTACCGCCCTTGTATAGCGTCATGGGTTCACATCGTTAGGTAGAATGCGATTCTATGTCTAACTTGTTTTTGCAGGGAATGATGTGAATAGTATGGCCCTATATCTTATTGGAATGTATGAGATGTATGTGATGCATGTAACATTCGTTCATGGCCTGCGTGTCATGATTATTTCAGCTATTGTTAGCTGTCTATATTGTATTTAACGACCTGCGTGTCGACCTTAATGCTTGAATCTATCTTTGTAATCTTCAATTTCTAGCTATTATAGGTAGTAGCCTAGTTTTGAGGTTACAAGCTTTCAAGCATGGTGGCCTAAAGGAGTGATGTGGAGGATGGAGATCGTCTACACCTACATGGAGATGGAGATCACCATTTTTTGGGCCATACTACTTCACAGTTAAATGTGTTTATCTGTGATGTTATCTATCTTATTCTTATGCAATGATATATGTGGTATGTTGCTTTGGTAGGATAGAATCCCTCATAAAATTAGGTGTTAATGCCCTTCCATATGTTGCACCAAAAGATAATGATCACCGCATGGTAGGTCTACCAAAGTAGAGTACCGTCGGTTATCATCATTATTTGGGGTAGATGTCGGACATCTACATGCGGAAGCATTTGGTTTACTTAACAAGGTTATCAAAACAGTTTTGGACCTTGGGGCATAGGTTGGGGCCGGGGCATATTGATGTCACCCAACAAGCAAGAGTCACATAGGGATGTGATTAGCAAGGTGTTGCTTACCCATGTCACTAGTTTTCTAGCCGTGATGCCAAAGCTCACTAGGAATTAGTGAAATGAGGATCTTGACCCACTATGTAACTTAGAGGGAGTTTTGTTGCAAAACACATAGTGGGAGTCTTTTGTTAAATAGTTTAATAAAAGATGAACATAAACATAGTGCTAAATTTTGCATATTCTTTGTTGTAGATCATGTCAACTAATGCCGCATCCAGTTCTTTTAATTTGCGATCTATTCTTGAGAAAGAAAAACTCAATGGAACGAACTTTATGGATTGGTATCGCAACTTGAGAATTGTTCTCAAGCAAGAGCGCAAGGAGTATGTCCTTGAGTCTCCTTATCCTGGTGATTTGCCTGATAATGCTACTGCGGCTGCACGGAGAGCTTATGAGAAGCAAACGAATGATTGCCTTGATGTGAGCTATCTCATGCTTGCCACAATGTCCTCTGAGCTTCAGAAGCAATATGAGAACACAGATGCCTACAATATCATTGTGGGGTTGCGTGGTATGTTTGAGAACCAAGCAAGGGCTGAGAGGTTCAACACTTCAAAGTCCTTGTTTGCGTGCAGGCTTGCAGAAGGGAATCCCGTCAGCCCTCATGTGATTAAGATGATTGGCTACATTGAGAGTCTGGAAAAGCTTGGTTTTCCCCTTAGCCAAGAGTTGGCTACTGATGTGATTCTCCAGTCGCTCCCCCCGAGCTTTGAGCCATTCATACTGAACTATCACATGAACAACATGGATAAGACCTTGGCTGAGTTGCATGGGATGCTAAAAGCTGCCGAGGAAAGCATTAAGAAAAGCAGCAATCATGTGATGATGATGCAGAAAGGCAAGGGCAAGCCCAATGTCAAGAAAGGCGCGGTCAAAAGAAAGTTAGCTCCCGATGAGATCGCGAGCAGTTCTAAGGCCAAGCAAGTCAAGAAGGGCGCTGCTCCTAATGCAGATTGTTACTACTGTAAGCAATCAGGACATTGGAAAAGGAACTGCCCAAAGTACTTGGAGGATCTTGAGAAGAAGAAGGGAAGTACGACTTCCCCTCCAGGTATAAATGTTATAGAGATCAATCTTGCTACTTCATCCACTGATTCTTGGGTATTTGATACCGGATCGGTTGCTCACATTTGCAAATCGTTGCAGGGGCTAAGAAGAAGTAGAAGTTTGAGGAGGAGCGAAGTGGATCTTCGCGTTGGCAATGGAGCAAAAGTTGCTGCGGTGGCTGTTGGCACCATGCCATTGTCTTTACCTTCAGGATTAGTTTTGGAATTGAATAATTGTTATTGTGTTCCATCTCTTTCCAAGAACATTATTTCTGCTTCATGTTTGCAAGCAGAAGGTTATGACTTTAGATCTATGAACAATGGTTGTTCTCTTTATTTCAAAGATATGTTCTATTGTCATACTCCATTGGTGAATGGGTTATATGTTCTTACTCTTGAAGAGTCACTGGTCTATAACATTAATGCAAAGAGGCAACGTTCGAATGATTTGAATCCCACGTTTATTTGGCACTGTCGCTTAGGTCACATAAATGAGAAACGCATGGAGAAGCTCCATAGAGATGGTATTCTGCACTCATTTGATTTTGAATCATTTGAGACATGCGAATCTTGTTTACTTGGCAAGATGACAAAGGCACCTTTCACCGGTCAAGGTGAACGGGCAAGTGACTTATTGGCACTCGTACATTCTGATGTATGTGGACTAATGAGCTCAACAGCCAGAGGTGGTTTTCAGTACTTCATAACTTTTACTGATGACTTTAGTAGATATGGGTATATCTACCTGATGAAGCATAAGTTTGAATCCTTTGAAAAGTTCAAAGAATTCCAAAATGAAGTGCAAAATCATTTAGGCAAGACAATTAAGTTTCTACGATCTGATCGTGGAGGCGAGTATTTGAGCCATGAGTTTGGCAATCATCTGAAGGATTGTGGAATTGTTCCACAATTGACTCCGCCAGGAACACCTCAATGGAATGGGGTATCTAAACGGAGAAATCGCACCTTATTAGATATGGTGCGCTCCATGATGAGCCAAAGTGATCTTCTGTTGTCTTTTTGGGGGTACGCTCTTGAAACAGCCGCTTTCACACTAAACAGGGTTCCATCAAAATCAGTAGAAAAGACACCATATGAGATGTGGACAGGACAACGTCCTAGCTTGTCTTTTCTTAAGATTTGGGGATGTGAGGCTTATGTAAAACGTTTACAATCTGATAAGCTCACTCCTAAATCTGATAAATGCTTCTTTATCGGGTATCCTAAGGAAACAAAAGGATATTACTTCTATAATCAAGGAGAAGGCAAAGTGTTTGTCGCCCGGCATGGTGTCTTCTTAGAGAAAGAGTTTCTCTCAAGAAGGGATAGTGGGAGCACGGTGCAACTTGAAGAAATTCGAGAAACACCTGAAAACGTTTCAGCTCCTATAGAACCACAACAGGATGAACAAACTGTTGAAGAACCTGTTGTGGACACACCGGCACCACGTAGGTCAGAGAGGTCACGTCGTGCACCTGAGAGGTACATGTTCTTGACTACTCAACAACGGGACATATTGTTGTTAGACAACGATGAGCCTAAGACCTATGAAGAAGCGATGGTGGGACCAGACTCTGAGAAATGGCTTGAAGCCATGAGATCCAAAATTGAATCCATGCACAGTAATCAAGTTTGGAACTTGGTTGATCCACCTGATGGTGTTAAAACCATTGAGTGCAAATGGATTTTCAAGAAAAAGATAGACATAGATGGAAATGTTCACATCTATAAAGCGCGATTGGTGGCCAAAGGTTTCAAACAAATTCAAGGTGTTGATTATGATGAAACTTTTTCGCCCATCGCAATGCTAAAGTCTATTCGGATCATTCTAGCGATTGCCGCATATTTCGACTATGAAATATGGCAAATGGATGTCAAAACAGCTTTCCTTAATGGAAATCTGAGTGAGGATGTGTACATGACACAGCCCACGGGTTTTGTCGATCCGCAATCAGTTGGAAAGATATGCAAGCTGCAAAGATCCATTTATGGATTAAAGCAGGCATCTCGGAGTTGGAACATTCGTTTTGATGAAGTAATCAAAGGGTTTGGTTTCATCAAGAACGAAGAAGAACCTTGTGTTTACAAAAAGGCTAGTGGGAGCGCACTCGTGTTTCTGGTCTTATATGTGGATGACATATTACTGATCGGAAATGACATTCCTATGCTCGAATCTGTTAAGTCTTCATTGAAAAATAGTTTCTCTATGAAAGACCTAGGAGAGGCGGCATATATTCTGGGCATCAAGATCTATAGGGATAGATCAAGAAGGCTAATTGGATTAAGCCAAGATATGTACATTGACAAGGTGTTGAAAAGGTTCAACATGCATGATTCCAAGAAAGGCTTCCTACCTATGTCACATGGTATAAATCTTAGCAAGAGTCAGTGTCCTAGTAAACCTGATGAGCGGGATAAAATGAATGCGATTCCATATGCTTCGGCTATGGGGTCCATTATGTATGCCATGCTTTGTACACATCCAGATGTCTCGTATGCTTTAAGTGCTACAAGTAGATACCAGTCAGATCCAGGTGAAAGTCACTGGATTGCCGTAAAGAACATCTTGAAGTACTTGAGAAGAACTAAAGATGTGTTCCTCGTCTATGGGGGTGAGGAAGAGCTCGTTGTAAATGGTTACACCGATGCTAGCTTCCAAACTGACAAAGATGATTTCAGATCGCAATCTGGATTTGTGTTCTGCCTGAACGGCGGTGCGGTGAGCTGGAAGAGTTCCAAGCAGGAGACGGTTGCTGATTCTACAACAGAAGCCGAGTACATAGCAGCTTCTGAAGCTGCTAAAGAGACTGTTTGGATCAAGAAATTTGTTTCTGAGCTTGGTGTGATGGCTAGTGCATCCAGTCCAATGGACCTCTACTGTGACAACAGTGGAGCCATTGCGCAAGCCAAGGAGCCTAGATCGCACCAGAAGTCGAAGCACATTTTACGGCGATTTCATCTCATCCGCGAGATAGTGGAGAGAGGCGATGTGAAGATATGCAAAGTACAAACGGATTTGAACATTGCAGATCCGTTGACAAAGCCGCTTCCCCAGCCAAAGCATGAGGCTCACACTAGGGCAATGGGTATTAGATACCTACATGGTTGACTCTAGTGCAAGTGGGAGACTGTTAGTGATATGCCCTAGAGGCAACATGGAGATGTTATATATATCACATACTATGTTTATGATGCATTAGTTTGTTCCTTGAAATAGACATTATCATTATTGATCAATGAGTATGTGACTTATTCATGAGACTCTTAATGCCAAAATGTTGCTATTTCTAAATGATCCCTGATTATATATCATATGAGGAACAAATATGATTCAAAGATCAGCATATGTATTGATTGATGATCATGTCTCATGGATCATGGTATGGAGATACCAAATCAATAATATGGACATGTGTTAGTGAACATATGTTGGATAGACCCGCCATGAGACACTGCAGAGATTCCATGTGTCATCAGTTGGTCTCAAGTAGTGTTTATGTGGAATCCTTAGACTTGAGATCTGAAGTGCTACGGGTAGGCTACACTAGTGCTACTGGGAGGCCATAGGGGCTACCCGCAGCCTTGTATACACTAGAAGTGGGGGTGAATAATGGAATTAGCTATTCGCCTATTCTTCCTACCCTCAAGGCTATATATACATGACCTGAGGGTCAGATTACAAGAATACCCTTGCTAAGGCTTATAAAGATAAGGGTACAAATATCCTTTTACATGCTTAATGGGTCTCTTGGCCCAATAGGCCAAATAGACAAAGGTGGGGGCCACTCCCCCAGCAACCTTCATTCATCAAAGTAAGTACAGAAAGGACCTTCTTCAACGCTTAAACATGGGAAGCAGCAAGCCAATGTCTACACCAATTATCACTTCTATGGTGTTGGATCCTAATGAGGATGGAAAGGCCATGGACCAGAAGGAGTATCGTATCATGATCGGCTCCCTCCTCTACCTCATAGCATCAGGGCTAGACATATAGTTTGATATATACCAATGCGTTCGATTTTAAGCTTCCCCTCATGCCTTACATCATCAAGCAGTGTGCCGCATCTTCAGGTACCTTCAGGACACTCTTGACTTTAGACTATGGTATTCTTCTAATTCTACACTATCTCTTCATGCATTTTCTGATGCTGATTTTGTGGGGTGTAGGATAGATAGGAAGAGTACCTTTGGTACTTGCCATTTCTTAAGAATATCTTTTATCTCTTGGTCATCTAGAAAATAGTCCTTTGTTGCACAATTCATTGCCAGCGTAGTATGTAGCTACTGGCAGTTATTGCTCTTAGGTTTTCTGGATCTTATCTACTCTACAGGACTATGGGTTGGCCTTAGATAGTGTTCATCTCTTCTATGATAACATTAATACCATAAATATTGCTAAAAACCCAGCACAACACTCTAGTACCAAGCACATTGATATTAGATACCATTTCTTTAGATACCATGTAAAGAAGGGTGATGTTGTGCTTCACTTTGTAGAGTCAAAGCACTAGGTTGCATATGAAGTGCTACGGGTAGGCTACGCTAGCGCAAATTAATAAAAATTTTACCCGTAAACCAAGATCACTGCAGTTATAGATCACGGAATTACCACTAGACGCGCAGGTGCGGAATTGATGCAGCACGTCGGGGTAGAGTAATCGTACTACGTCGATGCAGCACGTCGGGGCAGAGTAGTCGTACTACTTCCTCGTCCTCGTCGCAGTGTCCAACGTACAGCTCCTCTCTTGCGGTTCGTCCAAACGCTACAGATGCAGCGCCTCCACAGGTATCCACACGTGCGGGAGGAAGCGACGCACGCCAGACTACTAGATCCGCGCGAGCGACTTGGGCGTGGGAGGGGTGGCGGCCAGGGTTTGAGGATGTCCCGAAAAACTCATCCCTCAATCCTGTGCCCCTTGCCCTCCTTTTATAGACGTCCTTACAATGGGCTTCTACGAATAGAGGCCCATTAGGACTCAATGCCCAGTCTAATTCGGATCCAATCCGAATTAGGCTTCAGCCCTTAAGAGTGTGACCCTATAGGTTCACGTATGTTTAGACATGACGCGAGTACACATACTTGGCCAATAGTTGGTAGCGGCCTCTAGCAAGACGTGCCAACTCCTAAACATACACAAAGATCATATCGGACGAACCATCACAACTTTATGTACATGCCAATCCCTTTGCCTCACGATATTTGGTCGAGCTCCAAGCTGACCACTCTTTCTCGATCCTGTGATCCGGAATCCCTTACTAGGTTAACTCTTAACCTTAAGTAGCATGGCCATGCATTTCTGGATCCGATCACTCGAGGGGCCCAGAGATATCTCTCTCAGGTAGAGAGGGGCAAATCCCATCTCGACTGACCATGCCTCGCAGCATGCTTCATGACAAAACCCGAAAGCTACCTTTATAACTACCCAGTTACGGAGTAGCGTTTGATAGCCCCTAAGTAGGTCGATTCACATCTCAAGTACATGCGACAATCTCAGGTCTAAGGACAAGGCGTACACATTGCGTAGAGAGAGAACCATAAGTATAATTGTTATGTCTCATGTTGGGTCGGTCCAACCCCATGTTCTAAACATGTGTCCACATTATTGGTTTGACATCTCCATGTCTATGACCTGTGAAACATGGTCATCAACCGATACATGTGCTAATCCATTATTCACGTGTGTCCACACATGAACTTCGACTAGGGACAACTTTAGAATAACCATACAAGTAAAGAGTTTCACAAACAAGTCACATACTTGTTAATCAACACAAAGGCAATATTCAAGGAACATTTATTAAATCATGGATACAACGAAATATCATCATCTCTATGATTAACTCTAGGGCATATTTCCAACAGCATATATTTTCGCTAAGGCTCTCGATTCTTCTTGTTTTACTTCTTTGCATGGGGAGTTGAGGGTTATTAATCTTTTTGGCTTGTTTTAAGGAAGAGTTTGACTCTTTTGCATCCATTGTAATATAATGCATATTTAAATTGAGCAACTTGCAATATGAAATACTATATGGAGCTTTGGCTATTATCTTTATGTGACATGATATCTTGCTTTACATCTTACACTTTCTCGTGCTAGTTTGCTAGATTCATCACATCTTTCTATGTGTAGCTTATCTTTTGCCATGCTAGCCTGCTTAAATAAGAAAAACTTGAACTAAACATGTCTAGTTGGATCTTGTGATTAATTTTGCTATAGCGATCCTCTTATGATTCATGCCTTGTCAAATAGACTAAGTTGAGCCTAGAATCTAAATTGAGCTTTAGATTGAGCTATACTAGTTCTTTACTGAAACATGAGTTTACTTCTTCTAGGCTTTTACAGCTCGGGTAGGGTATAGCTTACGGAGTAGCTCATTGTTCTTGAACTAAAAATGAAAGATGATATCTTTTATATGAGAAAACCTGATTTCACTAATACTTTCTCATGAGATGGCTTGCCATTACACTAGCTATGAACTTAGGATGAGTATTGAATGACCATGACCACTCTCTTAAGCTTCTTACTTGGGATGGTTGAAATAAGGCTTGAGATCTAGCACATGGCTAAGAAAGCAAATATATAAGAAATTGTTGAACCTTAGAAAGGATTTATGGATGGCTCCTTGTCTAAGACTTGGTTTACTAAGATACGACCAAAAAAATATATTTCTAAAATTATCATTTGTATTAACTGTGCTAAATTCTAAGTACTTGAACAAAATAATTCATCTCTGAATTTGTAGCTCTCTAAATTGACTCAATTGTAGCCTTTTGGTCCATTTAATTAGTTTCTTGGCATGACTTGGCCCTTTTTGATACCTTTGACTAAACTATAACTTTGAGCAACTTGACATGCTCAAAATTCATTTCATTTTAGATTCTTGCTTAATTGGCCTATCTTTGTTATGTATGGTTTACCATAATCTAGAATAGCTACTTCAAACAATATTACTTGGTGTAATACTTTTAAAGACACTTTAGATAATTTTAATAGCTCCTGAAGCTAAGAAGAATAAAATATAGCCACTTTATTTGATTCATGATCTATCTTCTTCCATCCATCTTGATGATTACATTATCAAAGGGGGAGAAAGATTGGTAAAAATATATATCTAGAGCATAATTTAGAGTTGTTAGTGCAAATTTTTACTAAGTTAGAGCTTTTATATCTTGCTATGATTCTCTTGATCATTTGATCTCTTCTTACCACAACAAAGGTCAAATGGAACAACTGTTCTTTCATATGAACCTAGAGTGCTATTTTCTAATTTATTTGGTCGATTTGAAGTTTTTTACGGAAAACTTGTCATTTTTAGTAGTTTCACTCCATTTCTGGTTCATATGGTCATTTTCAACCTTTTCACTCCTTATGTAACCATCTTGAGCTTCTATTTGCAAAATTCCCTCTTTATTTCTAAAATCACCTCCTATTTATATTTTTGAAAAATTACCAATGGATTCATCAAGGGGGAGATTGAAGAACCATGTGAGAAGGTCCATGGTTTGTTGTGATAAACCATTGCCAAATTAGAGGAGTTGGAATTTGTATTTTGCAAAAATTTAGCTTTTTAGCGTTTGGTTTAGACCTACCAGTCGGACTAGTCAGAGGATGCAGTCAGACTGGCTGGCACCAGCAATCTGACCGGCGGCCAGCAGTGGTCAGACCAGTTGGAGTTGGTGGTCTGAGCGGCCCAACTGTGTTACTTTGGTTGAAATATGTGGCTTTGGGATTTTTGGTCATGGTCTATTTTGGCTTGACCTAGGTTACTGCATATGTGTTGCATGGAATATGTTTTAACTACTGTGGGTCAAGTTGTGAAGAACTTGTGCCCGAAAGCGATTTCTTCATCTTTAATGTGCTGAGAGGCTTAGAGTCAACCATGATCAACGATGAGGATTAGGGCAATACTCATGAAGGAGCTAAGACCCAAAATGATCAAGAATACCAGGTGAGATGGTTAAGCTCAAGCATGTCACAAGAAAGGCGGAAAATATTGAAGGAAAGTTCAAGTAGAAGGTTGCACCATGTGGTCTGGTCAGTCTAAGTGAGGTGTGGGCTGGTGGAATCAGAATAGGAGAGACTTGTCAACGTGTAACAAGCCAGTGGTGTACCTACATATGGCAAACATGAAGATTGCTTGTAAGGAAAGATGAAGACCGTGTCAAGGAAGAGTATTATGATAAGTTTACCAAAATATCAGAAACTACCTTGGATCAAAACTGCGGCACTTGAGTGGTGCATGGAAAATAAGTTTAGATCAAGGAGAAGCTAAGAAGATCAAGTTGGATCAAAGACTAAGGATTTAACAGGTTTGGACTCATATGCTTTGAAAAGTGTTCTTAAGTGTAGTGTGTAAGTAAAACCCCATATTATGTGGGGTTATTGGGTTCCCCCATTTACATTATTGGATATAGTATCCATTAGGGTTAGATGTGGACTGGTTGCCTTATCTATTTAACGAGTTGGGATGGAGACTTGCAAGTTAACCATCCAACCATTCCTCATTCTAGCTAAGTGTTTTAGGGCTAGGGTTTGAGAAGTGTGAGTGATGTGGTATGCTCTCTTATCCTCCATGTGAAGTGGCTATAAAACCTCCATCCCCAAGTAGCAATATATCAACTTTGTTCATCTCTCATGGAGTCCTCTTGTTTTGGTTGATTTGCTCTTGATCTTGTTGGTTTTGATCTTCTTCCCCCCTTCTTGATCTTGTTGTGTGCTGAGAACATGTAAGTGATGAAGATAACTCATGAAGATCAATCCCCATCTATCTAGGCATCATGTATTGCAAGTTCTTAAAGTTGCTCATTTTTTTCTTAGACTTGACCTTCTTGGGAGATTTCTTGATCCAAGTATTTTTGTCTCCAATCGTTGGGAGTTCTTGCTTCCTGTGATATGTGCAAATATATTTAGAGCCATCTTGGTCATCCTCCACTTATGAGCAAGTCATATTTTGAGTTTTTTTGGTTTTTCCTGGTTTTGGTGCAACATCGTTTGTTCTTAAGATAGGTCTGTGCTTTGACAAGGATTCTTACGATCCTTGGATGGAATAGGTTCTTGAGACCCTAAGCAGGGTGTGTACAAAATCTCATCTCATTTGGACTTGGATTTTTAGAGTTGCACCAAAAGTTGCATTGCCTCAGGTGATTTTTCTTCTCTGGAACATGAGAGCAGTCAGACCGTCACCACAAGCAGTCAAACCGTAGGAGCCCAGTCAAACCGCCACCCCCAAGCAGTCAAACCATAGGAGCCTAGTCAAACCGACATGTAGATAGTGGTCAGACTGCTACGGCTATGAGTTATTTTGGCCTTGGCTTCTAGTCCTGATCTTCATAGCTTAGTAGCTACTAGAGTGAAGGATCTGAAAGCGTACATGCCACGTAAGAGAAAAATTGGAGATAGTGGAGAAAGTGTCAAACTTTAGTCGTAGAGGAAAAGTCCAAAGGAAATGCGAGCAATCATCAAGGATGACTAAGTAGTATTTATAATCGGACACACTGATGACAGGCGATGTCCAAATATCACAATGCACTAAGTCAAAATTCTTGAGAGCTCGAGAATGTGATGAAACAAAAGGTAAACGAACATGGTGACCAAGTTGGCAAGTGTGATAGATAGTGTCGATGTCACTTTTATTACAAGAGATGGCAGAAGTACTGGCTAATCTGGATAAAGCTTCATGACCAGGTGCCTGAGTCGATGATGCCATAAGGAGGCGGGGGCACCAGCAAGAAGAGCAAATGACGGTGGGACGGAGACCGGCAAGCCAAAGGGTAGTGGGGCCCAGAGCTATTGTACCTAATGATCACTTTCCTAGACCGAATAGCCTTCACAGAAAGGCCAGTGGGGTCAAATTCAACGGAACAATTATTGTCAGCGGTAAACTGGTGAACAGATATAAGATTCTTAATAATGTGAGGAGCAACAAGAACATTATTAAGAGAAAGAGAACCAGGTAGAGATGTAGAGCTAGTGGAGGTGATAGGTAGTAGTGACCCATTACCGACAATAATAGATGAAGGAGTGAAGGAACGAGGCGGATTGGACATGGAGATGTTACCGGTGTTAGATGTCATGTGCAAAGTCACACTCGAATGCATGTACCAGACCATGGTTGCAGGCAGAGTCAGAGTCATGGTGTTGAAGGCATTTGCCAGTGACTGCTGATCCCACAAACCAAGGTTGGACATAGGAGTCTAGGAGGGCGCGCCCAAGGCTGCAGGGGGCGTCGTGGGCTGGGGCAGCGGTGGAGCCACATGCTGCACCTGCGGGGACATCGCCAGGAGGTGGGCCGCTACCACTGGGGGCGCGTGGGCTACTACTACGCAGCGGGCGTGCAAGGCAAAGCACTGAGGATGCTGAGTGTCACGGTCGAGCCGCAGGGGCACTGTATTTTGGTTCATCCAAATGCTATTATTGTTAATGGATTTGTCATCAATTACCAAAAAGGGGGAAATTGAAAGATCAAGCTCCATTTAATTTGGTTTTGGTGATAATGACAAATACTATTATGAGATTTTGGTGATAATGACAAATGCATTTATGAGACTAACCTTATTTATTGATTATGATATTACTTAGTTTTACATAGTTGAAAAGGTGAAATCATAGTGGTATGCATTTGAAATCACATTATCATATATTAATGCATTTCTTGGATCCAAAATATAAATTGAACTCCACAGATAATCCAAAATGAATATGTACATATATCTTCATTATACATACTTGTATGCACACATTTAGGGAAAGTTCACTCTATGTTTTGTAATTTCATAAGTATTGATCCATGTTTCCTTTGACATGCATATTAAGGATCTTTACTTTGAAACATACTCTTGAATGTGTGTGTGTGTAGCTTGTGTAGTTTATATATACTCATTTGCAATAGGGTTGTTATTTAACCCCTCTATTATGTGTTAATGGTTAGATGATTAATGACAACCGGATAAGTAACCTTTGCTTACAAAGCTTATCTCAGAGTATACAAGTATTGTGTACATGTTGTATACTTGCAAATACAATCTTTATCTCATATTTTGTTGAGATTGTCATAAATTACTAAAGAGGGAAGATTATAGAATCTAGTCCCTCCATAATGTGTTAATGGTGAAGTTTGGTAATTGATAACAATTGTTTTGTGGACTAACATTTTCCCTGAGTTGGATGAATAGGTTAGGTTCCGCAAATGAGGATGACTTGGGATGACTTCATGTGTTGAAGATCCTCAAGTCTCGATGGAAGATGGCTTCATGTGTTGAAGGCTATTAAGAAGAAGATGTATCATGAGTTGATGCATGTCCAAGAGGAGATGATCATGTATTGATCATCAAGTCAAGTGAAGACCATCATGAGTTGATGAAATTGAAGAAAATGATGCATCATGAGTTGATGCATATCAAGACAATGACCTAAGGCAAAGGTGTGACTAGCTAGGGCTAAAAATATGTTCCTAGTCTTTTACCGGTCTTGGTGTTTGGTTGGAAGACGAGATTGCTAGTATAGGTTGTCGTACTATTAAGAGGGTCATGTCTAATAGTTTGAGTCTCATCATGTGTTGGTAGCTCAACCCCACCTCTTATAACACATCTTGCCATGAGGTTTGTATTTACAAATGTGATTTGTAAATAGTTGAAGCTCACGTGTTGAATTCTTGTAACATGGGACTATACATTGCGAATGTATTTTACAAGTGCTTGAAGTCCATGTTTCCATTCTTTGTGATATGAGGCTTATATTTGCAAATATGTTTTGCAAATGGTTGAAACTCATATTTAAACCTTGTGTCATGATTCTAAAAGTGTGCAAATATGTTTTGCAATTTGTTGGGAATCATGTTTGGTACTTGTATGCATGATACTAATGTTTGCAAACCAAAACTACTGGCGTTGTAATCATAGACTACCACGTGCATCGGTGGCTCGAAGACATGTGTGGTCGAAGATCGAGCGGTCAAGAACCAGAGCGGTCGAGCTTAGGTGGTCGAAGACCTGTGTGGTCGAAGAATGGAGCGATCGAGCCCAAGTGATTGAAGACCAGAGTGGTCAAACCAACTTAGTCGAACCAATGTGGTCGAAACCGACGTGATTGAGATCTGTGTGATCGAAACTAGTGTGGTCAAAATCGACATGGTCTTAGGCCTTCGTAGTCGTAAACCAGCATGGTTGAAATTGATGTGGTTATAGGCCTTCATGGTCGTAAACCAACGTGATCGAACCAGCATGGTTGTAAACCAGCATGGTCAAAACTAGCGTGGTCGAACCAGCGTAGTCGAACCAACGTGGTCGAGACCTTTGTGGTCGTAAATCGACATGGTTGAAACAATGTGATTGAAACAATGTAGTCGAAGATCGATGAGGAGGTCGTAGTCTCGTAGATCTATGTGATCAAAGATCGACATCGTCGACGTGGTCGAGACCTGAGTGGTCGAAACCAACATGGTCATAGACCAGCGTAGTCAGAGATCTGTGTGGTCGATCCAAACAACGTGGTCAGAGACCAGCGTAGTTGTGGACCAAGGTAATCGATGAGTGGAGTTTCCGACCAGCTCTGTGTGAGTGGTCCAATCGGCGAGCGGAAGTACCAGCTCTATGTGAGTGGTGCTTCTGCTACTACTGGTGAGCAGAAGTACCAGCTTTGTGTGAGTGGTACTAACGGCGAGCAGAAGTGCCGGCTTGTGTAGCGGCACGTTATTTCCAAAGAGACACATTTGTAGTGTTTTCTCGTCCCCGAGGAGATCGGTAGTTCCGCACGAGTGTAGCGGTACTTCTGTTAATCGGTAGTACTAGACTTTGCACGTCGGAATTACCGGATTTGACAGCAATGGCTAATTTTTTGACCATTGATGAGGGGAGCGAAAGTACCAGCCCTAAGCCGGCGGTACTTCCGATAATCCTATTTTTCAAGGATTTGGCTCCAACGGCTAATTTTCTTGTGTGGGGTATAAATACCCCCATGTGCCTGGTTGGAGAACAGGTTGCTTGACCCATTTCTATTCTCTTGAGCTAGTTTGAGGCTCTTCACTCAATTGTGCTTGTGTTTCACTTTGTGAGCAAGGAGAAGGGATCTAGATTGCATGTGTTGCATCTAGAGGTTGACTTAGTGTCAATTTGAGCTTGTGCATTTGTTGCATATAGTGAGAGCCAAGCGAGGGGATTGAATTATTACTCTTGGAGTTTACCGACTCCTAGACGGTGTTAGAGGCATCGTGTATAGTGATCTTCTCAAAGAAGGTTATGAGAAGACCCGGCGAAGTGTGAAGGTTGGAGCTCACCTACCCAGAGTGGGAAAGAGCTACCACTATTGGATTTGAGGTAGAAGGCTTAATTCGTGGAGCCGGTCCAATTAGTTTGGGCTTACCTCAACATTGACTAGAGGAGATCGGCAAGTCTCTGATCACCACGATAAAAAGAGATTGTATCTATTGTGGTTTGTTTTCTTGCGCTGAATTTACCTTCAAGTAATTTACCTTCGTAGAATTGAATTAATTGCTTGTCATCTAAAATTTCACGCCTTGACATAGCCTAAAATTGTTGGTGCACTTAGGTGAACTTAAATGATATAGACGTTGTTTGTGCTAAATCAAATTAATTTATGCTTTTGCATTATTTACTTGATTTAGACAAATAGAAAATATCTTGAATTGTTAATAATAATTAGAAGAGATTTTTTAGACTGCCTATTCACCCCTCTCTAGTCGGCCTCCTCGATCTTACAAGTAATATCAGAACTTAGTCTCTCATCTATCAGGCTTCACTGCCTAGAGAGTATAAAGGATGGTGACTAGTGGGATTGTACATCTAGATGAAACACCTCTATTTGATGGCACAAATTATGATAATTGAAAAAATCCACATGATATGCTATTTTAAGGCCATGAGTCCGAAAATATGGTGGACTGTAGATGTGGGCTTTTCTCCTCCTAAGGATTCTCTTGCTCCAACAATAGAGGATGAGAAATGTTCACATCTCGACGCTCAAGCTACTAATGCTCTATTTAGTGATTTGAGTGTAGAGGTGTTCAACACAATATGCAATCTTGAGAGCGCACATGATATGTGGATGAAAATTCAAGATAAATATGAAATATCCATATCAACCAATGAATATTGCATATAAGAGTGGATGTTGGGAGATGAATGCTCAACTTCTAGCTCTGACGATGAAGAATCCACTATTCCCTCCACATCAACTCAATGCTTTATAGCAAAAGGTAACAAAAAGGTAAATAATGATGATGACAATGATGCACCTTCTCATAATGAGTTGATGGATATGTTAGAAGAACTTAATGAATTTCTTGGGAAGGAAAAGGCTAAGTATAAGATTTTGAAGAGTAAGCATGTCTCCCTTCAAAATGATTATAATAAGCTAAAAGGGGAACATGAAATTCTCCTTCTCAAGGAATATTATAAGTCTAATGTGGATGTAGGCATTGCTTGTAATTTGTTAGATGATATGTCATGTATAGCTTCTACTCCTTGCATTTCATCTAAAGTTAATGTATCCACATCTTATGATAATTTGCTTGATATACCTTATTGCTCACAATTATATGCTTCCACTTCCTCTATACTTGTTGAGACTAACCTTGTAGAGGAAAACAAAGAGCTCAAGGCCCAAGTCACAACATTGAAAAATGACTTGGAAAAGAGCTATAAAGGAAAAGCCTCTCTTGACATAATATTGGGAAGTCAAATGGCAAGAGAGATATGTTGGAAATCTAGTCAATTTTCGGCATATTTTAATCCAGAAATTTAGCATATAAAACATGACATAGAAAGGTATGAGCGATCTAACAATGATGTATTCATATTTGCTAATGAACAAACTAACAGCAACATCTATTAACAAATTCATAGCGCACAGAAAATACATCAAAGAAGTTTGCGGTTTATACCCTCGGGCGGGGCCAGTGCCGGAGGCACCAGAGGCGCCGTTACCATCAGTTGACATGATGACCTATTCGGTGTAGGCGATCGAGGCGTTATGCAGGACGAGGCTTGATGCAGGAAGATGTTCGCAGTGTAGTCCCGCGAACAGTTCACCACCAGGAAGTAGACGTCGCAGATTGAGTAGTCGCGCCGATGCGCTCCCCAAAAACTTGATCGCCCGCCTACCCGTGCAGGTACACAAACGGACGAAGTTCCGGAGGTCTACTCGCCCAGAAACTTGTGCGCGCAAGGTTCTGGACCGGAGATTGCAGAGAGCAGCAACAAAAACAGAAGGAGAGAAAAACTGTTCTTTCGTATGGAGAGAGAGAGCCTTCTTATGCTCTGTTCTCTTGTAACAGCAAAAATGAAGAGACCAGTAACTGCCGCCATTAGTCACCAGTAACTGCACCCATTACTCGAAAGTAACCGCAGCCATAATCCACTAGTAACTGCACCGTTACTGCCAGCGAGTCAGTGCGTTTCGATTTTCGAATAGATAAAGAAAAACGCGCCCGCACCCGACACGCCTGCGCGCATACGCACGCACACGCACACGCACACGCACACGCACCGCACGGCGCGGCGTGGCGTGGCGAGGCGAGCGAGCGAGCAAGCGAGCGCGCGCGTGTATTGGCTCTCTCCAATTCCACAAGGGGGTTACCACGTTCCACCTTTTAAAGTGGTGTAACTCCCATTCAATTCTCCATATGGGACTAAACAATTTTCTACCTAGCATTAGTTGTGGGCCTAGGAATTTCATTTGATTAATTGCTAAATTAAAATGGGCCAATCCCAATTAATCCAACAAGATATTGGCTTCATCTCCAATAAAAGGGAGAATAGCAAGACAAGGCACAATGCAAGTCATACGAAGAAATATGCTAAGTGCCATGGATGCAACAAGATGGGTCATTTCGCCTCCAAGTGCCCCAACAAGGTGAAAAACAAGAAAAATCTATCAATGAAGAGGCAAACCTACAATAAACAAGACAAGAAAATAAGGGTAGGTAACAATTGCCCAACTTGCTACAATTGCCCAAAAAAGGGACATTTTAGTAAGGATTGTTCTAAAGGTATCATTCCTAAGCCATCTCTTTTTAATGAACAATATTTTCTCAGAAAGAATTAAAATGGCAATGTGTTTACTAGGATGTTAGTTCACAAAATCTTAATGCTAGGACCATTTTGGTGCCCAAATTTATTGTGACTAACACACTTGGACCCAACCAAGTTTTGGGTACCAAAATGTGTTTAAGTGCTTAATAGGTATTTAGAGAGCCATTGGAGGTTTGGCTTATTCATGAAGAGCTAAATTCCACCATATGCATATTGGGAACCAAGCTTGAGGATGATCATACCATATTATGAACCAATGCTGCCTCACTACTACAGAAAGCCTAATACTAGACGGCCAATCGCAGACGGTTTGACAAAACCGTTTGTGATTGACACTAACACAGACGGTTTTAATTTGGACACCGTTTGTGTTAGTGGTCGAGTATCACAGACGGTCCTTACCGATGAACCGACGGTTTTTTATTAAAACCCGTCTGTGTTGTGTAGACTATCACAGACGGTTCTTCTTAAGAACCGTCTGTGAATGTTCACAGATGGTTTTTGACAAGAACCGTCTGTGATGTCCCTTTGTCTGTCATATTCTGTTCATGATCAGAGGTTAATATATAAGTACACATTGCTTCTAATAACTTAACTACAGAACTACTGAGATAAGAGATCACAAATTAAAGGCAAATTTATTAATTTCAATTAGAGGCAAATTTATTACAAAAGTCGCACAGGTAAAGAGTTTTTCAGATTGTAATCTTTTGGGCTTCGTACGCTTCTTCTTCGACTTTGGGACTTGGAGGATCAGTCACTGACTTCTCGAACGCCGTTAAGATTGTCCTTGTCCTCAGCACTTCCTCCTCTAGCCTGGGCAAATAATCAGTAGCATAGCCCATAATGTCGTAGAGGATAGCATGAAAATATTCCTCAGAATCTGCCATTTCTGCTTGATCGGCAAGGCTATCCATCAGTCTCTCCAATGCGTGTAGAGCTTCTTCCGCTTTGCGCACATTGTGGAGAAGAACCAGGGTAAGGGTTGTTTCCCTTTCTTGAGCGGCAGCGAGACGCCTCCATCGATGGCGGATGATCAGGTCGAGCTGACGGATGCAAGAAAGTCGGGGAAGGAGAGCAGGGCATGTGCAGAGAAGCTGCTCCAGATGCAAATTGCTGGCCGCTTGTGTAAGGTTCCAGCCGAACAATTCTTGATGAACAGATGAGAGGAAGGAGATGATCACAAAATAGTAGAAGCCATATTGTACGTACGTAGAAGAAACCTGGATTAGACGCGCATATTTAACCTTTAGCACAGATGGTTCGTATACCCAAACATTAATGATATAGACGCTTCGTATAACGATCGAGAGACGTTAATTAGACGATCGAAACACGAAGCGTTCTGAGATAAAGCTTATGACAGACGGTTTTTTTATAAAAAAAACCGTCTGTGATAAGATTTATCACAGACAATTTTTAAACTTAGAATCGTCTGTGATATTGATATCACAGACGGTTCTACGTCTAGAACCGTCTGCAATAAGCCTCCCTATAAATACCCTCTGGCTAGGGTTTTCCCCGTATGCTGCAGTTATATTCTACATCTAAATCCCGATCTGTCTCGTCACCGCTGCCTCCCTGAGCCCTCGCCGGCCGCCTCCCCGAGCCGTCCGCATTCGAAGACCGACGCTAGGCTCGCCTCCACGCCCGGTGCCTCCGCTCGCCCGTCGCCTGCGGTCGCCTCCCCGAGCCCTCGTCGGCCGCCTCCCCGAGCCGTCAGCATTCGAAGACTGATGCTCGGCTCGCCTCCACGCCCGGCGCCTCCGCTCGCCCGTCGCCTGCGGTCGCCTCCCCGAGCCCTCGTCGGCCGCCTCCCCGACCCCTCGTCTGGCCTTTATGTGATGCTATGATTTGATTTGTGTCATTTGCTTCATAGAACTTTGTTTAGAGACTTTGTAGTAATAATATATGCCACATAGACCTTCAAGGGGCATGAAGCAAGTGACACACTCTAGTGTATCCTGTTCAATGAACCTGATACACTAGTTTGTGTCATTTGCTTCATAGAACTTTGTTTAGACACGTGGCTCGACGACAGGGGCCAAGCCCTTGAAACATGCTCGTAATTTTCGGGTATTCGCTAGCTACACATTAATTAATCATATACAACACTTAGTAGTAATGCCTCTTGATTTAACACATTCTATTTTTTGCAGTGCCACCAGCAGCAGCCAGGCAACACGTGTGGATACTACGTGTGCCACCATATGAGACTACTCCTCGATTCCACCAAGATCACCAATTCTAAGGTTTGTCAATCTTCCCACATTTATTTCATACATGTCAGGTTTTATATGTACGCGCGTTGATATTCCTATCGACAGGCTACGCCCATCTCAACATCTGCATTGAAACAGCCGGACTTTGCAAAAATTCGAGGAGAGTTCGTTTGGTTTTTGTGGACTAAAGTCGTAAGATCAGATGAAGAGTTCCACTGCGCAGAATGATTTTTTACTGCTCTTATCACTCTGTAATTGTGAATTTGTTAATGGATATTTTATTTCATTTAAATTAATTCATTTGCGAAATGGATGCCTTATGTCTGTGAATGAAATGTGATGTGAATTGGATGTTTTATGTTTGTCAAATGAATTGAGATGTGAATTGTATGTATACATATACTTGTTTATCTGCTTGTTTCAGAGGGCATGGCTAGCATTTCCTGAGGCTAGCCAATAAACAGAAATAGATTTAGGGGTAGAAAAGAACATCACAGACGGTTTTTAGTTACAAGCCGTCTGTGATAGGTGACATATCACAGACGGTTTGTAAATAAAAACCGTCTGTGATATATCAATATCACAGACGGTTTTTAGTTAAAAAACCATCTGTGATATTGATATATCACAGACGGTTGTCGAACCGTCTGTGATAACCTTCGATTATCACTGACCCATAAATTCAGACGGTTCAGAAAACCGTCTGTGATGACGTTTTTGAACCGTCTGTGATGTCCTTTTCTGTAGTAGTGCCTCCGTAACAAGTATCTACATTAAAGTTTTAGTCCCTAGTCTTATGTAGATTACTTTATATAAAAATCTTTTAAAAGGGGTGCTCTTGTTCTTGTTCTAAAATTTTATTATTGTAAATCCTGAGCAAGGGGTTAAGTGGCATATTAAGGGGGAGTGTTAAATAATATTCATGTATATCACATCCCTAAATATGCTCAAGCTAATTAAGTTGCGGAACTCGGCGTCAAGGAACAGCACATGAGTTTCCTTGTTGCCAATGAACTGTTGCTCGATCCCGAGCCAGATGATGCGGGCAGTGGTGGCCGGCTGCATCACAATCTCGAGAAGTTTGGTGGAGAGAGTACCGTACAGCCAAGAGATGACGATGCAATCCATGCGAAGCCAGTCGGGCACGTTGGGACAAGCCTCGTCGGTGAGGACGTGGCTGGTTAGGGAGAACTTGCCGAGGGTGATGTGCATAAGGCTGCGCCACTTGGTGTAATTGGGGCAGACGAGGTCGAGGACGATCAGCACGAGGGCACGGATGTTTGGGACGCCCATGGCCTGGGCGTGAAGCTGCGCGACCATGGCCGCCTTGGCGAGGATCAATGCGCGCTCGTCCTCCTGTTTGCGAGTGGCAGTGGCTTCACGTTCCCGGGCAGTGGCGGCCTCGCGCTCACGTGTAGCAGCGGCAGAGGCCTCGTCGTTGGCCATGGCAGTGGCATAGACGGATTAGCGGAAGGTGGAGGTCAGGGGACCATAGAGCTCTGATGCCACGAATGCGTACAAGCTATAGGAAGAAAATTTAAAGACACTATTCATTTTTTTCTCTGTTGCCATAGTTCTATGTAACCCCTTGTACATGTGCTCTGCTGCCATGCCTTGTATCCACGCTTGCAAAGCATGTGCATGCATCACTGGCCGGTGCATGTTCGTGCCATCGCTTTGTTGATCCACACCCCCTCTGTGTGTGCTCCTCGGCTGCACAATCTCTACTACCACGACATCAATAGGAAGAAAAGAAATAAGTCTACATGTGGGACCAGTGCGGGACTAATGCCTTTCATCGGAGCGAATGGCATGCAAGTCTCTCCTGCAATACCGTTTTACACCCTCCGATCTCGTTTTCATTAGTTTCAATTTTTATCTACTTAGTTATCGCTCATTATTGTAGGTGTTCGTACCTTGTTTAGTGTCTTCCAGTTGGTGTGCTATGTTGATAATTATTTATGACTGTCACAAGACTGATTACTTAGATAAATTGCCACTTGGATCATCTTAGTGTTGAATATTATCATGTAAATGGATCGGATGGTTTACTAGAGGAGGATAATCAACAGGAGTGTTGATGGATCACCACCTAATCATTGGTTTGATAAAGATTTTAGGAATTAATATGCTTTATTACTGGTTAATTTAATGGAATAAATATGCTTGGAGTACTTGATTGGATAGTGTGTTAATCATTGTCTGTCTTGATTTGTGTTAATTGCCCGGTACAACACTTTCTAATATCATGGTACCTTTATCATATCTTCTAACATCTCTATATCACTGAGTTATCGTATCGAACCCATAATATCATATTGTCGTGTATCATTCCTTCTCAAATATCAGATTATTACATCACAATTTGGGCACTACTGTTATCAAGTTTCTAATGTCAAATAATCATGTTATTGTTATTTTGTCTTGTTGTCATTATCAAATCCTTGTTCCATATTTTACATCTCACACCTTCTAAGGTTCTACCCAACAATCGTGTGGATGCGGTACATTTTCGTTCTTGGGAGATTAACACCTAGTTGTAGGGGATACTAACAGGTGGGTGCCAGCCTATTGCATACCACCTATTTGTGATTTATCATAAATTATTATAGTTGCATTACTCTTTAAGTCTCATTTCCTTTTCAATTCTTAATTATAGTTTGACCCATGCATTTGACCCATGCGTTCCACTAACACAAATCTAGACATCTTATCGTGCAAAAATAGCACATCCGCAAATACATAGGTTGCCACTGAAATAGCGGCGAGTGGTGTGTTCTCCACAGGAACTAAACTGAGGCTACTGGTGCTAAGCTAAAGATAGGTCAATCGAAATGGAGGAGAAAACTAAATCTAAAATAACTACTGAATCGACCGAACAAACTAATTATTGAACGAAATCTAATTTGCACAGACGAAATGACAAACTAACTAAACGATCAAAGGATGACGGGACGAACGACCGAACGAACTACATGAATGACGCACGAATGACAACGAAAACTACGCGAATGAACATATGACTACCGACCAATGACCTGACTAACTACCAACTGCGAGAAAAAAGAATGGAGTCGAGAAGCACAGTGAGTCAAGAGAGAACAAGGGAGAAAATGGTCAATAGCTAACTAGACGACAGCGGCACACGATAACACAAACACAGAACTACGATGAATGCACGCACGACCTAACTATCGACAGACCATAGAAAGGAGAAAAGAGGGAGTCTAGAAGCAAGGAGGGGATCGAGACAGCACAGGGAGAGGAAACAGTCGTCAACTCGCTAAATCGCGCAACACAAACAAACAACGAACAGAGAACTACTACTAACAAGGGCATAACTCGTACTACTAACCTAATGCCAACAAAGACAATCTAACACAGATCACAACTCACATGAGCAGTAGACACCTAAACAGATAACATATAACATAGCTAAATAGATATCACAAGTGGCAAAAACTACTAACTAGCTAGCATCTAACCACTGCCTGTAACAAAGGTCATAACACCATCACACATAACAAATTACAAGCGCAAATTCTTGAGTTAAACTACTGGCAACATGAACATAGAGAAATCCTAGAATAATTTAATAGAGCACAATAACACAACCACTAATCACAAACATCACAGTGCAAAATTAACAGAACCATTACAGTGCTCAACAATGCATCTCAAATCACAGTTTAACATTCACAGCTCATGTAGTAATAGTAATCAAGAAAACTAAACAAGAAAATAAAGGAAAGAGAGGGGATTTGGAGATTAACCGTAGAAGAAAGGGGAAGCTGAGGTGAGTGGCGCAGAGGAGGAGTTGGGTCGGCTACCGACTGGAAGGGGAGGAGATGGCCGAGGACGCCCTAGATGTAGAGGAGGGAACCTCACCGACGTTGATGGGGCTGCGGTGGAGCTGATGTAGGCGTCGGTGGGAAGGAGCAGAGAGGTGGCGTTGGCGCGCTGGTGTAGAAGCGGCGACGCTGTGGAGTAGCGGCAAAGGGATGAAGGAATGGCGGCCGGTGAGGGTGGAATAGAGGGGGCAGTGGATTCGAAGAAGCAGCAGAGGAGAAGAGGTGGCGGCAATCGGAAGGTGTTGGGGTGAAGGAAGAGATGGCTAGGCAGCCAGAGATGGAGAAGGATGGTGGGAGAAGAGAGGAGAAGCAAAGGGGGCGAGGGGAGAAGAACAAGCTAGCGTCGGTGAAGAGGTAGCAGGAGGAGGGGGAGGCGCATTGGAGGAGTGGTTGGCGTAGCTGCTAGTGAGCCAGCCTGGATCTAGTGATGGGAGGAGGCGCACAGAGGGGAGCAGTACCCGTGATGCGGTGGCGTCCGGCGAGATCAGGCCCAGCCCTCATCGGCACCGGTGGTAGTGAAGGGGAGATGAGAGGGGAAGCAAAGGGGACAAGGGGAGACAGATGAACCGGGCTCGGGCTGGAATTGCTGGCTGCTAGGGTTTTTGAAGGGAGATTGGGGATTTTGGCAATTTTGCAATTTAGCCCTCTAGGTTGTCAAAAATTACAATAAAGTCCTTTTCCCATTTGATTTCTTCTAATTTAGACCTCCAGAGCTCCATTTTCTTCGTGGGAAGATCCTACACGTACGTGGCGATGCATAAATCTATACGGAGCAGTCCTAGCATGCTAATTTGGAGTGAATGCACCTCGATCGCACCTAGGGATGGCAACTGGGCCCGTTTACCCGTATACCCGTGGATAAATACCCTAATGGAGCCAGGTATAGGATATTTTCTTTACCCATAGGTATGGAAATGGGGGGACACTCTACCCATCGGGTAAACGGGCACGGGTATGGGTAAGCTCCATATGTACCCGCCCCGCTCGTTTACCCATGATATAGATTGACAGGTGGCGTAGCCATAGCAATATCTCTAATTGCTATTTCTTGTTATAAACTTTTGCATATCTCTAATTGCTATTGATTGTTATAAAAAAATTTATAGCTATTATATTTTCTAGCAACAGATGCTACTTATATGTACTTGTCATTAGTTCAACTCTCAAATGGTGACTCTCAGTTTGCAGGTAAACAGGCATGCCCATGGGCAACGGGTATGGGCGAGGTTCTTCACCCATCGTCCTTCGCGGGTATACCCGTGGGCGTAAATCGTGGTCGCGGGTACCAGTATGGGCGAGTACTACCCGTACCCGCCGTGCCCGATTGCCATCCCTAATAGCACTGGCCTGCAGAAAAATATTGAAAATGTAAAATGGTCTAAATTGAGTAATTAATTATAGAAAAGCATGTAAATGATGATAAATGATCCCAAAATATGAAAAATAATAGGGTAAAATGGCGGGTGAATATATGTAAAAATGACGCATGTCAACATCATATATAGGGGTAATAACACTACCCACCCAACCATATATGGGGGGCCGTATATTTTCATTGTTGAGAAGATAACACCCCATCACAGGTATACAGTCAAGGTGGATGAATAACTATTCTCATATAACCTAGTATGTGATGCGTTGAAATCAGTGTCATAACTATCCACATTACAATGACATGGTCACATCCCACAATTATATTTCATTTCATGTTCTCCTAACTACACATTATATCATTGCCTTTGATTATCATGTTCGTAGGCTACATTTACCTCGTGGCTACCTGGAACCCTTGATTTACCTTACATTTATTGTTACTATTATTGTTAGGTGTGACTTGCTGAGATATTTTATACATCACGCTTACTTTTCTTTTATTCCAAGAACAAAGTCAGCGTAGTTGTTGGATGTGGTATCAGGTCATGGAAGTACCGTTTTTCCAATACCGTGTCGTTTCTATATTTTTGAATAAATTCTCTGTTATTTATTCTTCCATTGTCTTCCAAGTTAAATGTCATTTTTTTTCTTTATTCAATAAAATCTTGACCAAGCTATTTTATTTACCGTTTTTACTCTATGCTATTTTGCAAGGATGTTCCTTGTAGTATCGCATTTGCTAACCTATAGGGTGCCACGGGCGCGCACTTGCCTAGCTATGCTCCAAGCAGAAAAGGGTAGCAACCAGCGCGTGAGAGGGACAAACTGACGGGATGGGCTGCCACGCAACGTGGCCGGCGCGGGGAGGGCGCAACATGTTGACACCACGGCACCACGCCTAGATTCTTTCCATTGTGCCACCTTTAAGGGTGAAAACGGATATTGATTTGGTCATCTTGATGAGCCTGTTGTCATGGTGAAATTTTGATCATCTTGACGAGCCCATCGTCATAGAAAACTCTAATTTGGCATTTCATATTTTTTATTTTGGCACATCCCCGATAAAGCTTTTTGCATGCTCTTTTTACCAAATTTGATATATTTATAACTAATTTATTTGCAATATATGTATAATTAGTTAGGATTACTAGCAAAATGTCACTAATGATCAATGATTACGTGATAAACTAAAGGAAAAGGGGCATAAATATTACTATAAAATTGGTGTCTATTTACTAAACTTCTTTATGCCATAGGATATCCTCAAAGCTGTATTATACTAATACATGAGATGAATGATTAATTTGTTTCTGCCAACATTTAATGAGCAGTTACATGTTAGAGTCAGCTATTTATCAACATAAAATGTTGAAACAATTTCGCGTCATGTTTTAAATAGTAGAGGCCACGAATAATTATTGGAATCCGAAAAATAGCCAAATTGGATGCGATTTTGAGTATAATCTGATCCAATATGGCATTTGTCTAGTTCATATTCATATCCAACGTTTGTCCAATTTGTATTCGAATCTGAGAAAAAATATGGATACGAATATAGTTTAAGCACTATCTAATCCATTTTCACCGTTAGCCACCTTTCCCTTTCGCCCTGCTGCCTATGAGCCTGAAGTTGCTTTCCTAATAGCGCTGTTACACTAAAGTGGTTTGGCTCGGGACTACGGGACTTTGATTTTTCTAAAATAATAATCTATTTTTTATTTTGAATTACATTATTATACATTTTTTCCAATTTTGACCACGTGTCGCCGCACGGTTGGGCGACTTGGGCTAGTCGCCCAACCGTTGGGCGACACGTGGTCAAGTTTTCAACGGTTGGGTGACAAGACACTAGTCATCCAATCTTGTTGAGCAACTAGTCCAAGTCGCTCAACGGTTGGACGATTTAAATAATAATATAATTATTTTATTAATCCGATTGAAATAATTGGGGGGAGTAAATGGCAATTTTTGTAGATATTATATTTAACAAATCTTATTTGTATATTGTTTTTTATTTGAATAAAAAGGGTAGATAATGTCGTTTGATTTGTTTGTGATATTCATAGATTCTAAAGGGTACGAAATTTGTTAGAGTCACAATAACATTATATGATTATCGTTTGTTGTTGTAGTGCGATAAAGTTTTGAAAAAATTT
Source organism: Dendrocalamus latiflorus (assembly GCA_017311315.1). Lineage (NCBI taxonomy): Eukaryota > Viridiplantae > Streptophyta > Magnoliopsida > Poales > Poaceae > Dendrocalamus > Dendrocalamus latiflorus. Next base: position 17,767,055 of record CM029665.1, on the reverse strand, counting down.
GTGAGGATGATTGAACCAGCAACAATTCATAAGTAGGAAGGTAAGTTATATTACAATGCAATAGGGAATTCATACATGGAGGAGAAAAAAGAACCACTACTCGCCACCAGCTATACCACCCGCAACACCTCCTCAGCGTAGTGTGTCAGTGCCTCGATAGGGTGAGGCGGTCAAGAGCCTTGCTGTCCCGTACTCCCAAGGCCTCGGGGGGTCAACTCCACTTGCGCCTATGTGGGTACTGGGGCAGCGTTGAGCTGCGACCCAGAAAGAACCTCCACCAGGTCCTCCACGAGGAAGTCGCTCACGTCCCTTGGGAGATCCTTGTGGGGGGATAGGTGAACTCCTGCCTAGTGCATCGTACCTATAGGATAGGTATTTTTTATTCCTGTAATATATCAATGCAAGAAAACCTTAAGAGAAGTGTGCTGAACAACTATCATATCCACCCTAGCTGAACAACGTGTGCTACCCTACCGATGCCAGGTAAGGGTGCACAGATGACGACGACGCCATTGTGTAGGCACGTGCCCACGCCGACCCTCCAGCCTGGCCCGACGCAATGGTGGCGGTGCCCGAGGGTAGGCACATGGCCATGCGAACCCTCTAGCCTAGTCAGGCGCTAGCGAGACTCGTAAAGTGGCCCTCTGGAGCCTCCTACCTAAGCTACAGGACGTGCAGCCTTGGCGTACTCATCGACGTGGCCACCTCCAAGAGCGTCCTGCACGACGAGAGGGCAAGGGCGCACCTCATCCTCTCATAGACCCGATGGACAATGTGCAGCAGCTCGTCATGCGTCACCTCCAAATTGTGTGTGACCCTGTCCATGATTGACCCGGTGTCCCTCACAATCTTGGCGATGATGTCTGTTTGCAAGAAGTACATGAAAGCATCAAACTAGTAATTGTGATAACCGTACTTAGACATTTCGAAACATAAGAGTACCTACCACAAGGGCGAAGTTCCGCGCTAAGTGCACAGTATGCACTGCATAATCCTCGATGAACACTCTGAAGACGAGCTTCTTCCACATGAGCCAGTACGCCTGGTCACGCAAGCACAACAACAAGAGCCCGGCGGGGACATGGTTCGCCATCTCCTGATCAGAGTACGGGTCCTAACACACGTCGTCAACGATGAGACGGTCGAGGTGCTCGATGAAGTCATCGTAGACACAGGTGACCTACAGGTGTGTGAACTGTGCCTGTGAGCCAAAACAGTGGTTATAAAGGATGACCTATAATACACATATAATATAGATTCAAGAGAGTACGTACCTATCTACGGCACCAAAGGGACGCTGCGATCGGCCGGTCCATGGCACCCCTGTGGTACATGTCAATGTGGTACGGACCGCTGTCGAGCAACATCGGTTGTCCAAGGGGGAAGCACTCAAACGATCATAGCTACAAAGGAGTGGGCAGCCTGTGAGGATAATGGTTGTCCTCGTCTTGCGGCAAGCGTCACACATACCGCAGTATGTCACGGTAAGTATGATTGATCCCTAGATGATGTGCACCTCCTCCCGTCGGCAATGGCCCTCGCATACCACATGAGGCGGGCATCGACGGAGTCATCGTGACTGCTGGTAAACAATGCCCAGCCAAATAGCCACAACATGTACGCCTCGAGGTGCCATGACACCTGGTACTCGTTGGCATTTGCGTCCATCTGCTCGACTTGTGCACAAATTAAAAATTAGTAATTCCATCATTTGGCAAGGATAGTGCATCGCTAAACAGGGAAAATGGATAGCATACGTACCCGGAACTGCGAAAGCAACTGCATGGGTGGGCCATGCTTCTGTCGCGTCGAGAAGACGTGGTACGCTGGTGTGACCTCGGCCGAAAGAACCCTGTCAAACCTGTCCAGTAGGTCATCACGCCAGTTGGCAGGCACATCCTGTGGGGAGGTAGCCTCTCCCACGATACGCAGGTCGAGCAGCATCACGACGTCCTATTGAGTAGGGACCATCTCCTCGAATGAGAGGTGGAAGGTGTGCGTCTTAGGCCTCCACCAGTCAAGCAGAGCTGTCAGCAATGACCGATCGAACGAGAACCGCCATGACCTCTCCGGGCCGACATGGACCTTCCTAGCCTCCTTGACCGGAGAGCCGTCCTCGACAGTGGCCTCGACCGTCGCACGAGAGGTAGAAGACCGGCATCGCTCAGCCTACAAAGCATGAAGAAGTCAGTACGTAACAGAAATATCGTAAAAAGATGTGGCACATTTTGTAGACAAACCTATCTCTCCAGCGTCGGTCCAGTCTCCAAGCCCATCGGGGTGTCCGCGTATGGAGTCGTCTCATCCCCACCATCAGGATGCGGGACACAACGGCTCGCGCGATGTTGTGCGTCGACGTGCTGGTCGAGCTGGCCGAAAGGCCAGTCCAAATCACCAAGGTCACGAGCCATATCTGCAAATCAATTTGAAGTTAGCAATTATGACATAATTACTAGTTTAATTATTAATAGTGTAGCTTCGAAAATTCTTCAAATCATTCCTAGCCGATTTCACGTATGCTATTATACCTATTTAATTTCATGTATGCCGATTTCCTATGGGATCCCTAAGTTTTATTTTAGTCATTTGCAGATTTTTATGACTCACATGCTATTTAAATCATCGTGTACAATTTTAATCGCAACGCGTAATCTTAAATCATCGTGTGCTATTTTAAATCGGTGCATGCTATTCTAATTGTCATGAACAGTTTTAAATCTTTTGATGGCTATTAATTATTCTAATAATTAAGAATACTTATTAGGGGGTTTCTACAATTTATAAGCGACTAACAAAATTGGCTAGGCCTTCAAATGCGCAACAGAGCGATCTAAACGACAATACAACTATTAACAACTAAATTGTCATTAGTTTCTAAACTACACATCTAATGATTTTATTTGCTATCCTATCATGTTTCAAAAATAAATGTACAAAGAAATACAGAGAACTCACCATCGTTAATACGCAGATCTCTCCTCTCTTCCGCTCCCTCTCCTTTCCTCCCCTCCTCTCTCTCTCTCTCTCTTCTCCTTTTCTTTCCTCCTCTCCTCCTCTCCTCTCTTTCTCTTCTCCCCTTCTCCCCCCTTCCTTTCTTTCTCTCGAGCGAAATGAGCACGGCGCTCAGCCGGCCGCGCACCACTTCAGATAATACCCCCTAGTCACCCAACAGCTGGGCGACTAGCCCCTAGTTGCCCAACCATTGGATGACTAGGGATATTGTTGTCCAACCATTAGACAACTAGTCTAAGTCGTCCAATTATTGGATGACACGTGGTCAAAACTAAAAAAAATAAAAATGAGATATAATATTATAATTCAAAATAAAAAATTAATTATTTAAAAAATCACGGAACTTTGGGTGCTTTGGCAGAAAAGGGTACGAGCAGTTCAGCTGCCAAACCCGTCATGGTCTCTTAGTATGTGTTTGGTTCATGGGACTATGGGGGATGGGATGGGGCGGTCCTCGTTCCAGAGCTGTTTGGTTCAGAGTCGAGTGGGATGGGGGATATCCCTCTAGGGAATATTCTGCGAATATACTCTTAAATTGGGGGATGCTCCTGTCCCCCAGAAATGAGGGGATAGTGAGGGATGAGGTGGGACAAGTGGGCCCTACGAGCTGTTGCAATCCCAAAAAAGAGGCTGACAGGTAGACCCCGCTTGTCAGATATGTCATCCCAAACCTTTTATCCCTAAATCAAACAGAAAACAGTGACATCATCGTTGTTCGATACAGGAACAACGTGTTGGTCTTCTAGCCGTTAAACGGGAGGTATTTACTAGACCGGTAAACTGGTAGCCGTTCTTGTTTATGTTTCGGATACAGCAACAAAAGCGCGAAGCAAGAAATACTGGGCAAAAGACCGTACGTGCTGCCGTGTAGTAACGAGCGTGTCCACTTTTGGCAGGTTCCGCCTTGATTTTTTACTGGTACTAAACCGCCAACGTAACAGACTGCTCCCACCGCCTCCGCCTTTCACCTCTGTTGAAAGCTCAGTTTCGGCTGTGGTACACTTATACTCCACATCACTACTACAGTACAGGTTACAAGCACGAATTACCTGCCCTGTAAAAGCCTCGAAGTACGCGTAACGCATGTGATTCGAACATCGGGCTTTACCACCGGTGATCTCATCGATCTGCTGCCCCGTCCAATAATAACGATATCAGATTGACTCGCAAGACAAAGCGAGCTAGCGCTTTTGAACGGAGAAGATGCCAATATGCCATGACGCGGCCGGGAGACAGCACAACGCTTTATACCTGTGGCGCCACACCTGGCCCGTATGCGACAAGCACCGAATCCGCACAAAATCCGTCGCTACCGGCGCCACATCACCAGGCAAATCAGATCGCTCCATTTGTTGCCGCCGAGAGCAGAACCCGAACGGCGACGCCCTCGCATCGCACCTGGCCGCTCCAGTCCGCCCGGCCGCGCGCACGGCCCAAACCCATTTCCACGGCCCGATTGAGGCTGCCCTGATCAACTCGGCTTCGACTTCTGCCTTCTGACTTATTTTTCACTATTCATAAGTTTCGTCTTTTTCTGAACTTTTGGCTTTTTGTTGAGTTTTTTTGCCGGTTCTTTTTTTTCCCGTATTTGTTTGTATTATACGTAATGGGCTAACATATTTTTTATATTTTTAAATTTTTTTAAATTTAATTATGCTAAATAAGCATCTGTCAGCTACAGTGTTTTTTTCAGCCAGCTACAGTGTTTTCAGCCGTAAGCCATGAGCTTTTCAGCCGAACCGAGCACCACCTTAAGTTCAAGTTTGATATAAACTTGAGTCATGATCGAGCAAGTCTGAGTTGAGATTCGAGCTTGTGCTTAGACTCGAGCAAATCTCGAATAAGCTCAATAACAATTGAAAACAATTTAACATGCACTAATTTTCAATAATAAAAAAACCTCGAGCTTAACTCGAGTAAGTTCGATAAGAGTAAAAATAATTCAACATACACTGATTTTTAACATAGAAAAGCTTAAGTTCGTCTCGAGTAAATTCGATAAAAGTTAATATGCATCGATATTCAGACTCGAATCGAACTCTAACGAGCTATTCGAACTCAGCCTGTTAAAGCTTGCGAGCTTAGGATCAAGTTCAAGCTTAATTGTTTAGAGTTTGAACTAAGCTTAGAGAAATTAAGTTCGAATAACTGATAAGTCTCGAGCTTTTTCTATTGCTCTACATATAGGGTCGGCACGCACCAAGCGAGGTAGATACTCCTATATAGGCTTTACTGCCCCAGACAGAAATAATATCGGCGCGCACGTAGGACTCACTCCCCACCGACGAACACGCCCACACCGAGCAGCGAGGAAAAGCGAGCGGCTTTCTTATCCGGTTGACCGGTTCTGCGCGCGTACGGCCGGGCGGAACTATCTGATCTGAGCTTCCGTCATGGGCAGCGAGTGCAAGGGCCACCAGCTCCAGGCCGGCGTCGGCGTCGGCGGCCAGGGCGCCATCGCGCCGTTCGTGGCGAAGACGTTCCACATGGTCAGCGATCCCGCCACGGACACCGTCGTGCGCTGGGGCAGCGCCAGCAACACGTTCATCGTCCTCGACCCCGCCGCCTTCTCCGACTTCCTCCTCCCCTCCTACTTCAAGCACCGCAACTTCCCCAGCTTCGTCCGGCAACTCAACTCCTACGTACGCACGCACTCCTCTGCTCCAGTCAGCGCTAGCTCTCCAATCTCCAGTTCAGCTGTGTTTACAACTGTTGCCTTGCTGCTGTGTTCTCAGGGTTTTTGCAAGGTGGACCCAGACAGGTGGGAGTTCGCGCACGAGTCGTTCCTGCGGGGGCAGGCGCACCTGCTGCCGCTGATCGTGCGCAAGAAGAAGAAGGCCGGGGCGGCGGGCAGGGAGCTGTGCGATGAGGGGGAGGAGGTGCGGGGCACGATCCAGGCGGTGCAGAGGCTGCGGGACGAGCAGAAGGTAATGGACCAGGAGCTGCAGGCCATGGACCGCAGGCTCCGCCCGGCCGAGAACCGGCCGGGCCAGATGATGGCGTTCCTCGCCAAGCTCGCTGACGATCCGGACATGGTGCTGCGCGCCATGCTCTCCAAGAAGGAAGAGCTGGCCGCGGTCGGCAAGGGTTCCACCCCGGGCAAGAGGCGGAGGATCGGGGCCGAGGCCGGGCGCGGTGACCGCGGCGCCTGCGGCGCCATGGCAGAAGCGGACGCCGCGGAGCTGGCGCAGAGCAGGGCCGTGCCGTTCCCGTTCTCTGTTCTCGGCCAAGTGTTCTACTAGTGCACTACAAGAGTACATAGAAGAGTAGATAGGTGTACAAGTGTGTATATAGTATAAAAAATGTCCATATTTAATATCTCTACATTTTATGGTTCGATTTAGACTCTAGATCTGGTTATATTACCTCTTCTACTTTGAAAACCAGATAGATCAAAGATGTCCTCGAAGGTGGTTCGATTTAGGCCAAGCGTTCTTTGGATGTTGCAGAGATCTTGAACTCCAGTTTGCCCATTGCAAACACAAAAAATGTACTAGGACGACGATCTCCCCATCAAGACGTAGCCCTGTTCGGTGTGCGGTGCGCCGGCCAAATAAGTACTCCTACGAGCCTATACAATTCAGGGATCATGTCATGAAGGAGCAGTAGCTACGATCTTTGCAGTTCGCACACGCGTACACCAAATTAATTAACGCTCCCAACAACGTGATATACCGATGGGTTAACCATGCATCAATGGCCGGAGAAAAGGTGCTTTCCGTGGCGAGTCAAGGATAACTTCGTACGTAACGTCTTACCATCCAACGCCCAACCGCTAATAAATCTTCAAGGAGAGCCGTGCTTCCCTCCCGCCAATTAACTGCGCGTACCATCGTTCTCAGCTCTAACCGTGTACGTTTTGCCGAGGATGCAAGGAGGATCAGATGGCCATATGGTACCACTCCAATACTACAAAGCAGCAATGGCGCCATGCTAGTGTGTCTAGTCAAAAAAATGGTAGATGAATATATTTAACCCCATTGATGGTGACCAGGTAATGCATACATCGAGTATGTCTATGTCGAGTATGTGTTGCTTCCTTACACTGGCGTTGCTGCAGTGATGTATCTGGTGAGATTATTTATGATCTGCATCAAGCATCCGGATGTCATCAGGCTGCAGCTCCAGAAGCCAGAGCTGAGCGTTTGAAGATTTGTCGGTCTTGTTACGTTGCTTTTAAAATGAACAGTGCAAACAGCGGCTTCGGGAAAGAATCAAAACTCTGCTCTCTGTAGTAAAGCAATGGCGTTAACAATTTGGAATTACTGGCGGTTACCTAACCCTTTTTCTGTTTGAGGGAAAATCCTCCCAACATTCATCACCACCAGTTGCCTTCAATACGAATGGGTAAAATCTCTTCACTAGTTCACTTCACTGTTGGTGCAGCTCGGCCACTGCTTTCAGTGGAGCAGTACTGTGTATGGCATCAAAGAGAAGCGCTTTGCAAAGTTGCAATTAGAGAGCAGTCAGCCACGGAAGCAGCTTGGCCATCTAGGCATAAGAGCACGAGCAAAATATATAGTTGACGAAATAATGGAAGGGGACAGTGAAAACTGTACCTGAGAGAGAGAGAGAGAGAGAGAGAGAGAGAGAGAGAGAGAGTAGGACGGGAGAGAACTCTCGATCTCTTTCAGGCTTGGTGGTAGTGCACCAGTAGAAGTGGGAGACAACAGTGAAGATAGGGATGGCGAAGTAATTTACCCTGATTAATGACACTCCAACAGTACTGATTAACATTCTGGTCATATATTACGTTTCAAAAAAAACTGGTTATATATTTGTCAAGATCCTACAGTTCTAGCCTTTTAATATAAGCTTAGGAGACGTTCGTATTAGTTTTTACTAATTATTTTTGGCTACGACTTATATTTTTTGGCTGAGAATGAATAGTAATACCTAGACGAAACGGCTTTTGAAAGCTGAGACGTTTGCGTTGGCTTTTGATTAAGTACATTATGTTAGAGTGAAAGCAAACGACGATGTAACACATGACACTACAACGTTCGGACCACCATGTGACGTATAGAATTGTGATATACGGAATTACATAGTACGTGACAGCATGCAAAATCTCAATGTAGAAAATTATAATATAGTCAGGTACAACATGGTAGTGTTCTTACAACAAAATAATTCATCAGTAGTTGGTACTATTGTACATCAACCTATCAAAGCGTGCGATGCTATCCCGAAAGTGTGTTCATGGGTCTGTCTGACCTCCCAAGAGTGTCATTTGGAGACTCCGTGTCCTGCTCTCGCCTAGAACATACACCTCCTCGGCCTCGATGTCCAAGTAGTTGTCATCAAGTGTTGCTGTGTCGATTGTGAAGTTATGCAATGCTATGGTTGTCGCTATAACTTTCTTCTGTGTCTCGGCATTATAGATTGGCACGCTTAACATGATGCGCCACATATTCTTCCAAACGTTGAATACACGCTCGATCACATTCTAAAAGGAGTGGTGATAATTAAAATTTTCTTTAATCCTAACCAGCTGTGCATCTCGTGCGAATTAGGTACATGGTACCTCTGGTTTTTGTATGGAGGTAGGAACCCTTCCTTGTTCAGGTAACCGGAACTCACCAAGTAGTACTTGCCTACAATGAATTAAAGTTCAAGAACTAGTTATTGACTGCAACCAAATCCCGTTAGAAATGTGTACCATACAAACAATCAACAAAAACACAAGCCGAGAGTGTGGGAAGCGGTCTCGGTAAGTCACCATGGAATCTATAGTACACATGTGTCGTGCGCTACGCCACCCCACCCAGCACACACGAAAGTAAAGTGTTGGTCGAAGTCACAAGCTGCTAGCACATTCTGGCTCGTGTATCCATGACGGTTGTAGTGCTTCGGTGCTACACGACTAGGTATGGATACTGCCACATGCATACTGTCAATTGTCCCAATACAGTTGTTGAAATGCGGATGAAAACGTAGCTCCTGCAGCCTCCTATGGACTGTGCCACCAGCCATATAAGACCCCATGCCATTTTTGCAACTGTGTCCAAAACCCTATTGAAGTTATTGCTAATGTGACTAGTCGAATGCTCAAATCTATTATGTGCCTGCCAATTTGACAGCGGGGCGACACATGTCCAAAGGAACAGTCCAATTACCTCTTTAGAGCTGGTCTGATGAGTCAATCGAAGACCATAGTCCCACACTAGAGTTTTGTGCAATTCATTCAAGACTGACCTCCTCATATTGAACATGTTTTTGCAAGTACGTGAGTTGCTCAGCTGCTCCTCGACCCACTGTAACCCGTTTTTATTGGACACCTATTGGGGTATGTGGGATGAGGTCTCAACCTCGTCATCCCCCCATATGTGGAAGACGGCTTGCTCTGATAGTGCCACAGACAAACTTGTGGCGCTAGAGATGGAGTTGGTATCCATCTCTGTCGTGTGTGTCTCACTCAATGACAACATCTACAATCATTTCAATTGCTCGTGAAAACATGCGGTTAAACTCTAATTTAACAGACAGCATGCGGTGCAACTGAAAATTACTTTAGTAGAATTGAACCATATAACAAAGAATATGCAATTCAACTCTAGTTTAATAGACAGCATGCGGTGCAACTCAAATTACTTCAGTAGAACAAACCATATAACAGAGAACATGCAATTCAACTCAAATTACTACACAACACAGTTCAAACTCAAATAACAAGCCTATTGTCCGCAGAATACAGGAATGCACATGAAATGCAATTGAAATGGGCACATGATGATGTTGACAGGAAACCAACATGGAAACAAACTCATAATGAGAAAAACTCATCACTGCCAACCGATGCACACAACACTCTGATCACTTAAGCCTTCTTCTTGCCTGCCCAACTCCTCCTAAGTTAGTCCAGTTGGCCATCTAGGGTTGTGAAGTTGTCAAATATCTCACGGTATCGGGCGTGCACGAAGAGCTAACTCACATAGTAGTACTCATCGCTTCCCTCAAGGGCACCACTGGTGACAACCACCTTCATTAGCTCTTTCATTTCATCCTTGGACTGGCTCATGGGGCACGAAGTCACGGAAATGGTAGAAGCAATATGCCCTCTGGACTACTCGTACATATCGACAAAGCACTCAAGCTACACGTTGCAGTATGTCTTTTGTGGTTTCCTTCCTCCAAGAGACTCTGGCACAAAATAGCGCTTCCCCTTACCGGCAGTCGATGGACCGCTACTACTGCCTCTAGTAGGGAGATCAGTGACCTCCACATCCTGCTGGCCATATGCCATCTCTTCACCAAGCACATAAGTGTCCGCATTTGTGCATAGTGTGTCCTCAAATAGCCTCTCCAGGAGGTCCTCATGTGAGAGTGGTGCTTTGCGGAATTTTATGATGTCTGCCATGCTCTGCAAAAAGTACAAACATAGGGGTCGTCAATGCTTGGCAAACATCAAAGAGTCAAACGCAAGGATGATGGAACAACGAAAAGAACAGTGTCACCTTTGCTTGATGGGATAATTGACCATATGCCCTAAAGTTTATAGGCCATTGATAAAATGCCATTAAACATATTGACATGGATAAAATGCCCTAAAGTTTATAGGCCAATTGGTCATTTGCCCTTTTTCTATTTTTTATTGCTTTTTATTCCTTTTACTGTTTAACCTCACACGAAATGACCAAAATGCCTCCAGCTTCTTCTCACGCGAAATCAACCCCATAGTCAAGCCTTCAACTTCCCCAAAACCAAATGGGAGAGGAGAGGACGCCCTCCCCATTGGGGACAACTCCACCGCCCCGCTCCCCCACCCTCGAGCTCTACACCAGCTACTTCTCTGGCGGTGGGGTGCGCCTCTTCAACCTGACCCCTCCTCCATCCTCCGCACCACTGATGCCTCCCTCTTCCATGTCTCCACTATCCTCATCGTCTTCGGTGGCCGCCAGCCATTTCTCAACCGCCACCTCTTCAAGTACGACAGCCAGGCACACCACTTCCAACCCTCGCCTCCCCCACATCGTCGAACGTTGTAGCTTGGTCACCTTCAACCTGGATGGGTACTTAGCTTAGTTTGTGCCAGAAAGGTTTGACTTTCCTCGGTTGTTGTTGGTGTTCAAGAGAGCTGCTAGCTCTGGGGAATGCAGTGCTATTCTTGCTGATTTCAATGACAAGCTTTTCCTCTAGTTCTCAAGGTGAGATTTCTTTGTATTTCACCTCAGCATTCTTGCACCGCCAAGAGAAACAGGAAAAGATAAGGGAAAGGAGAATAATTTTTCTTACTTTCTCTTCATATCTACAAAATTTGCTGCTAAAAAGTTAGGATTCTCTCTCAATTTTGGTGTATGGAATGATTCTCTCCATTTCCAAGAAGTAGATAGCAATTGCAGCAACACTCTTGTACTAGGCTCCAATGACGTCCTCCCCTTCTCCCTCCCTAGGTGCCACCAAGGCCTCGGTAGCCGCTCCCACCACCTTACCGCCTTCCACCACAACTCCATCACCTGACACTTTCACATCCACCTCCCCTGCTTTGGTGGCATAGCCCACTGCCACCCCGACTGACCCATCCTCCACTCCCGCGGCCGTGTTCCCTCCCCTTCCCTCAATATCAATGCCACCACCACAGGCTACAACCATGAGCCACGACCACTGGCTATGCACACAGGCTACAACCACGAGCCACGACCACTGGCTACGACCATGAGCTATGACCACCATCTTCGATCACAAGCTACAACCACAGTCTACAAACAAGGGCTACGACCACGAGCTACAAACACTGGCTATGACCGCAGTGTTCGACCACTGGCTATGATCGCAATGTTCGACCACTAGCTACGACCACCATCTACGACCACTGACTTCGATCACAGGCTTCGACCACGGGCTACAACCACTGGCTACGACCACAGTCTTCGACCACTGGCTATGACCACGGGCTACGACCACAGTCTTCAACCACTAGCTACGACCACAGTCTTCGACCACTGGCACGACCACAGTCTTCGACTATAGGCTACGACCACTAGCTACGACCACCGTCTTCGACCACAGGCTACGACCACGAGCTACGACCATGGGCTACGACCGTAGTGTTCGATCACTGGCCACAACCACCATCTACGACCACTGGCTACGACCACAGGCTATGACCACTGTCTTTGACCACTGGCTATAACCACAGTCTTCGACCATTGGTTACGACCACACTCTTCGACCACTGGTTACGACCACAGCACCTCAACTGCATCTTCGACCACACAGGTCTTCTAGCATCGAGGTCGACTGTAGCTACAACAATCGACCATCGACCACTATGGCTACGACCAGCTTCAACCACAGGCCACGACCACAGGATACAACCACCGGTTACGACCACAGTGTTCGACCACTGGCTACGACCACCGTCTTCGACCACAGGCTACAGCCATAGGCTACGACCACGAGCTACAACCACTAGCTACAATCGCAGTGTTCGACCACTGCCTACGACCACTGGCTATGACCATAGGCTTTGACCACGGGCTACGACCATAGTGTTCGACCACTGGTTACGACCACAGTCTTCGACCACAGGCTACGACCACTAGCTATGACCACGGGCTTCGACCACTGGCTATGACTGCAGTCTTCGACCACTGGCTACGACAACCGTCTTCGACCACTGGCTACGACCATGGGCTACAACCACAGGCTACGACCACTAGCTTCGACCACAGGCTACAACCACAATGTTCTACCACTGACTACGACCATGGGCTACCACCACAGGCTATGACCACGAGCTATGACCATTGGCTACGACCACGGACTATGACCACCGTCTTCGACTAAAAGCTACAACCACAGGCTACGACCACTATCTATGCTTGTGACCATCCTAATTAATCTAATGATCATATAGGGTTTCAAATTGGTACCTAAATAATGAGGCACAGGAATCAAGCCCCATCTGGTGGTTGCCGCACTAGTCGCAGGTGGCACGGGGCACGTAGGTGAAGGTGCTCCTAGAGTCCACGATTAGCGCGAACTCCTGCGACGGCGTTGAGAGACCATGTGGAGGTGACCCCATGAGTGTGATGAGTAATTGACACTTGTTCTAGAAAGTTTGAGTTTGATTGTGCCAAGTCGTAGTCTATGAGCGTTGCATATCATGTGAATTCAATCTGTTGTAAGTAGATTATGACCGGTAGGAATGCTTTGCGAGTAAACTTCTCTTAACACAATTTTTTGTTCATATTGTTTCGAGCGGTGCTATGTGATGTTTTCTTGTCGTGATGGTTGCAAGACTTTGAGGCTAAGTCGTGGCCAGGCATGAGATGGCCCAACTAAGCACACGCAGTGCTGAGGTCGAAGCGCTCGAGAGATGCCGAAGACGGTGAGGGTTCAAGGTGGTTGCAAGGCTTGGATAGCAAGAAAAGAGGAAGCTTTCAAGAAGCTGCAGGAGTAGCATTTTGGTGAAATGCGCAAGGCTGCAAAGTGGAAGCGGATTCGGTTGGAATTATTGGGTAAAGCGCAGAGTTGTTGGTGTTAATGGGTAAAGGGAAATGTAAACCCGGTAACTTGAGGCTATAAAAGATATGTTAGAGCTCAGGTGCCCGTTGTAGTTTTTGCTTTTTGTCCCTTCTTCTATGTGAGGAGTTGTTGGGCAGAGTTAGTTTTGCTTCGTCTCTTTTTCTTTTGTGTGAGTTGCTTAGGATGTGAGACCTGTTTTTTTTAATGACTGGAGAAAATTTCGTTAATGCAATCATCCATGTCTTCTCAATCTTTGAGATGTTCTTTCTGTGATGTGATGATTTTGTTTTATCTGTTCTATCTCATCTCCTCTAATTCTCCGGTTGATGATTGCTTTCTGGCTCTCTAGTTCTTTTGATTTGCCTAAGATGTGTTTCTGCTCTGAACTGGGAACCTTTCATCAGGCTATCTTGGCCAATTATGTCCCGAGAGCAAAGATTTCAATCTGGTTCTTTGATAAAGCGGGTGTTAGCCTCTGACTTTTTTCAGTTGTTTGTTCATCCTTGACATCTGATTCGGATTGAGTAGAGGAGTCTCGTTGTCTTTGTACTTTTTCGTTCCTTGAGTTCTAGTTGTGTTTTAATTCTCATGCCCAAAAGTGCTAGAATCTTAAGGTTTGCAGAAATCAGATTTTTGGTCATGAGTAGCGACTTCCTCTGTTTCTTATCTATCTAGCGTTTACTATTTCTGGAGGCAGAGGAATCTTGTGCTCTGGTTGTCTTCTCGGATTAAAGTTTATTTCATGGCTAGGTTTGAAATCTCTTGGCCAAATGTTCAGTGAACCAAAATCTAGTTGCAGACTGATTTCAGCTGTTGCGCAATGTTCATCTTCTCATTTTCGCAGTTCATCCAGACTCCAATGATTGATCTCTGCGAAAAATTGTTTTAGCTTTGTATTTTCTTCATCCAGATGTCGATTTGTTGTTTAGGTTGTAGTCCTGATGAATTGGCCTGAGAAGAGCAACAAACGTTCAACCAGTTTTTCTGATTTCTGTTCTTCTTGAGTATTTACTGTTTCGAGAGTTTGTCAGTCAGTCTCTCTCTGTTTTCTCCAGGTCTTTTGCTTTTCTCTTTTGTTTGCAGTTTCTGGCTTGGAGTCTCTGATCTGTCTAGTCTTCTCGGTTTGTTAGCTTGGGTCTGTTCTTTGCCTAGTTTCATTTTCTCTGTTTTCAGTTCAATTTCTCCGCTTCTGACTTTGTTCTGTATCTTCCGATCTTTTCTGTTCCCGGTCAAACCGGATCTTCACCGGTGGTCAGACCGGCCGTGGCTTGGCGGTAGACCTTGTTTGCTCTCTGGTCTGGTTTATTTTTCTAGTCTTGTTTTTCCTTGCTGTTTCCTGCTCTTATTCATTTTCAGTGAGCACTTATCTTCTTACTTCATAGCTATTATAGCTATCGGAGAAGAAGCTCGTGAGAATACTTGGGGTGGTTTGAAGGCACTATTCACCTCCCCCTCTGTTGCCATTTCGGTCCTACAGGCATCCTGATGTACAGCCTCATCATGTAATACCTAACCAACACGACAACAAGTACAAACCTCCCCGCCTCAGATCCAATAGAGCAACAAAACAACGAGAGGGGTTGAGCTGTACCGACCTATTGGTGAGGAGATCATCATGGATGCGCATGCGGGCATTAGGGCGGGCGCCGTCATCGATCCCGCGTCGGGCCTAGGCGAGCCGGCTAGCGTTGGGGTAGGAGAGCCTGAGTGGGAGCACCAGCGGCGGCGGCGAGGAGGAGGAGGACAACGGTAGCGAGGGCCGGGAGTGAGCCAAGCCTACGACTCCGGCGGCGACTCGCTATGGTCACGTCACGCGGGGAATGGGAGAGTGGAGCCATGGAGGCCATCGTGTCGAGGGGAGGGCTCCAGCGGCGACTCGCCATGGTTGCGCTTCTTGCGGTGACGCAGCGCCATCGTGTTAGCATCACTCGGCGGGGAGTGATCGCGTCAGAGAGAGAGAGGGGGGATTGGGATTTTGGGGGAAAGAGAAGCATGTCTGAGAGGGAGGGGAGTTGAGACGGGGGGTTCTTTGGTCGTGAGAAGCAGTTGGGGAGCCGCGTACGTATGGAAAAGGAGATCATGAGATCCAACGGCTATGGAGAGTCGAGGAATAACGGACGGCTATTAAGAGTTAAGAGAGAATGGACCTACTACCACCAACTTAATCTTTTAAGGAGTGTGTGTGTGTATAGCCCTAAGTCTACCTCGTGCAAAGAATGGATCGGAGAGAGTTCTTTCAAGTTTGAACTACCCACTGGATCGACCCAATCTATTCAGAGTGCGGAAGATTACACTACGTACGTGCTACAGTGCTGCATGCGAGCGGCGGCATTGGTGACAGTCACGCGCAGCCGACCACTATCCCGGGAAAACAATGCCATGCAGAAGCATTGAACGGCTACAAACTGACTGACGCGCACTAAGACAATAGTGTAAGTAGTAGCGCCATAGCTTTTCCGATACATGATTTAGGGCAAAAGCTGACTATTTCAGTAATTGGCATGGCAAATCATGAAAGACAGTTTTTGGCGAGGCAAATAATTGATTTCCCAGACTTCACTACGCTCTGTGAAACGATCTAGGCGCTACTTTCCTTTACAGGGACAGTAGTACAGGTATTCGGCAAGCTTTCATGCATCGTCAAAGGCAAAAATTTTGAGGCTCGATCGTGCCGGGGACGGTCGGGGCAGTTGAACGAATTTAGGTAGGTGAGTTGTGGTTGCTCTCTGCCAACCCCCCCCCCCCCCCCCCCCCAACATCCCGGCTTTGCGCGTGCACGTTTGCACAACTCCCTCTCGGTTTCGAGTGTCTTCTGTGTCACACACACCAGCTAGCGACCACAACACGTCAAGAAGCGCTATAAATCTGCAATACAAGTCTCAAGCCCACGTACGTGTGACACATCCGTCCCCTAGGAACGCATGCGCGGCACTGAAAATGGATAACCTCCACGGAGACGACGTCGAAGCGCACGGGCTCCCTCACTTCCCCTACTTCTCAGTGCCATCGCCGCCACTTGCGCTGCCGCCGGCCTCGTCAGGCGATCAGCACAGCCCCCTCGCAGCACTCCAGCCACCGCCGCCGTGTAATCCTCCTCTGGACCCTCCTCCGCTTGCGGATACGGTGCCGCAGATGCTGCCGGCGATGGTGGACTGGTCGTCGCTGTTCCAGACGGGCCTACAGGTGGGTCCGGCGGAGCAGCTGCTGGACGAGGCAGCGCCGCAGGTGGATCGGTATAGCGGGGAGAACGACGGCGAGGCGGGGGGCAGCGGTGGTAGCAGCAAGGAGAAGGCGAAGGGCTGCGCGGGGAGATCGGGGAAGACGAAGAAGGCGAGCAGGCCGCGGTTCGCGTTCCAGACGAGGAGCGTGAACGATATCCTGGACGACGGCTACCGGTGGAGGAAGTACGGGCAGAAGGCCGTCAAGAACAGCGACCACCCCAGGTGCGGTTAAGTTTCGTTCTCCATATTTCCCGATTCATTTCATGCGAGCATGCATGCATGCATGCGCGCGTCTCTTCGTGCAAGCGGTGTGCGTGCATGTGGGTGTCAGGGGGATGTTGAAACGAACGCAATACACGCATGTCGCGCGATCTTAATTAGCATGTTAATTGTCAGGATTGCACGCATACTATGTACGAATTAACTTTTGTGAGAGTATATCGATCGAGGATCAGTGTGTATATGCATCAAAGTATTTATAAACGTGTGTGTCGAGGCAAAAGAACGGAGTAAACACAGGGTGTGGAATGCAACCGTTGCACGTACGGCCAGCCGGATGCAGACGTTCATCACTGCATCGATCGACCGCTATCGGGTATACGTACTCTGAAATGTATCGTGGAATTAATTAAGAAGAGAGGAATGGAGGTTCAACGCTCCCGAACTACCGAATGGGCGATGCATGCATCCGCATGACGTACGTGCGCCCATTCTAGGTAAGACGGGCGTGCCAACATGCCCCGAGTAATTATTTGAATATCGGGCTGCACATGCATGATGTGTTAGGATCATCAGAGCTACGCCCGCCCATAATTTGTTGTTCGCCAAATCTCTAACACACATCTAGTTTGTTTGTTCCTTCTCACATGTAGCCTGTAGTTTGAGAATATGACCACAGTGATGTCCGGCCAGGTGATGAATTTTGCTTGCTTTAATTCATGCAAGCATCGCTATGCATGCATGCGTGACATGATCACCAAATTAATCGTGCATGCATGCCACACTGACTTTATTTTTATTTGCGAGAGAATGCTGCTGATCGTTATGTGTGCAATACATATATAAATGTTGGGAGTGTCTATACAACATTGGACTGTTTTTTAGGACAAAAACAGTCAGATTTTGAGCCGTTAGATGGAGATCCAATGCCCTAGATCATTTTTTTTGAAGGGGGGCATTTTTTTTGGAGGGGGGCTTGTATGGGTGGATCCGTTGGATGGAGATCTAACGTCCCAGATCAATCTAACTGTTTTTGTCCTAAAAAACAGTCGAATGTTGTATAGCAATACTCATAAATGTTTGTAACCGCTTTTTTTTCTTAGCAAATGAGTTAATTCATTCTGAATGTGAGTTAATTAGGACATCGAGCGTCTTGTGTTAGATTATAGCATCATGTACATATGGTTGAATGCGGACACATATGCATGCATTGCATTAACTTCACTATTCATGGTCGTGCAGCTAGGGCCGGGGTGTCGTTCCTCACACCGCAGTACTAACTAACCGAATCTGCGTCGATCATGTGCATGCTTTTTCCTGTGTTTTATTCACAAGTCATCGCTTACTCTAGCTAGCTAATCATCACTAGAAGCATCAATTTTAAGTTGTACACTGCTAGATCACTTCCTACACTTGATTACCTCCTGACGCCAATCTGTACTACTGGTGGTGATGAAGGAGCTACTACCGGTGCACCCATCACTCGTGCAACGTGAAGAAGCAAGTGCAGCGCCTGGCCAAGGACACGAGCATCGTGGTGACCACGTACGAGGGCGTGCACAACCACCCCTGCGAGAAGCTCATGGAGGCGCTCAGCCCCATCCTCAGGCAGCTCCAGTTCCTCTCCCAGTTGTAGTAACCAAGGACGACTCGAGTCCTGTTCCCCGTGCGTCGGTGTAAATATTCGTGCCTGCTAAGCTTACAAATTTGTATGTGACTGCGCAGATAAGCTGAAGTCACTGTTATTTCCAATCTCATGTGTTATTCGTTTCTGAAAAATACCACCTTAGATTTGTACTGGAAGAGAGTTTCTTCAACTGGTCACAGTCACGATGCTTTTTTTTTTTTTTGAGAGTAGCTGGTACAGTTATGATGCTTGTTCAAATGCAGAAGGCTCATGGGCTCGTCTTCGGAGAAACCATGTACGTCCGTCTGAAAGAATTAACAGACCACAATGGGCTCGCTATTGGGGCCGATCTAGCCCATATATGAGCCCACGAAGGACGTCGAACAAAGCCCACCCGCCGTGTGCCATTCCATCCTCCGTCCCCCGGCTCGCCCCAGCCGCCGCCGCCTCCTCCCGGCGAGCAGCAGCCACCAGGCAGCGACGCGCCGACGGCCGGGTAATCCCCCAGGGGCAGACCCACACTCCCAAGTCCCCACCCTTTCACGCGCAGCCCAGTTAACATTTATGGCCATCCAGCCTTCCCCCTCGGGCCATCCTCAAACAGGCCCAAAGAAACCCGAACCTGATCTCTCTCTCTCTGTCTCTCTCTCTCTCTCGTCCAAAGCAGCGAGCACCGAGCGGTACACCGTGCGACCTCAAGGGCCGAGGGCGAGCGGGAGGCACAGACCGCAGAGGCGGAGCGACTGCCGGCGCACGAGACTGCAAGGAAGCAAGCAGCAGACGGGGCGACGGCGCACGGGTGCGGCGGGCAAGGAGCAGGCGGCGGCGCTGCGAACAGCAGCAGGCGGTAGTGGCAGAGGTACAGCTCACGCATCTTGTTCCCAAATCAGTAGTGTTTTCTTGATTTGTAAAAGTCGATTAGGTGAAATTACATAGCTGGGTGATTTTTTGCCTGTGAAATGTAGATCGTATACCTTCAAAGCTGAAGAAGGTATGAAGAATGGTCTAGTTAAATTGCATTTTTTTCTTGGTTATTTTGTAATTGTCTGAATTATTTTGAGATGTTTGTCTCTAGCAGGAACAATCTGCACTTGATTTTTGCTACTGGGGACCTTTAATTTTTTTTCTATTGAACAATATCTTGTTAATTCCGGACGCCCATCCTAGAAATCCTGGGTCCTCCACTGTAATCCCCCTCCCCCACTTTTCTCTCGCTCCACAGAAGCCTTGACGAAATTATTCGTTAGTTGGTAGGGTTTAGGAACGAAGCAGACTGGTTTTTTCACAAATCGGAAAACCAATGGCTCGGCTGTCTTTGGAGTATCGATTCTGCTTTGGGTGAGAATGGCGGCTGTAAGTCGAATTTTCGCTACGGATGTTGTACGCTGGGAACGGCAAATTCTGTCCTTCGAGTGGCGATTGATGTAATCCACATCTGTCGTGAATTGAAGGCCAAAGAGCCAAAGATGTCTGTTGGACTTGGAATGGATCTTTTGAGTCGCACCAGTATGTCAAGGTGGCCATGGTTGCATTTTGTCACGAAATAATAGTTCCAATTGCTTAATTTGCAGAGCGGAGCAAGTTAAGTTGACATGAATAACTAGTTGTTTCCTTGACCAGACCGAATCAGAGATTACCTAGTTGTCTTGTAGTTTTTGGGGGCATGTACAGCCCATTGTCCATTAAAGGGAGTGCAATATGACAGTATGGGTTACTACTTACTAGGTGTAAAATGAATGAGCGATGAAACGAATTTTGAAATTTGCTGCCTATGCAGTGTTTTTATGTGAAGCTTATAGTGCACGTGAAGTTGTGTTGTGATATGATTATTTCGATGTTTTTTTTTTGTGTAGGATCAGGGTACTTAAGCTTGCCTTTATTTTTTTTTATGAGAATAGTTGGGGAAACCCCCTACTGAAAAAGCTTGCTTCTAGTTAAGCATTAGCTAATATGTATTTACATCTTTTTTCCACATTGCAGGGGGGGGGCCGGGGGGGAGCTTCTAGGAGAGCCTGTTGACTTGAAAATGAACAAGGGCAAGATTTTCAAGTTGGCAAAGGGATTTAGAGGAAGGGCAAAAAATTGCATAAGGATAGCAAGGGAGAGGGTTGAAAAAGCCTTGCAATATTCCTACAGGGATAGGCGTAACAAGAAGAGGGACATGCGATCACTTTGGATTGAGCGCATCAATGCTGGTACACGATTGCATGGGGTATGTGTCAATTGCACTCAAACTATCAAAAGGAAAGGAATTTGTTTTTTGTTAGGAATATCTAATCACCATAAGTCTTTTGCATGCTCACTTTAAAACAACACAGTTCAAGATAACAACCAGCCTTGCATTCTGCTGTTGAAGTAGCTCTTTTCTTGCATCTGTCTACCAGGTGAACTATGGCAACTTCATGCATGGATTGATGAAGGAGAACATCCAACTCAACAGGAAGGTGCTCTCAGAGCTGTCAATGCATGAGCCATACAGCTTCAAGGCACTTGTTGATGTATCTCACAATGCATTTCCGGGGAACAGGCCACCTGTCAAAAAGGAGGGTCTAGCAGCTATCCTATGAAACAATTTGTCCAATAAGTCACTGCACTCATGTTGGTCTTCCCTTCATTGCAACTGAAAGTTACTGAAAGTCTACTACTATTGCCTTTCAGCTTGTATCCTTGAGGTAACTCAAAGTGATTTATGCCCTACATGTATTTGCGTCATTCCCTGTGGTATTCTCTTTAGCAGGAAACATCTTACTGCATTATTGTTCTTTTGGCCCCTTTCTGTTGGTCTTATGAAGAGAGTTCTCTGTGTACTGTTGACAATTTCAGCAATATTGATTATGAATTCTGTAGCAATACACACGGAGATTGATCATCCTTGTCATTTCTTTATAACGGTGGCCATGTGGCCTCGCCTATCAAACCTTGCAAGCTTGGTATCTTCTGATGCCTGCATTGATTTTCACAACTAGTTTGCAGGAATTAGACAGTTAACTTGCACCCCTGCTTCTAAATGTTATACCCCCTCCAGTGCTTTGATTTAGAGAAGGAATATTGCACGGACATTTCCTATTTGTTGCATAGGTCGAATGCATGATAGTCGAGAATGGCCGTGAAGTTCCAGCTGAGGGCTTATGAACTTACATTTTATTGATCCAGATGGGTGCTTTAAATCTCAACTTCCTTTTTGGCGTAAACTGCATATGGAAGTTGTATGGTCAACTCCAGAAATGAAGAAATGAACTTTGTTTTCAATTTGTCCTTTCGGTTTTACCATTTCTAATGTATTGGAGGAGCTGTGTTGTCATGAGAACCATCTTCATTCTGACAAAGGATCTATGTGTCCATGTCTGGTGCATATTTTGTGTAAAGCTTCAAATTCTGATAAGAGTTCTTACTCAGAAGGCACATAGCAAGGGCCGCACCTCCAGAACATAATCATTCCGTACATTTTACATTTGCTTACCACTGCATTGATTAGCTACCAAGCCTACCATCAGGACTAGCTAATGTGTGGATAGGTGCCAGGTTGCTTCAACTGTAATATGCATTCAGCTATTTCCTGAGGTACGGATCCGTCCTGATCAATTCGGCTTCGGCTTCTGGTTTATTTTTCACTATTCATAAATTTCGTCTTTTTCTGAACTTTTGGCTTTTGTTGAGCTTTTTTGCCGGTTCTTTTTTTCCCTGTATTTGTTTGTATTATACATAATGGGCTAACATATTTTTTATATTTTAAAAATTTTTAAATTTAATTATGCTAAATAAGCCTCTGTCAGCTACAGTGCTTTTTTCAGCCAGCTACAGTGTTTTCAGCCATAAGCCATGAGCTTTTAAGCCGAACCGATCACCATAGCCAATGATTCCTAGTTCCTTAATGAGAAGCCACAATGCATTATGCAGAATGCTGTGGTGTGTACAGAATTGTAGGCAAACTTTTCGGTGTGTGCCACTTGGCCTTAGGTTCCTTTCCGAATGGAGTAAGAAGAAAGCGAAGACAGAAATTCTGATTCGAGGAATTTACTTCCGCACACAGATTATGTTTTATTCCCCTTTCAAGTCTGTATAACGAAATGCGCATCAAATCTGCACGTCGTTTTTTGTCTCCATGCAAAGTGTGAACACTGTATGTTGATTAGAGCACCAAAGCCATGCAGCTGGTGCGCTTTGAGTTGCTAGTTTCTCTTGGCTGGCATGCACTGTATGTCTATCAATTGAGAGAATAAAGCAGCAGTGCATGATTGCATTATCAGCAGTGTATTTCTGAAAACTATAAATCCACAAATTCCCCTCCTCTTTATCAGCAGTGTATATTTGAAAACCATAAATCCACAACTTTTCCTCTTTACAGGTTGTAGAAAGGGACCCTAGTGTCTGCACTGGAACCGAAAATTCTGTGAACTGTGGAGGAATTTCTCTTCTTGCTTTGTTCGTGTGCTCCTCTACCATTGACCCTCCTAAGATATGCCATTTTCTCTCCTTGCTTTTTCGATTAAGATAAATTACAGGACACAACCATCAAGCATCTATCTTGTAGTTTATAAAATCGGAATCGGAATTGTTCCCTTGAAACTTGCCTTAGAAATGCCGCACGTGGAACCGGTTCTCTACTGGATGTGATCTTTTGAAACCTCTGTAGTTCTTAATCTAACACGGCACTGTTTGATTTTTACTTTTTTTAAAAAAAATGTTATAACTTCGCCGGATAAATTGTACTGCTTAGGTAACAAAAAATTCTACCGCAAAAATGTTTAGTTAAGATGTTCTGCTCATCTAAAATTCTACTGCTTAGGCAACAAGTTTGGTTAGTGTGTCTGAATGACATTAGTTGGAATTGCCTTGAACCTGCAATCCTATGGCTTCTTCATGACGGAGACGACAGTAGGTGAACGACTCAAGAAGTCAAGATCCACTATAGGAGAGATATTCACAGAACATTCGTGAAGAGTCTAGTAAATGAAGACATCTAGCTTGTCATGCATCGAGAAGCTTCTCTTTTTGAACGGGCGAGAAGCTTCTCATTGAAGCTTTTGTGTGAAGCAAAGTTGTCAAAAATGCTCCATTATTCCATTGAGATCCCAATGGATGAACTTTGCTCTGTAGCTCCTCGTAGCCATGTCTTTCTGTGGGAATAATCACTTTTGGATATACAGCCTAAAATTCTAGCCAAGGAAAGCAATCATATTATCAGGACAGGGTATACGTTTTTGCGAATTCGCAGTCACCTAAAGCTGAAGTGGCTTCTGTTTCAACTCCAGAAAGCTTCACCATTGGATTATGTCAATGAAGATACCAACCCAAAGTTACCATCACGTATGAAAAGCAACCTACATCAAGCTATTCTTTTTTTTTTTTGAATTGAAGCACATTGAAGGAGTTGCTCGCCATCGAGTCTTAAGATTGGTGGCCGTCTCCGGAAAATACTGGCCAAGCTCATCTGAGCACGTCGACCCAAGAGATTTGGGCAAGAGAGTTTGACCTTTTGCTCCTGATGTTGCAAGTTGCAACCTAGTAGTTGGTGCCCTGGCTGCATCACCTTCCCTCTAGAAGCACAGTTCAAACGTTTAGCATGATAGTCATGCGTTTCATATTTGGTAGCCTTGCTTCTAAGGTTTCTTTTCTCAGTACAGTTTCACTGTTCCCTTCAGTTATTTTCTTTCCCTTCACAAGCTCTGATATCATGAAGTCCTCCGGTTTTCTTCACTCTTCCATGAATCACATTCTGGATACTTTTGCTTGGCGCTTAGTGACTAGTGAGGAGAGGCATTGCAAGTTCACCATAAGGTTTCTTCCTGTGTTGCACGTTGTCATGACCCTCTCCTGCCTTACATTATCCTTTGCTATCTCCATCACCAGGGAAACTATGAGTTCACTTGACATTTTGAGGTTAGTCTAGTGTTAGGTGGGTCGATGACTATCTCTGAAAGGATCGGAGCTCTGCTTTAGACATTCTCCGTGGCATTTCATTTTCTCATTTCAGGCTGGTTGATCTCCCGTACGTCGTTCGATTACGATCGCGTCGCGCGTGCAGTGCACGTAGGACACGCAGCTTAGCCTTGGACTTGGTCTGGGAGACACATGTTTGCAAAGTCATAATTTGTCAAATTCCATCAGGTTGGACGTTCCAACAGGTCATATAACCTTCTGTCTGTTTCTTCAGAGTTGGTAGTTCCTGGAAAGGTGAATGAGAAAAGGGACAGGTAGTTTCTCCATGATATTCGTTAATTAATGTCCCTTAAACCGAAGGAAAATCGTGAGATCACAGAGAGAGTGACATGCTAAATTCATCAAAAGAAACCACAAAGAATATATTGATGCTTAAAAAGAATGTTCCCTTTACTTAAAGAAATAATAGAGGTTGTGTTTAGATACGACATTAATAGTGTTAGATTAGTTGTCAAGGAAATCTTTTCGAAAAAAATGCTTCTTCACGTGGTAAGCTAGCTGCCTTCTAAAGCAATTATACTCTTTGGACAGCCGGCATTACCTTTTGTTACTGTAGGACCCATACCGATAATCAAAAGAGGTAAGTGATTGTTCAAACTTTTTTTCCTCAATGGTATTCAAAATCTTCGCTCGAGTGACTATAAGAGCCACCAAATTCAGATTGCACCAACTGTACTTTATAAAACAAATCTAAAGATATAAGTCAACAAAATCAACAACCCTCAGTCCAAGACCGATCAGACCGCTATGGATGGGACGATCTGACCGTCATGGCCGATTTGACTACAGGCACAAGGCCGGTCTGACCGATTCTCTGTTCCTAGACTTAAAACCTATCGTAACAAAACTCAAATATCAAGAACTTATTTAATTTTTATCTAAACACTTCTAAATTTTGCATAAGACTTGTTCAAGGAATTAGAAACCTAAACCAATCAATAATCATAAGTTTTTGGGCTCGAGTTCACTAAATTGAAGAAAATTGACTCTAGGTCAAAAGAACAAGAAAAATATAAAACTCAAATTACTTCTTACTCGTGAGGATCTAAGGTATGAGGTCTTTCATATCTATTATCACATGTTCTAGTAAGGTAATTTAAGTAAGAGATCAGACTGGAACTCCTACGAACATAAAATCACAAATCTAACTCAAGAACAAGCAAAATCAAATAAGAATGCAAACAAGAACATGATTAAAACAAAGTTTTGATCTATTTTCAGTGAAGAATGAAGTCTATATACTCATGAATGATTACAAGGTGCAGCTAAAGTATCACTCTTTTCCCTTTCAATTTTCTCTCTCACAACCATGAAAGAAGACAAGTTTGTAGAACAAAAGTCTAAATCCCAGAATCCTTCGATCTACTACCTTCTCTCCTCCCCTTTAATAACCAGCAATAACCCTAATAGGTCCGATCCATTAAGACACCGAGGAAACCTGTTAGCTATACTAACATGGGTTTTACATACTCACGCACGCTTCTTAAAATATTTACAAGATTCAACCCGCTGACATCTTAGCGATTGATCCACTTAACAATTTCAGCTCTCTTTGACCTAAACTACTTCTCCTTTATGTCTCCTTGCATCATGGTTTTGATCATGGCACCAATCTGGTATTTGGCTAACTATCAAAATACTCTTCACCTTTACCTCAAAGCATCTTCGCATGCTTTGACATATGACCCGTAGTGTGTAATGACTAGCCGTCACGCCTTCATGCATTTGGTCTTCCCCGAATCGTCTCTACGTGTATCGACCTCATCACTTGGTGCACCACATGCACCAACTCGCTTCTTCACGATCTTTGTCTTCTCTGTGCTTCCCTCTTAAGCCATGTAGTCTCACCTGGACTGACATGACCGCTTGGATCTCATCTTCCCCACCTAGTCCCTGTCCATTATCATCAAGTGCTAAATTCTCTAAGTCACCTGCAAATCCAAAGATTAAGTAACCATCTCGAACACAAGTTTCATACACTTAACTCACGTTAGTTAAAATATACACCATTCAACACAGCACAACCAACCAATAACATCCATGCCATGCACGCACTCATCTAACTCAAAAAACCATTTCCACTATTTATTTGGGCACACTACACTAGTCTGACCACTCTCCCCATGACAGTTGGACTGCACTGGTCAGATCGCCAACCAACAGTCATTCTGACCGGCTCATCGGTGTGATCACATCTTCAATGCTAGTCACACAGTCTAACTCAATTTCGGTCCAACCTCCAACAACGACCGGTCAGATCTTACATGCCTAATTCCAAAACACACTCTTTGAAGAAAAAAAAAGATAGCCGCCAACTAGAATCCGATCACACCGCACCGGAGGTCCGACCGCCAATCAGAGTCTAGTCACACCAGACTGGCAATCAGATTGCCAACCCTAACTGGTCAGACTGTTCTTGACTGACAGCAGCTCTGAAATATGAAAATTTTGAAACTTTTATAAAATTTAAATTCAACTCAACCAAAGTACTAATTATTTATCACAGATATATTCTAGACCTTCACATGGTCTGTAGTTATCCTCTCTTTTCAACCGTGTTTGCCTTTTGTTCTTGATCGTTTGTTCAAATGAAAAGAAGTGAACATTCATATCTCGTTGCATGCAAGTTTGCCGTGTTCCGCAGCATGTTATTTTTGTAGGAAGAATTATGTGCAGTCACAGCCTCTGATGACTCAGGGGTCAGTAATTCTAAGAGTAGTGTACGATGGATCTCATGACTACCTAATAGACTCCATAGCATTTTAATTTGGTTAAAGAAATACAACTGTATATTACTTAGCTTTATTCATGGTCTCCCTACTTTTCATTGCAAAGTCAGACGGGGAACATGCTTGGCAGCTTAGTCAATTACAAATTTTGCTTTATTCATTATTTTCCTTTTGCTTTGTTGATGGCCTGACGGCCAAGTACATCCATTCTGTTGCTATATTTCAGCTGGAATGCACTAAATATAAATCTAATGACGAAACATATGCAGAAGACTTGTACAAGTTATGCACCACTGAACTTGAGAATACGCCGCATATTATCCAATTATATGCATTCGTTTGTTAAAGTATATAATTTTGCTTGATATATAGTTATAAACTCCGCTTATTATCATGTTGGTATTGACTTATCGAATCGTTTGACAAGTTTATTGATCAACTGCCCAGTTTCCAAGTTCCTTATTCGTACTAATACCCCCTAATCGCGATTTACGGGTCATGATGTATCGACTTACGGGACATGATGTATTGTGTATTGTCATTTTCATTTTCATTTCATCCTCGAATGCATTATGCACATAAACCGGTCGTTCTTGTTTTCCCCTTAGAATAGCTCTATCTGCGGTTCTGCACGGCAAAGAATCATAGGACAAGGGATCTCTCTCTCTCTCTCTCTCTCTCTCTCTCTCTCTCTCTCTCTCTCTCTCTCTCTCTCTCTCTCTCTCTCTCTATTTATTATTTAGCTTAAAATCGAACAAGTCTGAGCTGAGCCTGACATAAGATAGAGATCATCTGCCTGGGTGCTACAATTATAGGCTTGAGCTGACACTTAGCTTAGAAGATACTGCTACTACTATTATACTGCAAGTCAAACGCGCTCCGCTCTTTCCTGTTTCGGTGCAGTGCTAAAATGAAATCACTAGCTAGAGCCTCTGGTCAGCTAGCTTCAGGCCAATTACTCTTCGGGACATATAATGCTGTCCGCACTAACACCAATCCCCCGGCTTTTAGAGCACATGTAAACATATCCGAATTGGTGTACCACGAGTTCTTGTCACTTTGCACTTTATGCACAATTTAGTCGCGTAAATGCATGAACACGCTGGTTATCATGGACACCAAAGGCGCCTAAGAAAGTAACAGGTGTAGTTGATATTTCAGAGCCACAAACAAAGGCATGCGCGCGTACGTGCTAGCTAGCTCGACCTCGATCGCTCGTGATGCCTCCCGGTGTCAATCTTGGCGATCGCACAAGGTGCGGTCAGCCAGTGAGAGTCAGATCGGCTCGTATGGCGATCGGCTGGTCACTGGAGTAGTGTAGACGCTGTCGCGCGCGCGCGCGTCGGCGGTCGTTTTCTGCATCTGGATAGCGAGAGGTGTCTACTGAACTGAACAGCTCTCTGGATCCTTGAAACGTTCTGGAAGGCCCAAGTGCTGGCTCTGTACATGACCTGGTACTATCCCGTGTGGAACCACGATCAGCGTATCCTCCTATAGAGCCCCAGGGGATTCGGCCGTGGGAGCACCGCCACGTAGAATTTTTTGCGGAAAGTCTCTTCAGATTTTGCGAATATCCTTCTGTATTAAGCTCTGGAGGATTCATTCTGGGAGCACTGCTACGTAGAATTTTTTTTATGGAAAGTCTCTTTAGATTTTGTGAAATTATATATAGGTCTTCGATTTTTTGCAGAAAGGCTTTTGCCACGTCAGCATGTCAGCTGCTTTTTCGGATTTACGTATAGGTTATCGGTTTTTCATGGAGACTCTCATTTTACTACATAAAACTCCGTGATTTTCTCAAAATTACTCATGGGTCCTTGATTTTATACGAAAAATCCTTCGCTTTCCCTAGAAATACCTATGAATTCTTGATTTTTTTTAAAAAGTTATCTTGATAATATTACCCAATGGAAGATTTACGTTGATATATACAGTAGTAGCAACATATATGGAGTCACGACTCACGACTGCTTAATGCGCAGCTTCACTTCCGAATTTAACAAGCACTCTGGACAAAACCACATCGATCATATATAGTGCTGAAAGGTTTTTCGGTACTAAAATACTGAAACTTATCAAAGCCATCCGATCTAATCCGTGCAGCTTGGATTGATAAGGATGAGATACCCCAACTCACTTAATCCATCTTTTGAAAAACTCCTCATGTGGATAATTTTTTTACGAATAGACCCCTCAGCCATCTCTCTCCCTCGTCCATTCGCTCTCCCCTCCGTCTAACAGCCAGCTAATTGTTTAACCTGGCGAACACACATTCGATCTATTGGAAAATTCAAGCCCAGGTCAACCTCCTGTTAGATTTCTTGGCGTTGCATGACAAATGGGTATCGGACAATTAGTTGGGCCTTTTATGATCTCGATTAATTTGTCGATCGAGTGAGTTTGCATGTGTTGGATTGCGGCACTACTTTGTTCCTCATGTCGTTTGGTACGTACGTACGTTTGTGCCAACCTCCAGTAAACCTCATTTACTTAGCCCGTTTTTAATTTGCTTCTGTTCGGCTTGCTCAGAATTTATGATTGCTAGCTTCCCTTAATTTTTGATATTACAACAGAGAAAGCACATTCACGTACATCATACTCACACTACACACCACATGCATATATGTGTGTTATACTAAAGCATACATTAGAATTTAAAGCAGATATCGTTAGATAAATTCTGAATTTATCTAATATTTTATAAAATATAGATACATATTTTTTTCACTAAATATATATATATATATATGTGTGAGATGAGACACCCACCCACAACCGATCCAGCGATGGAACCCGAATGCCACAAAGCTTGCCAACCGAGTTGCTCGGTCCTCTGCTACTGCTAGCCTCCCTTGCAGTGTTCAGGCTGTCGCGTGCGCTTCTGGATTTTTCTTGTTTGGAGCTGGTTTCAAGGTTTGGGTTAGGTTGCGATTCCTTTTCGTCTTCCTCTGGGAATCGGTTCGGATTTTGCCCAGGTCGGGTCCACCTAGTGAACCTATCCGTTTCGATTCCTTGAGATTTAAGTAGCTGGCCTGATGGAACTCATAAATCTGGGGGAACCAACGGTTTAGCGTGCCATTGCCCGCTGATTTGAGTTAATTGATCCGCCCACTGTTTTGCTAAAATTTCTCCGCTTAGGATTGGATCGATTTGATGTTAGCGAATTCTGGAGTAGCTGATCGATCAACCAAGTGGTACTTGTTAGCAAATAGCCAAAGGAAATGGAGCTAGTTGAGGTCTTGAAGATAGAGCAATCTATGTACATACATACAACCGGTGAGATTCAAGGCGTCACTTTTGTTTTGAGAGCAAAAAATTCTCATAATAATCTTTAAATCAGAAAAAATAAAAATCTATAAATTATCATGTTAATCAAAAGAAATTATAAAAGATCTTATGCGTCTATCGGATAGGCCAGGTATAATTAAGGTGAGGATGTTGTCTGCACATAATACATGAATTGTGAGCCAAGTCATACACGAATCACCTGTTCAAAGTGCGCTCATGTTCCCTTGTGCGCTCCTATTTTTGCTACACAGGATCTGCCCCGCCCCCAATGTATGTCCGAGTTGGGAAAGAATTCTAGGCCAAGAGGAGATAACAAATTTGATTCAGGTTTAATCAGTATTACAACCTGCAGGCCAAGTTAACTCGGAGAACAAAACATGTACAAAAAGAAGTTCGAATTGGAACAGTTCAATTTCTTTCCCATTCCATGTAAATAAAGGAAAAACGTATTTGAATTTGAAGATCAAACTGTTCATGTGTTTATCTATATATCTCTACTACTTAAAAATATGAGTTAGTAGTCGTTGGTCCGTTTTCCCTCCTCTCTTCTCAGCCGTCTGATCAAAAATCAGTCGTTCAGATCCACATGTAAGTAATTCTTCCGCTCATCGTAGAAAAGGTCGAGCCGACGCATGAGCCGCGCTCCTCCTCCTCTCTTCCCCCGCATCTTCCGCCTCCCGCAACCACTCTACCTCCTGCAATCGCCGCCTCCTTCTCTCCCTCGAACCCTCATGCCGTGCCTCTCCTCCTCCTCAGTGTCGCCACCAATTCGTTCCTCGCGCGGCAATGTCTGATCGTAGTCCCCCAACTTCCCCTAGCAGCGCCGCATCCCCTCGTCACCGCCTCCCCAACTCATTCGCCCACAACCTCCTCTCCCCATCTGCCCGTCGTTGCCTCCCCACCTCCACCTCCACCTCCTGCAACTGCCACCTCCTTCTCTCCCCCGAACCCTCGTGCCGTGCCTCCTCCTCCTCCTCGGCGCCGCCACCAATTCCTTCCCCATGTGGCAACGTCTGGTCATAGTCCCCCAATTTCCCCCAGCAGCATCGCATCTCCCCGTCACCGCCTCCCCAACGCATTCACCCATCGCTTGTTTTGTTCTCTCTTCTTCCTTTTTTTTTTTTTTGGAATGGCGGGACAGATGTCCTCCATGCTTGAAGTGGTAATATGATCTTGGGAAGTTGCTTCCCTATTCACTTACCTTGTGCTCGTGCTTCATCAGTCCACATGGTCACTATCTCTCATTTGGATAGGTGTCCAACAAGGACCAGCTTCTTGTTACGGTCCACCTTCTCTACTGCGCACTTCTCCATTGGGATTGGGAAGAGGAATCTTTGCGTTTCTAAGCCAATTTTTGGTCTAGGCCACATGTTTACCCTTCTGAATACATAAAGATAGAGAGCTCCATCAAGGGTTATTAGCCCATCGTGTACCCTTGCCATCTGCACACTCGTTGTCTTTTAAGTCGAGTGAACTATGGCTTTCGCAGTGGCGAGGCTATTGGTAGAACTTTGTAATGATGAGCAAGTGTCGTTAAGCGGAGTGGATTGTGAGGTTTATGTGTCACTGACCTTATTTTGTAGTTTCTATACCATTCGCCACAGATGGTACCAACTGTTGTGGTTACGCGCCAAACAATGGATCATGGGGCTATGAGGAGGTCACAGATGGGCTACTCGAAGGCTGAGACAGTAGGGAGCAGTATAGAAGATATAAACCACATCGCTGTTATTACTTAGACCTTTTCTTAAAAAATGAGTATTTTCCTATGGCATCCTAAGGGTTATAATTATAGTTATGAAAAAGGTTGTTTATACATATACTTCTCTTGGGGTCTACAATAGTAAGAATAAATATATCTTTTTTTAGTATAGCCGTTTTAGTCTTACCATGCAAGATAGGAGCACTCCCCCACCAGACACGAACACATAGGACGATTTGATCCATTTAGAGCTCCAGCAGCGTACATTTGAACAGTTGGGGTCAATCGACGTGTGTAGCGAGCATTAATCAGCGATGGCTATGTATGTATGCCCAAAAACGTGCTCTAACATAGTGTGGTGACACGTCGTTAATTTCGCTCTGCAAAGGCTGACATTACAAGCTTAAACATGCACCGTGTTTCTTGCCTGTCGAGCCAAACTCCCCCAATGATGGCTTCATCTTCGCGACAAATGCTGCATAAGCAATCCAAGACATGAGCGCAAATATTAACCCCTTGTTCATGTGACACGTGCGTATATATGTGTATGTATGTATATACGTACACGCATGCATGGTCGCCTAGTAGGTAAAGCAACAGTCAAATTAATACACTATAATTTCTTTCAGAAAATATAAAAAGAAGTAAGAAGATTAGTACTCCCAGTACGGCCCCTTAATTAGCAGCCAATATAAAAGCGACATGTAATTAACAAAGCATTAGTAGCGTACATGTTTCCCAGCATGTACGTGACAATATTACGCTATCTACGTCCAGTACGTCGCCGAACGCCCGAACACCACCCACCCTACACACTATATATACGAGCTTTAGGAAAACCACAGCACGAGTTGACTCGACCACAACGACACAACTGTTGTTAAATGTTAATGGTAATCATGGTACCCGCAAACTACACCCCCTAATACACGCGCGTAATGCCTTCCACGCTTCCTCTACGTAATATTATTTCGTCAAAACAATACGTCGTGTGGTCTCAGAAAAAGAGCTTATATATATCTAAGCAGGTGTACAAGAAGGTAGTGACGGAGCTTGAGCACAAATAGAAAAGGAGCCATATGTTCATTGGGACTGAATTGCATAAAAATGAGGTAGCCATTTTTGTAGTCTAAGCACTTGCTAGATTAGTATGCATTACTTTCTTCAAAGAGCTGCAAAATTGAAGGGCAGGCCATAGCCTTTTTGGCCTCTACATAGCTCCGTTCCTCTAAACAGGGTCAGAACAACATTCAATACACATTCTAGAGATTTTGGCCCCGATCGGTATGGCTGAAAGCTGAAGGCTTATGATTTAAAACACTGCAGAGGCTGAAAAAATCACTGTAGCGGCTGAAGAAGGTACTGTAGCGACTGAAGGATAGTACTGTAGCTGCTGAAATGGTGCAAGTAATGGTAGTATAAGCGGATACTTAGGAACGCAACATTTTTGCATGGACTAATGACGTTCTTTGGAAAAATAACGACATTCATTTCATGGAAATAGCTTACGAAACAATTTGGTACGACACGACATAAGAACGAACAACTACATAAAACAGACAGGTGACACGAGTAGTCTAAACCGCGAACGACGATGCTATGAAGTCACGTGTGATGGTCATGAGGTCAGCGTTCGCGGCGTCCGGAAGGTTGGAGGGGTGGTATGTGTGGGCTGCCACGTTCCCGGCAGGCCACACGCCAGACTTTGCGTCAATGATGAAGTTGTGCAACGCCATACAAGCTGTAATGATTTTGCATTGGTCGGGAACCTTGTAGTTCGGAATCTTGTGAAGGATCCGCCATTTGCCCTTGCACATGCCGAACGCACGCTCGACGATATTGCGCAACTGGGAGTGACGATGGTTGAAAGCCTCATGCATCCCGTGCGGTTGGCCACCATTTTGGAAGCTGCCTACATGGTACCGCTCGCTGCGGTACGGAGCTAGGTAACCCAACCGGTTGGCATAACCGGAGTCCACAAGGTAGTACTTGTCTGCAACCAAAAATATTGGTTAGTACAAGAGTGAGAAAGCATGCATTACTCAGATGTAAAACTGTCATACAACCTTGGGGGGGATGTGGGAAGCGGTCACCGTACTTGTCCCTGGTGTCCTTTAGGATCCGAGCGTCATGCGCCGACCCCGGCCATCCGGCACACACAAACGTGAAGCGACAGTCCAAGTCGCAAATGGCGAGCACATTCTGACTAGTGAATCCTTTTCTGTTGTAATACCGTCCCCTCTCCTCGTTTGGAACAATGACTTCGATGTGAGTGCCATCCATAACTCCTATGCAATTGTAAAAAGGCGAAAATCTTGGTAGTTGTAGCCGGGGGTGCACCGCCTGGTACGTTGGATCTAAAGGTGCGATGCTGTCAGCCACTAATGACACAAGACATGTAAGGACATCATGGAACCTTGCGCTTATAGTTCCCGCTGAGTGCTCAAATCGGTTCGTAGCTTGCCGCTGCGGTTGCGGGGATCCGCAAGTCCACAAAAACAAGCCTAATGCTTCCGTAGAGCACATTTCCCGACTTGAGCGAAGACCGTAATTTGCAACGAGCAGATCATGCAGCGCCTCAAATAGATGTGGCTCCATCCTGAACATGTCGTGGCATCGCGTCGTGTTCGCTAGTTGTCCCGATACCCACTGCATTCCAGTTACTTTCAGCATGCTTGGTACCTGAACAGCCTCTTCATCATCATCCGTATCGTCAGCGTAGTACATGGCAGCCGCTGCTAGCATATAGGGGAAAGCCATGCCGTCGCCTGCCATGACTGCACACACAGCAAAAACATTTGTTACAAATGGAACCATGACTGCACAAACAGCAACCGCATTTGTTACAAATGGAACCATGACTGCACAAACAGCAACAGCCAGCAGGCAGCACGGCCAGCCAGCAGCCAGGCAGCCAGCCCCGCCAGCCAGCAGCCAGCAGGCAGCACCCAGGCAGCCAGCATGCAGCAGCAGTATTGGCACTCACAAAAGAAGTTCACAAATAAGGAGTTCAATACATTGGAAGTTCAATACATAAGGAGTTCAATACATGATAGCATTATTGTTCAATACATGCACGTAAATGTTCCGCAACGACAACGCTCAACAATACGACTAAACACTGAACCGAAAACAATCGACCATACCACTGAACACTCAACCGAGAACGCTCCGCAAGTCCACTAAACACTCAACCGAAACCGTACTCCTCACAGCCTATCTCAAAGTCGTTCCCAAGTACGCCTGATCCAGTCGAGACGAGCCTCATTTGTGGTCATGAAGGAGAAGCTGTGGCGGCACTGGGCATTCATGAAAAGCTGCGAAGCGTAGTAGAGCTCATCGCTTCCTTGGTGCGCACCCGCTTCTACCACCAGTGTCATCAAATGATGGAAGTCTTGCCTTTCGGGGTCTAGTGTAGGGGATTTCACAGTAGTGGCCGAGCCTCCGCTTTCGGACCGCAATCTCAGCTCGCCTTCGTATAGGTCAACCATGCGCTTCATAGTCGTGTCACGATCAGTGCGCTTACATGCGCTGCAAGGTGGCAACGGTGCAGGGCATGGCCGCTTGCTCCCGGAGGACCGCCCCGACGCACCAGGGGTCTGCAAAGGGGAAGGCCTGCTGCTGCGAGGGGTCTGCGAAGGGGAAGGCCTGCTGCTGCGAGGGGTCTGCGAAGGGGAAGGCCTGCTGCTGCCAGGGGTCTGCAACGGAGAAGGCATGCTGCTGCCCCTCTCCTCCTTGGGTGTCGTCGAGGTCGTCGATGTCGACGTCGAGGTCATCCACACCCGGCACGAATGCACAGTCACTGCTGATGGTGGTGTTCCCGAACACAATTTCTAGGAGGGCCTCGTGATTGTCTACAATGGACCTGAACTTTCTCATCTCGGTCTTTCCCTGCAATGCATGATGTCATCTCACAGGTGTAATGAGAGCAGAAGCGCACTTTACAATTGATACTTACTCTACCCGCAGCTGCCCACCAGTCGTCACTCGCCTCAATGTTGCTGTCGATGGATCGACCCCAAGGCCCGTGGCATGAAATTTCAAATTTTTCCATTTGTTGTAATCACGCGAAAGTTGCTCCCATTTGTTCTTCATCTGTTTAGGTGCGCACTGCACCCCAGTTCGTTCGGCAAATTTCCGGAGAAGGTTCTGCTTGCCCTGCGTGTTCAACCGTGAGAACGGGCGATTGTGTGCCTCCACCTCCTCCGCACATACTTCCAGGAAAACCTTCGTCATGTCATCGGTCCAAATCGCAGGTGCCATCTGCGGGCAAGGCAACCATCTCACCCTCAAAAATGTCTAAATTGTAACTCACCCGTAATACAACCCTATAGACCGAAAAAACCATTGCACTGCCACCATTGATCCTCAAAACTACTTACATGGTGGAAGTTAAGCGCGTTTCATTTCTGGAGATGATGTTTATTACGATAGCAACAATGTTGTGTTTAAGAGGCAAACTCATTCCTGCCTACGCACATACTAAGGGGAACAAAGTGTACAAATTACAAGCAAACTGATACTGAGACAAGTTCTGTATTGGTACAAGGAGTAGAGTTACATCTCGGCAAGGACCATACCTCCAGCCGCCGTTCCTTGGTGCGCCGATGTAGGGGGGAGCTCGGCCGGTGCTTCAAGCGTCGCCGCTTGTTCCTGACAGCACGCACGCCAGGCTGCGCGCTTGGGCCCTCCCCTCCTCGGAGGCGGCGACCTTCCACGGGGACCTTCCACGGGGATGGCGACCTTCCACGCCGACCTTGCACGGGGACCTTCCACGGGGATGGCGATGCGGAGCTTGGCCGGCGACGGCGACGTGGACCTCGCACGGGGACGGGCCGTCTCCCTTGCGGATCCGGCGCGGCACTAGGTCCTCGCGGATCTGCGTTCCCCGCCGCGGGAGGCCGCACCGGAGGGGCACGGCCACGGAGGAGGGAGGGCGGGGAGGAGGGGCGACCTGGGCAGCGGCGATTCGCTTGCCACGCCGGCCGGCGGGGGGCGGATAGCCGGCACTCGCGGGTGGCGGCGACGGGGCACTCGCATTCCAGGGGGGTTCGATTTAGGGGGAGCGTCGGTCCAACCCTAACGCTAGCTGCTTCATAATGCTTCCGTCCGTGGCTTCGCGTGGAGCATGTCGGCTTCGCCTGGAAGCTGCGGCTTTCGCAAAAAACATTGTAGCAGCTTCAAGAAGCCCGCAGCCGAGTTGATCGCAGCCTTTATAGAGGCTCTAAGGCTCACTTAGCATAGACAAACATTTTATCACTTAAACAAACACGGATGTTTGTAACAAACACACTCACTCCTATCACTTGTCCACACTGGCCCATCTTTAATTGGTTGGATGGCCGCCTACCTCATTGGTGACAAATTAATAAAGCAAATAAAAAAATTTGTGCCGACTACCATATATAATCAT
Organism: Dendrocalamus latiflorus; assembly: GCA_017311315.1. Classification (NCBI taxonomy): domain Eukaryota; kingdom Viridiplantae; phylum Streptophyta; class Magnoliopsida; order Poales; family Poaceae; genus Dendrocalamus; species Dendrocalamus latiflorus. The sequence continues at coordinate 17,729,434 of CM029665.1, read as the reverse complement.
CATTTTTTGGCCTTAACTGAAAGGCCTAGAAAATAGAGTATAAGTTATGGCTTTTTTTTAAACAAAGGAATTTTAGTGGGAAAAATGGAGGAATTAAATCTAAAGGAAAATTTCCTATAAGTAGTGTTTGGAATGTTGGATTGCTTCAAAGGAAATTCAAAGCATAGAAAAAAATTCATACACATTATGCAGGAATTCTAACCTTATGTTACAAATTTCTTTGAGGCCTAATCTTGTGTTACAAATTTCTATGGAAGTTCCAATGCATTTTCTCTCTTTCCCCCTCTTACTAACAAACATCTAATTCGAAAACTCTTTTATTTCTGCGAAGCATCCAAAAACCTTGTACGGGCAATTTCTATCCTGTGGGATTTCATTATACGTTAAATTCCTATATTTTTTCTATTCATGTTTTTTTCCTGTATTCAAAAGAGATATTGGTTGTGATCAAAATGGCTGAAAAGCCCGTGGCTTATGGCTGAAAACACTGTAGCTGGCTGAAAAAAGCACTGTAGCTGACAGAGGCTTATTTACCATAATTAAATTTAAAAAAATTTAAAAATAGAAAAAACATGTTAGCCCATTATGTATAATACAAACAAATACGAGGAAAAAAAGAACCGGTAAAAAAACTCAAAAAAAAGCCAAAAGTTCAGAAAAAGACGAAATTTATGAATAGTGCAAAAATAAGCTGAAGCCAAAAGCTCAAGCCATTTTGATCACAACCATTAGGGCTTCGTTCATTCCACCTTCAGCTTTTGGCTTCAGAATGAACACATTGACTTTTTAATTTCATCTTTTCTTTTGCTTTTTTGCCTTTTTTCCTTTGCATTTATTGTGAAGATATAACGGTGTTTTTCATATTGTTTCTTTTTATCTATTTTTCTTTAATTGAATGACTCAAAAACAATAATAGCTGCTATAATTTAATTTAAGTAAAAAAACAGAAGCCAAAAGCAAAAATAAAAAACGCCCCTAAAAGTTCTCACTACCACCTATAGATTTCTTGTCCACCACCCTAACATTGGAGTATAATGCAAATACTGACTACTGATCGAAGCTAAAATGATAGACATAAGTGTATCTAAGATGGGAACATATAAGTATGCACTCACCTTTATAGTGTATTTACCGTGCATTCAAACTAACAAAAGTCATAAAAATTTCTGAAAAGCTTTCTAAATATACTTCATTGTTTAGTTTACCTATATATAAAATTTTAAATTCGTATTCATTATAGTTAAAAAATTTCTCTTTTTTCGTACTCTTAATATAGAATAAATTTGAACTTCAAATTTTATATATAGTTAGAGTAAACCATTAAATATATCTAGAAAAATTTTTTAAAATTTTTTAACGATTTTTTTACTTGAGTGCACGAGTGTGAGTGCATAGTAGTGTGCTTGCATGTTCCCATCTAAGATTGGCATATAAACGAGATGAAACAGAAAAGTGAAAAAAGGTCTGTCATTTTCTCCAGCACACGACTCGCCTCTTACCTTTTCCCCCGCTAGTTTATGCGAGCCTAATCGCCAGTAGTTAAAGCTAAGAGTACTCACTTTTGTTAATTACTATTATTGTTGTGCTTTCGGGTCGACCAGTCCCTCACTCCCTCATATATTGCTCTCCCGTTGCTTCCTCTTTCCTCGGCTCGGCTCCCGCTCGCGGAGGGGCGCCTTTCCCAAGAGATTCCAAGCAACCCATCCAATTCGCGAGTGCGTGTGAGCATTGGATTTTTTCGCGAGCTGCGCTGGAGAGAGGTTGTGGTTAGTGGTGGTTGGGGTTCGGCGATGAGGGGCGGCGCCTCCACGAGCCACCAGCGATGGGGCTCGGCGGGGACGACGCCTCGGTCGCTGAGCACGGGCTCGTCGCCGCGCGGGTCCGACAGGAGCTCCGACGACGGGGAGGAGCTGGTCGAGGTCACGCTCGATTTGCAGGACGACGACACCATTGTGCTGCGGAGCGTCGAGCCGGCCGCGGCGGGGGCTGCAGCAGCCGCGTCGGCGTCCGGGGCGCCGAGGCTGCCGGCGCGGGGGGAGCTCACGGGCGGCGGCGGCGCGTCGTCATCGTCGTCCTCGCGGTCGCCGTCGATCCGGCGGAGCTCGTCGCACCGGCTGCTGCAGTTCTCGCAGGAGCTCAAGGCGGAGGCCATGGCCCGAGCGCGGCAGTTCTCGCAGGACCTGAACAAGCGGTTCGGCCGCAGCCACAGCCGCGCGGAGGGGCAGCAGCAGCAGCAGCCCTCGTCCGGCATCGAGTCGGCCCTCGCCGCCCGCGCCGCGCGCCGGCAGCGCGCGCAGCTCGACCGCACGCGCTCCGGCGCGCACAAGGCGCTCCGCGGCCTCCGCTTCATCAGCAGCAACAAGGCCAACAACGCCTGGATGGAGGTCCAGGCCAACTTCGACCGCCTCGCCCGCGACGGCTACCTCTCCCGCTCCGAATTCGCGGAATGCATAGGTATCACACTACCCTTTTCCCTGCCTCCTCCTCCTCCATTTTTTTTGAATTGCTCTTCTTAGTTGAAATATTGGCGAGATGCGCTTACGTGCAGGGATGACGGAATCGAAGGAGTTCGCCCTCGAGCTGTTCGACACGTTGAGCCGGCGGCGGCGGATGAAGGTGGACACGATCAACAAGGAGGAGCTGCGCGAGATCTGGCAGCAGATCACCGACAACAGCTTCGAGTCCCGCCTCCAAATCTTCTTCGACATGTAATCAACCAGCCAATCCACAATTATACTACTCCTAGTTACTCTGCAATTCGTCATTACTGTTTGAACATCAGCATCAGTTCTATCAAATTTGTCACAATTTTTTGCTTGCTTGTAAATCAGGGTGGATAAGAACGCGGACGGCCGGATTACGGAGGCGGAGGTGAAAGAGGTGAGCAACACTCCATGCCCATGGCTGTGCAGTGCTTGGTATCGGTGGTCCTCCAGTAGTACGAGCCCTTCCTTTCCTTTTTGCCTTTCTTTTTAGATTTGCCATTTGAGGACAACAAAATCGGATTCTTTAGGCGTTGCTTTGACTGCGAGAGTTTTATATTTGGTCGATTGAGCTGTCCATTTCCTCGCCCCGGCCATATCGATATTTGTTCTCTCAAATATGCACCTCCATGTCGCTAAACCTCAAACTTTTTTTGCGAAGCAGAAATAAATAAGGTTTTTTTGTCGTAGTGGCTTCTCTAAACGGTTTTCTGAGTTTAAAATCAATACGCCGTTTACATTGACGTCTATACCGTCCGTCATCGTCTCAAAAAATATAAACAAAAAGTATTAATCGCAGTCAAATTATGTTCTTAGAGGGAAGGACAATTCTCAATTAACCGGTAACATCCGAGGGGTTTTAGAGCGACGTACCGCGTAGGGGAAGGAAAGGTACAAGGGTACGGGAAGGAAAAACACTGGTGGCATCTAATCGGAGTAGTTAACGAAATCGGCGGGGAAAGCATCACGGCGCCACCAAACCCCTACCCGCCAGTTTTGGTCACTCGTTTTCTCTAAGCCCTCGAGGAAAAGGGCAGCTCTCTAGAACGTGTGAGGGCGTTTCGGTAAAATCCTACCGCGTAGAGAGGTTTGCAAGACTGCAAGGCAGTGGGTGAGGGGCATTTCCGTCACGCCCGCTAATGCTGCGCAAACTATGCGTTGAAAGGAGAGGTGAGTACAGTAGCTTTTGGATTGGAGCGTGTAGACGATGATGCCTTTCACTACTGATGTCACTGTAAATGGACATGTTACTTTCTTGAGGTTTGGAAAATGTTAGATCATGTTGAGTTAATCCATGTTTCCCTTTCTACTGCTCCCAGATTATTATGTTGAGCGCATCTGCCAATAAGCTGTCCAGGCTTAAGGAGCAAGCGGAAGAGTACGCCGCCTTGATCATGGAGGAGCTTGACCCCGAAGGACTTCGTTACATCGAGGTAAGCTCTTTGCTTTAATTTGGTGTGCGACATCTGTCAATTGATAAAGAATTTCACGCAATAAAAATGAGCAAGGAAAGAAACACTGCTGTAGTGCTGGACAAAACTGCTATAGTTTAGCGTGTGGAGATGCTTGCATTTTTGACGATGAACTCATGTGCTATTATGGTCACCAATGCCCTTAGTAGTTAGCATGTGTATGTAAACCTTCGTTGCTTACTTTAACCAAGAAGACCCCGTTACATTTTTGGAGTAGTTGACTGGGGTTGTCTGGTTTGGCAAGGTAGTGGTCTAGTGGAGTAGTACCAGGAGTATAAAATATATACGGCATCGTATCAATATGAACATTTTTATTTTTCTGTCACATTGCTCGGTCATAACTGCACCTCAACCGGCCTAGTAGCCTACCTTTGAATCTTGATAAGATGATAGCAATAAAAATTTGCCCCTTCCCTAACAGCATAAGGACCCAACTGCTTGCAACGAAATGGAGCAGTACAACAACAAAATGATGCTGGTCATCCCATAGAAACTTCTAGTCCATCATCATTTTATCGAAGTTGGTGAGCAGCTGTGGACCAGCTCGCATCCATTTCTTTTTGGCCTCTCCCCTCCGCCGGGGTCAATGCCATCCTTGCCTGCGGCGCACAGCTCATTGCCCCATCACTTGCAATGGCAGAAACGTTCGATCGCGGTTCTATGATTCCTGAGTCGTGCAATGTTCAGGGTAGCAACTAGCAACCAAGGTTGACCCATGTTTAGCTGGGCCATGCGGCCAATGGCTTTTGTGGCTTTGTGCTGCCATGTTATGTGTTGCGTTAGAGCAAGTTTAATAAGGCTGACTGTGCTAGCTATAAGGGAATCCATGTCAGCATAGTCCTATGTGGAGGGGAGAGAAAAGGAGAGAGAGAGCCAAGCCGGCTCCCATGCAAGAGTCAGGCTATAGCACAAGAAAAGAGGCGTTATCTATGCATGTACCAATAGAACTAACTGCTATACCCATGCATGTATTAAATGACCAATACCCATGTATGTATTAAATGATTGAGAGCTCTTGTAGAGACAACTTATAGCCAGTTTATTGTATGAGTTGGCTGCATCTTACCTTTTGATGACATGGAAATGTATTGGAGGTAGCAGCTATCTATACTATTAAACTTGCTCTTAGGCCACATTTGTTGCGGGTTGGAGACCATCCCCAGACCAGTGCATGTACACCAGGTGTTCAAGTCAGAGCCCCACTTTTCCAGAAGTAATTATTACGTGCACATTCCACAAGGTTTTAGCTTGGATAGCGCGGTCATGGGCATGTACAACGCTCCACCTCGGCCGTCCGTACGCCCCCGCCACGTCGGAGCAAGGCTACGGTGGAGGGGGGAGAGTGTGAGAGACGGCTTGTGCCGTCTATCATGCAGATGACGACAATAGACAATATACCCACCGTTGCGAAGAGCGTCGTTGATCCCCTGATGTGTTTTGTGGGGCCGACGGAGAGGTACGCGAGCACGCAACCTGGGACATGGCGACATAGACGAAGACGTCGGCACGGCAGAGAGGAATGCGAGCACGCGACCTGGGGCACAGCAGCGACGCAGTGAAGACGACGGCGCAGCGGCCACGGTGGACCTTCACGGCCTAGATCTGGCAACCGTCGGACCTCCATGGCTTAAACCCGGCCGTCAATGTACTTACGCAACTCAGGATCGGGCGCGGCCGAGGATACGACGGTGAGATATGTTGTTGCGGGCGGCTGAGGAAATGAAGACGACGTCGGTGACTTGCGGGCGCCGGCCTGCTCACTGTGTGTGCGTGCCCCGGCCGGGCCGGCCCGCCAAGACATCACGACGCGAGCACGCTCCACGCCACAGTGCACACTGCGCACGTGCTTGGCCGCAATGCCACCTCCTCATGCTGCTAGCTCCCCTCCAAGAAACATGGAAACCTTCGTGCATGCGAATGATACTAGTATGGATGGAAAGCTTGAGCAATGGGGATTCTAGTGGTATAACATGCATAAGTTGATTTTGTGTCCTTGTGTGAAAGATTGAGGAGAGAAGACAACAGAGCAGTAGGGGTTCTTTTCAGACACAACAATGGAGATTCTTCATTCTAAGTGTTGAGAGAGAGAACGTGAGGGAAGAGAACAAGAGATTTTAATAAGATTAGATTGACTTGTACGAGACTCAAGGACATCTTTTGTTCTACCGTCGGAAGTCAACAAGCGCTCTAACATTTGCTTCGCGGATGTGCTACAAAGAAATTCCGCTATTCGTGCTCGGCCAACACATATCCAACTAAAGAGGGATTTAGTCGAGCATGTTTGGCAACGCTACGGAAACAAATAAAATGTTTAGGCCTATTTGAGTTACCTTTTCTTTTCTCTTTATGTACTAGTTCCCTATAAATTCATTTCCATACTAATGTATCCGGATTATTATTTCACTTTATGTACTAATTCTCGACAAATCCATTTCCATATTAATGTATCCAAATTATCATTTCATACAAATTATCATTATTTATCTATTTCAATCATATTCATTTTCTTTTAATCATGTATCCAAATTAAACTAAAAACTAAAGCGACATAAGTAGTCCACAAATATGAAAAATAGAGTTGATCACCACATTTTTTAGGTCCATGCAAGCATTAAAAGCATGGTTGTCACGGCGTCACTTAGGCGACGCCAAGTCGTCCTAGCGGTCGGAGGGGAACGCCAAGGCTCGTCGCTTAGTGCTGAGGAGCTAGGTGGCCACCTCTAGGCCGAATCCGGTCGCCTCTGGCTCTCCCTGCACAGATATGGCAACCACCGGTTCAGATCTGGAGTCAGCCACCTCTTCCTGCGCTGTCGTTGCCTCAGTCGGTGCTCTCCCCGAGCCCCATCGCGCCGGCCCCTGTGTTGGGCTCCATCTCCGTCGTTCTTGAGCCTTGCCACCATCAGATTTGATCTACGCTGCCCGGATCTAGCAAAGGAGGAGGCAGGCGGCGTTGGACGGCGGGGCAGAGGAGAGGAGAAGAAGGCAGGCGGCAGTAGCGGCGGGGCAGAGGAAGGAGCCCAAGATAGCCACGCTGGGAGGGATGGGGGGCGACGGCGGCTGCTAGTGGGGGTAAGAGTGGGAGTGGTGGGAGGTTAGGGTTAGGATAGGTTTATATGGAATGAGGGAATGATCTGGATGGTTGGATCTAGATTTAAGAGTTAGGATGGGTTTATATCGAATGAGGGGAATGATCTGGATGGTTAGATCTAGATCTAGGTTTATATCGAATGAGGGGAATGATCTGGATGGTTAGATCTAGATCTAAGGACTAAGAAAATTGATTGAAAGTTAAGAAATTTTAAACCAATTGTCCTCTAACTACTATCATCTAACTGTCACCATGGAGGGTGTCTAGTCGACTAGGCGTCCAGGCGCCCTGGTCTCACTGTGACTTGACGGAGCGCCGTGACAACTTTGATTAAAAGATTGTGTGATCTAGAAAGACAAGTAAAAAGACGACTCATTGTATGAGTTGTCTACAAGTGACATGAAGGGGTACTATAATAAGCTGCTGTATGCACCATTGTACATACCCATGTGCGCCACCAGATGCAATTAAAACGAGTGAGGGGGCCACACTTCAGTTTGGTGGGACTTTATGTTTTAGGTGTAACTGTCCATCAGAGCCCCGTTTGGGCCTAGATTGACGTGCAATGTTACCTGTTTGCTATTCCGTCTAGTCACAAATATGTTTAGTTTTAGATATTGATATGGTCTCCAAAACGCAACTTTGACCACTAATTTATATTGTAATATATTTATAAAACTCAATAAAATTATAATATTATAAAAGTAAATTTTATGACAAACTATACATATAATTTTTATGTATTCAACCTACATATTTAAAATGATATCAATAGTCAAAGTTATGAAAGTTTGACCACACGTAGCCTAAAACGATATATATTTGTGACTATAGGAAGTATTTTTTTTTCTAAGTAAACTCCACAAGTATGTCAAGTAAGCATCTTATCATCAAAAAAGTATTCGAACTTGATCAAATTTACATGATTCAGTAAGATGAGCTTCTTTTTTTTCATTTTTTTTTTGAAATGAAGCGAGATACAACTTTACTATACCTTGGGGAGTTGGTGTAGCAAATCTGTCATGTTGGCATGCCGGAATGGATTACACAACACGCGAGATGTGACAAAATTGCCCCTTAAGTTCTGTCATTGAGTAAACAACCATTTAAAACTTGTTTTAATTAAATGGTCGATTAAGCTTGAGAAAGGGTTTAATTCTACATTGGTTTATATGCATATTTAAATATTTACTAGGGGCTATTTCAGGAATAATACACCTCTGTGACTTGGAATATTTTCACCATACTTAACAGTCCTGAATTCTCCGGGTACAGTACATGCACAATTGCACAGTAGCCTCCATTACTAATACATGCATAGTGAGTGAGCTTATGAGCCTCTGTACTACAAGTGTGATATTCCTGCTTGAGGGACCAGTTTTTTTTCTTTTAAAGCCTATCATTTGTTCATAGGCTATTATTTTTATCAACTGAAATGTGCTCGCTGTTATTGAATCAGTGGAATGTAAAATTCATGAGTTCTGAAAACTATTGTTTCTTGTTGGCATTGCAGCTGTGGCAATTGGAGACACTTTTATTGCAAAAGGACACCTACATGAACTACAGTCAGGCTTTAAGTTACACAAGCCAAGCACTGAGCCAGAACCTGGCAGGGCTAAGGAAGAAGAGTCCAATCCGCAAAATAAGCACCACTTTGAGCTACTACTTGGAGGACAATTGGAAACGCTTATGGGTGCTTGCATTGTGGATTGGGATAATGGCTGGACTGTTCACCTGGAAGTTCATGCAGTATCGCAACAGGTATGTATTTAATGTGATGGGCTACTGCGTCACAACCGCAAAAGGAGCTGCTGAAACCTTGAAGCTGAATATGGCGATTATCCTCCTGCCAGTGTGCCGTAACACTATTACCTGGTTGCGAAGTACAAGGGCTGCACGGGCATTACCATTTGATGACAATATCAACTTCCATAAGGTTAGCCTTTAGTATGTCATTGCCCTCTCCTCCACTTAAATATAGACTTTCACAGTCTAGTGATCTTAGTACTTCAATGTATGAATTTAGGCCCTGAAAGATGTGAATGCACACTTGCATCTTCTGTGCATGTAGAGGTAGGCTTGTTAGATTTGATTTGCATGTGAGGTTGATTTGCCACGTCTCCAACATCATAAAAAGGGTACTGATGTTAACATATTTTAATTGCTGTATGCAAGGTTCCAAAAACCGGAACCGGCAGAAATCCCGGTCGGCGGCCGGTAACGGTAACCGGGCGGTTACCGGCCGGTTACCGGAAAAACCGGTAAAAAACCGGGCACAATTTGAAAATCAAAATTCGAATTTTGAAACCGGTAACCGGAAAAACCGGCCGGTAACCGGAGAAACCGGCCGGTAACCGGAAAACCGGAAAAAAAACCGGCCAAAATTCGAAAAATCAAAAATTCATACCGGCCGGTTTTTTGTTTACCGGTCTCTACCGGTAAAACCGGTAACCGGCGGTTACCGGCCGGTAACCGCCGGGATTTTGAACCATGGCTGTATGTACCGCTTTCAGAATATCTGTCTAAAAAGCATATCTTGCATTCTGCTGAACAGCTAAAGTATTAGCGTTTTAAGGTTCATATGGGAATTGTGGATTAGAAAGTTGACCAAATACTTCAAATTTAGATGTGGGAATGGGAATGATACACGTATGAAATATTGTTGCCAATTTGGCCAACTCAAAACTAATAACAAGAAGTTGTGATTTTGTTGTAACGGCAGACTATTGCAGCAGCAATTGTGGTTGGTATAATCCTCCATGCAGGGAACCACCTTGTATGTGATTTTCCACGGCTTATAAATTCATCAGATGAGAAGTATGCTCCTTTGGGCAAGTATTTCGGGGAAACAAAGCCGACATATCTTAAATTGGTCAAAGGAGTGGAGGGCATCACTGGGGTAATCATGGTCGCGTGCATGATAATTGCTTTTACTTTAGCAACCCGGTGGTTCCGCCGTAGCCTGGTGAAGCTTCCAAGACCATTTGACAAACTGACTGGCTTCAATGCTTTCTGGTACTCTCATCATTTGTTCATCATTGTGTACCTGGCGCTCATTGTTCATGGCGAGTGCCTGTACCTCATTCATGTCTGGTACAGAAGAACGGTGAGATATTTATGTATTTGTCTTCATTCTTTGTACCTGAAACAAGTTGGATTTGTAAGATTCTTATAGTTTTTTCCTTTGATACAGACATGGATGTATCTTGCAGTGCCTGTTTGTTTGTATGTAGGGGAGAGGATTCTAAGGTTCTTCAGGTCTGGCAGTTATTCTGTCCGGCTCTTGAAGGTGAATCCCAAGACATTAGAAACCTCAGCATTGATCCTTTGTGCCATGTACTAATTCAATACCCTTTCTTTGCAGGTGGCCATATATCCTGGTAATGTTTTGACGTTGCAAATGTCTAAGCCTCCCACATTCCGTTACAAGAGCGGACAATATATGTTTGTTCAATGTCCAGCAGTTTCGCCCTTTGAATGGTACATTGGTACTTGCGGCTCTCAATTTTAATTGAATTATGTATGATGGATGCCACTTCTAGGATAGATAATACCCAATTTCTTGTACACTTCGTAACTTCAAAGGTGGAACCCAGTGCAATCCATTGAACTTTGAACACTTCTTTGTGTCTTGCAGGCATCCCTTCTCAATTACTTCAGCACCTGGGGATGACTATCTCAGCATTCATGTTCGACAACTTGGTGACTGGACACGGGAGCTCAAGAGAGTATTTGCTGCAGCTTGTGAGCCCCCAGTTGGTGGTAAAAGTGGCCTTCTTAGAGCAGATGAAACAACTAAAAAAGCGTATGAACACACCCTGTATTTAGCAGTTAACTTTGTGCTTTGTGGACACTTCACAGTTACAATATTGTCTTTTGGCAATGCAGCTTACCCAAGCTTCTGATTGATGGACCTTATGGTTCTCCTGCTCAGGATTACAGCAAGTATGATGTTTTACTACTTGTTGGATTAGGAATTGGTGCAACACCCTTTATCAGCATATTGAAAGATCTGCTCAACAACATCATCAAATTGGAGGAAGAGGAGGTATGTTATATAATTCCATATCTTCAGTCATCATGTTCCTAATCTCGTAAGTGAAATGGTATTATCATTCTTATTTTCTTTGTATAGTTTATTTTGCACTGACAAGTATATATTTTTCTATGTATTTGCAGGATGTTTCTACTGATCTTTACCCACCAGTTGGTCGTAATAAGCCACATGTTGATCTGGGCACACTTATGAGGATTACCTCGAGACCAAAGAGAGTCTTAAAGACCACAAATGCTTACTTTTATTGGGTGACACGTGAGCAAGGCTCTTTTGATTGGTTCAAGGGAGTCATGAATGAGATTGCTGAGTTGGATCAAAGGGTAAGTATATCAAGTGATGATTGCTAATTCTATTTGCAGTGCAATTTGTTATCTTCAGAAATTTGCAATACGTTCATTCGTGAAGTTGTACTTACAGCTACTTTTGATTCATGCTAGAATATCATTGAGATGCACAATTACCTCACAAGCGTTTATGAGGAAGGGGATGCTCGGTCAGCACTCATCACTATGCTCCAAGCTCTGAACCATGCGAAGAATGGTGTTGACATCGTCTCTGGAACTAGAGTAAGTACTGATAAGACTATTAACAGCTTCAGTCAGGCTGTAAAGTCACTGCATCGAAATATTAAGTTTTTACCTCACTATGTATTAGCACAGTGTTTCAAAAATGCACATTTACCTTGTCCAATATGCAGCTAATACTTCAATTTGACTATTTGTGCACTCATTTTGCAGGTCCGGACACATTTTGCAAGACCAAATTGGAAAAAGGTCCTATCTAAAATTGCTTCCAAGCATCCATATGCCAAGATAGGTTTGTCTACATATTACAAGTCTAACTAAACTTTATTTTGATTTCTTTGTCATCGACATTCTTGTTACAAGAATTTTTCTCTACCCTTGTCAAAAGTTATTGCTGTCTATCTATGCTAGACCTATTATTTGCACACACTAGTACATAAAGATGCAAAACTATCAGTGAGATATCTATGGAAAGTAGGAGCGGAGAAAATTTGAAATTCCAGACCATTCACTCTTTCAGCTTTGGCACATAATGAGCAAAACTGCAAAGAAGACCACAGCTCGGGCTGAGTTAGTACCTCCAAATTCTATGTAGTTAACAGAAGGCGATAATTATTTTTGTTGCATACAGGTGTATTCTACTGTGGAGCTCCAGTCCTGGCACAAGAACTTAGCAAACTTTGCCACGAATTCAATGGGAAATGCACCACAAAATTCGAGTTCCACAAGGAGCATTTCTGAAATCAAGTAAATACTTGACGGGAAACAAGGATATGTTGTGTGTACAGCATTTTTGTCTATTCTTCTTTATAAAGGACAGGAGATAGCAAGGTGGAGAAGCAATCAAGTTACCGCCCTGCACTTCTTGCTGGACAGCACTCCCAAATGAATGATCACCAACAAGAGGGATTTTGGGTAATCATGTAGAATACATGTGACGTCCATCATGGCTCCTGCAGCATGGACCCCCAGTGGACCTGCGACTGCGAGGAGATTACTCCCAGAAGGTCTCGAATGTACAGAGCCCACCTGAAGACTTGAGCTCCTTCTGAGTTTAGTTGGGACTACAAGTAGGATGATATATAGGACATAGGAAGGGAAGTGCGAGTCACAAGGCTAATTAACTGTATATTTTTCATGCAGCTGTGCCTGACTAAGGCCAGAAACACGTTTCATGTGTGTATTTACATACAGAAAACGATAAACAAAAGTGAAAGATAGGGTATGAGTGTTTTTAATTTGTAACTGTGCAGTGCATTGTTAGTTATCTGTTCCAGGCTGGGCTCACCAACCACACTCAGGTCTGTTCCACTGTTGTGAGTAGGTGAACGGGAAAGAAAGAACAAGATGTAACTTTTGAGCCCCTTGACAAATTTTATTTATAGCTTGCGTCGTTCATGTTGAGACTGATGAACTCACCTGCCCTTCGGTAACATTTGCAGAACGGACGGTACTTTGGCCTCGTGTACGCTGGGGGAAACCGAGAGGACGAACGGGCAGACATGGCCGGCGCATGGCGCCCACTCTGACCGCACGGGCGCTGCGCGCTGCGACGCTGTGCCGGGCGCGACCGCGTAGGCGACGGTTGTGGGGCGCCGGCGGCTGCGCGCGCGATTGGTGGACGGCGGACGTCCGCTGATCGTGGAGTGTTGTTGTGAGGCCCGTGGGGTCGGGAGGTGGGCTGGGCACATGACCCGCTGCGGGGCGGCCTGCGGAGCAGGAGGGTGTTGCGCTTTTCCAGCCCATAAAATAGTTGGGCAGGGCTAGACTTTGTTGGATAACTTCTTTTCAATTTTTAAAATCTGTTTTATAACTTTTCTATGATCACTAATTTTTAAATAAAGTATATTTTAAAGACGAAGTGTATAAGTTGATTGTAGTATATACTATAACGACTTTATTTATATCTGACAAGACTACATTCGAGTTTCTGTTACTCTATACTCTCTTTCACGAATAGCTTTAAAGTCATAAGTCACAACCAGAAGCTATACTCGAAGCAAAAAAAACAGACCAGTTCTTTTGTGTTTGCTTTTGGTTTATATAAAAAGTCAATAAATGAGATGGTTTTTTTAAACGGATCATTTAAACAGTTTCTCAAGCTCAAAACCGTATAGATCGTTCACGTCGATGTCTCTGTTACCCACTGTTATTTTAAAAATATAGATAAAAACTATTAAGCCATAATTAAAACTCAAAAGAACAGAGCGTTTACCTCTCAACAGGATTACATCACCACTCCGTGCAGTAATTCCTCACGATCAGCGTCAAGGCCTACGTCGGTCTTCTTTGAATTGTCACAGAGTTCCAATCCGTAAGCACGACTTCGATGTTCTGGAACCCACGTGGCCGGAAGAGGAGCGCTGTGAGCTATTATTGTCGCACCTCAAACAAGTCAAAAATGAAGAAATAGTGAAACGTATCATCTTATTTCCTCCCGTATCATTCAGTGGCACGTCGTTCAATCTTGCACGTTGCAGTCCTGAAACCTATCTTCTTCGGCAAGAAACTCGCTCGTGTGGGGCGCTGGCTTGCAAACTTTCATTCCTAACCTATTAAATAGACGGATCAACCAGCCTACATATAATCCTAATAGAAATAGTATCCATTGACATAATTGGAGGAAATCTTCTAACTCCATACAATACGGGTTTTACACTCACACTTAACTCATGCATACTTTTCAAAGCACATGAGCCTGAACCCACTAAGTCATTAGCCTTTGATCCACTTGATCTTCTCAGTATCTTATTAACCTAAACTACTTTTTCAAGTACTATAGTTTTGATCTAATAAAGTTTCTGGTATTTGGCTAAAGAAATACAATAACTCTTTCACTAAAAGTCCAATCTGTGATCTATTTTCACCATTGTGTTCAAAATTATGAACTTAACAAACAAGATCTATATTGAATATGTTTTGACGCTATGAAAATCATATCATATAAAATTATTATCGTATATGAGTGAAATTATTGTTAAATACATATAGAGTTACCGACAGTTTTACAGTGTTACAAATGGATAATAACTTTATATGTGTTTGGTAGTAACTTTCCATATAAGTTATTTGCTATTAGCATGCATGGTTCTCTCTACTCTCAATGCATGCATGTTGGCAATAACTTCACTCATACACGGTAATAATTTCATGAATTACGGATGATAACTGTAAGTAATTTCAAGTCTTACATATGATAACTTGATGTGCATACGATAGTAACTTTCCATAATTAACAAACGATACTAACTGAGCAGGGGGTGGGATGCTGGAGCGGTTGGCTGGTTGGGTCAGTTAGGGGCGCTTATACACACACACACACACACACACACTCCCGGGTGTAATTACACCCTATATCGTATCTTACAATATAGGGAGTATCTTGTGTAACGGAGGGTATGTACGTGTAGTATACGAGTATTTAAGATCATCTAGGTGGTATGAACTATTTTTCAGAGGTGGTATGTATATTTTTTGACATACTCCTTTTTATGTACGTATATGAAGGTATTTACAAAATACGCTAAAAACTATGAACTCCCTTCCAAGTTTTTCATGTGGTTCACATTGTAGTATCTTATAATTAATATACAAGTATACCTAAAATGATAAAGGAATATTTTAAGTTCGTTTAGGTGGTATATTAGAGGTGGGTGTAATTACACCCGGGTGTAAAAGATATTCTTCTATTATACACACACACACACACTCCCGGGTGTAATTACACCCTATATCGTATATCACAATATAGGGAGTATCTTGTGTAACGGAGGGTATGTACGTGTAGTATACGAGTATTTAAGATCATCTAGGTGGTATGAACTATTTTTCAGAGGTGGTATGTATATTTTTTGACATACTCCTTTTTATGTACGTATATGAAGGTATTTACAAAATACGCTAAAAACTATGAACTCCCTTCCAAGTTTTTCATGTGGTTCACATTGTAGTATCTTATAATTAATATACAAGTATACTTAAAATGATAAAGGAGTATTTTAAGTTCGTTTAGGTGGTATATTAGAGGTGGGTGTAATTACACCCGGGTGTAAAAGATATTCTTCTATTATATATATAATATCAATACCCGTTGATTTGCTTCGAGATTCGCAACGTTTGATGTGGGTATCTTCATATACCCATAAAAAAGTACATTTGAGATGTCAAACTCCGAAAAAATTTAAATTCAACTTCAGTTTAATTAGTTTGAACTATTTTTATGGTATATACTCACTGTAGTTGCATTGAACTCAAAAGTAGTTCAAACTAATTTGAACTGAGTTCAAAACTTACTTACCATAAATATATCAAGGGTATAAAACATTTTCATACCCAAACTCAAAAAAATTATCAATCATACACGTGTATCGGATGTTGGTGCCTAGGCACCATGGTGCCTTATGTGTGTGTGTCTATATATATATATATATATATATATATATATATATATATATATATATATATATATATATATATATATATATATATATATATATATATATATATATATATATATAGGAAAATTACATAAGGCACCATGGTGCCTAGGCACCAACATCCGATACACGTGTATGATTGATAATTTTTTTGAGTTTGGGTATGAAAATGTTTTATACCCTTGATATATTTATGGTAAGTAAGTTTTGAACTCAGTTCAAATTAGTTTGAACTACTTTTGAGTTCAATGCAACTACAGTGAGTATATACCATAAAAATAGTTCAAACTAATTAAACTGAAGTTGAATTTAAATTTTTTCGGAGTTTGACATCTCAAATATACTTTTTTATGGGTATATGAAGATACCCACATCAAACGTTGCGAATCTCGAAGCAAATCAACGGGTATTGATATTGGTGCCTAGGCACCATGGTGCATGAAACACTCGTCCTATATATATATATATATATATATATATATATATATATATATATATATATATATATATATATATATATATATATATATATATATATATATATATATATATATATATATATATATATATATATATATATATATATATATATATCAAGGGCACCATGGTACCTAGGCTCCATGATTGATTCAATATGCTAAATCAATGACTTTCTTTCCAAATTGATGCCTTTTCAAATTAATGAATGTTAACGGGTTTGCCTGATATATTATATATCATTACACTTATACGCATCTAAAAGCAATCCAAAGACAGGGAGGCTTGGTGCCCAGACACCATGGTGCCCCATTCATCGTCCTACATATGTATATGTATGTATGTATGTATGTATGTATGTATGTATGTATGTATGTATGTATGTATGTATGTATGTATGTGTACATGTATAGTGAGGGAGACAGAGAGAAATAATTCCTTACTTTTGGAAGTACGTACTCCTATAGAACGTAAATAATGTTATTATATCTCTTTATCCTTTTTAGCATACTTTAATAATTATTATAAGATACTCAAAAATAAACTCCACGAAAAATTTCATCAAAGTATACTTTTAATAGTATAATTTGCGTATATACTCCTTTTATATATAGAAAAGAATATATCTTGAAAATAAATTGCTCCGATGAAAAGTTTTTAACCAAATCATATTGAAATATCTTAGAATTAGTATTTAAGTATACCGAAAGTGAGAAAAAGGTATATCCTGTTCGTTTAAGTGGTATATTGAATGTGGAAGTATGTACTCCCGAGAGTACGGAAAAGACTGTATATATGTGTGTGTAGATATATGCATATGTATGTACACATATATATATATGTACATACATATATGTATGTATATATACATATGTATTTGTGTGTATATATATAATAAAATGATTTGTGTATCTCGACACAATTCCTCCGGATGTATGGCTAGGTTTTAAAATAAGCGTGTTTGCCTATATTAAAGTCGTAAACTCGTAATTGATTCAAAGTATAATTTTTTTCTATACATGAATCAGTAAAGTCTAAGATCATGCAACAATTAATCAAGTGCCACACTATACTAATTGCACAGGCTATCAGTAATACTCCCTGTAGTCAGTCACAAAAGAGTGACACCCTAAACTGTGTGCAGTAAAACCCTGTTACTTTTAACAAAAATATTGTTTAAATATATTATTTGGATATATATAAAAATGATACTAGTAAATTTATCATAAAATACTGTGATTATATTGCATTTTTACAACCTTTTAAATATATGATGAGAGATTTAGTGATCAAAATAGCATTATGTTGACTTTGAAAAATTTAAAAGGTCACTCTTTTATGACCGTAGGGAGTAGCTAGCAATATGCCAATTTTACATGTTTAGGGGGGAGGGGAGCGGTGTGTCGGTAACTTCACTTTCTGGCCTTGCAAAAAAAAAACACGGCTTTCTGTTTTGGGTTTTGTTAAACATTATTCGTATGTTTTCTTCCTAACTATCATTCAGATTTATGACTGTTGGATTAGAGATCTAATGGCCATGAATTCTTCCCCTTCCCCTTGAATTCTGCCCCTTCCCCGTGAAAAAATCTCCCTCTTTTAAAAACAAGGGGCTCCTTTGATCTTTAATCCAAAGATTATAAATTTGAATAATAGTTAAAAAAAATATCCGAATAATACCTAGACACTTTCTTTTATTTTTTTGTTGTTTGCTCTCTTCAAATTTCCCCATTATATTTGCTCTGAGCCCACCAAGGCATCATCAACCCCAAAATAAAACACTGCTCACAACCCACAATAAAACGCCGCATCCTAGAGAAGAATAGTATGTCGCCTGGTGAACTCATCTGTTACGTCAGTTCAGCACGTACGATCGTCATCACCCACGCATGAGTACATATGCATCGCTTGTGCACTTTATTTTGATAGATACAATTAATAATATCTTACTTTTGGTTTAAAGTCCCGTTTAACACAGCTCAACTTCACTAGTGAAGCTATTTTTTTTATTTCAGCTTCACGAGCAGCTTTACCGGTGAAGCTAAAACTGTTTTGGAAAACTGTTTGGCAAAACAACTTCACCAACAGCTTCATGCATGGCTGAAAGAGGACAATTGTCCAAGATGCCCCTGTCTACTTGACTTGTTCTAACATTTGGAGTTGTATGTTTGTATATGGTCATATGAATTAAAAAATAATATATTTGAATGAGTATGCATTAAAAAATTAAAATAAAAAAATTAAAATCATTAGAGAAGTGCGAACGGTAGAGAAGTGCGAACGGGAGGAGAGGAAACAGGCGTGGGGACCCAGTGGCAAAGTGCTGTAATTTCTGTCAACTACAAGGGCAGTGGGTTCCTAGAACTGCGAGCCTGAGGGAGAGAGCTGTGACAAGCTACTATTTTCAGCTTCACCCCACTCTATTCCCTTGTGAGAGCATGATTTAAGGAGCTTCATCCATGAAGCTATTTGCAAAAAGGGTGTTTGACAAAAAACAGCTCATAACAGCTCATGAAGCTGTTGATAAAACTGTGCCAAACAGAACCTAAGTGTTAGTAGCTGTGTTCGACCGCTACAATGTTCTCAGGAAGCATATTCCTTATAGGAAGCTTCAGCCCACCCGCCGAGCACATGACATCGATGTCAAGTCTGCCGGCGTCGTGGGAATTGGTAGAGGAAAAGGCTACATGGCCAGCAGCGTCACGGCTGACGCTGGCCATGCCACAGCGACACCACAGCGCACTCCAGGGATAGAACATGAATCCAAATCCAAGTTCGATTGGACTAGAGGAGCCCCCCTTATATACCACAGGCGGATCGTTCCGAGAACCAAACAGATCGACACCCATAGAATTTCACAGCCTTGAGCACTCGAGCACACTAGAGCGTTCTACTATTATTACCAGTACCTTACCGGAGACATTGAGAAGCGTCAAGCCATGAAGAAAACCGTCGTTCTGTACCCTGGCCTCGGCATCGGCCACCTGGTGCCGATGGTCGAGCTGGCCAAGGTGTTCCTCCAGCACGGCCTCGCCGTCACCATCGTGCTCGTCGAGCCGTTCGTTAATGCCATGGACTTCTCTGCTGCGGTCGCCCGCGCCAAGGCCTCCAACCCCTCCGTCACCTTCCACGTCCTGCCGCACCCCGCGCCCGCCGGTTCCAGCTCCGACAGCACGTCCACGCACCACATCATCCGGATGTTCCAGTTCATCGTCGACATGAATGCGCCTCTCCGCGACTTCCTCCGCTCGCTGCCCTCTGTCCACGCGCTCGTCATAGACATGTTCTGCGCTGACGCCCTCGACGTTGCGGCCGAGCTCAACTTGCCCGCCTACTTCTTCTACGCCTCCGGCGCTAGCGACCTCGCCGTGTTCCTCAACCTGCCTAGCATGCGAGCCAGCATGAACACAAGCATCGGGGAGCTTGGCGACTCCATCGTCTCTTTCCCGGGTGTCCCCCAGTTCAAAGCTTCAGACTTACCCTTAGAAATTTACAACGACGGCGAGGCGAGCAAGCCCCTCTTGCGCATGTTCGACCGGATGACAGAGGCCAATGGTATTCTTGTCAATACCTTCGAGTCGCTGGAGGCGCGCGCGGTGCGCGCTATCAGGGATGGGCTCTGCGTTCCCGGCCGTGCCACGCCGCCGATCTACTGCATCGGGCCGTTGGTCTCAGGAGGCGGAGACAAGGAACACGAATGCCTCCGGTGGCTGGACGCGCAGCCGGACCACAGCGTAGTGCTCCTCTCTTTCGGCAGCATGGGCTCGTTTCCCAAGAAGCAGCTGGAGGAGATTGCAATTGGATTGGACAAGTCAGGGCAGAGATTCCTGTGGGTTGTGCGGAGCCCGCGCAATCCTGACCACAAGTTTGGAGAGCCGCTTCCGGAGGCAGACCTCGACGCGCTCCTGCCGGACGGGTTCTTGGAGAGGACCAAGGGCAGAGGGCTCGTGGTCAAGTCTTGGGCGCCGCAGGTTGAGGTGCTGCGCCACAGGGCGACCGGCGCCTTCGTGACACACTGCGGCTGGAACTCTACGCTGGAGGGCATCACGGCGGGGTTGCCGCTGCTGTGCTGGCCGTTGTACGCAGAGCAGAGGCTGAACAAGGTGCATATCGTGGAGGAAATGAAGCTTGGGGTGGAGATGAGGGGCTACAATGAGGAGGTGGTTAAGGCCGAGGAGGTGGAGGCGAATGTCAGGTGGGTGATGGAGTCCGAGGGCGGCCAGGCGCTCCGAGAGCGGGTGGCGGCAGCGAATGATGCGGCGGCCGAGGCGCTCAAGGAAGGGGGCTCATCTCACACAGCGTTTGTCCAGTTCCTCAAGGACCTGGATACTTCCAATGGCGCGTGATTAGTGCGTGATTTGTGAGCTGTGTTGTATTTCTTTCGTGCTACATTTTGGTATTGTACGGAGACTTTTTTAGAAAAAGAAGCTTTACATGATTACATATTAAACATCCACCCAAGGATAATCGTGATGATATACGATAGAAAAAAAAATGCGGTGTTCCTATTATAATTAGAGTACCATCTAATAGGAATTTCATATTCTTCACTTTTCCGTACGTTTTTGTCGGGATCCACCCTTTTATGCTTCGCTCGAAGCATATAGTGCCGGGCCTATATGTTGCATGTGCATTTTGATTCAGCATCTACCATTTATACTTTGGCCCTAGCAAGGCAATAAGGCATAACGGGAACTGGAACTGCTCGGTTGCCCTTGCTTTTTTTGTCACTCGTGCAACTATGGCGTCAACTGCCAAACTTGCGCTTTTGCTGTTGTGCAGCGCGCCAGCGCCCCTCCTTTCCCCCTTGCCTCCACAGCGGCGCCAAGCCCCGCCAAATATCCACCAAACGTCCGTGCGCGCGTGTTGCGGCCCACAAAGTCGGCGGCACAATGGGTCAGACGAGTAGGAAGCCCGGCACGTCGGCCGCGGCGCGGAGAGGCGACGAGGCCGAGTGGGTGTGGAAGCAGCCAAACCGTCGCGTGGCCGGAAGCCGACAAACATAGAGAAGCAGCGTGAAATGTGGCGCGCCAGACCGCCCAAAGCGTTGCGGACTTGCGCGAGAGACGGCGCACGGATGCATGAGTCAGCTGCGTGAGACAGGCCACCAGGCTGTATCGAGCGGTTCGCTAGCCGGCTAGGCGGACGACTTGAGGCGTGCTGCGGGGGGCAACTGGCAAGGCGAGGGAAAGTGGGTGACTCGGCATGTCAGGAGTCAACATAACCGGTCCGGTGCATAGGCGATCGTGCCGAAGAAGTCGGCCAGACAGCCAGTGCGGGGCGATTTTGCTGAGGCGGCGGCAGGCATATGCATGCAATATCCCAATATCCGTCCTTATAAATTTAGCTTCCATTAAGAATCTACTAAGCTCGCTAAATACCTGCTGAGTCCATGTACGGCAGCAGGCTGACTAGCTGACAACCCATGTGCATGCTTTTATTTAACGGTTTAATTAGCACTAATCGTAATTAATTAGTACTAATTATATTTAATTAGTATTGATTAAAGCATTAAAGTAATCTCATTTTATTTAGTACTTTAATTAACGCAAATCGTATTTAATTATTACTAATTGTAATTATTTAGTGCTTAATCATGATCTTAATTAATCCCTATTGTGGGGTGTTCGTATTAGCTTTTGGTTGTGGCTTATGACTTTTGGCTAAAAATAAATAATAATGATTGAAAAAGTGGCTTTTAGAAGAAGGAGACGAGCAGTAAAAAAAAGTAGGGGAGAGATGTGTGCATGGACAGGAGCGAGAGGAGTAGGGTGCGTGCGTGATGCATCGGTGACCACCTACCTTATCTCCAGAGCGAAACGGTGGTGAGAGGAGTAAATCCTTAATTTTATCCCGTGAAAGACTTTTAATTTTATGCGAATAAAATATCAATGTCCACGTGTACATTTACAAACCACAATAGTAAATCGCCAATATTAGATGTGAATTCTTAAAAGAAAATTTGAAGTGCAGATATAAACTGTGATTTCCTCATAATTGTGCTCATTTGTTCAATCACTATAAATACTTTTAAATCTAATTAAAAAAATTACCTTATGCCCAAGAATCTCAGCTGCCCTATTTGCAATTACCTAAATTCAAACAACAGATCATAAACAATATGGCACAATATATGAATAGTAAACTGAGCTTGCAACAATGTTCACATGAGAATTACCTTAATGGATTAACAAGATAAACAAATCAATAAAGTTGAGAACAGAGGGAGACAGGTTTAATTTACCCCACTGTTTGGACACTAAAACCTTAACATTTCACAGTCTGGCAGGAATTACAAACTTAAATTATTCTTAACAAAAGTTATAAATAATTTAATATTACCAAGTTGGATGCAAGAATCAGCATAAATTTAGTGCATGTGTAGGACCTCATTGGCATTCATGTTGCTTTGTGTGCCACTGCCAGTTTGCCAGATAACAAGCGGAAAGTGATCATCCAAGTGTCCATCTACAACATCCTGAGCTGCCTGCATTATTGCCTTCCCAATTTTTGGATCAAGGGCATACTCCAATACTCCATATTCACCTTCAAAAGTAAATGACCAAGCAATAAGTCCTTGAGACATACATGATACTACTTAAGCACCCTACAAACCACCCAGATGAAATGTTGGAACTTGGAAATACTCAGAAGACTTCAATCTACACTAATTAAGATTTCTATTATTATCAACAGTGCATCTGAAATTTGGCTAAAACAAAATGTGAAGCATTTATTTATAACACACTCAGTTAACAGAAGTGCAAAGCTAGCAGCAAACTGATTTTTTTGACCATAAGCAAAACTGAAATGTTGCAGTAGAAAGTTTTTTTTTGTGCCATGTTCTCAGTGAAACAAAGTATAAGTTGTAGTAAAGCTAGCCTATCTCATTTGTAGCCAGGAAATGGGAATACCTAGTGATGTCATGCTCGACGCGCCCACATCCAGTCCACAACGTGGGATGATGGGAGTGGGCTCCGGGAGGAGCTGCTGGGGGAGTGGGGAGCGGAGAGGCGGAGGAACGCGCGGCGGCAGCGCTGGAGGAGGACGGACTTGAGGGGCAACGCCGGGGTGGAGGGTGCCACCGCACCGGCACCATTGCAGTCAGCCGGGTAGAGGCCGTGGGGGTGCTTATAGACGAAACCATCATTGTTGCAGGTCTCCTACTCGCCGCCTCGTCCCACTTGCCCTCGTCGCCCGGATCCTTGTCGCCTCTTCTGGATCCGGCGGATCCCGCCTGGTTCTGGCCGTCTTTGGCTCATTGTGCCGTCGCACAGAGGAACGGCACTCGAGCCGTGTTGCCACTGGGCTCTGCCCGCTCGGATTTGGCGAGGTGGGGAGGAGGCAGTGGCAGCGCGGGGTGGGGAGGAGGAGGCGAGGGCGAAGCGGAGGAGCGAGGTGGGGGAGAAGGAGGCGGCGACGCGGGGTTGGGAGGAGGGGGTGGCGGTGGAGCGGAGGAGTGGGGGAGGAGGAGGTGGCAGCACAGGCTGGGGAGGAGGAGGCGAGGGCGGAGCGGAGAAGTGGGGGGAGGAGGAGGCGGCAGTGCGGCGTGGGGAAGAGGAGCGGTGGAGCAGAGGAGTGGGGAAGGAGGCGGCGGCGGCGTGGGGTGGGGAGGAAGAGGCGAGAGCGGAGCGGAGGAGTGGGAGGTGGGAGGTAGCGGCGCGGGGTGGGGGGGGGGGGAGAGCAGCGTCTCGGGCGGAAGTTTTGCGAGGTGGGGGGAGATCAGAGAGAGGAGAGCGGGAGGAGGCCCGCGCGTCGGCAAGTTTTTTTTAAAAACGGACAGCGAAGAGGAGAACGCACCAACCACCAACTCCTTTTTAAGGAGTAAAGATGATATTTGTTAATTGTGACACACTGATTCATAGTCGTAGTAATATGTATTTGAAAATTTTTCCTAAAGTAATGAACATTTGAATTGTCAATTATTAAAAATAAGGAGGTTTTTGGTTGATATAAAAAGCCTCTTTTGGATAGGTGATTAGACTTTTACTGACAACTCATCGAAACTTTTGTAATATCGTATAAGGCCCCGTTTGGCACAGCTCCACCACCAGCTCCTTGGAGCTGTTTGGAGCTGTTTTGTGCCAAACGGGGTAAAGCAAAATAGCTCCACCCAAGGAGCTCCTTAAAATCTGCTGAGACAAAAATAGCTCCACCCAAGGAGCTGAAAAAAGTAGCTTCACTTGGCTCCACTTGTGAAGCCAAAAAAAACAGCTCCACTTGTGAAGAGGAGCCCTGCCAAACAGGGCCTAAGATATTTGTTATTGTATCTTACTTTTCTTTTCATCTATGGACATTTAAATGTGTGTTCAATTTTAAAGCTATTATGGTTGTTCACTTTTCCTTATGTCTTGTGTATATAAATTTATTCATGCTACTGTTTATTAGCTTTACTTATCTCGCGTCCCGCCCAGACCACAGATGTCACCTGACACCTGCTCATCGCCCTTGAGTAGTACAGTACTCTACTCTGTAGATACTACTGTAGAGGAAACTGAGGACGATGAATGGGCATGTACACATTGCTGGCACGCGCGTGCGCTCGGGTCGCACGTGCGTGGCACACTGTGCACTGCGCAGGGCGCGAGGCGCGAGCACGGCGGGGACGGGAGTTCCACGTGGATGGGTGTGGCCGTGCGACCGGTCGGATCGGCGGCTGCGTGCGCGATACGTGGACGTCGGACGGGCGCTCGGGCAATTTTCAGGCGCCGATCGTGCTGTGGCTGTAGCTATGTAGACCGTGGGGCGGGAGGTGTGCCGTGCACCTGCCTGCTGTGCCCTGCGGGGCGGGCGGGTGCTGCGCGTTGCAGCCCAACCTTGCAAAACAACCACATTAGTACATTACGATGTACCCTGGATCTAAAATTGCATAGTTGCTCTTATCCTTTGTGCAGCAACGACTCGTGCACCAATCACCATTCACCAGCAGCGTCCCGGCCTACGTCGCTCATCTGTGAATTATCTGCAGAGTTGCAATCAGCAACTGGCTAGCAATTCCACGCGACATCGATGTCTGGGACCTACATGGCCACGTGCGTACATGAGCGTGAGAGCTATTGTCGCATCTCAAACTAGTCAGAAGTAGAGAACGGGTAAAACCTGATCACCTGAGTCGAGGAAACTTCTCCCATATCAATTGGGTGGTACGAGGCCATTTTGATGGTTCCTTCCTTCGTAAATGTATAATGTTTTGGAAAATGTTACAAGACTTTCTGACCTTGCAAGAAAAAACATGGCTTTCTGATTTTTGTTGTTTGCTCTCTTCAAAATTCCCCATTATATTTGCTCTGAGCCAACCAAGGCATCATCAACCCCAAAATAAAAGACTGCTCACAAGCCACAATAAAACGCCGCGTCCTAGAGAGGAATATTATGTCCCCTGGTGAACTCATCTATTATGTCAGTTCAACACGTACGATCGTCAGCACCCA
Source organism: Dendrocalamus latiflorus (assembly GCA_017311315.1). Classification (NCBI taxonomy): domain Eukaryota; kingdom Viridiplantae; phylum Streptophyta; class Magnoliopsida; order Poales; family Poaceae; genus Dendrocalamus; species Dendrocalamus latiflorus. The sequence continues at coordinate 17,703,469 of CM029665.1, read as the reverse complement.
TGCATGCATGTACGTGCATCGCTTGTGCACTTTATATGGATAGATACCAATATATAATGTCTTACTTCAGGTTTAAGTGGGAGTAACAGTTGTGTTCGACCGCTACAATGTTCTCAGGAAGCAAATGCTTTTGGAAGCTTTCGGCCCACCTGCCAAGTACATGACGTCTATGCCAAGTCTGCGTCGGCGTCGGCGTCGGGGGGAGGGGGGGGCTGGGAGAGGCACATGGCCAGCAGCGTCACGGCTGAGGCTGGCCATCCCACAGCAACACCACCGTGCATGTAACGCCCCTGTTTTCAGGGTCGCGTACGGATACGGCATTCCGTAACTATTCACGCATGAACAGTTATGGAGTGTCGCGCAAGAGTATACCATTGCATGCTTACAACAAAAGTCCAGCATATATTTCATATAAGGATTACTATCCAGGTTTTTGACAGCGGGGCGTGCAAGCCCAAAGTATAATTACATTACAAAAGACTTCCAGAATCCGCTTCGAGCGTGGCGAAGACCTAAAGCCACGGGTCCTCGTCGACGAAGAAATCCTCAGGGACATCCTCGACGGGGAGACCTTCACCAGAGTCTTGATCCTCTAAAGAGTGGATTAAGCAAGCCGTGAGCCAAACAATGGGCTCAGCAAGTCCCAAAGGGACTCTATCTTACTACATGCACGGAACATCAAAGGAAGGGAATATACTGGTTTATTAACTTTGGTGGATGCAGTTTTATTTGCAATCATTTTAATAAGACGGACTCAAAACTTACTTCTTAAGAACTCAGGGGTTTTTCACGAAGAGTTAATTAACCAACTAATCAAGTTAAAACATGTACAAAACTACTTAAGCTTTGCTGCTGGAATCACCCAAGTGACACAGCTCCATTAACCGGGAGCACGGCATATTCGAATACCATTTATTTGACTCTGCAGAGTTTGCTCAGCTTTACCCACACGATCCCTTAACTCCCGCTAAAGAGTTAAGAAAGCCAGGTCGTTTCACTGCTCAATCCTCTATATAGGCTCTACCCGGTAGCATCACTCAGTCACGGCCAAACACAAACAAAAAAACTTCTCCCTGCCGTTTTAAGTGTCTACTACCATTGTTAGGTACCCAGCGGCATACCTAACTCCCCGGCATCCTGTCATCTCATCCTGTAGAGTTTCAATCGAATTGAGCAGCTACTAGACCAGTGTTGACAAGTCAACTCCTGTGGTTGAGCGATCACTGTGACATTTGCTCAGCGCAAGGGTTTCAGTCCTTATATTTTCACATGGTCCGCAACCTCGCCAGGCCCGCGACCCAACCTAAGGTAAGCGGTGGGCGTAGACCGTCTCGCGGTTTCCCACTCACCCTTACCCTACTCCAAACCTAAGGTAAGCGGTGGGCGTAGACCGTCTCGCGGTTTCCCCACTCACCCTTACCCTACCTTGTGCACGCCGGCACTCTCCGCTCTAAGATACGGTGTCCCATACCACCCTACCTTAGAGTCGGGTTTTCCAAATTCTATTGGTCCACAGCCACAACCTTATTAGTGTAAGACTTTGCATGATAATATTAATATCCTACAATTATCTAGAATAACAGATAATTAATTCTAGGGTTTCAAGGGCATGGCTACAAGTTAAACATGGCATTTATCGGTGGTAGGTCTAACTATATCACATGTCATTCTAAACATTTTATTTTATTTTAAACTAATATTTCACAACTAGCATAATGCAAATAGCATATTAGCATAATTAAATCACATGGGTTGCAATATGATCAAAGGATTTGGGACTTGCCGTCAATCCGGACTATTTCAGCTAGCTCGAACGAAGAACCTTCTGGCTCCTGAGATTGCACCTGGGCTTCCGGGATCTCCGTCACTAGCGCAAACAAATAAAATAATTAAATCCAGCTTGCAACTAATCAAGAGAGGAAAAATTAAACTAATTAAAAAGGAATAAAATGCATAAATCCTTCAAATGGAATTTTAGGAATTTATTGGGAATTATTCTGTGGAAATGGAAGCCAACAATGGGTTCCGAATATTATTTGGAGCAAAGTGGTGAAATTTGGGAATTTTTGGGATTTTCTGTGATTTTCTAGGATTTATTTGGATTTTTTGGGATTTTAGAAATTGGAAAAGTCTCTGAAAATCGGTGAACAGTAGAAGGGCCGGCCCGAGCTACAGTGCGGCCTGGCCCGGAGAGCGGCTCGCGCGGCCGAAGGCCAGCGTGGCCCGATTGCGCGTGCGCGCGCGGAACGGAGCGGGCCGAGGGAGGCGGCCCAGCAGCGCGCGCGCCCGAGCGGGTCGGATGGCCGCCGCGTGGACGGCGCGAGCGGCGGGGGTGCTGGGCGGATCGAAGGCCCGGATGAAACAGGCGGAGATCGGACGGCGGCGAAGCGGGGACGAGGGCGAAGCGGTACGGGAGATCGGGCGGACGAAATTAGATGGCAACGGGGAGACGGACGGCGGAGGGGAGGCCACGTCGCGGGGAGGAGTCGTCTTCCTCCTCCAGCCGCTACAGTAACCCCGCGGCGAGGTTACGGTGGCGACGGCGGCCTGGGCGCTAGGGGACTCGTCGGCGACCATCGAGGGCACCGGCGGGTGCGGCTTCGAGAGGGGAACCCATTTTGGGCAGCGGGGAGGCGAGGGGATCAGCGGAGAGGACGGGAGGTAGAAGGGGGTAGTTCGGGTGTTTGGAGGCGAGGGAGGTCATCGGCGGCAAGGGAGCTCCAACGGCCGCGGTCACACGGGAAGGAGGCCAGGGGGCTCACATTGGCGGCGGAGATGGGAGCTGGGGAGCTGCGGAGCGTGCTGGCCACGGAGAGGTGGTTGCGGCCGGAAGGGGGTCTCGACGGCGGCGCTCCACGGGGCTTCACCTGTCCAGAGGAGGGCGGCAAAGGAGTTAGGGGAGGGTGGAGATACTCCAGGCGAATGCAATTGAAGAATGGGTGAGGGAAGGGGGAGATTGGCTCCCAGGGGCCACCGGCGCAGGGGACGGCGAAGGCGGAGTCACGGGCGGCGGGGCTCCAATCGGCGGCTCCGGGAGAGGCTCTGGAGCGGTGGGAGGCAAATGGGAGGGGTGGAGAAGCTGGGGAACCAAGAGAGCGAACGGGAGAGGGGGAGGGGGTTTTTATACCCGTGCGGAGGGGGAGCGAGGCGTGGAGGAGAAGGCAAGGGCTCGGGCTCCGGGGCGACAGGGAGTGACGGGAGTGGGTGAGCGTCTCCTCCGCAGGACGGGCGGTGACCGGGGTTGACGCGCGGCGCTGTAGCGGCGTAAAGGCGAGGAGACGGGAGCAGGTAGCTGCGCAGGGGCGGAGGCGCGTCCGCGCGCGGGGAAGGGAGGAGGTGGTGACCGCCAGGTGGGGTCGGGGCAAAGGCGGGCGACGTGGCGCGAGGACTGCCACTCCCTTCGGACCGAGGCGGTCGGGGCGGCGGAGGCTGTCCGAGGCCGGGGCGCAGCCGCGGCCCAGGCGCGGCGCGGGCGCAGCGCGCGGTGCACGCGCGTGCGCGGGGAGAAAGCGGGGAGGGAGCGCAGGTGCCAGCGAGAGAAGGGGAACGGGGCGGCGCCGCAGAGAGGAGAAGGCGGGAGCGAGCGGGAGGCGGGGCAGAAGGCGCTAGCGGGGAGGGGCGCGAGCGCCGGGAAAGAGGAAGGCGGAAAACGGCGGGGCGCCAACGAAGAGGGGAGGTGCCCTGCCGAAAAGGGAAAGCGGCGGCGGGGAAGACTTTCCCAAAAAGGAAAGTTTTCAGAAAACACTTAAAAATGCAATAAAAAGCATAGATATTTTTGGTTTGAATTTTCAGGGGCTTTTCAGTGCACTCCAGGGACCGCCACACGAGAGGCAACGACGGATCCCTGACCCTGCCAATCCTTCGATGTGGTCGATGCACCACAACGTTCGGTGCGGTGAAATGCAAACCTCAAACTGTTCAACCAAGAGTGAGTGGCTCGTTCGTACGGGGCGTTCTGGCGCTGATATCAAAATAACCGCTTTTACCAGCAGTCTCATCTCGAAACAGTACAAAATAAATCTAAGCTCCGGTTTAAAATCCACTTAGAGCGTAACAGGCGTGCACCTGCCTGCGGGGTGGGCGGGTGTTGCGCGTTTCAGGCCAACCTTGCAAAACAACCACTCTTACGATGTACCCTGGATCTAAAATTGCATAGTTGCTCTTATCCTTTGTGCAGCAACGACTCGTGCACCAATCACCATTCACCAGCAGCGTCACGGCCTACGTCGCTCACCTGTGAATTATCTGCAGAGTTCCAAACAGCAACTGGCTAGCAATTTCACGCGACATCGATGTCTAGAATCGAGTTTTTGGGTGTTTTGGCGTTTTTCGGACCCAAATTTATAAGAATAGCGATCGTTATATAGTATTTACAAAAATATCCTATTTACCACATGGCCACCACACGCAGGCATGCAGCCCCATGGGGGCGACACATGCGCTTGGTAATTAGTGCTAATATAATTATAATTAGAGATTTTATTTAGGCGCACTACTTGTTTGATTTTTTAGATATAATAAATAAGCTTAAAAAATACAAAATTTTATGTGGAGTCTCCTAACGCAGCGTACTTGCTTGTGTTTTTTTGTAGTTTTATTCGTGATGAATTTTACTCAAGAATTCATTTAATTAGCCTATTTGTAGGAATATTTTAATGTAGCAAATGAGCTCCAAAAATTACGAATTTATTTTTTTTAAGGATCCTTGCGTAGTAGACTTGATTGTATAATTTTTTTCAGAGTTTACGCATTTTAAATTGTCTAAAACGCGTCGCTTATGTCGCCCCGCCATTTCAGGTAGCCATTTGAGTTAGGGTTTCATGGTTATTTTTTTCAATTACGCAAGGAATAGACAACCCCAAAACTATTACTTTGTGCGTTACATAAATATTTCCTACATGAATTTTTCAAGTTTTGTCAACCTCGCTACTACTACGGTACATAGCGACATAAGCATCCAGACCATGTACGAACACAAACCTTTAGGAGATACGAAAAATATGACGGATAGGACTAAGGGCTACTACGGAATTGCCTAATTTACTGCGTGGACTGGAGCTATTTGCCCTTCCTTCTGAGTTTGGTGTTGTAGTCCTCGCCGGCTGCCTTGGCCTTAGTTACCCTTTCGCGCTCCTCCTCATGAGCCTTGCACCCTCTACACCTAGATGCCTTCAGATGAGCTTGCATCTCCCACCGAATATGCTCACCGTCTCTTCATTGCGCCACTGCTCCTCCCTCCTCTCGTGGTCTGTCTTGGCATCCCACTCCTCACAGGCGAGACTCCACTGATCGTATGGATGGATCTCTTGTGATCCATTTGTGGAACATGTATATCAGATCCGAAGACTACGGATAGAGTGGAGAGATAGTTATTACGTGCTTTCAAAGATAAATACAAGGGGAATATATTGTATCTATCCTTACCGGCTAACGGTACCGCCCCGTGTCCCAACGCTGGCCAGGGCAGTCCTAGGCGTAGTTAGGGCAACCCCAATAACGCATTCTCAGACTCAGCTGCTGCTTGAACTTGAAAAACTTGTACGTGTCCACGCATCAGCAGAGGGGCAACATCTCCCCCTCGGGCGAGTCTTGCGGCGAATGCTCGGTGGGAATGTCCTAGTGCAAGCTGGAGCTACGGGGGGCGTCGTTGCGGGAGGTGGCCTCTTTGCACTCTTGCTTTGCTCATCGCATACTGCAGTAGCCCTTGCTAGTTGCCTGATCTCCTCCCATTGGTTCTTCATGTGAGCTAGGTTGCATTGTAGTCTTCTTATAGGAAAGGCCACCACGGAAAGGGTAGTACTTGTACGTCAAGGTGGCACAACGTACACGGTTGGAGTCCAATTGGGTTGATGCAAATTTGCGTCTATGAGGTAGTGACCTGAGGAGGAACCTTGCTGTAACGTGTACCATGTCGCTGCATTGCCTCATTGGGTCATATCATTGCACAAAACTACTTGCGTACGGAATTCACGTACACCATCGGCCTCCTGTAAATGGCCACCTCAAGCTGGGAGGCAATCTGCATGTACTAACTCCATGCTACACTTTCATTCACCTTGACGAGCTCCTACACACCATTCGTGTAGGTGATCCCCTCAACTGCAAGTGTCTATGTCGTTGCCTCCATTGTGAACTCCCTCCGGATGCAGCTTTGAAGTTTGTAATATTTATCACATCGAGCACCTCTGCTTGGACCACCTTGTACTGTCATCTTGATAGGTCCAACCCATTGGGTGGTGCCTGTATGAGACCATCGCCATAAAACACTAATAAGTCCTGCATGCTCAACATTACCTGAAGCCACAATAACCTAGTTCGCAGTATGCGTTAGAACAAATAATTATGACAAACAACATGCTACTGATCGATTACACATATGTAATTACATGCAAATAATTCATTAATTACCAACAATTTGATTACTCCTCTAAAAATTATTTATGAGCAGTTCATTACTGACATCCATCATTACCACTTAATTACCTACCACTAACTCATTACTTTACCTTAACTAATTGGCACTAAACTAATTATGATTAATTAATCATCACTAAATTAATTATGACTAATTAATTCCCATAAAGTATCATGCACTAATAAATTACAGATACCATACGTACGACTGTATTATAAACAGTATAAAACTATGGCTAATTTACTATAACCTACTTACTTCATAATACAAGCTACATTAATTATAACTAACTGATTAACATTGATTAACTATGACTAGGGATAACAACGAAGGTATGTGAGAAAAAAATACCTGCCCTTCGGGGGAAGCACTCGACACTGCTACGATCGTGATGACTGCTCACATATTTACTCATCAAAAAATCTTAATTATGTTATGATCTCTTAATTCTTAGCGACGAGCATGATAACGAGAAGTGAAACACAGTTGAGATGTGCAATGGACGACTGCGAGATCTCGATATCTACAGCCATGCGTAAAGGGAACCCGCTGTGTTGCCACCAAGAATTCCGGAGTCGTTGTCGACGCACACCAAAAAATGTAGGCAAGGGGGGATAGCATGGACGAGGTGACATATGTACGGAGGAGGGAAGTCAGGCACTGCAAAAGATGGCCACCGCACGGTGGCCGTGCAGATTACGAATTAAGGGATGAATTAAATAAGCACTGCATGTCGCTAATTATGATTAAGTTAACATGAATTAACATAGAAAATTTGGAGTGCATAAAATTCTTAAAAAATTACACAATTAGGTCGACTATGTCAGGAGGCTCCACAAAAAAATTGTAATTTTTTGAGCCCATTTGCTATATGCAGCAATCCTTACAAATAACATATTTAAATGAATTCTTGGGGAAATTCATAATGGATAAAATTACAAACAAATTACACAAGTAAGTGCCATACGTCGGGAGGCTCTATATAAAATTTCATAATTTTTGAGCTCATTTATTATATCTAAAAAATCGAATAAACAATATACCTAAATGAAATCCCTAATTATAATTATATTAGTATTAATTACCCTACCTAATCAGCCACCGCACAGTGGCTGTGTGGTAGAGGAGGCCACCGCACAGTGGCCGGGCTTCAGGATGATGGCTGTGCAGTCAAGGGACGCCGCACAATGACCGTGTGAGCTTGCACATGTGTCGTCCCCAAGGCTGCCACACGGTGTCCGTGCAGTAGATGCATTGTTTTTGTAATTTTCACACTACGACCACTGTCCTTATAAATACAAGTCCGAAAAACGCCAAATCCATCGAAAACTCGTGCGGAACCTACATGGCCACGTACGTACATGAGCGCTGAGAGCTATTGTCACGTCTCAAACTAGTCAGAAGTAAAGAACGGGTAAAACCTGATGACCGGAGTCAAGAAAACTTCTCCCATGTTAATTGGGTGGTACGAGACCATTTTGCGGCTCCCTCCTTCCGTAATTGTATAATGTTTTAGAAAATATACAGTAATACTATTTACATCGATCATATAATAATGGTATCATTAGATTAGTCATAAAAAATATCTTCATAATATGATTATTTGATATATTTTATGAACAAATTTATATAAAATTAGTGATCAAAGTTATATATTAGGAGGTGTTTGATTTGGTGGATAGAACCATTCTATCCCAGACGATGCCTCGCCCCCTTATTTGGTTCGGTGGATAGAATTATTCTATCTCGGATGAGATAGTTCTACTTAGGTGGTTTGGTGGTGAATATTCTGCTCAGGTACTATATCATGTTGTTCGGCCAAATCGAGCGAACCACGTCGTCCCAGACGAGATGATCCCATCTACCTTGGTACCACGAACCAAACACCTCCTTAGAGACTGTGTCAATGTTTAGAATATTATACATTTAAGAGGAGAGAGAGAGAGAGAGTACACCCTCTCTGGCACTGTTGTCTCTCGCCATCGTCGGCTTCGGGCTTGAGTTCACCGGTTAGGGTTAGAGTCCATCAAGGCCCCAAGCTAAGAGGGGGAAGGGCAGTGAAGCATGGCGGTGGGCCAGCAGCAGAGGTGGTACGGTTAGGCTGCATGACTCCACCTCAACCTTGGGATGGAGGAGGACGGTGGCGACGGCAGGCGTGATGTAGCTACAATGATATTTGTGTGAAAAGTTTGTGAGCAGTGCCTGAAGACTGGAATCCTAGAAGATACCAACGAATGTATGGCATAGTATCATACGTTGTACGATGAGATTTAAACGGTTGCATGGGTGTATGGAACTATGGAAGGTGAAGGCTCGCTCCAAACAGTCTCAGTTTCTGGGTTTTTTTTTAGTTTTTGGCTTATTTAAGTCAGAAGCTACTTGAAACGCAACGATTTTTAATTTCAGCTTATTTTGACTTTTTTTTTGTCTTTTTACCTTTTCTTTTTTCCCCCTATTTCTTTGCATTGTCCTATAACGATTTTTTATTATTTTCTCTTATTTATCAGAAAAAGCTAACAGCCGCTATAATATAATTTTAGCCAAAAATCACAGCCATAAGCTAGTTAGAGTAGAGCCGAAATTGTGTTTTACAGTATACTCGTGCAATAGTACTACTATGGGATGTAATTACACATGGTGTCTAGTGAATATACTACCTACGTTCTCTGATATAAGTCCGGTGTACTCATTGACGAAGAAAGCAGTAAATTTAAAAAGAGTTAATATCATTAGACCATCTATATCTCTATTAAATATCAAACTATAATTACGTAACTATTTTTTTATTAAAGCAGGGGTATATAGTGGAAATAATACAACTACATTTGGATTTCCTCATGGACTTAGGACGCCATTTCCCAAGAAATGAGAATTATATTGCGGACCGGAAGGAGTACTATGTATTAATGATGGTTACGCATAGAAATGTCATATACCCCATTATTTTGGATTGTAGCTGGTAGGTCTGATGAATAGTACCAACTGATACAAGTAGAAGCAAAAAGTCGGCTAAAAAGCCAAAAAGAATAGGGCCATATATAGTTTGCTGTAGAATATCATAAGGAGATGGTCCACTGTCTATTGTATATATAATATAGTCCCACAACCCCATTGTCTTTGTTGGTATAATTTTAATTCTATTTTGATTAAAATTGAACATCGACCATGTCAAGACGTATACCTCTAAGATTTGGAGGCGCGAATGTTTCATGCTTTATTCATCAGTCCACTGAACAATAAGGATTTTCCAAACTAATTAAGAAAAGGAAGATTAGGAAAATTGTTGTGGTTACGTTCCAAACAGTGGTTAATAGAACTATGAAAAGACCACAGATGCGCTAACCAGAGCCTGAGACATAGTAGGGAGCAATATAGAGGGTATATACAATGTCAATGTTGTTATCTGGACCTTTTCTTACAAAAAAAATGAGTTCTTTCCCCATGACGCCCTATGGGCTATACTTATAGCCATGTGGAGGTTTTTACACAAATGCCCTCATTGGGTCTATAACTGTAAGGGCAAATATGTTCTTTTCTTGGCATAACCATTTTAGGTTTGCCACATAATTACACATACAATGGACCTTTGATGCAATGGGCCTATTAGGCCAAGGTGGGGGCCACTCCCTAATAGTAGTCTCTCATGGTCAAGGACTTTGTGATCGGTAGGCCAAAACCATGTTGCTTGCTTCTTGGCTCCCTCCATCCCTTTGGCCACTTGGTTTATTGCCTGGTGGGTTTGCCTGCTCTATTCTGATTGCTGTCGTTGGCGCTTGCCTGGAATATTTTGTGCCATACACATGGCGTCGTGTCAACACTCTTAGTCGGTTGATGGTGACCGATGAGTTCCTCGACAAGCTTAGAGATGATAGGAAGGTCTCTGACAGTGAGCTTGTTCACTGGCTGGCGGCCGATGAAGTCATCGCACGACCATAGGACGGTGAGACACTTGTCTTCACTATATACTTCGACACCAGGCTTCGCATCCCTGCCACACACTTTTTAGGTAAAGTACTCCGCACGTATGACTTGGAGCTCCCACAGCTTACGACGAATGCCATCGTGCACCTTGCAATTTTCTCCTGGGTGGCCCGGCCAAAGGTCACCATTCCCAGTAGGCCGCTCTTCTTTTCTCTACATGACGTGTGGTGCTAGCTGAAGTGGGTGGGTGATGGACAATACTCGAACCTGGCCAGCATGGATTTTTTAGGTTCGGTCTAGTTGCTCGAAGGACTTCCCTTCGAACTCGACATGGATGAAGTGAGAGTTGAATTGGCTCCGAAGGTGATACGACACCATCAAGCCAAGGAGTAGCCTTCGCTGGATCGGGCGTATTTATGGATTTCATTCCCTCAACACTCACAAAGCTTGATTAGGACAACAAGGTGCACGCGAGGAGGCTTTATGTGCTCGCGTGGTGCATGAACATGCGATCTCGCGGAGGAGTTTCGTATGCTTTGTGTGTCCCCTGGGCCATTGTTGGGAGTTAAATATTGGGTCCGCTTGGGAGTATGTCATCTGCACCCCCTGACGTAGATGCAGAGGCATGTTGATCTTGGTAAGTTATTTGGCTTTGTATCATGTATCTATGTTGTTTGGCCCTTCGGTTCTATGGGACACTGATGCCTATTAGTTGTACGCATTGTAGTGTTGTTAATGGAGGAGGCTGAGAGGGCTACGGCCGTGTTTCTAGGGCTTTACATCCTAAATGAGCACAGCCTTTAAGCCACCATGACGTCGAACGGGCCACACATTAACTGCATCTGTGAGGCCCTTGGACTCCCTGTGCCCGATCATTCTATTCCTGCTGCTAGTGGCGGTCGGTCTATCTTGTGGCTCACATGGAAGTGATGGCAAGGATGGTGGCAGCCACGATGACCCCAATGGGTGCGAAGACTCACCTTCACCCATCGCCATCATTCCTCTATAGTCACGCTCCCCTGGCTCCACTTGACCTCGAGGCAAGCCTAGAGGAACTCAGCAGTGGCGAGGATGTTGCGGTAGAGGAGGGTGATGGAGATGGTGTGGAGAGTGGTGACGAAGGGCGCCATGCAATGACCCTAAAGCATGCATGGAGGGCAATGACGAAGGCATTACCGTGGAGGCCATTCTACCTCCTGTGATTCCTTCGGGATTAGTTGCAAAGCCCACATCATCTGCTTCGCTAGGCCACCTTACGAAGTGTGCTCTATTGCTTTCTTCCTTGGTGGCCCCCCGAGATAGGGTATCAGACTGCTCTAGACATGTGGGAGGAAGATTCAAGCTCTAAAGCTGGCATGCCCCCAACCCCTATAGGTGTCACCATGTACTCTATGCTAATGTCATCTCCTGTGCGAACCCGTGCGCGCATCAAAGACAATACCCCCGTCTGTGCCCCTGGTGGGCCCACCGCACGTTTGAGCTCTTCCTTTGGTTCCGAGGGCTTCGTGAAGCTATCTCCGATATGCTCCCTCATGTTGTCGCCCCTTAATAGTGTTCCCTCCTTCTCTAATAGTGAGAGCGCATGCATACAACGATGAGGTCCCTTAGGGAGGGATACCTCATGAAGTGCTACGACAGAGGTGGCGGGCACGGAGGCACGTCACTATCATTCATGGACTTCATCCCCCACCCAAAGGGTACCGCAATCGTGTGGTATGAAGCACCTCTTCGGTGCTCTCAAAGCCTGTGAGGCGAAGGTACGCTGCACTATAGCGTATTTTCTTCTATGCGTATTTTGTATTTGTAAGGTGTACTTAACTACATCACCTTTTTTGGTCCAGATGGTGGCTTTGTCATGGGCGCTGCATGCAGCCACCCATCATGAACTTAGGGCCGCCCAGGCAGAGGTCGTTGCTGCTCAGAAGGCCGAGGAGGATGCCTCAACTCTTGCCGCAGAGTGGGCAGAATGCATTCAATTCCTCGAGATGGAGGGGGCAAAGGCTATCCCTAACATGAAGGCCATCGTGATGTAGGCTAGTGCCTGGGTGGTGGAGGAGAGGAACAAATTTCTTACAGAAAATTGCGGTTCTCAAGTAGGAGAAGGGTCGCCTGGCATCTGAGGTGGCGGAGGGTCATCGCCTCCATGACCAATCCATTGTTTTCGCCTGGGAACCCATGGAAGCTCTAGAGGTGACATTGACAGAGCTGGCAGTCTTGGTTCCCCTAGGGTCGCACATGCCAGAGGACCTCGTAAGCAGCATTCATCATATCCGCAACGCATTGGTGCTTTCCCTGAATGCTGCCCAAGCCTACAACAACCACTACTCGTAGGTGACCACGTAGATACTCCTTGGGATGCTCCATACACATGGATGTGGCCACATGGGTAGGATAGCAGATCCCCTACTTGATCTTCCCCATGAAATATCAACGATGCTCAGTGCCCTTCATGTGATGCGGAAGTCCATTCGTGCCTTCCGTGAGCACATATGGGGGTACCTTGGTGAGTTAGCGGTGAAGATATCACTGCAGCAAACCCTGGGTGGACCGATAGATCTGGGAGCATGGCTTGGTGGAGTATGGTGATGAACCACTCTAGGCACGGTAGCCACGGAAGCCTAGGCCAAGGATCGACAGGTGTGAAGTTGTCGAACCCTTCCTTCATGCCAACTTTGGCACATAGGCTATAGGGCACTACCTGTCGTAGGGGTGGCCCCCACCTAAACCCAGCAGGCCTGGTAGCAGATTATAAGGCCCAGAATAGGCTATGTGTAATGACATAACTGCCCCCAGAGGGGATAACCAGATGTAAGGGTATAACTGTAAAACCACTCCTCATGTATATATATATATATGAGTAAGCCATGGGGAGGACCCAGGCCATTACACTTATCTTCATCACTCTCCACTACCATCTCTCTCCCTGTTTGGTCTGTAGCCACAACAGTTGGCGCCGTCCGTGGGGAGGACGGAGACAAGCCTGAAGACCGAAGGAAAAAGATGGCACCGAAAAAAGCTTCACCAGCGGCGGCGAAGGGAAAGAAGGCGGATGGGTCGGAGCAGCGCGTGAACACCAGGGCTTCGGTGTCGGCCGCCGAAGGAGTTGGCGGCGGCGTGCGCGCCGTGGTCGCGGGCGTCGACGCCCGCGCGGCAACGACGGACCCCACCAGCGCCGCTACGACGACATCCAACCCCGTCGCCGGCACTGCAGCGGTAGCCCCCGCCACCCTTGCCGCTAGCGCGGATCCGACGGCCGGGGGTAGCCGCAACGAACCATCCGGCGGATCTGGAGGTCGTGAGACGATGGTCCCTGCACCGGCCCGTCCACTGGGCGTTCCGGCGGCCCCAACGACACCTGCGGTGGAAAGCGCCCTACTAGCAGCCCTCAACGCGTTCCAGCGGGAACTAGGGGACCTTCGCGGAGCCGTCCGAGATATACAAGAGGCTCGGAGCCAGCAGGTCGTGCCAGTAGTCGCGCCCGAGCCCACGCCAGAGAAGGTGGACAGTCGCGAAGCCCCCACGTCTAGCCGTGTCCCGCTGAGACGCGTAGATCCGGAATCCCCGCTTTCGGCGGGGCTGTAGCAGGCGGCGTGGCCCGAAGACTTCAAGTTCCCTCGCATCACCGACCCGTACAAAGGCGACACGGATCCTTGCGAGTTCGCGCGCATGTACGAAACCGCGATCGAGGCCGCGGGCGGAGACGACACCACGAAGGCGAAGGGACCCCCCCTCGCACTGCACGGAGTGGCGCTCTCTTGGTTTTTTACCATAGAGCCGGGCTCCATCTACGCGTGGGAGCAGCTTCGCGACCGGCTTCGTAGCAACTTTCAAGGACATCATGTCGAGCGAATCGCTGCGGACCAACTCTTCGTCGTGAAGCAAGGACTCTCGGAGACGCTCCGGGGCTACTTCAAGCGCTTCGCCAAGATTCGTGGCCAGGTACACGATGTTAATGAAGCCACAGTCGTTAATGCAGCCATACAGGGCCTTCGCCCGGGCCCGATGGCCGAATACAACGCGCGGAGGCCAATCACGATAGTTGCCAAGCTCTTCGACAAAATGGACGAGTATGCGCGGGCGGAGGAGGATGCGCGAAGACGCAGCATCACCGCCCTCGGCCTCGCCCATGAGGAGCGCCCCCCGCGCGAGGTCGGGACGGGTGGTCCCCCCTCGAAGCCAGGCCGTAGCCGAAAGCCCCGAGGAGGCCCTCCCCGAGGCAGTGAGGCCGAGGTACAGGAAGGCTCTTCACGGTGCAGGCCTAAACCTCGGCGCCGCCAGCGCCGGTCGCAGGCGGCCCATCACGTCCTCGCCACCGAGAGCGCCCGCCAAGGACCCGACCCCGTCTCACGGAGGGGAGACCGGGGATCGGAGGGCGGATTAGACTACGGCAGCCAACCCCACGCAGAGCAGGAGCTCCTACACTATGGCAAGTGGTGCGAGGTACACGGCTACGGCGATCATTACACAAGGGCATGCATCGCGGTGATGGAGCTGCGGAGGGTGACGGCCGGATCTCGGACTCCGCCTCCTCGGCCCCCCGCCGAAGCCCATGTGGGGCACCCAGGGGGTAGCCCCATGCGGGCCACCGCAACGGAGGGCGCGCAGCATCACACCGTCAACGTCATCACCGGAGGCTCCTCTTCAAAAGCCCCCGGGGAGCAGCCGCAACTGTGGATGCCGCCCCGCAACATCACCTTCGACTTGAACGACGCCAGGGGCATGGAGTACCCTCACCAAGACCCTCTAGTCATCCAGGCCCACATAGCATGCTGCGAAGTCAGGCGCGTCCTTGTCGACGGGGGAAGCTCCGCGAACATCTTATTCGCAGAAGCCCTCGACCGCATGGCAATCCCCCGAAGCCGGCTGGAGCAACCAGGAGCTCCACTTCAAGGCTTCGGGGGTCAACCGCTGCAGGCCCTGGGGCACGTGTCCCTTCCTGTCACTTTCCGTCAGGAAGGCAACAAAGGTAACATCCGGACCGAGCATGTCACCTTCGATGTCGTGGATATCCCGCACCCCTACAACGCCATACTAGGGCGACCCGCCATCAACTCTTTCGAGGCAATCCCGCACCACGCCTTTTTGTGTGTAAATCTCCCGGGCCCGGAGGGTGTCATCACCATCTTCGGCGACCAGGACCTAGCCAGACATGCCGAAGGCGGCAGCCGCGTCTCGCATCGCCTGGTGCATGCCCTCTTCGGCGCGCCTGGTGATGGGCCCTCCGCTCCTGGGTGGACGCCCAAGCCTCGGACCGAAGGCGGCGTCAAGAAGGTGTCGCTCCAGGCGGAGGGGCAGTTTGTGTCCATTGGCGAGGGGCTCCCACCGGGGGTCGAACGGGAGCTGCTCCGAGTGCTCCAGAACAACGTGGACATCTTCGCATGGTCCCTGGAGGACATCAAGGGCGTGGACCGCGTGGTAATCCAGCATCGTTTGGCGGTCCGCCCTGACGCCAAGCCGGTCAAGCAAAGGCTCCGGCGTATGTCGATGGATCGGCAGCAGGCGGCCAAAGCGGAGGTGGCGAAGCTTCTTCGCGCCGGGGTCATCCGCGAGGTCCACCATCCAGAATGGCTCGCTAACCCGGTGCTAGTCAAAAAGGCCAGCGGGGCCTGGCGCATGTGCATCAACTTCACGGCACTCAACAAGGCGTGCCCGAAGGACAACTACCCCTTGCCGCGCATTGATCAGCTGGTTGACGCCACTGCCGGGTGCGAACTCATGAGTTTCCTGGACGCCTATTCCGGTTACCACCAGGTATACATGGCCGAAGACGACGAGGAGAAGACCAGTTTCATCACACCACTTGGGACGTTCTGGTTCGTCAGAATGCCCTTTGGCTTGAAGAACGCAGGCGCTACCTTCACCCGCCTCGTCGCCATTGCCCTGGCCGCCCAGCTCGGGAGGAACGTCGAAGCCTATGTCGATGAAGTGGTGGTCAAAACTCGGCAGCTTGCTCTACACGGCCGGGACCTCCAGGAGACCTTCGACAACCTCCGGAAGGCGGGCATCAAGCTCAACCCCGACAAGTGTGTCTTCGGGGTGCAGGCGGGCAAACTCCTAGGTTTCCTCGTGTCCGGGCGGGGCATCCAGGCGAACCCCGACAAAGTAGACGCCATCCTGGGTATGGAGCCGCCCAAGACAACGAGGGAGGTCCAGAGGCTGGCGGGCCGCATGGCAGCATTAAGCCGCTTCCTATCCAGGGCGGCGGAGCGGGGCTTGCCGTTTTTCAAGACACTCCGCGGGTGCGATGGATTTCGTTGGGACGGAGACTGCACGAAGGCCTTCAACGAGCTCAAGCAGCACCTGGCAAGCCTCCCTACTCTGGTCGCCCCAGCACCAGAGGCTCCCCTCCTGCTCTATCTGGCCGCGTCAGCTACCGCGGTCAGCGCCGTCCTCGTCTTAGAGGAAGGCGCCATGCAGCGGCCCGTCTACTTTGTCTCCGAAGCCCTTCAAGGCGCCAAGACAAGATACACGGAGCTTGAGAAGCTCGCCTATGCGCTGGTCATGGCCTCCAGGAAGCTTCGGCATTATTTTCTGGCTCACCCGATCACAGTGCCTTCCTCATTCCCCCTGGCAGAGATACTACACAACAAGGAGTCCACAGGGCGTATCGGTAAATGGGCCGCCGAGCTCGCTCCCTTCTCCCCGACGTATGCTTCGCGGACGGCAATTAAATCCCAAGTCCTGGCGGATTTCCTCGCCGAATGGACCCCGCCGGCCCAACCCGGCCAGACGCACGACGATCCCATCTGGACGCTCACAATCGACGGAGCTTACAGCGTCGCCGGCGCGGGCGTAGGGGCGGTGATCATCACGCCCGAGGGACAGCATTTGCTGTACTCGGCACGCCTTGCCTTCTCCGCCACCAACAACACGGCCGAATACGAGGCACTGCTCTTTGGCCTGGCGAAGCTCAAGGCAGTCGGCGCGAGACGGGTGTTGGTCCGCACCGACTCGCGCTTGGTGGCCGGCCACGTCGACAAGTCATATCAAGCCAAGGACCCTGAGTTGGCCAAGTACCTCGCGGCGGTACGGGCGAGGGAAAGGCACTTTTTGGGTGTCACCGTCAAGGCCATCCCCCGGGCGGAGAATGAGCAAGCCGACGCCCTCGGCAAGGCGGCCAGCCAGCAACTGCCCCACTGAGGGGGCATTCTACGAGGTGTTAGCAAAGGCGGCCATCGCGCAGGACAACCGGGACGCGGCACTTGTCCACCGCATTGATCGGCCAGGAGATTGGCGAGAGCCCATTTTCAATTTCTTACAAGGCCTCGCCGAGCCGGAGGACCCTGCCGAGCTGCGATGATTGCAGCACCGCGCACGGTCCTTCCAGGTGTTCAAAGGGACACTCTACAAGAAAGGGGTTTGCGCGCCGCTCCTGCGCTGCCTCTCGACTGAGGAAGGAAAGGAACTTTTGGCGGAAATCCACGCGGGCGTATGCGGATCCCACCTGGCGCCGAGGTCATTAGTCGGCAAGGCGTTCAGACAAGGCTTCTACTGGCCGACTGCCATCACCGACGCCCAGGACCTCGTCCGTCGGTGCCAAGGGTGCTAGTGCATGGCGCGCATCATCCGCAGGCCCCCGACAAGCCTCAACCCAATTCCCCCGGTGTGGCCACTGGCACGCTGGGGTCTCGATATAGTCGGACCACTTGCCCGAGCTCCAGGGGACCTCCGGTTCGTGGTAGTCGCGCTGGAGTATTTCTCCAGATGGCCGGAAGCGATCGCTCTGGCCAAAGTAACTTCTGCGGCCATACAGCGCTTCCTATGGCAAAACATCATATGTCGCTTCGGTGTACCTCGGGAGCTCACGGTCGAAAATGGCCTGCAGTTCGACGCCGCCCTCTTCAAAGATTATTGTGACAGCATGGGCATCACCCTCCGATTCGCCTCGGTAGGGCATCCCCAGTCTAACGGGCGAATGGCGCCATTTCTGCCGCCATCAAAAAGCGCCTGGTTGGATTGCCGAAGGGCAAGTGGCCAAGCGAGCTTCACAGCGTTCTATGGTCGCTTCGCACAACGGTAACGCGCCCAACGGGATTCACGTCGTTTAAGCTCCTCTTCGGTGACGAAGCGGTGACGCCCGAGGAAATCAAGGCCGGCTCGCGAAGGGTCCTCGTCCAAGCACCCGAAGAGGAGCGCCGTGTGTCCTTGGACCTCCTCGACGGGATGCGGGCAGACGCAGCCCACCATGTCGAGAAGTACGCGCGGTAGACAATGCGTACTCGGGACCGCTCTATATGCCCGCGGGGGTTCAAGCCTGGGAACCTCGTCCTCAGAGTGGCGCTCCAGGCGGAAACCGTTGGCAAGCTGGAGTCCAAGTGGTAAGGCCCGTACATCGTAACGGAGGCATTGCCAAAGGGGGCGTACCGCCTCGCCACGCTTGAAGGACAAGCCTTCCGGCACACATGGAACGCGGACAGGTTGCGGCGGTACTACGCCTAGGAGCAGCACAGTAAGCGTAGAGCCACCAGCCCGTTGTTAGGCGATGCTCGCCCGCGCAAACGGGAGTTCAATAAAGGTTGCTGTTCCAAGAGCATCCCCTGTCCGCGCTGAGCAAAACAAAGTCCACGGACTTTAAATAAGACGTAGCGTCGAGCCTAGCTCCGCACGCACCAGTCCACGGACTTTAAATAAGACGTAGCGTCGAGCCTAGCTCCGCACGCGAGAGTCTGCGGACTATAAATAAGACGTAGCGTCGAGCCTAGCTCCGCACGCACCAGTCCACGGACATTAAATAAGACGTAGCGTCGAGCCTAGCTCCGCACGCACTCTACGGAGTATAAATAAGACGCAGCGGAAAGACGCCTCCGCGCGCACTCTACGGAGTATAAAGAAGACGTAGCGTTGAGCCTAGCTCCGCACGCACTAGTCCATGGACTTTAAATAAGACGTAGCGTCGAGCCTAGCTCCGCACGCGCGAGTCTCCGGACAATAAAGAAGACGTAGCGTCGAGCCTAGCTCCGCACGCACCAGTCCACGGACTTTAAATAAGACGTAGCGTCGAGCCTAGCTCCGCACGCGAGAGTCTGCGGACTATAAATAAGACGTAGCGTCGAGCCTAGCTCCGCACGCACCAGTCCACGGACTTTAAATAAGACGTAGCGTCGAGCCTAGCTCCGCACGCGAGAGTCTGCGGACTATAAATAAGACGTAGCGTCGAGCCTAGCTCCGCACGCACCAGTCCACGGACTTTAAATAAGACGTAGCGTCGAGCCTAGCTCCGCACGCGAGAGTCTGCGGACTATAAATAAGACGTAGCGTCGAGCCTAGCTCCGCACGCACCAGTCCACGGACTTTAAATAAGACGTAGCGTCGAGCTTAGCTCCGCACGCGAGAGTCTGCGGACTATAAATAAGACGTAGCGTCGAGCCTAGCTCCGCACGCACCAGTCCACGGACTTTAAATAAGACGTAGCGTCGAGCCTAGCTCCGCACGCACTCTACGGAGTATAAATAAGACGCAGCGGGGGGGACGCCTCCGCGCGCACTCTACGGAGTATAAAGAAGACGTAGCGTTGAGCCTAGCTCCGCACGCACTAGTCCACGGACTTTAAATAAGACGTAGCGTCGAGCCTAGCTCCGCACGCGCGAGTCTCCGGACTATAAAGAAGACGTAGCGTCGAGCCTAGCTCCGCACGCACCAGTCCACGGACTTTAAATAAGACGTAGCGTCGAGCCTAGCTCCGCACGCGAGTGTCTGCGGACTATAAATAAGACGTAGCGTCGAGCCTAGCTCCGCACGCACCAGTCCACGGACTTTAAATAAGACGTAGCGTCGAGCCTAGCTCCGCACGCGAGAGTCTGCGGACTATAAATAAGACGTAGCGTCGAGCCTAGCTCCGCACGCACCAGTCCACGGACTTTAAATAAGACGTAGCGTCGAGCCTAGCTCCGCACGCGAGAGTCTGCGGACTATAAATAAGACGTAGCGTCGAGCCTAGCTCCGCACGCACCAGTCCACGGACTTTAAATAAGACGTAGCGTCGAGCCTAGCTCCGCACGCACTGTACGGAGTATAAATAAGACGCAGCGGGGGGACGCCTCCGCGCGCACTCTACGGAGTGTAAAGAAGACGTAGCGTTGAGCCTAGCTCCGCACGCACTAGTCCACGGACTTTAAATAAGACGTAGCGTCGAGCCTAGCTCCGCACGCGCGAGTCTCCGGACTATAAAGAAGACGTAGCGTCGAGCCTAGCTCCGCACGCACTAGTCCACGGCCTTTAAATAAGACGTAGCATCGAGCCTAGCTCCGCACGCGCGAGTCTCCGGACTATAAAGAAGACGTAGCGTCGAGCCTAGCTCCGCACGCACTAGTCCACGGACTTTAAATAAGACGTAGCGTCGAGCCTAGCTCCGCACGCGCGAGTCTCCGGACTATAAAGAAGACGTAGCGTCGAGCCTAGCTCCGCACGCACTCTACGGAGTATAAATATAAACGAGATGCGCAGACCTGCCCTCCGCGTTCGGCGGCAGGTAACATCAAGCATAAAGCACTACTTGGTTCCACTGTAAAACCAAAGGGGTTACAGGGTCACAAGCATAAGAACCAATACATCATCCCCCTGCACCACCCGACCAACCGCTCAGCCTTGGCGCGGTGCGGACGAGCCCGCGCCGTCGTCGCCGCGGCGCTGAAGGACCCCTTCAAGCCACTGGAGGAGGCCCCCCTCCCCATGCAACGTCTGCTGCACGGCGACTCTCGCCGCACCTTCCCCGAAGCGGCCCCAGATCCGTTGGTGGAAGTTCTGCAGGCTAGCTCCGATGGACCGGATGGCGTCCGACATAACCTCTGGCCGGTCGGGAGGATCCAGTTGAGGATTCGCTAGCTCATGGGTATGCCTACACCCACGAGTATGAAGCAGCGTGAGGGCGAAGCACGCACCAACATAGCTGCAGTGCTCGCCAAAGGTTCTGGCGCCACGAAGAGCAACGCCGGCCCCCTCCCCGATCAGCCCGAGCGTCTCCGACAGGGCCTCCGGCCTGTGCGTAGTATCCGGCACGCGGACGCACAGATCTCGAAGGGCCTGGTTCAGAGACTCCATGGCCCGCCATGCCGACATGGACGCATTTTCCAAGGCAAGGCGGTTCGCGGCAGCAGACTCCGCCAGCTGGGCGTTCTCCCCTTCTAGGACGGTGATCTGCTGCACGAAGGCGGCGCGCTCCCCAGCCGCGGCGTCCCGAGCTTCCGTGGCCGCGACTTGTGCGGCCACCAGGGCGTCCTCCAGCGCGCGAAGTTCTTCATCCTTCGCGGCGACAGCAGTGTTTGCTTCGCGGAGGCTGGCTTCCAGAGCCCTCTGCTCCCGAACGCGGGCCTCGTCAAAGGACCGGCTGAGGGCAAGCGTCTGACAAAAACAACAAATCAGCAGGCGTCTAGCAGTACCGTACAAGCTGAAGCGCACGTACTTACCCTCATCTCGGAGGCCTGCAACGCGAGCGCCAGGAGGTCCCCCGCGCATGACGACAGCACCTCTCGATTGAGGCCGTTGTCGGCACGCTCGGCGGCGGCGGTGAGGTCGCAAAATATCTCCAGGCGAGGGAGGAAGTCCGAGGGAGCGAGTCCCGGCCCCAACACGCCAGGATTTATCGTGGCCATGGCCACGTCAGCAGCAATGGACACCGGCGGGGCATCCTGCACGAGGCTCCCGACTTCGCGCATACCTCCGCTGCTCGATCCTTCGCCACGTACGGGAGACGTCGTCTCGCCTGATGTCGGCAGAATGAGCGAGCAGATTGGAGAGAGTCTCGCGAAGTCAGGTGAAGAAAGGGACTCACACCTACCTCCTGCGCCCCTCGTCACGGTAGGAAGTGGCGCCGGGTCGACCACCCAGGGGGAGGCGGGCGCCTCGACGGTCGGGGAGAAGGTCTTCTCGGCCGCGCCAGCCGCCGTAATCCCGCGGCAAGGCCCCGCAACAGCGTATCGACCCCTCGTTGGCGGCGGGGACTGCGTCCGAGGGCGTTTCGCCTGCGGTGGCGCAGGCGATTCTTCCACGGCAGAACCAGCTCCGGTCATTGTCGCCCCCGTGGTTTCCTCTGCAGGGGGCACGCCCTCGTCGGCCGCTACGGTTGATAACGCACCGTCCCCCGTGGTTTGCTCGCCAGGGACGACGCCACCCCCCGGGTTGACGGGTTCCAACTCAGCGGTGGCCGCGAGCCCGAGCATGGGCTCGTGGGCGTCGGCAAAAAGTGTCGGGGGATCCGCGGCGGCGCGCCCCTCTGAAGCAGTGTGGCCAGGCCCACCGCCGGTCGCACGCCCCGCCTCAGCTGAGCAAGCCGCTGGGGGGCTGCCGGGTCGCATACGGCAGCCGGGGAACGGGCCCGGCGTCGCGAAGACAGCCCCCCGCAGGGCTATCACCGTCTTGAGCGCCTGGAGTCCCGGTGGGAAGCTCTTTCGGCACCATGCGCTCGGGCACGGTAATGCCTACAGCCTCGCAGGTGCGGTTTATCCGCCCCTGCTTAGCCGCCTTCACCGCGGCCTCGCGAGCCCGGTGCTCCTTAAGCGTGTACGGGCCGAGGAGCGCCGCAACCGTGCGCTCCGCATCTTCTAGCCGAGTCACTGCGCAGGAGATCACGTCAGTTAGGCGGAAGCCAAACAGATACAATGGCGCGATGGGCGACTTACAAGGGGCGGAGGGCGGAAGCACCCGAGACACACATGGATCGAACCCGTCCTCGCGGGGGCCATTCGGCACAACATACTTCCCCCGGGAGGAGAGTGGCGCCGCCCCATGCATCATGAACTCCTCGGCTAGGTCGCGCACGCTCATTCGACGGGCGACACCGACGAGGCTCTGTAGCTTTCGCGTGTCGTCAATCTCCGCCTTCAGACTCGGCGTGCTGTTAAACGAGATCGGCCCGCCTCGGCACTGCATTCTGCTCTTGTCGGTCATGGTGTAATAGAACCACCACCGCGTCCAGCCGGACGCCCACTGCCCTGACGAGGCGGACACAGGGAACAATGTCGCGCAGGACGCCCGGAGCACGAAGTCCACACCGCCAAAGTTGGACACCGCCCCGCCAACCTTTCTGGGTCGACAGTGTGCATCGTGCAGGGTGGCGAATAAGCTGGCGCTGGGGCGCCACCCCTCTGTCCGCATCGCCCACGCGAAGACAGCGAGGCGGAGTATCGCGTGGGTCGTCAGCTGGGCTAGCTCCAACTGGTAGGCCCGCAGGACTTCGCCCACAAACAACGTGCAGGGCATCCGAAGGCCGGCATCGAAGAACGCGACGAAAACAATTGCCTCCAGGGCCCCGGGCTTCGGCTCCGTCTCGTCCCGGCGGGGTAAGCGAGCCCCATTGCGATCCACGATCTTCCCCTCATCCACGAGCCGTTGCAGCGTCCCTTCCGTCATGCGACTCTTCCCCAGCACACCGGAGCAGGAGCCTCCCGAGTGCTCCATCGCGTTCCACAACTTGTTGGCGCGCGAGCTCCCCCGCGGCACCAGTTTGTACTCTTGGGAAGGGTGGCTCACCTCGCCCTGGCTAGGCAAGGAACCGCTGCGGGGGTGGTAGGTGGCGTCGTCGTGGCTAGCCATCGCTCTTCGCGACAAGGGAAGGAGAAGAAGCAGGCAAGGGAGCAACTGGCGTGACAAGTAGCACGGGCGCAAGCGAAGCGGCAGATCAAAAAGCAAAACGAGAAAGGGTGCCTCCACCTCAACACTCGCACCTTATAAAGGCCGCTCGCCTGCCCTGGGGCTCAACGCACAGACGGATCAAGTTCCCGGCGGTTCGGCTGTCCAAGAGTTGGAAAGAAGAACCGCCCGGACCTAGAAGGCCGCGCCTGGTAGGTGGCCAAGCAGCGCACAACGCCCATACCTCTTCAACACGCGTCCAACTTCTCGGGGGACGAGGCGAACGGCCGCGGTCACACAACCGCTCACATCCCACGACGCACCAGTCGTGAGTCGCCACGTGCCCCACCTGCAGCATGGCAGACTGCACGACCCGACAGCCTGACTTCTGCCAGGCCAGGCGTCGGCGTAATTCCAGCCGCCATTAAAAGCGCACTACGAGACTGCAAGGTCACAACATCCCCGGAGCGCGACCATACCGGCGCGCGTCTACTTCGACTAGGCGCCAGCTTCGCTGCCACCCGTTCGAAGGGTAGGGGACGGAGCGCGCGCGTCTACTTCGACTAGGCGCCAGCTTCGCTGCCACCCGTTTGAAGGGTAGGGGACGGAGCGCGCGCGTCTACTTCGACTAGGCGCCAGCTTCGCGGCCACCCGTTCGAAGAGTAGGGGACGGAGCGCGCGCGTCTACTTCGACTTGGGCGCCAGCTTTGCTGCCACCCGTTCGAAGGGTAGGGGACGGAGCGCGCGCGTCTACTTCGACTAGGCGCCAGCTTCGCTGCCACCCGTTCGAAGGGTAGGGGACGGAGCGCGCGCGTCTACTTCGACTTGGGCGCCAGCTTCGCTGCCACCCGTTCGAAGGGTAGGGGATGGAGCGCGCGCGTCTACTTCGACTAGGCGCCAGCTTCGCGGCCACCCGTTCGAAGGGTAGGGGACGGAGCGCGCGCGCGTCTACTTCGACTTGGGCGCCAGCTTCACTGCCACCCGTTCGAAGGGTAGGGGACGGAGCGCGCGCGTCTACTTCGACTAGGCGCCAGCTTCGCTGCCACCCGTTCGAAGGGTAGGGGACGGAGCGCGCGCGTCTACTTCGACTTGGGCGCCAGCTTCGCTGCCACCCGTTCGAAGGGTAGGGGATGGAGCGCGCGCGTCTACTTCGACTAGGCGCCAACTTCGCGGCCACCCGTTCGAAGGGTAGGGGACGGAGCGCGCGCGCGTCTACTTCGACTTGGGCGCCAGCTTCGCTGCCACCCGTTCGAAGGGTAGGGGACGGAGCGCGCGCATCTACTTCGACTTGGCGCCACCCTCCGCTACCACCATCCCAGATTTCAGGCTCCCCAACCACAAGCTTGGAGGAATTCACAGGCCGCAGGGGACGGAGGGGGCCAAAGGACTCGACGACATGGCTTCGGCCCTGTGAAGCCCTTCACCATGAGAGGCTCCTGTCGTAGGGGTGGCCCCCACCTAAACCCAGCAGGCCTGGTAGCAGATTATAAGGCCCAGAATAGGCCATGTGTAATGACATAACTGCCCCCAGAGGGGATAACCAGATGTAAGGGTATAACTGTAAAAGCACTCCTCATGTATATATATATATATGAGTAAGCCATGGGGAGGACCCAGGCCATTACACTTATCTTCATCACTCTCCACTACCATCTCTCTCTCTGTTTGGTCTATAGCCACAACACTACCTATGATGATTTGTTTTCTTTGCAGTTCCCTTTCCTGTATTCCTCCCCCTTTTGTTAACTGGTAGGGGTGGATACCCTCTGCGCTTAAGGTGGTAATAGTATTTTGGGATGATGCTTTGCCGTTCACTTGCTTTGTGCTTGTGCTTCACCCAGCCACATGGTCACCATATCTTGTTTGGGCAGGTGTGTGATGAGGATCGACTTCCTATTGCGGATCAACTTCTCCATCGTGTGCTCCACCACTTGAATTGTGGAAGAGGAATCATTATGTTTCTAGGCTAACTTTCAGTCCATGCCACATGTCCACCCTAGTGAATACATAAATATAGAGAGCTCCGACGAGGGTGATTAGTCTACCATTGCATCTTCACTATTTGTCTACTTTATTTCTTTTAAGTTGAGCAGAACATGGCCCCTTCATTGTCATCGACGTGGGTTCTGGTGGTTATTTTAGATACCATAGAGTGGGCCAGGATGCTCATGGGTCCCAATGCTTATTTTAGACTTCATAGAGTGGCGTGGGGCGCGAAGGCCTCTACGCTTGCTTTTAGACTCTATAGAGTGGGCCAGGACATGCTTGAGTCCTAGCGCTTATTTTAGACTTAGTAGAGTGTGCCAGGACATGTGTGGGTCCTAGTGCTTATTTTAGACATAGGACGCAAAGTCCTCTGCACTTGCTTTTAAACTCTGTAGAGTGGAACGGGATGTGCGTTGGTGTCGGTGCTTATTTTAGACTCCGTAGAGTGTGCTAGGATGCGCATGGGTTCCACGCTTATTTTAGACTCCATAGAGTGACACAGGGTGTGAAGGCCTCCGCACTTGCTTTCAGACTCTGTAGAGTGGGCCGGGATGTGCATGGGTTCTTCGCTTATTTTAGACTCTGTAGAGTGTGCAGGATGCATGTGGGTTCCGACGCTCTGTAGAGGGGCACAGGGCATGAAGGCCTCCGCACTTGCTTTTATACTATGTAGAGTGAGTCGGGACGCATAGGGGTCTCGACACTTATTTTAGACTTTCATAGAGTGCACTAGGACACGCGTGGGTCCCGGTCCTTATTTTAGACTCTACATAGGGTGTGAAGGCCTTCGTGCTTCCTTTTAGACTCCGTAGAGTGGGTTGGGATGCGCATGGGTATTGGCACTTATTTTAGACACCATAGAGGGGGAGGGGCGCACTTGGACATACTCATTTTGCTAGGGCCCAAAAATACTTTATTCAACCCCGTTTGCATGGGTAGGCTTTACATGACATTCGTACAAGTGTGACATGTAGGCTTGTCATCGGAGTGGTGTACCGCTCTGCACCCAATGCGAGCCTCCTGACTGCTATGCATAGTAGTAGCGGAGGCGGGCGCCATTCCATGTATGCTTGAGGTCCATGCCGTTGAGAGTGGAGAGATGGTATGAGCCTACCCTGAAGGAAGCCATGACTATGTATGTAGGATCGGATATGGCAACAGAGGGGAGGTGAATGGTGCCTCTTTAAAAAATCGCCCCTCAAAAGTATCCACATACGACTTTCCTCTCCGATAGCTAAAAAGCTACGAAGATTGAGGGCTCATGCTCACTGGAAAACCTCACTGGACAACTACGAGAAAAGAGCATGGAATAACAGAGCTTAAACAAGAAAATCAGCAAAGGAAATAAACAGCAGGGGCGGTCTGACCGCAAAGCAATGGGCGGTCAGACCGCACTTCTAGGGCCGATCAGATCGCTCCTGGCCGGTCCAACTGCCGTTCAACAGCCGGTCTGACCGGTGCTATGGGTCCGGTCTGACCGCCGCTTCCCAGGTCAGACTTCCAGATTTCAGCCAAAGATAGGGAATTCTACAGCAGCCCGAAAAACTGAATAATTGAGGAGTAACTCTATTCCTTTTCAGCCCAAAAGGTCAGGATTATACATTCAATAGCTCTAACATCTCTAGGAACAAAAGAAATCATAAAGAGGGCAAGATATTAAGATTTGAGCAAGAAATCTGAAAATGAACTTGAGGATGGACAGATTTGCACTTTGCTCATAAATCTTGAATCCTTTGCCCAAGATCTTTTGCAAACCACTTAGCAAAGATCTTAGGACTGACAACCAGGAATTTCAAGTTATCTTATACAGGGAATCAAGAGATCCAAACATCCTCCGGCATGAAACCCTAGAAATGTCCCAAACAGAGGAAATGAAGAGCTGAGCTAAAAAGAAAATCTTTGATCTTTTCATTTGGCTCTTGTGAGATTATCTGACCAAATGGTCTTGAGGCACATTCCCATCACAGAGCAATCCCAAAATCCAGCTTTCCACACAAGATTTGCTCAAAATCCAGAGAATCAACAGAGAGATGCAGTAAACAGACACGAGCAGAAAACTGAAGATAACTCAAATGGATTCATTTGCAAAGAAATGAATGATTACATAGTGATTACAAGCATCCCACTACGTCCCCATACGCAGTTGGATAAAGGAAATGCTACCTCCTCACTACATGCTTGAGAGAGGTGCTCACACACGCTGAGAACACTCAGGAGCTCACACACACACACTCGTCCACTAGAATGAGCTTTCTAACCTGAATGCCTACACTTTTTGCTGCACATCCCTCTCCATTTAATACCAAGGGCACACCCTCAAGGAGAAATACAAGAAGTGTCATACCAACCACACTCCCTTGCTCCATACACACAAGAGGCAAGGGTCAAAGCAGATTTTTGGAGGGAAATCTGCCTCCACCTCCATTGCGTGAGTCAAATTACCAATTTGCCCCTCAAGCACCTTCCCGGAAGCTTCCCGCAACCGGCACCTTTGACCGACTGGACCTCGACTCCTCCCTGAGTCTAGTCCGGTCCGCTCCACTGCACACGACCGCACGCGGCATCCCGACCGTCTGGACCTCAACTCTTCCCTAAGTCTAGTCCCGATCCTCTCGCCGCTGCCCGTCGTGTCCACCCGACACTGACCGAGACCTCCGACTCCACCTGAGTCTAGTCTTGGTATGTTCCGTCGTGCACGACCTCAACCGACCTCCAAACCGTCTGGACCTCCGACTCCTTCCTGAGCCTAGTCCCGGTTCTCTCGTCATCGCCCGTCGTGTCCGTCACCGGTAGCTCCAGCTCTGGTTCCTCGTCTCCCGACTCGCAACCACCTCACCAGCCTCGATCATCTTCAGCATCACTGACCGTCTGGACCTCAACACCTCCTGTGTCTAGTCCCGGTCCTCCTCACCTCACCATGACCTAGTTCCGAAGTTCTGCAGTCACACAGACAAGCAAACCGTCACATAGCACCGCATGAAACAACATAATAAATAATAGCACAAGTAAATGTACTCAAACCTAGAATACCCAAAATAAACTCAAATTCACTAAAACAACCGTCAATTACTCATCACCAACATGGGGATACCTCCACATGGTCTCTCAATGTAGGACACCTTCTACTTAGACTTCAGCTTCCCTATCATGGTGGCGTGTAGGGCCTTCTTGAGGATGAGGTCCCCTACCGTGAGTCGTTGTGGCTTGACCTTCTTGTTGTAAGAGGCTATGGTCATTAAGAGGTATTTTGTGATGTTGTGGGTTTCTTGGACCTAAGCCTCATCGACAAGGTCAAGTGATAGGCTACATTCCTTTGATGGCACCTAAAGTAGCACTTGATGGGACTTCGCTTTGAGCTCTTCAGGCGTCATAGCTTTGTCCCCGAAGCTCATCAATTTACACCCCATCGTGGCGTCCACCAATTGATCATTGTGCTACAGGGTGCACTTATCTTTGGGCATGCCTAATTGAGGTTGGTGAGCCACTTGGGACGGACCACATCACTGATGATGCTAGAGGTGATTAGTTTGGCCACCTCCTACCTATCCAGGGACATTCTTCTCATTCGCTGCTTCATGGGCTTCACGTCGGGGTACACTGCCAACTTGTGCTTGATGGTAGAGCGATTCACTCCCGTGATGTCGGTTGATGTTCATGCAAAGACATCTGCATTCTTGCAAAAAAAACTTCCATTAAGCTCCATTTAGCATCTGGGTATGGCCATCCTGATCGATACCTGCTTTGAGAGGTCTTCGCTGTTGAGCGGCACCCTTTTTACCTCACCGTTCGGCCTCGATTTTGGTGTCCACCCTAGTGCAGAGAGGAGGGAGTTACCAAGGGAGGGCTAGGGCCTTCATTCACTGCATGAACTTTCTAAAGTGGGCTCCACATGTCCATCTTGACTTGTCAAGTGAGGTCTTGATAGCCAAATACTGTGATAACCCCATGGGGCCTGGGAGCTTCATACACAAATAATTGTGGTGCGGAACTATGTCAAACATGTCGAGGGTAGCTCTTCCTAGGATGGAGTTGTACGGGTATGGAAGGTCCACAACATTGAAGTTGATAACCTCCATTCTGCTCTTCTTGCCTCCACCGAAGGCTACTTCGAGCACCCTCCGAAGGCTTGCAGGGGAACCCCTGGTGATCGGATCCTACTCCAGGGATGCCCAGTTGGTCGAAGCATCGACGAGCAGGAGGTCCATGGAGCTACCTCTGTCTGCAAGGACCCGCCTCACATCACACCCCACAATGTTGGTCTGGATGACCAATGGGTCTTGGTGAGGGAAGTCCACCCCTAAGGCATCTTCCATTGTGAAGGCGATGTTGGCTTGGGCCCACACTGAGAGCAGTTGTGTTGGGTACGCCATGATGTAGGCCCTCTGTTGTCGCTCAGAGGGGAATTCAAGGGATGATCCCCCTATGATGGCATTGATCACTCAGTGGGGTCCAGCATCGAGGGCTTGTATCCGCAACACGTTCGATGGGGGCTAGATAGGCTATACTTCTAGGGGCTATTGTACGTGCACTACCCTTGACACCTCGCATCTTGGGCGTACTCCCTGATCACACTTTCATGGAGTGCCGCGATGGTGGGGCAATCGTGCGTGATGTGCTCTCCCCGGTTGTGCACTTCGCACCATGTCCCAAGTTGGTGCCCATCTTCCCATCCTCACCCCCTTTTGCGGTATAGCTGCGGTCGTTTCCTCTATTGTGGTAGTGACCCCTAGGGA
Organism: Dendrocalamus latiflorus; assembly: GCA_017311315.1. NCBI lineage: Eukaryota > Viridiplantae > Streptophyta > Magnoliopsida > Poales > Poaceae > Dendrocalamus > Dendrocalamus latiflorus. The sequence continues at coordinate 17,672,851 of CM029665.1, read as the reverse complement.
TAGGGGTCTCATCACTGCCTCCTTCCGTTGGGTGACCTTTGCCTCGGGAGCGTCCCCCGTGACATTGGCCTCATGTTGCATCGCGTCTTCCTTTGCCCTCACGTACTCTGTCATTTTGTCTAAGAGCTCGACCATCATTCTTATAGGCTTTGGGCATTGTGTTCCATGAATGGGCCCTTTTGAAGGCTGTGGATGGTGGTGTTGATGATGGTTGCCTCATTGACATCTTTCACCTAGTAGTAGACCTTCACAAATCGCCTAAAGTACTCCCACAGCTTCTTCTTGGGAGGTGCCTTATTGCGAAGAGCTGATCGGCATTGACCCGCTCTACATAGTTGCCATGGAAGTTATTGTGCATAAGGTCCTAGACCTACTCCCATGCGTAAACGAAGCTGGGTGCGATTATGAAGAACCGGATATCTCGACCCCTTGCAGGGCGAGTGGTGGTCCCTTTGCCTTCATTGAGTCATCTCCTCCCACAGCTTCAATGGCCATCTCGTAAAACATGCAGGAATTTGTGTGCATCTAGGTCATCCTTGTAGGGTTCCACTATGGGCATTTTAAATCTTTTGGCTAGGTGCTCCACTACAAACCTACACTAAGGGGGGACTTGGTGTCCACCGTACGGGGGGCGTTACAGGCACCAGTCCACGGCCCTCCACTACTACCATGGTTGGAGTCGCTGACTCCAGACCTCCTGCATCTCGTGCATGACCCTCCGCAAATCTCCTCCAGGGCACCTCTAACCTAGCCCGTGTAGGGACCAGGGCACCCTTCGTTCGCTGCGCGATGACGACAGAGGCCACCGTGTTGACGGTGATGACATCGGTGTGACCCAGGGCCACTGAGGCTGAGACCTCTATTCGTGTGCCGTCTGCTCTATGGCCCATACAACTGCTGAAGAGGCATCTTCATTACCCGTCGCAGCCCTAGACACGGCTACCCCGGTGCACCATTGTCATGGGAGCACGAGGGGGGCTCGACCGCTGGGTCCCTTGCTCTCGTCGCGGAGGTTTTGAACATGATGCTTCTATTTTGCTTAGGGGCCAACATCGTCTTCCTCGGTGCTATCATGCCCTAGTGTCCTTGCCTTAGTTTGTAGCTTCTATGCCACTCCCCATGAATGGCATCAACTATTATGCTTACGTGCTAAACAGTGGTTAATGGAACTACGGGAAGACTACAGAGGGGCTATCTGGAGCCTAAGACATAGTAGAGAGCAGTATAGAGGGTATGTATCATGCTGCTATTGTTACCTAAGCCGTTTCTTACCAGAATATGAGCCCTTTTCTCCATGGCGCCCTATATGCTATATTTATAGTCATGAAGGTTGTTTACATAAATGTCCCATTCAGGATCTGTAACAGCAACGGTAAATATGTCCTTTACTTATTATAGCCATTTCATGCTTGCCACATAATTACACATATAATGGGCCTTTGGTGTAGTAGGCCGACTGGGCTAAGGTAGGGGCCATTCCCCCAATAGAAACTATTAGCAATACCCAAAAAAACACACTAGCTCAACCAGTGTTGGACTCAGGACTAAATATTAGGTAGGACGGTTTGAAACAATAGTTATTATCCAACGGCAAAGCAAGCCAAACACAAACCATATTGTAGTCACACTTACAAGAGTATATGACACTTAAATAGAATAAAAAACTACAATCGGTAGGGGCAATGTTTTCAAGCACAAAGCAGTCTGTTCCCAAATTAACCAGCTAAGCAACAGTGCAGCGACATGATCTCAAAACCTCATCTCAGCAATTTATATTATACCATATCTAATCATAACTAGACATTACTAATTAACATGAAGATGCAGGCATTGTTGACTCTAAATTACCCAACTACTACAGTTCTTAATTCTCTTATGCATAAGTAAGCATAATTCTTGAATCTTGACCCCAACTAAACCTCGCCTAAACTATCAGGACCATCTCTATAAATATCAACTTCTTGCCCAATTTTACGAATTCCAGGTCCTTGCCGCAAATCCAACATTCAACCCAATCGCCAATTCGCCACAAGGCATCCACAAGCAGGAATAGCAGTGTAATACTTTCATGAAACGCAAGACGGCAAGAGACTCCCACAGATCAAGGATCACGAAAATATAGGGCTAGGAGGTCAACACTCCATGGAAGAATGCTGTGGTTAGAGGCAGAGCACCCCCTCCGCAACCAATCCACAAGCCGGCGTGCCCCCCGCCCCCCGCCGCGCCTCCATCGGCTCCACGCCGCGCCCCTTGGCCGCCGCCCACCACTGCGCCCCGGTGGGTCTAGGGTTAGGACAAGCCAACGAGGCGCTCGGGCCTGGCTCCACTCGGGCTCGACTCTGCTCGCTCGCTCGCTCGTGCGGTTGTCGCTCTGCTCCGCTCGCTTCTTCTACTCGCCATCTAAGCCAGACGACTCACCTCCTGGGCCGTTGGGCTCCTGGGCTAAACGGCATCCCATGCGGCATGCGCCATGGCGCCACACCGTTCTCTGATTGCCGCGCCGCTAGTGGCAATGGCTTGGTGCCTGCTCTAGAGGAGGGGGGAGGGTCCGGCTGACAACGAAGCTTGAACAGCCGCTCGACCTCGCTTGAAAAGAGGGTCCGCCCGGGAGCTCAACTTGCAAAAGAAAGAAGAAAGAAACTAATGTGAAGTCATGATCTGTTGTACATACAGGCACTTTTGCAATCAATTTCTTATTTGGAATACTTGACCTTTTGCGATGGGTTGCACCAGCAATCCTTTCAAATGGCTCTCGTAGGAGAACATTATGGATGCCATGTCATGTCATCCAAACAAAAGGATTCAACCTCAGTAGTCAAAGGCAGGCTACTTGCCGATTGCCCTCTGTAATGACTTAACTCAAACGTCCATGTACAAGTGTTTGCTTCTTCCAGAAGGTACCCAGTGATCCAAGCAGGAAGAAGCTAGGAAACATCCTCCCGCTTCAGACCTCCAGTTATCCCAAGGAAGTATATTCCAAATCTCTCTATAATCACCTTTGGGTGCGTTCGAGGGTTCCAGAGGGGTTAGGCTTTAGATTACGTGCTTTGCTTCAGTAATAAGCTTTTAAATGATGTATTTTTAAAATAATTTCTATTAATCGATTGTAATATACTACCGACTTTTGGCAAAAATCACAATACTCTCTCTTCTCCTCACAAATACACCTATTCCTTGATCCCCTTATCTTTGACTCCCAACCTCGCAAGCCACAAGTCTCCCAACAAGTCAACCGCGCTTCTTCTCCGGCAAGGCAGTTCGCAGCTATAAGCTCGCACCACTGCACAACATTTTCCGCCCCACCTCCCAACAGCTCACAACATCTGTATTTTTCCAATCTGGCCCAAGTCCTTGTAATAAACTAGCCACCTTCCGCATGGACAAGAAAGCTGCCATGAAGCAGACCGTCGTCCTGTACCCCGGCAGCGGCGTCGGCCACGTCGCCCCCATGACCCATGACGGAGCTCGCCAACGCCTTCCTTAAGCACGGCTACGACGTTACCATGGTGCTCCTCGAGCCGCCCTTCAAGTCGTCCGACTCCGGCGCCACCGTCGTCGAGCGCATTGCGGCCTCCAACCCATCCATCTCCTTTCATGTCCTCCCACCGCTCCCTGCTCCCGACTTCGCCGCCTCCGGCAAGCACCCTATCGTCCTCATGTTCCAGCTCATGCGCCAGTACAACGAGCTTCTCGAGACCTTCCTCCGCTCCATCCCCCGGCAGCGCCTGCACTCCCTTATCATCGACATGTTCTGCGTCGACGCCATCGACGTCTGCGCGAAGCTCGGCGTCCCGGTCTACACGTTCTTCGCCTCGAGCGCCTCGACCCTGTCCGTCGTAACCCAGCTGCCGGCGTTGCTTGCCCACAGGCAGACTGGCCTGAAGGAGCTGGGGGACACGGCCCTCGATTTCCTTGGCGTTCCGCCGATGCCGGCGTCTCATCTCATCAAGCAACTGCTCGAGCACCCGGAGGACGAGATATGCAAGGCCATGACGGACGTCTTGAAGCGCAACACGGACACCTTGGCGTTCTGGTGAACACGTTCGAGTCCTTGGGTGTGTTTGGTTGCCTGAATCTCCTTCGTCCTGGATGGGTGGATCCGTATAATCTGAGAAAGAGCCTGTTTGGTTGCCTGTATGAGCGGATACAGCCTGTATGAGCGGATGCAAAAATACGCCCTCATCCTGGATGGGTGGATACGCTCAAAATGAGCTTCACTAGCCATCCTGGATGAGTGGATACAGTGTATCTTATGCGGTCCTACGTGTCAGCCTCTCAGGTTTGGTAGACTGCATCCGCTCATACAGGCAACCAAACAGCATCTCAGTTTTTTTGTATCCGCTCATACAGCCTCACCAAACATCTTCTTTTTCTGAAATACGATTCCACTCAGCCTGCATCCACTCATCCAGGATATATGATGCAACCTCCATCCACGAACCAAACACACCCTCGGGCGGTGCAGGCCCTCAGGGACCCGCTATGCGTCCCCGGCCGGGTGCTGCCCCCGATCTACTGCGTCGGACCCTTGGTCGGCAAGGGCGCCAAGGATGAGGACAAAGCGGAGAGACACGGGTGCCTCGTGTGGCTCGACGCGCAGCCGGACCGCAGCGTCGTGTTCCTCTGCTTCGGAAGCAAGGGTGCGCTCTCCGAGGACCAGCTCAAGGAGATCGCCGTTGGCTTGGAGAAGTCCGGGCAACGGTTCCTGTGGACCGTGCGCACCCCGGCCGGCAGCGACGAACTGAAGAGGTTCTTTGAGCAACGCCCCGACCCGGACCTCGACGCACTCCTGCCGGAGGGGTTCCTGGAGCGGACCAAGGACAGGGGTCTCGTCGTCAGGTCACGGGCGCCGCAGTGGATGTGCTCCGCCACCCAGCGATCGGCGCGTTCGTGACACACTGCGGGTGGAACTCGACGCTAGAGGGCATCACGGCGGGGGTGCCGATGCTGTGCTGACCGCTGGAAGCGGAGCAGAAGATGAACAAGGTGTTCATGACGGAGGAAATGGGCATCGCGGTGGAGCATGAGGGGTACCGGGCAGGTTTTATCAAGGCCGACGAGGTGGAGGCCAAAGTGAGGCTAGTTGTGGAGTCCGAGGAAGGGAGGGAGCTCAGGGCACGAGTGGCGGCGCGGAAGAAAGAGGCGGAGGCGGCGCTGGTGGAAGGAGGCTCATCGCAGGCGGCGTTTGTCCAGTTCTTGTTAGATGTGGAGAATCTTGGAGAGCAGCTCGGCAAGTGACAAATTTTCAACTGCTCTTTGTCATTTGTATATGTTAAGTTGCCCTGCACTGTCTACATTTGGTTACCTGAATAATCAGTTACGAACTTCCTATTCTGTAGCTGTTAGTGATATGTTCCAGAAATAATGGTAGAGGTCATTGTACAACTTCTATGTTTATGATATTTTAAATAATATATTATTTTGTATCTTGAATAAATATTGTTCTATTGATCAATAAGTATATGTCTTATTTGTGGAACTCTTTATTTTTGTTTTGATGTTATTCTAAATTATTTTTGATTTTATATTATTATATGGTCAATTATGATTTTGTTGGGATCCTAGCCACAAGCACCTGTAGTCACCGTATGTATTCTGTACTAGTCCCATGATCAGCAGCTAGTACACATATTCACATCACTGAGCTCACATCGTACATAAATAGATTGCAACAACAGGTGTGTGTGCGCGCGCGCGAGACATAAAGAGTCTATGCACATAAGGCCGATTGGCCGATTACATCAGAGTTGAGCAAAATACAACGGAAGTCCAATAATAAAAGTATATAGTGATTTGCCATCATAACCCATAGACAACCGACTAGAGTTAGGCCTTAGCAAGACCCATCGTCAAACTCCCTGGTGCCAGGGGTGAAATACGCATTTTTGGGCATGTAATCTTCATTCTCTGATCAAGAATAATTTAAGCAAGATTGAGTACATTGTGTACTCAACAAGACTTGTAGTGTATCGTAAAATTTTATATACAAGCAAGGCTGTCGAAGGATGAGCTTCTATACTAAATTGTTTTCATCATAAAGCAGATTTTAGTTTGCAATAAGTAATAATTAGCAAACGGAATTGTAAAGAACATTTGACATATAATAAAATAACATTTGCATAATTTCCACAATAGTAGCTAAACAAATCCATTCACCGCCTTCCCCGGCTGTGAACACAACCATTCGTAGCCCTCCTCCACTGTGAACATCGCATAAATCCCACCCATGGGCACGACACACACACAATTAGATGTTCATGCCATCCTATATGTTTAGTAAAATAATTTTGAAAAAGAAAAATATACCCTTTGTGGCTACATCCAAGCTTGCTCATGACCGTGAACACGGCTATTTAAATAGTTTTTAACACTCTACAGAGGTTGTACAACTTTACCCATATGAAATAATCAAATACACTGTCAGTGATGAGGGCATCCCTACAACACCTTCTTCTCCTCCAATTAATAACAAGAGCACGTGCCAAGAAACTACAATCTCAGGTGAACTTGCTCCTTAATTAATATGTCATTGATTTTAATGAGAATTTTATACTACCTAAAAATAATATTTTACTTATGCTCAGGTTTGAAGAGTCAGCAATGGACGGAAATCAAGGATATGCGGCCGTCATCCAAGGAAGCACAAGTCCACAGCATGAACAGTGATCGGGCCATGAATAGTGCCACGCATGAACAGTATCAGGCCACGCTACAGTACCATGAACAGTACACGCTACAGTATCATGAACAGTACTATGCTACAATACCCGTCCCCATGAACAGTGGCATGCTATAGTAACACGCGCGTGAATAGTACCACATGAAAAATTTAGTGCTGAATAGTTATTAGGTTAAGACTATATATTGAGGGGTAGACCCCCATTGTAAGCAGACCGCGTTTATGCAAAAGAATAGAACACAAGTTATTGCTTGTTCTTTCATAACAGAGTTCATGCGAGGACTTCTGATAGAGAATTAGGTGATCAATTGTTCGTTCTGCTTTTTAAGGTCAAGTTTGCTTTTCCGCTGGGAATTGAGGGCTTGGCGATCTCCGCTCGTGGTCTAGCGGCGATCACCCAGGTGCGTGTTGGCGAATATCCATAGAGCTGCAAGTCCGTGCACTGGCACGTGGTGTACAACTGAGCGTTATTCGTCCTCAAGCGCTATTTATCCACAGTTCTACTCGAGAAGATCGGGCCACCCCGTATCATCGTGGTATCAGATTCCAGGCAACTCGGTATAATCTCTTCTTACCCATATTTTAGTAGATTATTTTTCAGTCCTATACACCGAAAAAGCCACAAAAAAATATCGTCCTTCGCTGTAGTTTAATTCAGTATTTTAGTGCATTTTGTTAGGTCTTAATCCACTCGTTCATAATGTTTAGTTGCTGGTCGTGTTTCGTTCGTGTCTCTTTTTGTTTTCCCTTCCATAAATTTTTGTGTTCGTACTTGATTCCTGTTTTGTGCAACTAAACATTACTTATATCTAGTGGATTGCACGTTGTTTTCTTCATGAACCCTTTGATCCGTTCGCAAACCTTTCGTACCTATTGAGACTAGTTTGTTGTTGTGCTCGAGGGTCTACTCTTAGGATTTTGAGACGATAAGTTTTCGCATCTGTTATCGTTCACATAACTTGTTGTTAGTAGTTGGCCGTGGAAGAAATGAACCAAAAACAAATAGAGAACAAACAAAAAAATGAAAAAAAGAAATTCATCTATAGTTTTCAATCTTGTTCTTGGAGCCAGTTTTATATACTTTTATCCACTACTGTTCGCGTACCATATTTTTGAGCAATCTTGTGCCCTCATATACAACTTTTGACCACTAGCTAGTGTCTCTCCTTGAACTGTTGCAATATGAGCGTTAGCCTCCGTACAAAATTGTTTTTTGAATCGCTCATTCCTTTGATTGCAATAGTCCCGTTTTCATTGTGTGTGTATTGTTGTCTACTCTTCACTTATATTTATTGATCAGCAATTAGGCATTGTGAGTCTCATTTGGATTGCTACCTAGCTCGACAATCTTTAAATTCTGAATTTGTTAAATTGTTTTCCTCACCTAGCTCCACCAAAAACATCCATGTCATGTATCAATTCTCGTTCTTGATATTCGCTCGCACAATCTTGGTTGGTCGTTCGCTGCTATGAGCATAAGTTTTTGCTGCTCTTAATTTACTTCAGAACAATACAACTTGCTTTGTTTCAGAACAGTAGTTGAAAGATTCCCACTTATTTTCCACATATATTGTCACTTGATATTTTTGCTTCTGTAATCATGTCAGGAAGCGAGCAGGACAAGGATCTGGACGACAACTTTACTGATCCGATCACCAAGATGCACTACCATACACTTCGTGCCACTCTCTGGGACGAGTTTCGAGCTGAGGTTGACCAAGTGCGCGGCGACCTTGGGTGTGTCCAAAACAACTCGGACGGCTTGGGGACAGATTTCCAGAAGCTATCTGTGACTGTCGACAACAACCACAAGGTACTGCTCGACGCTATTGCCAAGCTCACCGCTTCCATGCAGTTGGGTACACGTGGCGAGGCGGGGAGTGTACACCTCCTGTACGAGCCGCGCGACGAGACGGATGCGGAGGCTGCCGCTATACGGCAGCGCGAGGATGATCCACGCCTATGACAACTCGACAAACAAGTGCATGTTCGCAAGGCGACACCACAACATCATGCTATTACCGAGGTCATGGCACGTCCCCCTGCACAAGGGCGCGGCCGTGACAACGGCACAGGAGGAGGCGGTGCCAACAATGGCGTCCACGATGGCGCCTATGGAGGTGCCTACTATGACGCCCACGGAGGAGGCCGTGGCAACCGCCACGCTAACAATGACGGCGACGAGTCCGTGTTCAATGACTATTTACCACATCGTTAACATAATCAGTATGCTCGCAATCGTCGGCGTGACAAGGGCGCCGATGATCTGGTTGCAAAGCCCAAGTTCAAGATGCCATCCTTTGAGAGTACAACAGAGGTAGAAGTTTATCTTGCATGGGAGCTAAAAGTTGATAAGCTGTTCCACATGAACCGCTATTTTGATTAGTGCATGTTGGATCTTGCCGTTGCGGCTGCTGCTACTTGGTGGGAGCGTTGTGTGCAACAATGTATGGAGTGACACGAGCCACGTGTTGTTACATGGGACGAGCTAAAGAGACAGATGCGTGCGCGCTTTGTACCTACACATTACAAACGCTTACTGCATGAGAAGCTGATAGGGTTGTGACAGGGGTTGAAATCAGTTGATGAGTATTATAAAGAGATAGAGCATATTATCATACATGCGGATGTGCGTGAGAATGAGGAACAAGTGATGGCTCGCTTTCTTGCTGGGATGAATTATGCTATTTGACGGATCGTTAATCATCATCAATACAACAACATGGTTGAGTTGATACATCAGGCACGTGAGGCTGAGAAGCAGGTAATTGAAGATGCTAAGTATGCTGCACGACATCGTTATTCAGTGAGCACAGCACCACCGTACAACACGGGACAGCTGGGCCAGTCCGCCCCATCTGGGGGCAATTCTGCGATGCGCAGTTCAGCACAAATGAAGACAGATAGTACGCCGCCATCGACACGCTGACTACCGGCGCCTGTTGCTAGCGCGGCATCCTCGATGGGTTCTACAGGCCGTTCACGTGATCTGTCATGCCACAAGTGCAAGGGAGTTGGTCATTTTCAGAAAGATTGCCTAAATAATAAAGTTATGATACTTACTGATGACGAGTATATTTCAGCTAGTGATGAGGACGATACTACTCCATTTGCTGATTTTGCAGAGGATCCTACAGAGGATGAAAGATTGGACTGTAGACCGGAGTTGCCAGCTGGAGAGCATATGATAGTGTGCACACCTTGTGTACTTAGCGTGTCATAAAGCCAGTCTACAGCACAGCGGTGCAATTTGTTTCAATCATGGGCGACAGTTGGCAGTAAAGTGTGCAAGTCAGAATTGATGGAGGAAGTTGTCATAATCTGGCCAGTAAGGAAATGTGCATCAAATTGGGCATAAAATATTTACCGCATCCTCATCCTTATCATGTGCAGTGGTTTCTTCTTCTTTTTTCTATTTTTTCTCTCTCTTTTTTCTTAACGAATCAAATTGTCATAAGAGTAGCACTTAAAACCCCACTTTCAGCTGTGAACAAAATGACAATTCATATGTGTGCAACGTGTAAATGAGTAGCCCTAGAGCAATATCAAATAGCTAGTCTCGAGTAGGAGCAAAGTATTTATGAAGAATTGAATTGGCTCACAGAATATGCATGTGGTTTTTTTTTGCACACTGTAGCACTACTATAGCAGGCATTGTAGCGTGGTACTGTGATGTATTAATACTGTAATGTCTATTGTAGATTACTGTAACATACTATTCATACACTGTAGCAAATTTTTTTTCTAGCGCTGGTTTTGAGGGTTCAAAACCAACAGATTTTAGGGTTTAGATGAAACACAAGGATTAAACTACGCAAAGGAAATACTAAGATCAGTGACTAAACATAGTCTCTAATGGATCGAGACCTAACCAAACTCGTAAAAAAATCAGATCAAACTACAGGCTAAAGGATTTTTTTGTGGCCTTGTGTATATAGGATAGAAAAATGAATCTAACTACGGGTAAATTGATCCTACCATGGTAACCGTGCTCTGATACCAAGATGATACAGGGTGCCTGATCTTCACGACGTATGATCAAGGATAACTTGAATCAGTGCAACCAATGAACCGATGGTGCCAACCACTGTCTTAATATAGCAACCTATGACAAAAGAATTCTCCCAACCGCATGCTTCAATCCTCATCATCTTGTACACTTGAAAAGATGGACGATACACTAGTGTCGATGAGACCTTCTAAACGCATCTTCACTTTAGGCTTATACAGATCAAGTATGGGGCTGCATATAATTAAATAAAATAACAATTAAAGACCTAATAAAATTAGAGTTCACCAAGCAATATTTAATGTGGTTGAATAATTCTTTCCAGCCAAATAGTATATTTAGTTAAAAAGCGCTAAGCATGTAAGTACCTATATCGCACAACGAAGTCTCATCCTCTCCCCCAACCACAAAGCAATCTTGAGCCTTAAGTGATAAGTTTTTTTGGAAGCATTGTCAAGTCTTGTCTCGAGTGCTAAGTTCTTTCAATGGTGCCACACGTCATCATCCAGGCTCGACGTTTGCCACGCACAACCATCCTAGCTCAAACCGACTCCACTGCCGCCACTACTATTTGGGCTTGACCTGGCAGGATCTACACGCAATGGTCTCGGGCACCGCCTCTGCTTCAACCCTGCCATGCATCGGGTGCGAGTCCAGGCTAGGGACGATAGACCTAGCCATGCTGTCGTTGCCTTCCCTATCCTCTAGGACGCTATTGCAGCCTAGGTTTTTATTTCAATAATAATAATTACAATAATAATAAATTTAATTTAAAATAAAAATAAGTGTTAGTTGGTTGCCCCATCTATAGTTGTTTTGGAATAGGGGAAGAGACAAAAATAGGTTTTTCAAAAATGACTTAAAGATGAGAAAGGAATGAGAGATAAGGGTAAGCAAAGATTAAGAGGTAAGAATAAGAAAAAACTTTTGAAATTACTCATTGTTTAAAATAAATCCTTAAGGTTCAACCATTCTATTCTATCTACGGTCACGTCTTAGAGTCATCATAGCTCTGATACCATCTCTGTCGGATTCCGAAGCAACAACTCTGAAACCCTCTGTGTTAATCACACTAGTCCAGGATCAGCTAGTGCACACAGTGATAACAGGGATATATACCAAGCATAATGACAAACTTTATTTAACTGAATATGGGCTTGATGGCCAAAGTTTACACCCACGGCACATAAGCCAAAATTAAATATAAGTAGCAGAAGGGAAAAACCAAAACAGAAGAAGCCCACTGAGCCTGTCCACAGGCAAACGATAGTAAGACGCGGCCTATACGTCCTGATCCTCATCGAAGTCAAAGTAGTCCTCTGGAAAAAGGTGAATTGAGCAACATGAGCACATAAAGTACACCACAAGTTACACTAGGAGATTTAACAGAGTTAACGCATGCACAAGGATTGACAAAGGAAGGCATAGTACGGTTAATTGAGCATAAGCGAAATTTGAAGTAAATACTGTAAGTAGATTCAAAAGCTGAATTTGATCTTGATATAAAGTAAATCCATGTCAATAACTTCTTATCTCCGTTCTTGTATTGCAACATCATCATCTTTTTGCCTCTTATCTCCACCGTAGAGCTGTTTCCAAACTTGACCTTGCCCCAAATATTCTCATCAAGCTCATGAAACATGGAGCAATCTTCTGTCATATGGTTGCTTGCTCCATTGTCCATGTACCACTGATCCGTGTGATCGTGGCTGCCTTCCTTCGTGCATATTTTTGGAACTACGTTCTCCTCGTTCAGCATCACCATGACTGGTGCCTTTTCAACATATGAGGAGAGAAGTAGTCTCATTTCGTCATCTTCTTCTTCATCTTAGACGAGGTTCACCTCCCCGTTCTTCTTCTTGCTTCGACAATCCGAAGCATAGTGCCCATACTCGTTACAATTGAAACACTTTATGTGGCTGCAGCACCCCGACACGTAGTGCCCGTATTCACCGCATTCAAAGCACTTGACATGCGACTTATCACGGGATTTGTCACCATATTGCCCAGCCTTGTCTCCATGGCTACCTCTATCGTCTCGACCACTTTGGCCGCCTCGACCGCGCCATCTCCCGCAGTTGTTTGATGAGCCACGACCATCTCTCAGATCTCTCTTTACTTGCAACACCTACTCATTATGAGTCTGGGATCCCTGCTCGTTACATGACTGAAACCCTTTCAGTAACTCTTCATGCACCTTAAGGGATCTGATGATCTCCTCTATCTTCTTCTTGTCCAGATCGGAGGAGTACATAAGTGTAGTGACAACAGGTATGTACTTCTCCAGAAGCACACACAGATATTTCTTCACCACCACAGATTCCTCTATTTTATCGCTAAGAGAGCTAATATGATTGTACAAAGAAATTAGCTTGCCGACGAACTCATCCACCGACTAGGTCTCTCCCATCTTGAGATTCTCGAACTCACTCCGCAAATTCTGAAACCGCACCTCCTTCACACAATCAACTCCCTCGTGCATCGTCTGAAGTGTCTACCGCACTTCCTGTGCCGTCTCCTTGCCGATGAGCTGATGCATCATCGTATCTAGCACTGTCTAGTAGATGATGGCCAAAGCCGTCTAATTCATCTTGTCGTCCACCTCCTTGTCATTCCCCTTCAGATCAACTGCACCCTAGACACCCTGGGCGCACATGTGCGCCTTCATCTTCATTGCCCACACCGGGTAATTGTCGATCGTCAGGAGAGGGTACTGAAGAGAGATCAGCCCACTCCAGGCACTCGAAGTCGACTCTTCTCCCATATTCTTTAGGTACCACTAAGATCAACAGGCTCTGATACCACTTGTTGCAATTTTTCCTAATTCCTTGCTATCAAACACCGTGTCGCCACAGCACTCCGCCGTCTCCAACCCGCGACCTGCTGTTTGGGACTTCTCGCCTACAACACGAAAGCAGCGCCTTGCTCTCTTGATCTTCTGCAGTCCGAATGGCACGACAAGGACAGCACCTTTGCCCTTTGTTATCTCCACGTGATCCTCCCTATACCTTTGCTTCTGCTGGCTTTTACGTGGTGGGGCTTCTGCTGCAGACATGAGACAACGCAACAAAACACCTGAGAAGAAAAAATGCTAAGAACATAGATTGGTTTCCCAGAGCACCAACCGCTCCGTCTTTTCTTCTTTTACTTCTTATTCTTGGTCACATCGATCGATCTCACTCTCAATACATGACTACATGGCCTTTTAAAGCCAGCTTACATAACTAGCAAAAGGACAGAGAAAACCCCGACTTGGCTACTACTTATACATATTCTATACGGCAAAAACTATGACTTAGATACGGATTAGCAAAAGAAAAACAAGATTACAATGCGGAAAACACGGGCTGAAAACGCAGACCAAGAATTCAAGACGAAGAGCAAGAACCCAACACGAAGCATCAAATGTGGACACAGCAGAGCACAGTTACGCACATAATAGGCCGAATTGGGTGCGGCAACGGCCAACCTCGGAAAAAGGTAAACAACCCCCGAAACCCAGAGCAAAGACGACGAAGCATAGAGTAGTAATCGAAAGCAACCGAAATAGAACCGAAGGCGAAGCGAAACCCAAGACTGAAAACACGGGCCGAAAACGCAGATCAAGAATTCAAGACAAAGAGCAAGAACCCAACACGAAGCATCGAATGTGGAAACAACCAAACTCGTAATGAGGAAAATTCCCCTCCAAAAGCAGAGCAGAAAGCACGGGCCGAACATGTAGCACAAGAATCCCAAGCAACCGAGACGCGGTGGAGCCCGCAGGAAGACCCTAGTAGAAAACACAACCCGAGAAGATACCAAAATTGTTAGGTTTAATCTTGTTGTCTAAACGTTTATTTGTGTTTGCATGACATGTTTAGTTGTGTAAGTCTTGTATCTGCATGGTGCTATGTGTGTGCATGTATAAGCACTAGAATAGCTCATGGAGTTAATGCATGCATGCATGGCGATGTATAGCTGTTAGTCTCTTTCTCCTTCTTGCATGCAAAGTGTAGGTATGTTAGTCTGTTAGCATGTCATTAGAGTTTGCTTTGTCAAACGGGTTGCCCGATTCTTATGGAACGTGGCGTCAGTTGTGGATCGTGCATGTAGCATGACGTGCGAGTTTGTATCTGCATCATGTACTCAGTCCAGTTAAATAGTAAACAACAGAAGTAGCGAAAAACTGAGACGCTAGGCTGCTGCAGTGTCGCTAAGTTCTTTTGTGTGTTCGTCGTATCCACAAAGCGCGTTCTGTGTTCAGAAAACAGAACAGAGTTATGAAAAACTTTCGAGTGTGTCTTTTGTTTATCTCTCTGTTTTGTCTCTGCGGTGTATCCAGAATTTGTGTGTTTGCAGATTGGGCATTCTATATCTGACAAAAATCAGGACAAAACCCAAAGCCGAGAACGTGGGCCGAAAAAGCAGAACAAGAATCTAACTCGAAATGTACGGAGGGAGGAAGCACACACAGCAAATACGGAGGTAGGATCGTAACCTTTAATCGGGAAAGTAGACCAAGAATCCGACTCGGAACCAACCGAGGGAGGAAGCACATACAGCAGGGAATGCCGATCTCAGACCAGCACCGAAGAGAGGACCGACGATTCCCGAAGACGGAAACAAGCCACTGCAATCCGCAGCTCGCAAGAACGTGAAGACAATCCGACCACAGGAACTCGAGGGAGTAGGTAGAACAGGTAAGCAGGGGGCGCATGAAGTAGGCACGGTGTGCGCAGGAGCACCGGGGCCACGCGCAGCGAGCGAAGCGACGACACCCGACGGTGCGACCTACTGGAAAGACCACGGCCCTGTTATTTTTGACTACGGCTTATGGATTTTGGCTAAATTTTTTGAATTTTAGCTATTTACGGTACAGATTACGGAAAGATCGATACTCACTTACGATTTTGACTGGTACAGATGTTAGGATTTTAACGTGTACTACGTTTAACTTGTAGACTCCGTCTTGAAAAAATACTTCGTTTAAAAGTTAGGTACTGTAGCGGCTACGAAAAACTGACCGGCTTGCTGCCAGCCGAACAGGCCCCACAAGAAACACACGGTGTATGGGCCGAAGCCCGAAGGAGCGCGACGACGGAAGACGCAGCCCACGGCAGCCCAGCCCAAAGCGGACCGTGTCATGTCATCCAAACAACAGGATCATTACAGCTAGCGAGGATTCAAACCTCAGCAGTCATAGGTAGGCTACTTGTAGTGCAAACACAGGAGCCGATTGCCATGTGAAATGACACACGTACAATAGTTTACCTATTAAAATTATCTCTAAATCATTTATCTTATCTAAAAATAACACAAGAGATAAGCTCTCTAACAATAAAGTATTTCTCTAACTATTTTATACTATAACTTCTTATCTCATATCTTCTCACTATTTACGTTAGTTTGCAGGTTCAAATCATCTATTGCATGAAAGACATCATATTATCTCTCCTCATCTCCTCTTTTCTCTACGTAGGATTTTATTCATTTAATATAGCTAATAAACTCCTCTGATTTTTTATTTGATATTTTTGACTTTTTACGATCTTTAAGATATGACTTTGATTACTATTTTTTAAACTTACACTAAGATACTAGTAAAATTAAAACATTATAAAAGTATTTTTAACAACACACTATTGATGTAACTTTTATATAATCAATAGATAATTTTGAGTTTATTAGTGGTTAAATTTTACAAGATTTGACGATACAGTATTTAAAAAGTCAAGAAAAAAATATATGAAGTAGCTATGATAGTAACCTACATGAACAAGTGTTGGCTTCGTCCAGAAGGTACCCAGTTATCGAAGCAGGAAGTAGCTAGGAAACATCCGTCATCCGCCCTCTCCAGACCTCCAGTTATCCGAAGGTTGATTCCAAATCTCTCTATAATAAATACACTTATCGCTAGATAGTAGATCCCCTAATCTTTGACTCCCAACTTCAAGCCACAAGGCTCGAAACAAGTCAGCCGGGCTTCTTCTCCGGCAAGGCAGCTCGCCAATAAAAGCGCGCACCACTGCACAACATTATCCACTCCACATCCCAACAGCTCACAGCATCTGTATTTTTCCAATCTGGCCCAAGTCCTCGTAATAAACTAGCCACCTTCCGCATGGACAAGAAAGCCGCCATGAAACAGACCGTCGTCCTGTACCCCGGCTTCGGCGTCGGCCACGTCGTCCCCATGACGGAGCTCGCCTACGCCTTCCTCAAGCACGGCTACGACGTCACCATGGTGCTCCTCGAGCTGCCCTTCAAGTCGTCCGCCTCCGGCAACACCGTCATCGAGCGCATTAAGGCCTCCAACCCGTCCATCTCCTTTCATGTCCTCCCGCCCTTCCCTGCTCCCGACTTCGCCGCCTCCGGTAAGCACCCTTTCGTCCTCATGCTCCAGTTCATACGCCAGTACAACGAGCGTCTCGAGACCTTCCTCCTCTCCATCACCCGGCAGCGCCTGCACTCCCTTGTCATCGACATGTTCTGCGTCAACGCCATCGACATCTGCGCGAAGCTCGGCGTCCCGGTCTACACGTTCTTCGCCTCGGGCGCCTCGACCCTGTCCGTCGTAACCCAGCTGCCGGCGTTGCTTGCCCACAGGCAGACTGGCCTGAAGGAGCTGGGGGACACGCCCCTCGATTTCTATGGCGTTCCGCCGATGCCAGCGTCTCATCTCATCAAGGAACTGCTCGAGCACCCGGAGGACGAGATGTGCAAGGCCATGACGGACGTATGGAAGCGCAACACGGACACCATGGGCGTTCTGGTGAACACGTTCGAGTCCTTGGAGAGCCGGGCAGTGCGGGTTCTCAGGGACCCGCTATGCGTCCCCGGCCGGGTGCTGCCCCCGATCTACTGCGTCGGGCCCTTGGTCCGCAAGGGCGCCAAGGATGAGGACAAAACCGAGAGGCACGGGTGCCTCGCGTGGCTCGACGCGCAGCCGGAGCGCAGCGTCGTGTTCCTCTGCTTCGGAAGCAGGGGCGAGCTCTCCGAGGACCAGCTCAAGGAGATCGCCGTTGGCTTGGAGAAGTCCGGTCAACGGTTCCTGTGGACCGTGCGCACGCCAGCCGGCAGCGACGACCTGAAGAGGTTCTTGGAGCAACGCCCCGAGCCGGACCTCGACGCGCTCCTGCCAGAGGGGTTCCTGGAGCGGACCAAGGACAGGGGTCTCGTCGTCAAGTCATGGGCGCCGCAGGTGGACGTGCTCTGCCACCCAGCGATCGGCGCGTTCGTGACGCACTGTGGGTGGAACTCGACGCTGGAGGGCGTCACGGCGGGGGTGCCGATGCTGTGCTGGCCGCTGGAAGCGGAGCAGATGATGAACAAGGTGTTCATGACGGAGGAAATGGGCGTCGCAGTGGAGCTTGAGGGGTACAGGGCGGGTTTTATCAAGGCCGACGAGGTGGAGGCCAAAGTGAGGCTGGTTATGGAGTCCGAGGAAGGGAGGGAACTCAGGGCACGAGTGGCTGCGCGAAAGAGAGAGGCGGAGGCGGCCCTGGAGGAAGGAGGCTCGTCGCAGGCGGCGTTTGTCCAGTTCTTGTTGGATGTGGAGAATCTGGGAGAGCAACTCAGCAAGTGACGAATTTTCAACTGCTCTTTGTCGTCTATATTTGTTATGTTAACCTACCCCGTCTACATTTCGTTGCCTGATTAACCAGTTAAACTTAGTAGTACGTATCTGTTAGTGATATGCCCTAAGATAATTATGGAGATTATTGTATCACTTCTATGTTTATGATATTTTGAATAATATATATCATTTTGTTCATTGAATAAATATCTTTCGTATTGATCAACAAGTATGTCTTGTTTGTGGAAATCTTTATTTCTTGTTTTGATATTATTTTAAATTATCTCTAATCTTATATCATTGTGGGACAATGATTTATTGATCAACACATGTATTAATTTATGGTCATGTTTCATGGATCGTGGATATAGAGATATCAAATCAATAATGTGGATACATGTTAGAAAACATGGTGTTAGAATGACCTACCATGAAATACTACATGAATTATTATATTCTTAAGTGTCATCAATTGGCCTCAATTATAGTGTATGCAGAATTCTTATACCTGAGATTGTTATAGTTTTCTACATGTATAATAGTTTACTAAATACTAATTTGTAACTGGGTTGTCATTAAGATAACTTTTGGGTTTACTATAAAATATGTGAAGAAATGTGAACGATCAGTATGGAATTTGCCCCTCTTATATAACAAGAGATATATCGCTTAGCCCCTTGATGTGGTTAGATTAAGAAAGTTCATAGCCATACCGAATATAGTTGAGGAGTCAATCACAATTGAGTAATCCACTATAAATTCGAGTAAAAGATTGAACTATCATAGGATAGCATGTTTCTCACCATGAATTCAATCTGATATCGTAAGGCAAATGGAAGTGTTATATTGGTTCATCCGATATGATCTTTATGTATGTTTAGGAGTTGATATATCCTGCTAGGAATCACTATTGACTTGTGGATTGAAAAAGGAGTTTTTGGCCTATGACCGAATATACATGAACCTACAGGGTCATACACTTAATGGGCTGGAATAATAAATGTCTAGATTATACTTTCTGAGTAGGATACGGTCTCTATTCTATTGGATAAGGATCTGGTTGGTAGCTCTCTAAGTGAGATATGATATCTACTCATGTTAGATAAGAATATGAATGGAGGTTATATATTAAGAGAGACGTGGGGTTGAGGAGGGTATCCCAAGACACACCCATCGAAACCCTAACCGCTACCTTTTAAAACCTCTACCATGTGCACTGGTGCTAGCACACCGATACACAGTGTTTCATCTCTAGATGTGTGGACTTCGGTAGAAGCGATACTGCGACTATGGCTCTGATCGGGATGATCGCAAGATGGAGACAGTTAGCTAAAGGACGATCAATCCAATTAGATTGGTTCAAAATTTGATTAATGTGATTAATCTAATGAAATTTTCAAGGGTAATTTTGTGAATAGGATTCATGTCCCAAAAGTTTTTCCCAAGGGTGCTGCCCCTTCGAGCCCCGCCTGCTAACCGGCTAGCGACACTACTGTGCTAGTTAATCGTACTACACATTATATTATGTGTTACATGCTACACAATAGAATTGAATTCTATGCATAACACGTTTTTCAGGGGTTGTGTGAATAGTATAGCCCATTATGTATGTGATGCATGTATGAGTTTTTATGGCCTACGTGCCATGCTAATTTAGAGCCATGAGCTACATATTATTGTATAACAGCCTGCGTGTCAACTTATGATGCTTGATATTTTCATATGCAATTCATTATTAGTTGCTAGGAGTAATAGCTAAGTAAATGAATGTGTTGTCTTCAGGAAACAGAGAAGGAAAGCTTTGACCACTCCTTTATCCAAAATTTTCCCCCAGGAATCTAGATAAATTCTCTTATTCCCCCTCCTCAGGGACTTCCGGGGGTTTAATAGTTCTCTGGAACTATTCAGTATTCAATGGAATTTCCATCCTTAACAATCACTTTGATCAATTCATTGAATTTTCTCCAGTGCACAACCGGACAAATGGACCTTGGTTAATATCTATGGTCCATGCGAGGGGTCAAAGGAGAGTTGATTTTGTCCAATGGCTCTTTCACCAGACATCCCATCCCAACAAAACTGGATTCGCATGGGGGATTTCAACTTTATTCACTCTACTCAGAACAAAAATAAGTCGGGAGGGAGCTTAAATGATATTTTCACTTTCAATAGTATCATTAGCAATCTTGGTCTCACGGAAATATCTCTCAAGGGTAGATCCTACACTTGGAGTAATACGTAGGACGGCCTTCTCTTGGAGTAGTTGGATTTGTTTTTTACAACTAATCAATGGACTACCTCATTCCCACACATTGAGGTCAATGTGCTATCCAAAAATGCTTCGGACTACGCTCGTTGTGTAGTTCATATAGGCACTGTCATTCCTAAATCCTACTTATTTCGCTTTGAATCTTACTGGGTGGAACACCCGAGTTTAGCAGAGATAGTTAATCTTTACTAGAACTTGCCAGTGTGACAGCAGAATCATGCTGCTAAGATCATGGTGAAACTCAAAAATCTCCGCGAGGATCTTAAAATTTGGAGTAAATAAATCTCTCAGATTTCCTTACTCATTCACAATTGCTGATCAGTAATTCTATTCATGGATAACTTGGAAGAACATCAGTGTTATTTTTGGAAGAAAGAAACTTTAGATCCATAATCAAGAGGCATTACTTGAGACTTCTGAAATACTAGAATTTGTACTGGCAGAAGAGGTAGACTTTCTGATGGGAAAGTTATGAGATGAAACACCAAATTCTTTCATGCTCGGGCTATGGAGCATCATAAAAGGAACTCGGTCAATTCCTTGACCCTGGAGGATGACACCACTATCCATTCTCATCAAGACAAAGCAACTGCAGTTTGGAAAGCCTTCAAGCAATGGATGGGAATGTCTACTAATACCATCATGTAGTTTGACCTCGATGAATTAATGTCAGTTCACGATCATCTCCAAGAACTAGCAATGGATTGGTCTCAAAAAGAGGTGGATGACACGGTCAAAATGTTGCCGTAGGACAAAGCTCCAGGACTGGACGGATTTAATGGGTTGTTCATTCAGAAATGTTGGAACATAATTAGAAATGATTTCTACATGCTTTGCCAGGATTTCTTCAATGATTCGTCTAACATCTCAAGCATCAATGGATCTTTCATCACTATGGTCCCCAAGAAGTCAAGCCCCGAGTCTTTGAAAGACTATAGATCGATTTCACTGTTAAATTTGGCTCTAAAGCTCCTCACAAAAATTCTAGCTAACAGGCTTCAGAAGGTGATTGTTAGCCTGGTACACAGGAATCGGTATGGCTTTATAAAAACAAGAATTATTCAAGACTGTCTTGCCTGGGCTTTTGAATATATCCATCAATGCAAACAAAGCAAAAAAAAAAGAGATTATAGTTCTTAAATTATACTTTGAAAAGGCATTAGACACCATAGAGCATGTGGCCATCAAGGCGGTCATGACAGTGAAAGGCCTCCCTGACAAATGGATAACTTGGATGGATTGCATTCTTTCTTCTGACCATTCCTCTGTCCTCATTAACGGGGTCCCTAGAAATTCATTTTAGTGCAAGAGAGGTGTGAGACAAGGTGACCCACTTTCGCCTCTTTTGTTTGTGCTAGGGGATGATATTCTCTAATCAATAATTAACGAGGCAGCAAGAAGGAATCTCCTAAACCATTCGATTCCTCCTCTGGCCAATGAAGACTTTCCAGTGGTTCAGTATGTAGACGATATACTGATCATCCTCCCGGCTTGTTCTAGACAACTCTTTTGCCTAAGAGGTCTTCTGTAGACTTTCTCTATGTCCACCGATCTGAAGGTAAACCATAAAAAATCGGTGATGATTCCAATCAATGTTATTGAGTTATTGAGTGGAGAGTGGAAACCTGGAGTTATTGAGTTACTCTCTACGGGCCGATTGGGATGGCATGATAGGCTGCACCTGACCACCTACGCTGCGCTCGCTACAATCTGGGAACTATGATGGCCGGAGTCTTCGGTTTTTTTGGTTTTCAGCCAGTTTTTACCCAAAAAAACTAAATGCCACAAAAACCTAAATTCTAGATCCCATGCTGAATACCAAAAACCAGTTAAACCGACTTGACCGGTTTAGTTTTTTCAATACGGTTTTTCGGTACGGTACCAATGTACATAGCCCTAAGTAGTACTAGCAGTTCTCATGGGAATGTGCCCCTACCAGTCGGCAGAATCAACAGTGTAAACCACCATGAGAAGGTGTTGTTAGCAATTCTTCTTTTGCACTTGGGGTTTAGATCCGAGAGAGTAGGGGAGAGGAAGAGTGATGTGATTGGTACCGTCAAAGCCGGCCGCCGGAGTCGTCGATGTCCCGGCCATCCCGCTCCTTTGGTTGGGGTAGTCTGCGCTAGGCAGCGACGTTCGGTGGAGAAGGAGCGGCGTCTCCCTGGTGGCGGCGTGTTCTCGGCGGCGTGGTCTGACGGCCGGTGGATGTTTCCCGTCGCTGGAGCGCCCCCTCAGATCGGGTTTTAGGGTTTGTTGGTGGGGAAGGTGGCGGCACGGTGAACCTCGTCGTGCGTGCCGCCCCGGCCCCCACCTCTCTTTTATATGGCGCTGGCGACAGGGGCCCACCAGCCTATTGGGCTGTGCGCCCCCGATCAGGGCGCGAGCAAGGGGAGGGTATTTGGCCGTTGGGCCAAATGCCCTGCTGAGATCATTCTAACATTCTCCCCATTGATCTCAATCTATACTTTATCTTTAATTACTTTTGACTTTACACATTCCATCATAGATTAGTGCATAGAACATGTCTCATCGTCACGGTCAATCGCCAATAGATTCAACAGCTACAATACACCTCTCTGTTCTGAAATAGTTACTTTAAACTTTTGGGCCATCTTTTAGTCCAGGAATCATAGGCTTTCCCTTAAACCCATGCCGGCTACATGTTCTCTGAACACGTTGGGTGGTAAGCCTTTTGTAAGCGGATCCGCTAACATCTTTGCGGTACTTATATGCTCAAGACTTATAATTTGATCCCGAACTTTATCTTTCACAACATAGTACTTTATGTCAATGTGTTTGGCAGCACCATTTGACTTATTGTTGTGGGCATACATTACTGCGGGTTCATTATCGCAGTACAACTTAAGTGGTCTATTGATGTCGTCAACCACTTTTAAACTGGGTATGAACTTCTTTAGCCAGTTCACCTGCCCCGTAGCCTCATAACATGCTACAAACTCGGCATACATTGTGGACGATGTAGTGACGGTTTGTTTTGAGCTTTTCCACGATATAGCTCCTTTAGCGAGAGTGAACACATATCCGGATGTAGACTTTCTATCATCTCCCGCAAAATCAGAATCTGTATACCCCACTATGTGGAGTGTATCTGATCTTCTGTATGTCATCATGAGGCCTTTTGTTCCTTGCAAATAACGCAAGACTTTCTTTATCAATTTCCAATGTTCTATTCCAGGATTGCTCTGAAATCTGCCAAGTAACCCGGTAACAAACGCTAAGTCAGGGCGTGTGCACACTTGAGCATACTGTAAGCTTCCGACAGCTGAAGCATATGGAACCGCTTTCATTTGATCGATCTCATACTGGTTCCTGGGGCATTGAAAATCCCCATATCTGTCGCCCTTGACTATAGGTGCAGGTGAAGGACTACATTTATGCATACCAAATTTCTTTAAGACTTTCTCTATGTATGCCTTTTGTGACAGTCCCAATATCCCCTTGTTTCTATCCCGGTGAATTTCGATCCCAAGAACGAACGAAGCTTCACCAAGGTCTTTCATATCAAAATTCGAGGACAAAAACTTCTTTGTTTCCAGTAGCAGACTGACATCACTACTAGCTAGTAGGATATCATCCACATACAGGATTAGGAAGATAAACTTCCCATCTTTAAACTTTGCATAAACACAGTTGTCCTCAACATTCTCTTTAAACCCAAATTTTCTTATTGTACTGTCAAACTTCAAATACCACTGTCTTGAAGCTTGCTTTAACCCATATATTGATTTCTTTAGGCGGCATCCCATTCTTTCATTTCCTTCCACAACAAAACCTTTCGGTTGTGCCATGTAAACATTTTCCTCCAAATCCCCATTAAGAAATGCCGTCTTTACATCCATCTGATGTAACTCTAAATCATAATGTGCCACTAATGTCATTATGATTCTAAAGGAATCTTTACATGAGACTGGAGAAAAAGTCTCATTGTAATCAATCCCTTCTCTTTGCGTAAATCCTTTTGCCACAAGTCGCGCTTTGTATCTTTCTACATTCCCTTGGGAGTCATGTTTTGTCTTGTAGACCCATTTACAGCCTACTGTTTTGGCTCCTTTAGGAATAATTTCCAAGTCCCAGACTTTATTAGTCTTCATGGACCTCATCTCCTCTTCCATGGCCTCAAGCCATTTTAAGGAATTTTCGCTTCTCATGGCTTCTTCAAATGAGGTGGGATCATCCTCCATTTGAAATTCCTCTGTATGATAAATCTGATAATCATCAGAAATAGCTGATCTTCTTACCCTTTGAGACCTCCTCGGGGCCTCCTCATTTGGTACATCTACTGTTTGAGGCTGCTGTTGCTCCCCCTCATCTGTGGCAATAGGTTCTATATGATCCTGAAGAACAGGTTCTTCATTCTCATTCATTGTTGCCACGGGAGGAACAATAACAGGTGCTGGCACCACAGTGTCTTGCACCGTCGGTGCAGCGACAGCAGGTAGTGTGAAGAATGGCTCTTGAATCATCGGAGTGGGCGCATACACCCGCTTCTCTTCAAGGTCAATCTCTCGAGCTACCATACTCCCCCTCATCATCTCATTCTCTAAGAAGACATCATGTCTCGTTTCTACAAACTTTGTATATCTATCTGGACAGTAGAAACGAAAACCTTTTGACTTTTCAGGGTAGCCAATGAAATGGCAACTTACTGTTTTGGGATCAAGTTTCCCAAGGTTTGGGTTAAATACTTTAGCCTCAGCAGGACTCCCCCACACACGTAAGTGGTTTAGTGAGGGAACTCTTCCTGTCCACAACTCGTACGGTGTTTTGGGCACCGACTTACTAGGCACTCTGTTGAGAATATGAATGGCGGTTTTCAACGCCTCCATCCATAAACTCAATGGGAGTGTGGGGTAGCTCATCATACTTCGCACCATATCCATCAGGGTACGGTTGCGTCTTTCAGCTACTCCATTTTGCTGAGGTTCGCCCGGCATAGAATACTGGGCCACTATTCCATTTTCCTGTAAAAACCTCGCAAAAGGTCCAGGAACTTGTCCATATGGGGTATGTCGACCGTAGTACTCCCCCCACGATCAGATCGGACTATCTTAATCTTTAAATCGTGTTGGTTTTTAATTTCAGCCTTAAATATCTTGAATTTATCCAAGGCTTCATTTCTTTCTTTGATTGGATAAATATTCCATAACGGGAGTAATCATCTGTGAATGTTATGAACGAGTCATATCCATCCACACTTTTCACAGGAAAAGGACCACAAATATCTGTGTGAATAATTTGTAGAACTCCTGTGCTTCTTTTAACGTCTTTCTTTATTTTCTTTACATATTTTCCTTTAATGCATTCTCTGCATTGTTCTAAGTCTGAGAACTCTAATGGAGGAAGAATATCATTCTTTACTAGTCTTTCTATTCTCCCCCTCGAAATATGGCCTAAACGACAGTGCCATAATTTCGACGACTCATCTAGAGTTTTCTTTCGTTTTCTGTTTACATTCGTAGACGAGGATTCAATCACTTTCTCGCACGCAACGTTCTCATTATCGCATACGACATTCACATCATTGTTCTCACTTTTCTTTGCCATTATCATCTTTAAGTAATCAGGACAGTTCTTCTTGTAGTGTCCCGTCTTTTAACAGTGAAGACACTGATCTTTGTCTACTGCAAACTTATTCTGTTGAGGCTGACAGACAGAGGCTTTTCCCTTGTTCTTTGAGAAGGAGTTACTGTTGAAGTTCGTTTCTTGTTGTCCTTCACATAGTTGATAGAACCACCATGTGAGGATTTGATTCTTTCCTCCTCTTGCACGCACATAGCTATGCACTTTTCTATGTCCCATTTCTCGGGCTGCATATTATAGTTGACAACAAAAGTGTCAAACTCTTTTGGCAAAGAAGCAAAAACCAAATGAATAAGGAACTCATCCTTGAGAGCCAAATCCATCGGTTTAAGTTTAGATGCCAAGTTGCTCTCTTATGCCACTACCACCACCAGAGTACCTTTCTTTCACAAGCTACTTAATCAGCTGTGTAGTATAAGTCTTTGAAGAGTCAGTAAACTGACTCTTTATTTTCTCAAGGTACTCTGTGACAGTGTCACACTCTGCGATTGAGCCCACAATTGCAGGCTTAATCGTGTTCTTTATCACAGCCAAACATTTCTTGTTGGCAGTGACCCACTTTTTATGATCAAGATCATATGACATTTTTATGGGAGCATAGTCCCTCTGTCTGGTCTGCCAAACAGCATCAGCCTCATTTTCATCCCTCACCGGTGCCACAAACTCTGTGGGACACGGTGTGGCGACACAATTCATATACAATGAGAACAATTAAACATAATAACAACAACTGCATGCCTTGGTTTCAACGTTGGTTAAAATTAAAACATACAGTTGTTTACACATTAAATCTACATCACCGTTGGGCAGAAATAGAAATAATGCATAAAATCATCAATTAAAATTATAATACTGTTAACAGCAAAATTATATGCCTTATTTCCAACATTGGTCAAAATACGACATACAATTTAAATCTATTTTACTATACATTAAATCTACATCACCGTTGGGCAGAAATAGAAATAATGCATAAAATTCATCAATTAAAAATTATAATATTGTTATTCTCAACGTTGGTCAGAAAATAACAATATCATAATTATCTGGGATTTATCTCTATTTTTCCAAAATTAAATTCTCCCGTTGGTTCGAATTTAATAATGAAAAATCAATCAATAATATCTTTTGCAGCGGAAACTGTAATTATTCAAAAATAATTCATTATACAGAAGCATTATCAATGTACTCTTTTAATCTCTGAAAAATTAACACGTTGGTGCAAAATTTACAGAGATTTTGGATCAAAATTTCAATTAAATTCATTCACAAATGCTTCTGAAAAACAATAAAAAATCCAAATTGGATTTACTGTTCAATTCGGCCAAAATGGCCCATTCTTTCGGCCGCAGCCCAGTTCGCTCCCACGGAGCCCAAACGGCCACCTCACGCGCACGCACGGAAACTGGCGAAAACGGCCCATTAACGTGCTGCCCTGCCGGCCCAACAGCTCCCCTTTCGCCCGATCTCGGCCGTCCATCCAATCGGACGGTCCCGAGAAAAATTCGCTCGATCAAAAAGGTGCGGCGCCGGCTTCCCCAAAAACCCTAACCCTATCTGCCTCCTCCCCCCGAAAAAAACGGAGGACCAAGCGGCGGCGGCGCTCGGCGCAGCGGAGCAGCGGGCGCCCGCGCGCGGGCGGGCCGGCAGCGGCCCGAAGGGGCGCAGGCGCTGCAGCGGCCGCGCAAGAGCGGCGGCGGCCGGCCCCAAGGCGGCTGCTCGAAGCGGCGAGGCGGCAAACGGCGGCCCCGAGAGGCGGCGACGGCACCGCGGCCGATGGGGGGGGCCCTGAAGCGGCGGTGAGCGCGCGGCGCCTGCGAGGCGGCGAGACGGCCAGCGGCGCGGCGGCCCCCGAGGCGGCGAGACGGCCAGCGGCGCGGCGGCCCCCGAGGCGGCTCAACGGCGACGGCAGCTGCGTCCCGTCGGCACGCCAACGACGGCAGCGGCGCCCGAACGGTGAGCACCTCCCCCAATTCTTTTCTTTTCTTTTTCCCGATTTGCAGCCGATCGAGATTGGAGTTCAATTTGGGGATTTCAATCAAGGCTCTGATACCATTGTTAGCAATTCTTCTTTTGCACTTGGGGTTTAGATCCGAGAGAGTAGGGGAGAGGAAGAGTGATGTGATTGGTACCGTCAAAGCCGGCCGCCGGAGTCGTTGATGTCCCGGCCATCCCGCTCCTTTGGTTGGGGTAGTCTGCGCTAGGCAGCGACGTTCGGTGGAGAAGGAGCGGCGTCTCCCTGGTGGCGGCGTGTTCTCGGCGGCGTGGTCTGACGGCCGGTGGATGTTTCCCGTCGCTGGAGCGCCCCCTCAGATCGGGTTTTAGGGTTTGTTAGTGGGGAAGGTGGCGGCACGGTGAACCTCGTCGTGCGTGCCGCCCCGGCCCCCACCTCTCTTTTATATGGCGCTGGTGACAGGGGCCCACCAGCCTATTGGGCTGTGCGCCCCCGATCAGGGCGCGAGCAAGGGGAGGGTATTTGGCCGTTGGGCCAAATGCCCTGCTGAGATCATTCTAACAGGTGTTTCTATACTTTTCTCTTTAACAAGAGTAATACTAATTTTAAAGCATGTAAATAGGTAAGTAACATCTATCCACCATTCATTATACTTTAAAAATTATGTAAATCAAAAAAAGTATAGATAACAATAACACCTTCCACCACTCTTTCGTTTAGACCTAGTATTGCTTCCCAAAGCAAAATTTGCAGTACGAGACACCGAGACAGACTGACAGTCTAGGATGGAGACGGTGTTGTGTTACTACAGCATACCAATCACAAAAACGATTCATATCGTCTCCGCTAAATCCTAGCTGCCTTTTATGATGGATTTTCAGTCTGTTTGATATGTCGCGTTTGGCAATTGGATGTCAGGAGCAAAACGTTCCTAGTTCACAAACAAGATTCAGATATACTATTTGAAAGCTAGTTGATCAGATAAACATGCCACTCGCTTTGCAAATCGATCTGTGCCCAAATGCCAAATGATCACTTCGAGCTCTCCAAATACTTCAGAAATTCGTCGAACGCCAGCCGGGACGGCCCTCCGTCCATCAGCGACTACGCGGCCTTCTCTCTCGCCACCGACAGCCTTGCCCGGAGCTTGTCCCCTTCCTCGGACTCCATCACCAGCCTCACCTTCGCCTCCACCTCCTCGGCCTTCAACAGCTCCTCGTCGTAGCCCTCTACCACCCCGACCTTCATCTCCCCCACGATGAACACCTTGTTCAGCCTCTGCTCTGCGTATTACGGCCAGCGCAGCAGCAGCACCCCAGCGGTGATGCCCTCCAGCGTCGAGTTTCACCTGCAGTGCGTCACGAACGTGCCATCGCCACTTGCCGCAGCACCACCACCAACGGCGCCCACATCTTCACCACCAGACCCCTGTCCCGCGTCCTCTCCAAGATCCCCTTCGGGAGCATCGCCTCGAGGTCCGGCTCCGGCCGCCTCTCGTAGCCGCACGACCCACAGGAACCGGTGCCCGGAGCTCTCGAGCCCGCGAGCTATCTCTGTCAACTGCGCCGCCGAGAAGGCGCCGATGCTACCGAAGCAGAGGAACACCACGCTCCGCTCCGGCTACGCGTCCAGCCACGCGCCCCCTCCTCGCCTCTCTCCACACCAACGGCCCGACGCAGTACACCGACGGCGTCGGACGGTCCGGGACGCAGCCCCCCCCCCCCCCCGCGCCCGCGGAGCGCATTTCACGGCCCTCGCCTCCAGCCACTCGTACGCGTGTTGAGCAGCACGCCGGTCGCTTCTGCGACGCGCGCGTACTGCCTGGCTCGCTCCTTGTACGACCAGTTCTGCACGGTGGACGGCATGTCCGATGCTGGTATCGGCGGGACGCCGGGGGAGCGAAGGAGCGCCTTGCCATGTCTCCGAGAGAGGCGAAGGGAGGCGCAGGAAAGCAGCCATTCTGCCGGCGGACGAGGTGTAGTAGATGTAAGCCGGGACGTGGAGCGCGGCGCAGAACATGTTGAGAAGGAGACAGGAGTGCCGCGACGGAGGGGAGCAACCGGAGGAGCACGAGGAGGGAGGGCATGGACAGGCGGAGCGTGTCGAGCATGCGCTCGAAGGGGTTCGGATCGGGGTCGGGGTAGGGCGGGGGCGGGAGGAGGTGGAAGGAGATGGGAGGGGTTGAAGCGACGATGCCATCGATGGTGTGGGGCTCGGTGGTGGCCGGACTTGGCCTGGTTGGGACGGCGATGGTGACGACGAAGTTGCGGCGGAGGATGAGCTTGGCGAGCTCCACCATGGGGACCAGGGGAACCGAATCCTCTGACTTTGCACTGTGCAAAGTTAGAGTGACTTTGCATCTGAACCGTCCAACGCAAAAAGAACGATCCAGATTGATTCTTGCTACAGTGTTTTTTACTGTAGCTACAGTAAAAGTACTGTAGCTACAGTAGAAAAAACACTGTAGCAAAGATCGATCTGGATCGTTCTTTTTTATCGGACGGTTCAGATCACGCCAAAGTCACTCTGACTTTGCACAGTGCAAATTCAGAGGATCCGATTTCGACCAGGTGACCCACGCCCTGCGTACAGCACAACGCTGCCGCTAGGTTCCATTCGATGTCAGGAGGATTCGTTTTTCTCGGTGATGCAGCTAAGGGTGTGTTTGGTTGAGCTGTGGCTTCTGAAAAAGCTGCTGTGAGCTGTGGGCTGTGGAAAAGCTGCTGTAGGTTGTGGGCTGTGGAAAAGCTGTAAGCTGTTTGGTTCAAACAAGTATAAAACATACCTCCTATCTCTATTTTCCTTGAAACAACTGTGAAACAGCTCTCTATTTTCACCATTTCAGAAAGCCAAAAGCCAAAAGCCAAAAGCAGGGTCCAAGGTGCTTTCAAAACTGTACTACCCAAAAGTAGCAGCTTCTGAAAAGCAGCTTCTGGTTTCCACCCCTTTGGTTGGCTTTTGGCTTTTTGGAAGCAAAAGCAGCTTCCAAAAGCCCAACCAAAGGCACCCTAAGTTGCTCGGGAAGGTTTTGCTATTCCGCACGGCATTACTGGCTGCCTGGTTTTGTGGAGTGGTTCCGGCAGGCAGCTTGGGCCCGCCACCGCCAGTGTCATTTCTGCTTGTTCTTTTTCGCGCCTGTTTTAGGCTAAAAAGTTATAGCTTATGGTTAAAATTACACTATAGTAACTGAAATTTTATCGTAGCTGAAGACAACTTATTTGGTGTAATTAATTTTAAAAAATTTTAAAAATAGAAAAAAATATACTAGCTCATCACGGACAACGCAAATGAATACGGCAAAAAAAATCGGCAAAAAAACTAAAAAAAGCTAAAAATTTAACAAAAGATGAAATTTATAAATAATAAAAAAAATCAGAAACTGAAGCCAAAATGAACGACCTTACAAGAGCTGCTAGTAATGTCAGCGAACTACAGTCACTAAAATGGCCTGTGACGTATGGAGAGATTATGGTAGGGAGAAGATGCGTCTAACACAATTCGAGCACAATATTATATTATAGCCGATCACAGTGCACCAAGTCAAGTGCTTACGGTCAAATGTGACTACTCCCGACTGCGATTTCTTTTCGACGAAAGGCGCATCCTTTATACGACCCAATCGTCTCGATTTACTTTGCGGACCGCGACACTGTTCCGTTCGGCACGTCAGCCTCCAATCCTCGTCGTACACTACAGTACGTGCACGGTGCACCCTGGTAACACCTGCTCCAAGCGATCGAATTCGATCTCGAACCGTCAAACGCGAATCAAATCCAGAATCAAGAGGCTAACAACGACGCTCAAACAGTATTGTGTTTCCATTGTGAAACCACCACCAGTTTCACGATCGATGTCGTACGCTGAAATTTCTAGCCATGCTAGTATACTATACATGACGTGTAGCACTAATTTCATGACTGTTTACCGATCGAGTTGTAAAGGGTCGAACAAGACTACAAGAGTGACTGCAAGGTCCGCGAGTCAATTTGTGTCAGCCGAAGCCTGCATGGCGCATTTGTTAATCGGCAGTCCACAGAAGGCGAAGTCAAGCGTCCGTGTTAGCTCCGCTCCGACACAGGCGCATGTATACCGCGGCCCGCCCACAACGACTTGCGCGAAAATCCACCGTATAAGACCACACCGCCCCAGTGTCAAAAACTACTCGCCCAG
Source organism: Dendrocalamus latiflorus (assembly GCA_017311315.1). Classification (NCBI taxonomy): domain Eukaryota; kingdom Viridiplantae; phylum Streptophyta; class Magnoliopsida; order Poales; family Poaceae; genus Dendrocalamus; species Dendrocalamus latiflorus. The sequence continues at coordinate 17,640,611 of CM029665.1, read as the reverse complement.
AACTCGAGAGACAAACCGTTTATTCTTGTCTCGGATAGCTTCCCCTGGCCTTCCATTCCACCCCATGGCGACCGCCGGGCCGTACAAAGCCACCTCGCCGCACGAGCAGTACGAGCCGACGAGGCCGCTCGCCCTCCCGTCCCCGTCCGTCCACCCTGCGGCCAACGGCGACGTCGAGGCCGACGAGGCCGCCGCGACGACCACCACGCGCTGGCGCTCCATGCAGTACCTCCGCAGGCGCCGGTGCGTGTTCTGCTGCTGTGGCTGCTGCGTCACCTCCGTGGTGATCGTGGGCATCGTCGTCCTCGTGCTCGCGCTCACCTTGTTCAAGGTCAAGGACCCCGTGCTCACCATGAACCGCGTCACGCTGGAGGGCGTCGGCGGCGACATCGGCACGGAGCGGCACCCGGTGTCCGTGAACGCCACGCTCAACGCCGACGTCTCCATCGAGAACCCCAACGTGGCCTCCTTCTGGTTCGCCCGGAGCGAGACGGACTTCTACTACATGGGGGAGACGGTCGGCGTGGCGTACGCGCCCGACGGCGATGTCGGCGCCGACCGGACCGTGCGGATGAACGTCACGCTCGACGTGCTCGCCGACCGCATCTCGCCCAAGGTCAACCTCACCGACCTCATCTTCGGCCAGGACTACAACCTCACGAGCTACACGGAGATCACCGGGAGAGTGAACGTGCTGGGGATCTACAAGAGGGACCTCGACATCAAGATGAACTGCTCCATCACGTTGGAGGTGAGCGCCCTCACCACCGTGCAGAGCAAAACCACGGACTGCGTTACAAGCGTGAGCTGATCACTTATCAGGGAGCTGGCCGTTAGCTTCATGGATTGATATTTTGTGCTACTTTGGTTTTGTTTTTCTCCCCACCTTTTCAATACGATTTATGTGTTGTTATGTAATGACTTTTTTCGAGATGATTGTCATATTCTTCAACCATGATGTTCAACTTTATGAAAGGCTGCATTTAAGGCCAAAAAGTAAGCAACTTATAGTATTTGTTAGACCGTTTTCTATCTACTCTGACAGGACAAGAACAAACCAACTAATTCGTTTCCGGTATCACAAAAAAAAGAATCGTTTCCTTGACAGATTGGTCGGCTAACAACCATCGTTTTCATAGTTCTTTTCCTGATGTCACATATTTGCTATTTTTATAGCTTTATTCATAAATTCTCTCAAGCAAAATAACCTTCTTCATTCTCGCTTCGCTGAAAATTTTGACAAATCCTAATCGTATTACTTCTAGCTTTGTGCTCTGGAGTTGCATGAGTGATATTGGAGATGAGCCCCTTCACGGGCCACACTCAAATTGCGGTGGGGGCCTCATAAGATTTCTTTTTTCTTGCAGAAGGTCAAAAGCCGTATAAGCCATGGACACTAGTGAGGTTGAATTACTACAAGCGTACCCAAGGTCATTATATCAAAAAATAACCCAAGGAAAATAGAATATGCAAAAAAGAACACCAAAACCATTGATTTTCAAAATTAGCCCATTCATGGCGTAACATGGAACATCACTATTATGTCAACATCATTGAGGTCTATTGGCTTCATCACCGCTGCAGCACCACGACAACTACAACATTACAACAACACCGAAAAACAGTGAAAGAACACAAAACTACTCCACCCCTTCTAATTGCAATCATGCTATAATATCATCTATATTGAGTAAGCTAACAACAGCACACTGTAACTGGGTCTTTTCTGCAAAATTGGTGTGGCTTTTAGTTTCAGTTGGCTTTTAGGTTCCGCAAATACAGGTCATGCAACTGCATCTATAGCCTACACCTGTAGCCTAGTTCTTTTCTACCTATGTCTTATATAACTTATGGCTTATGATTTTAGGACAGCTTCTCTAGCGTTGTTTCATGGCGGTTTATTTGAACAGATTTTTCGGAGCGATTTATCGGCTTATCATTATTCAGTTTATTCGCACAAGCGCTTATGTTAAGGTCAAAACCTATTAACCGCAGCCATAAAATTATCAGTCGTATATATCCAAAAAGAACGCATGTTGTATACATTTGTACAGTATATAGTGTACACCCTGACTGGCAAACACCCTAGCTCTTTGTCTCGTCCTGCCAACCGTTCCAGCTCCGTTATCATGCCCTGCCCTCCGGTTCCCATGTGCGCACGCCCGTGCACACCAGCACCGTCCCTGCTCATTGTACATGATGGAAGACTCGTATTCCGGAGGTAGCAATAGATGGATACAGTAGTAGGCCTGTACGCCAAGTCGAGAATGAAGCCAACGGTCATGGTCATCGTCGACCACTATAGCAATTGGTAGCAGGCGTCAGCACAGGTGGTCGTGGGTGACGCAGGTCATCCTCGGTCGGCTACCTACTCAGTATGGGCAAGCGGCTGGTATTATAGCGGTTGTCATGGGCTGGTCGCTGAAACAATCCTAGGGAGCTGAGTGAAGTGACATGGGCAAGCGGCGATCACTGTAGTAGTCGTGGGCGGCTGAGCGCAGTGGAAGAGACAGGAGTCATAGTGAGTGAGTGGGTTGTGTGGTTCTGGTGTCTATATATACCCTATAATCCTTGTGTAATTCGAGTGAATAGAAAAAAGAAAAAATTGCCCCAAACACTCTCCACCTCGTTTGACTTAGTTCTTCCAGTACTTTGTTTTCACCACTGTAGTCGTAGGCACTGATCGGAGCTGCACTGTTTACCGTCCGACAACAGAGCACTCGATCGAGTTTGGGCGTGCAAATCCTGTGGTCCCCCCCCCCCCCACACTTGGTATCAGAGCACGGTGTATGCCCAAATACTTACGACCAGAATCGATGGTGACCAGCGCACAGCAGGCGACGAAGGAGAGCGGCGGCATGTCCTTCCACTACCCGATGCTGACTTCCTCCAACTACACCGCATGGGCGATCAAGATGGAGACGCTGATGGATGCCCAAGGGATATGGGAGGCCATCGCTCCACCAACCGGAGTGGTCATGGAGGTGAAGAAGGACAAATCGGTCTGATTGCTTGATTTGGTTACTAGACTCGTCCATTGTTAAGGAGAGTATATTGGTTGATCAGATGTAAATATTGATTGCAGGCAATTGGTTATGATTTCGGTTATATTGCATGTGTAGTTTGGTACAACATGAATGTTTCGTGGAAGACTATTACTATTGCTAGGCATCAATTTGTGCACTTGCACACACTCACTGGCCTCTGATTTCTATTTGCAGCTTGTCATTCTCAAAATAATTTGATTATGCCTTATAATTCTGAATTGCAGCTTGGCTAATGAATTTCACAACAGAATCGTCTTTAAGTAAAGTAACATTTAATTTTGTACTCACTTATAGCTCAATGCAAATATAGAAGAACCTGCACTCCCTCTTCTGCATGTTCATCTGTGTATGATTCTGAACCGTACAAATCTGCCTCTATATGGAATCAATGATTGCATTGGCATGGGATCGTTTTGCTGTAGATTTAGTAGCAGTTTAGCAAGGGAGAATTGGGGCTTATGTGTCGATTTAGAGGGGTTTTAATGGTGAAGGATTGGGTTCTTGGGATTAGAAAATATGAATTTAGCAGTTAATGATGACTACAGCTTGTGATTTTATATGGTGATTTGATGTTTTTTCGATGAAAGATACATATTTGGTTCATGTTCTGTTTAGCTAATTCGCGTTAACCTTGGCAATTTCTGTTCAATAATTGTAAACTATAATATCCTTTAGAGCTATATCTACTGGCACTTTGGGAAAATATGTACTATTTAGAGTGCTTGCGATATTAAATGATAGATATAGATGTGAACATAAAGTATTTGTATTATATGATTCTATCGTTTTCCTCTAAGTTGTTATGACTCATTAAGGTACTTGCTTTTATAATTTAGGTTGCGTTGTACCGCACAGGCACATGACTTAAAGCGTCTCAAAAAACCTTGTAAAATGGTAGGAAGGCGAAACAAATTTACCATGTCGAGCTGGAATCTATCTACCCTACTCTATAATACACCAAAATTATCTTTACTATATCCACCCCCTCAACCACCCCCACAGTCATGCCTAATCTAAGTCCACCCAGATTTGTGTACCAAAGTAATCCAACTCCATACAAATGAATGGTCTGGATCTCTCCTCAAACCTTATTCTCTTACTCATTGAAGATCCTAAGGCCAAAATCATTTGGATCATACACATCATTGAACCGGTACTCACCCCGCGCCCACGCACAGCGCTCGGCCCCACGTTTCCTCGCAGCCTCCGCCTCCCCCGCGCCTCCCCCTCCTCCCCCGCGCCTCCCCTCCCTCCGCCTCCCCCCATCCTCCACCGCGCCTCCCCCCATCCTCCCCCATCTCCGCCTCCCCCGCGCCTCCGCTCCCGCCGCTCCCCTGTTCTCCGCGCCGCCTCCTCCCCTCCCTCATACGCCGCTCCGCCCTTCTCCCCGCGATTACCGCTCCTGCCCCCGTTCTCCGCGCCGCCTCCTCCCCTCCCTCCTCCGCCGCTCCGCCCTCGCCTACTCCTCCCCACCCCGCCGCCTCCTCCTCCTCCCCCCACTCCTCCGCTCCGCCCCGCCTCCTCCCCCGATCCGTGCTTTGTTAGATCCGCCGATCTTGGCGACGGAGATGGATTCCTCGGTCGAGAAGGTGAGCTCCGATCCGTGGGTTTTTCGTGCTCGATCTGTCGCTGGAATGGTGGTTGCGGGTCTAAATCTGCTGGTTTTCTCGCTCGATCTGTTGCAGGGGAGCGGGTCGCTGGATCCGGACGATCGCACGGCCTCCGGCGAGCCCAAGGCCTGCACCGACTGCCACACCACCAAGACGCCGCTCTGGCGCGGTGGCCCCTCCGGCCCCAAGGTGAGATCCGATCTGATCTTGGCTTTGGGTTTCCCGATCTGTGCATTTATTTCTTCGCCTGTTCTTTGGACCTGAATGTTCAGCATCTGTTCTTGTACATCGGATCAAATCCTGCTAATGATAACGCCACGTTTGTGGAAGATAACTCAATTGTCGTCGTTCTCAAGAGCTGTTAATCAGCGGGATGCTGATCTTGTTTACTTCTGGCAGAAGGTTTGTAATTTATATCATGTGAAATCTACTGACGTTGATTGTTGTCACATGATCTCTTGATTATTGTCATGCCTTATTCACAATAAAATTTGGTTAACAGTCAGGCTACCGTGCTAATTGTGTGGTCTAATAAAATTGGGAATTGATGAGATAGGTTTCCTGCCTCTTGAGATGCGTGGATTCATGTTGTAGGCTTTAGGACAAATCGGGGCAGTTGTACAGAGCTCTTGAGCGCATCATTAGCACCTCTTGGGATTTATGGATTCATGTTGTAGCCATTTGGACAAGTAGGGGGTCTGTTCTTTTTAGCCTTTACAAGTAGGGGATCTGTTCTTGGGATTATGGATTCATGTTGTAGCCACTTGTTCTTTGTTAGTACTTTACAACCTTAAAGAATCTGGGCTTTAGCTGTCTGCTTCACTCCATTAACTGGATGTCTGGATGGTACCTGTTTTCAAACAAAAAATGGAAATACTTTTGGAACAGCAATCTCGGTCACCTTTTTACCGATTCCTGAGATAGCTGGCTGGAAACCAGTAGATGGTCCATCCCCAATATTTTGAACCTTGGGGATAGCAGTGGGCACAACTTCTATTGATGATGCTGATATATTCATGAACATATATGAAACGATCCAACATCTGTTTTTTGAGTGCCGGTTAGCTTGTATGGTTTGGGCGGTGATCCATGCGTCTTGTGGTCTTTCTCAGCCGCGTAGTGTGTCTGATATGTTTGACTCTTGGTTACAAGGGATTAGACAGGATTTAAAGTATTTAGTACTCCTTGGAGCCGCTGCTACTTGTTGGGCTGTGTGGTTATGCAGGAATAAAATGGTATTTGAAAACAAACAAAATTCTTTTTTGCAGGTTATTTACTCAATTTCGCATTGGCTTCGTACCTGGGCTTTTCTCCAGCAGACTGCTTCGCGGGATATGGTTGTAGCGGTCTCACAGTTATTGGAGAAGGTGGTCACGGAGTGTTTTACCCAGGCACATGGTTGGCGGTCTAGTCTTCGGATTGATAGCCATTAGTGATTTTCTTTTATTTTCTTTTTGTAAGGCTGTGTGTCGTCAGGCAGAGGCCGGGAGGATTTCAAGTTGATGTATCATCTTGATGTAACAATTTTGAAATCAATAAACTTCCCATTTCAAAAAAAAAATATGTAATGGTATTGCATCCGGAAGCCATGAAACTTCCCTTTGAATAAGGTTTTTTCTTGAGAGGATATTGCTTTTAAAAAAACTGTTTATTGATTGCCAAAATTAAATGGATGACCTCTTGACAATGAAATCAAGTTGAATCAAGAGACTGAGCATTCAAATCATGGAATCAAGATCCTAATAGCACTTGATTTTAATTTTACTGAATGGAATCCTTCCATTAGTTTGTTAAGTTCTACCTGGAGTGCATTGCGCACATGTAAAATTACTACCACTGATGACTTGGTGCTAACATTAGGTGAAGTACCACATGCATACTTTTTCCGTCTTTGTTGATGATACTATGATACTAATATGCTATGAGCAATGCCATTTCATTATGTCAATGAGCAAGCACTCATTTAGCATGCTACAACATATGAATATAGATAGCCCTAACTAGCGGAAAGAATTTAATATTAGTATCATTAATTTGAGGGACTTGATTAACTATATTGCAGTTCTGCAGTTTATTTTCTCATGTAAATAGGTGCTTCTACTATACTTTTCCTTACAAAATATATTACTTAAAGTGTTTTTATGAGCAATTGTTCTTTTTTTACAACTGTCATTGATTTTAAAATAATCTCCGAGTCCACAATTTCTGGACATGTCATAATGGATTTAATGTTCATTAACCAGAGAAGGTAATAATAGGATTCAGGCAAATCAGTACTACCTAATTATAATTTGTAATATATTCTTGTTAAGTGCTTAAGAGGCACACTCCTGAGATGCTTTCATGTTATTTTAGTTCTGCAGTTTAGAAATGAAGGGGAGATTTTCCTTTATGATCTTGGAAGCACACATGGGTCTTTCATCAACAAAACTCAGGTAATAGTCTCCTGCCATTTGTCTTACTTCTGAAAAGAACAAAACTAATCCCATTTATCCAAGCCTTCTAATATATTTGTTTGAAGATCTTTATATCTTGAAACTACATGATGTCTTCTCATAAATGCATTGTCATTGTTCAATTTCCATTTTCTTAATTTAAAAAAGCAGTGTGATTTGTGTTGGTACTTGGTATTGCTCTGTTGCATCTTTGTTCCTTCGTTTATATTAGGCTTGCTAAAGTCACGTTGTAAATTGGAGAAAGATATCTGCCACATTCATGGACTGAAAAATAGGAAAACAATTAGTTTTCTATCCCATGGTCCTTTTATGCTTAGCTAAATGCTGCTGCTTTGAGCTAATTGGTTCTCTAGCTATTTTTGTACCGTTCTTTTATCCCTACAAAAGGAACCTTTGATTAGTTTGTCATGGGTTGAGTTATTTTGTTGTACTCTTATTCTTCAGAGGTACACAGAGAGAATATGTTAGGCTATTGAGCAATGTGTACCACTTGAATGCTGTTATTGCTTCAAATTGTTCTCAGATTGACTCTTTGTTTTGCTGGCTTGTATATCTGTATCTGTTCCTTATTCCAAATTTGGAACTTCCCAGCAGTCTTTACTATTTGTTATTTGTAATTTATTTTCTACTGTCATATACTGAACTACCAGATCAAGAAGAAGGTGTACACGAAGATCCATGTTGGAGACGTAATAAAATTTGGGCAGTAAGCTTGTTGACTAACTGTTCGCCTGTTTCTTGTTGGAGACATCATTGAGAGATTTCACATCACAGCCTTTCTACTGTTTGTACTTGCTCAAAATATCTTGGAAGCAGAGGGACCATGGTTTGACGGTTTTCTTCTTGTAAGTTCAATAATTATTTCGTTATCTTTCCTTCTTGTAGTCAGAGACTTAAATGTTTTCAGAAGCAATATCACATTAATTATTTATTTTCCTCTTTGCAGAATGTCTCCTTGGTATCTATGTGTGAAGTACTTATTGATGCTATCAAGCATTCTTTCCTTGCAAAATTTAATGAGATAAAACCAGTTGCTTATTTAGAGTTTTTGGAAGACCTATGCAAGCAGGTGATGTGTTGATGAATTACTTCATCTGTTACATGTTTATCTTGATTTTAATAGCATTGCAAGCTATAGGGCCTATGCTATTTTGATACTTGAAATAAATAATAAACGAGAATAAGATTTGAAGTTATTTCTGAGTTAAAAAGGTTAATATGCATAAATGCACATAAAACACTGTTATTTGGTTGGTAGACATTGGTTTTATTACTGTTGTACTATTGCAGTGCTGCCTCCTTGGTTTTTAATTTTCTGTTAGTGATTCTCTGACAGTATTATCTTTTACTGCATTCTATTGACTTGCCTTTCACCTAGCTGTATTTAGGAACTCGTCTATATATTAATATTAGGAATATGTTGGTGAAAAATTCGATTTTCCATTTGGACATATGATCGGCATGCCTTGAACATTGCTTCTCAGTATGTCCCTTTTATCTTTGTTATTATCCTCAGGAAATATGTCCAAGTATCATTATCCTGCTTTGATTGGTTTTGCATACCAAAAGTTTGTGGTATTGCTATTTCAGTTGCCCAGAATTCGAACCATGTTCATCTAACTATCTTGCTGAAAATTGTTTGGGCAGATTCTGAATGACAAACCTGATGACCGTCAGAAGGACCTAACATCCCCGACAAGACATTTGCCGTGGTGCATAAAGTACAGCAACCACTGCTGCTGCGAGTTCAGTCATACATGCCCATATGACAAAATTCTTGATAGTACAGTACAACATAGAGGAATATCACAATATCTTTTTTTTCATAACGTTTCATCGATTCAAGGAACTGGGTATAGTCCAATTTTGCTGTGCTTTCTGACGTTTTGTGCATAGTTCATAGCTTCATCCTAAATTGTCTTGCAACCTCTGCAAAGCTTGTGGATCTGTCAAGTATGACATGTTTACACATTTCCTTTTAAAATAAAAGACATTAGTTTCTCCGCTGCGGCTCTCAAAGATCTGTTTCGCACAGTGCGTCTATATGGCTGTGTGTGTGTGTGCGCGCAGTGCTGGCCAAGTTTTGGTCACCGTTCAGATTATCGCCATTTTCTCATTCCTTACATTTGCTCAGGCTCTTTTTTGAGACGTTGGCTCCAACCAGACTTATTTTTAATCATCGGCATCTTCGTTATGCTTGTATGTACTCCAGTTACCACGATCATTTGTTCATTACGGTATTGTGAAGCGGTGAACACACACACATAAGTTTTCAGGTGTGTATGGCTCGGTTGGTACTAGCGCCGTTTGCACTACATTGTATCAGGCTAATTGTTTCCCGCTTTGGGCACATGGTTTTGGTGTTGCAGACTTCACAAACCAGCAACTTGTACGTGGCCAGGCGTGAGACAAGCGCACCTTCCAGTGGTTGTGTTTTAATCGCACATCGTTGTAGATGGTTGGTTCGGCTGTTCGCTGAGTTGGTAATGCCACCCCCTGGTTCCTTAATCAAGCATAGATTAAAATGCTACGAAAATAGCCGAGTCGTTAGAAAGGGTTTGACGAGTACAACGAAAAGCTGCTTCAAACACTATTCACATGGACGTTCACATTCACTTGGAGAACGAGGTGGACAATCTACAAGAACGGCAAGCTGTAAAATCAAATCGATCTGCTGAACGGCAAACTAGCATGTATATATCAATTGTCAATCTAGGATGAAGTTTTTCTTTGTAGTCTTAAGTTTAAACAATATGTGGATGGAGAAAGTCGTCGGTGGGTGAGTCCAATGATGTTGTCGCCTCCTCAAAGGATCAGTCGTTATGTGACATTCATTATGTGATAAAAATATTTGGTTATACAATATATGAGACGTGAATCTTAATGAATCTGATTGTTCGTTTTATTTTTTACAAATTTTATATTGTTTTGTATTTTATCGTAGCGTTAGCACGGGCACACTACTAGTAACATGTAACGAGAAAACAACTGAATGCAGAAGCTCCTCTACGAAAGGCATGCTATCATTCATACCATATTGCCATGCTTTGGATAACAGAGAGTTAGACCATCTCCAATGTTGTGTTTTAACCGGTTTAAATAAGGAGAGAGAATGCATTGAATTGATTCAATTTGGAAGGTCCGATTTTATCAAAAAAAATGCATAGAGCTATTCAAAGTATTAAACAATTCATATGAGCATTAAACAATTAGATAAGAGAGAGTGTGGTTGAAAGAGGATATTATTATTTTGTGATTTTTTTAATATAACGTATGTCCTAATTATTAGTAGAAATCGGTTCAGTACATTAAAAAAATAAACTTATACTTACATAACATGACTTTAAATCGATGTCAGGTTCAATAAGCCTTACAAAGACTACAAAGCATTCCCTAAAATTGGAACAACCAGTAAAATCTCTAAAAAATGAATCGCCGTTGCCGGGGATCGAACCCGGGTCACCCGCGTGACAGGCGGGAATACTCACCACTATACTACAACGACTTGTGCGGTGTGTGGTAGTGTTATGTTAATTATATCCATTCTAAAGTTAATGTTGACAACGGCCCGGCACACGGCTGCCATCCGAATTGCGCGCTGGGCATCCATCATATTCACAGCTTCCGCTCTTGACTTCACTGCTAGATCCATTTCGTGCAGCTGTTCCTATCCCACTCCATTCTTCTCCACTGCAGACGCACCTGCAAGCTGTGTGTCTAGTGGAGTTTCCGTCGTCACCGATGAAGCCCAAGCAGTCAACTAGGCAAGAACAGGAAGTGGTCTCTTGTTGCCTTTACCTGTCTCGCTCCGCCGCACCCCCCCCCCCCCCCCCCCCCCCTCCCCGACTCTTTCTTCTTTTGATGATGCAAGTCAAACTCATAAGTTCCACTGTTCTCCATTGCTTGGTTGGACTCCGGGTTTGTTGATGCTAGCGGAAGTACAACTCACAGTGCGACTGTGCGAGCGCTAGATGCCTGGACCAATTCTGATTACTTTGTAGATTGGTGATTACTCCAAAAGCATACACCTCGGTTCGAGTCATTCTGATCATGTAGAGAAACATGCGTCAGAAATTCATTCTGTGGGTTTAGCATTGGGATGATGTATGTGTCGCCTATAGGAGCACATTGTTTTTCAGGTACCGTACCGGGGAGATGGGCCGCTGGACTGGTGGGAGTGTAAGGGGCCGATTGGACGGCCCAGATTCGATATTTGGCTTCAAAGCCTGGCTTTAAGAGAAACTATAAAATATGGCTTCAAATTTATAGTTTATTTTGGACTTTGTTTTAAATTTATAGGGCATTTTTGTGCTTGGGAGCCCGCGCGTTTGGGCCTGTTCTTTTCAGCTGCGGCTTAGAGTAACTCCAGCAGGGCCCCTACTAGAGCCCTCAAATTTGAAGAGCCCCTCAAATCACCCTCCCACCCCTCATTCCTAGGGGCTCCCCCTCCACCCCTCATTTTCCTGTTTTTTTTCCCGCTCGTGAAACTTCCCCCGCCTCCACCCAAAATTCCCCGCCTCCCCCAAAATTTCCCCGCCCCCTATCGATTCCCCCGCCCGCCGCCCGCTCGCCCCCCGCCGAATCCCCCGCCCGCTCGCCCCCGCCTCGCCCGTCGCCTCCACTCTCCGCCGCCTCCGCCCGTCCCCCTCCCTCCCACCCCGCCGTCCCCGACTCCCCGCCTCCCTCCTTGCTCCTTCCCCCGCCGCCGCCCCCTCCCCTGCCGTCCCCGAGAAGCCGCCGCCGCCGCCCGTGGAAGGAGCGGCCTCTGCGCCGAGTGCCGGAGGTCGAGCCGAAGGAGGAGGCGCAGTCGCCGTCGCCATCGCCCCGAGTAGATCCGGCCGGATCTGGCCGCCGTCGCCGACGCCGAGCCCGGATCCGACGAGGCCGCCGCCGCCATGAGGCGCCCTCGGGGCAGCACGCACAGGAGGCGCCGCCGCCACTCCCTCGGCCCCTCCGCTCCGCCTCCACGTCGAGCCGCCCTCCGTGCCGGTCCGCTGAGGCGCCAACCGCCCCCGCCCCTCCGCTCCGCCACTCCCTCGGCCCCTCCGCTCCGCCTCTCCCTCGGCCCCCGCCCCCGCCCCTCCGCGCCGACCGCCGCCAAAATCCCCTCGCCGACGCCCGTCGCCCGCCTCCCTCGCCGATGCCTCGCCGACGCTGTCCTTGCCCGAATGGATTTGTCAGGAGTGGGTCCCATATGTCAGTGTGTGTGGAATGGATTTGAGGGCTTAGATTTGAGGGGTGCTGTTGGAGTAGAAGCAAAAAAAATTGGGCCCTCAAAAGTAGGGGGAGCCCTCAAATAAAAAGTAGGGGCCCTGTTTTGAGTAGTACTGCTGGAGTTGCTCTTATGGCTTTTGGCTGAAATTTTTGAATTTTGGCTGTTTACGATACAGATTACGGAGAGATAGATACTCACTTGCGATTTTGGCTGATATAGATGTTGGGATTTTAACGTGTAGATCGTTTAACTTGTAGACCCCGTTTTAAGAAAATACTCTGTTTGAAATTTAGGTACTGTAGCAAAAACCAAAAGTCACCAGATTTTAAGGTAAAGAACAGGCCCTTTAGCTGAAAAAAATAGTTTTCAAGCCCGAAAATTGAAGCTGAACCCGGCCTAAAGGGGGCTAATATTTTGTCTGTGAAAGCATGGAGCTGTATATTTTGTCTCCTACGGGCGGGCTCCGAGCTCCGGCCCAGTTAAGCCTCAAGGCTGGAATAAGTTTACATGGAAACTGTAAAGGCCTAAAGCCACGTTAAGATCCATTTGGAATGTAGAAATCCGACCGAAATCTTCCATGAAACTCCTGCAAATTCTGGTGGAATTTCACATTCCAAGTAGGCTTGTTTACCAAGAGCCTTTTTTTATTGTCTTATTTTTCACGCTAACCTAGTGCGTATAAATTTCTGTACACAAGACAATTTTGAAGAAAAATGTTAATTATCAATAGATTAAAACTAGTGGTTTCTCTGTGCTTAGCGCCAGTTTAAGCGGTGATTTGCCTAAGGTCCCATTTTAAATAGCTTTTGGCTTCTAGCTTCTATTTTTCAGAAGCCAAAAGTCGTTTGGAATATATTAGACCATGTTTATTTAGACTTTTCCTTTAGCTTAAAAGCAAAAAAATCTAAGCCTAAACAAAGTGAGGCTTTTCAACTAGGCTTTTCAAAAGGCCAAAATACTGTTATAACTAAAAGCCATAAGCCAGTTCTAAAATGTGTTTTTTAGTTTTTACGGAATGAAAATAACTCTCGGCCACTCTACTTTGGCAAAATTATCCATGAAATGCCATTGTATATATACTTGCAATCGTTCACGTTTTCCCTTCAGGATTTCACCCTCCCCGCCCGAACCGAATTCGCAGCGACCCGCAACCCCGCCGGCAACCCCTGAGGCCCTGACCCCGCCAGCCTCCTGCGACCCTGCAGGCCTCCTCCCCATCCCCAACGTCGCCGTCCTCCCGCGAGCCACATCCTCCCGTCGGCCCACACTGTGGACATCAAAGGCCTCCTCCCCATTTCCAACGGCACTGGCGCCACAGGCCTTTCGTCCCCAATGCCGCAGTCCTCCTTCCCCCGCTCCTTCCTCCCGAGATCCATCCCAACTTCTCCATCCTTATCCTAGCCCCCACCGTATTACTGTCCAAGTACTGCTACTCGCCTGCTCCTCTCCATATTCGGTAGATTTGTTCTTAGATGGCGCAAATTGAGGTTGATTTCTTTAAGATCTAGTGGGAAATGTCTCATTAATTCACGGTAACACATGTTCTGAAACATGAGTAGAATACACACAGATAGCATGAGCAACAGGAAATTAAGTTTCCCAACAAGACAGCAGTAGCATAAACACAATGGCAACTTTAGGTTTTTTCCTACTTATTGCTCAAAGCACAAAAATTGACAGCAGTATTAATAACTACTGACATGCAAGAAGATCAGTTAGGGCATCTCCAATGGTTATAGCTAGTAACTAACTATAAGACTTCCACATCATCTATATAGTACACACTAAAGTTAGCATTCTAAAGAACTATCTATAAGGATAGCTATTTGATGCTTACATGCACACACAGAATTTATGGAGGCTGCCTCGTTTGTCGCTATAGACTATCTCTAGAGCTGTAGAGAGCTGCGTTCTCTTTCTTCATTTAATATCTTCCACGTAGGACAGTTGATGACATGGACTCTCTTGTAGAGAGCTGCTATAGACCCATTGCAGATGCTCTTAGTGGAGCAATGGTAAAATGTTATGACATCTCAAATGTTATTCATACCATGATTGTTTGTCATTTCATTATTGTTCGTACAATAGAAAACTCAAGTTCCATTGCATCCTATCGCTACTGTTAAGGCCATTCTTTTTTCCCTTATATTATTTCTTTTCTTATTGCAATTTGCACATCAGGAGAGAAACGAAGAGGCACTGCATTTTGATGCGCATATTATGGAAATCCAGCGGAAACAGCATGCTATAAGGGGGTGCAGATGTGTCTTCCTTATCAAATATGAACATGATCAAAGTCAGGTATTTTCATCTAATCATGCCCCTGTATTTTTATAATGCCTTAGACCAAACTGTATGAAGTTCCTGTAATTTTTCAGTCATGTGGCATTTGTGCAGGTTTCGGTACCATGACATTGAGGACAAAATGTAAAGGTATGCTACAATCACATCTGGTGATAATGTTCAAGGGGCTTACCTGAAATGGAAAGTCAGTGAACTGTGCCACCAAGCCCCATGCCAATCATTTTGAGCATTTGAATTGTTCTCTGAAATGTGAACCATACAAAGGCAGCCTGATCTCCATAAAATTCCTGTTTTCCTGATGCCAGGAGAGGGTGAACCTGAGAAGATTGTCACGGCGGCCAGAGTACTTTTGATGGCTTCTGTTATCATCGATCTGCTGCTTGCCGTGTGCGTTGTCGCTTATATCAAACTAACAGGACCTTCAAAGATAGATAGGGAGTGAACCCTGCATGTTTCTTCTTATTGATGTGTATAGTAGCCACCGGGAGAATACTTTGCAAATTGCAACCCTCTTACGCACATAGCCCCTGTAATGGCTAGTGGTAGGCTTTTTGATAGCCATTTTTTTTTACACTTTTTTTGGTGCAAAAGAGGGGAGAGCCAGAGTACCAGGAAACAGGATCAAAGATTGTAGCCGCTGTGTTGTGGGCAAAATACCATGGAAATGTTCGCCGTTCTGGACCGTAGTATCCATGCAATGTTTAGTACTTTGATTTTGTTTTGGACACGATTTCTGACTCTCGTTGTTTGTCCCGAAATCTGCCAGAAATTTGGTAGTCCATTTGGTTGTCGATTTCGTAGTTTCTGACTAATTTTTGGTTTTTTGCTTGCTGATTTTGATTTCTACATGGTATCTGACCCTGTTATTTCGTCCAAATTGTACCAGAGATTTCAGAGCGACGAACTACTCCATTTGTGCCGTTTGTGAGAGTCAAGCAAAATGCACTGAGAGTTTTTCACGTACTAGTGCATGCCCGTGACCGACTATTTCCAGGACATGTACGATCACCTTCAAGTCGCTACAACCACCTCCTGCAGTCGTACGACCACGTTGAAGAAGCTATGATCACCTCCTATATCGTTACAACCGTTCTGTTGGTTCTTCGACCACCCAGGCAGTTGTTACAACCACGCTGTGACCTCTCCGATCACTCCTCGCTGCTCCAGCCACATAGTCGTAAGCTTCAACTGAAGTTACGACCACGTTCACCGCTGCTGCACTGTACTTCTTTCGACCACGTAGTAGGCTCTATCGTCTTTTGTTGTCGTAACCCCTTACGACCACGTTAGCTGCTTCACGACCGTGGTCGTACCTCATTTACAACCATGTCTTCAGCACCTGCAGACAACTTTGCTCGTCGCCGTGGTCGTAACTCCGTTTACGACCACGTCTACGATCCTCTGTTCACCGTGGTCATAAGTCATTTACGATCATATCTGCAGACTCGATCACTGTGGTCGTAACTCGGTTACGACCACGCTTGATACTTGACAATTTTCCCCGGAGCCAAACCGCTCCTTCTTTACTTTATTTCTCTATACTCGATCACACCGATCACCCTCGACTTGACACCTCCTGTCGACTACATCGTGTCAATTCGTTACCTCCTCTCAGTACAATGCTCCGCCCTTTTATACCCTATTCTATGACTACGGGGTGGACTCGACTATGACTCCATACTAATCTAATCATTGGTGTCGCAAGGGAAAGTAAAATCAGTTCCAGTCATGTTGTTTTTAGTATGTTTGGCTAATGCACCAAATTTCCTTGATCGATGAGAACTTTGCTCTGGGCTTAGTCAAACTTGCTTTTCTAGTTATCAAATGGTTCATAGGATTATAGCTCTGGAATTGACATGAGTGGAATGTGAACATGAGGACATAAGGTAGTTGATTCACAATGTGAATTTTGAGATGCACAGAATAACTCATCATAGAAGCTCAAATGAAATGCTTAGAAAAGTCAACAACTGAAGCAAAATTCTTACAGATCCAACTGCCGAGTAGTTATCTTTGTCGGCAAACTCGCACATGTGATACATACTATCAAATGTGATCTCAAACTGAACATTGAACATCAATTTTATTTTACACCATCATGTATCAAGCAAAGTATACATGTTCACACTCGTAAATAAATCAAATTAGAACATACAACGGAACACTAAACTTTACATAAATAACAATATTTCCCTTTAATACATATAGCGAATCAACCAATTAAAAGATGGTGATACATACATACACACACAAGCATCACATATATCTACAAGCATCACATTAATGAAGCATGATAGAACAAGCACCACATACGACAACTATGTAAAAAATGGTAGTAAACAATATTTTTCCGTAGTATACTTAATTCATAAATAACTATCAAACCATCTTGGAGAATAACAAATGACAACTATATACAAAAATGGTCGTAAGTCGGAAGCTGTCGACTATCGCGTGTGATCGTAGGTCAGGAGCGGGCGATCATCACTAGTCGTCGTAAGTATTCAGTGGTCGACCATCGATCTTGGTCCTAAATCGGGAGCTTTCGACCAGGGCTTATGGTCGTACATCGGAAGACCTCGACCACACCTCGTGATCGTAAGTGAGAAACCATCGAGGACACCTCGTGGTCATAAGTCAGAACACCTCAACCAGCGCTTGTGGTCGTAAGTCGGAAGACATCGATCACACCTCGTGGTCGTAAGTCAGAAGCCATTGATCACACCTCGTGGTCGTTAATCAGAAGCCATTGATCACACCTCGTGGTCGTAAGTCAGAAGTCATCGACCATCACCCGTAATCGTAGGTCGGGAGCGGTCGACCATTGCTGATGGTCATATGTTGTCAATGGTCGACCATCGATCGTGGTCTTAAATCAGGAGCCTTCAGCCAAGGCTTATGATCGTAAGTCAGAAGACCTCGACCATACCTCGTGGTTGTAAGTCGAAAGACATCGAGGACACTTCCTAGCCGGAAGTCGAAAGACATTGACCACACTTGGTGGTCGTATGTCAGAAGCCATCAATCACACCATGTGGTCGTACGTCAGAATGCATTGACCATCGCTCGTCATCGTAAGTTGGAAGCCCTCGACCACACCTCGTGGTCGTAAGTTAGAATACATCAACCATCGCTCGTGGTCGTAAGTCGGAAGACATCAACCACACCGCATGGTCGTAAGTCAAAAGCCGTCAATCACACCTCGTGGTCGTAAGTCGGCAGCCGTCAATAACACCTCATGGTCGTAAGTCGGAAGCCGTCAATCACACCTCGTGGTCGTAAGTTGAAAGCCATCAATCACACCTCGTGGTCATAAGTCAAAAGCTGTCGACCATCGCGCGTGATTATAGGTCGGGAGCAGGCGACCATCGCTAGTCATCGTAAGTATTCAGCGGTCGACCATCGATCGTGGTTGCATGTTAGCAGACATCGACCACACCTGGTGGTCATAGGTCGAGAGCCCTCGAGCACACCTCGTCCTCGTATGTCGGAAGCCATCGAGAACACCTCATGGTCGTACATCGGAAGTCCTCGAGCACACCTCGTGGTTGTAAGTTGGAAGCCATTAAGGACACCTCGTGGTCTTATGTTGGAATACGTCGACCATCACTTGTGTTCGTAAGACAGAATACATCGACCATCGCTCGTGATCGTAAGACGGAATACATCGACCATCACTCGTGATCGTAAGTCAGAAGCCCTCAACCACACCTCGTGGTCATAAGTCGGAAGACATCAACAAGACCTCGTGCTCATAAGTCGAAGACATCGACAACACCTCGTGCTCGTAAGTCAGAAGCCGTCAACTATCGCGTGTGATCGTAGATTGGGAGTGGACGACCATCCCTAGTGGTCGTGTGCGGGGTGATGCGTGGTGCATGAACCGAGGCGGTTACTCACCAGTGGTGACGGCGAAATGGATCGGAAGTCGAAGACGGTAGAGGCGGCGACCGAGATAGAGAACGAAGACAATGGCTTCACGACGAGGACGAACGATGGCTGGAGCAAAGACGAAGACAATGATGACGACAACGACATTGACGTCGACGGTGCTCGGATGTGGTGGCTCAGTGAGGGCGATGGCACTACAGGACAAGAGAACCGAGGGGGTGGTGTGGCTTTTATAAGTGCAGACGCCGAGGAGGCGGCTCAGACATGACACAGAGGCTGAGTTAGAGACGGCATGGACGCCGAGGATTCCGGCTTAGAGATGGCGGTCAGAGAACGAAGACTACAGCGCATAAGACGACATGCAGACGGACGGAACACAGGGGCGCGGGCCAGGAGAGAAGGCCGATGGCCAACACGTGGCAGACATCCGCCGAGCGAAGCAGG
This sequence comes from Dendrocalamus latiflorus, assembly GCA_017311315.1. Taxonomy (NCBI): domain Eukaryota; kingdom Viridiplantae; phylum Streptophyta; class Magnoliopsida; order Poales; family Poaceae; genus Dendrocalamus; species Dendrocalamus latiflorus. Next base: position 17,621,644 of record CM029665.1, on the reverse strand, counting down.
CGCAGATGAGCGACGCGTGACGTGGGTGGAAGCGCGTTGGACTGAGGAGTGGGTTGGGTCAACTGATGGGCTTCGGCCCACTTGACCTTTTAGGGGTTTTTGCGATTTTCCTTTTTCCAAAAATTCAAATAAAATCTCTTAAGCTCTAGAAAATAGCAAATAAACCCCAAAAAATCCAACAAAATTCTAGAAAAATCCTTGAGACATAAGGAACCCAAATAAAATGCTTTCACCAAATGTTAATGTTTAGTTTAATCATATTAAATTATTTTAATTAATAAAAATTCAATTTAAGCTTTTATTAATTCTAGAAAAATCCAACTAGTGAATTTTATTTTAAAATATTAAAAAAGGCTCTGAAAATCAGGATGTTACACTTGTGCCTAGTCCCAGTCTTCCTACGCCTCACCATGACCTAGCTTCGAAATACTGCAACCAACGCAAACAAGCAAACTGTCACGTAGCACCGTACAATACACAGAGATCATCAATTTGCGCAATTCATCCATACAATGCTTCATGCAAAATGTGTGCACCCAAATACTGTCCCTGAATCTAGGACCACACAATAAATATATGTGCACATAAGTAACAATGCCCAGGTCAAACCATGACCAAAAACCAATATTTCCAAACAACAGTTTATGATCACTCACAAAGATTGATCCGACCGCCATCCACAGACCGGTCAAACTGTTGGCCACGAGTACTTAGGTACTCAAGGAATACAAGAAATGAAGCACTCGAAGCCAACGAGTACCAACCACGAAGACGTAGACTACCAATCACACCAACGACCAGCTAGTGAAGCTACGACCATCGATGACCGAGACCTCTCGACTATTGAGTACCGAGTCCTCTTGACTACAGAGTACCGTCAGACTGACTCTTTAGACTACTCAGCATAAAGCCATTCGAACAGCCCAACTACAGTTCGGAGTCAATGCCTCTGACTACTATCAACGGTCGAAGCCTAACGATCAGATCGTCAATACAGAGCGGTCAAACCACTTAACCTAAAGATTTCAGCAAACAGCCTAAACAAAAAGCAGTCTTTGCAAAGCCCTCAAAAACCAAACTCAAAACTCCACAAATAGTCTAATCCAAAAGTCAATTATGCATTACAACCATAGGGTGACCTCCACATGGTCTCATAATTTTATTGCCAAAGGAGGATAAATTAGAGAAAGGGAGAAGGAAAATTTAAAAAAAAAATCTTTTACATCACTCTCTGGAGTTGTGGGGGAGTTTTTTGAGTGTTCTGAGCTCTTTAGTGATTTCTATTATGGTCTATGCTTTATGTTGGCTGTGGTCAGTTCTTTTGCAAAATCTTTCATCCATGAGTTTTTGAGGTGTTGTTAATGTATTCATCAAGGGGAGATTGTGAGAGCATGTGATGGTTGTGCATGTTGTTGATGATAAATAATTGATATTTGGTTTCATTGGAATTTGCATTAGAGAAAGTTTTGGTCCATGCATGTTTGGTAAAACTGGATCTCAGGTTTAACGGTCTGACCGCTTTGTATTGGACGGTTTTACCAGCTGGCTTTGACCACGCACAGAAGTCGATGGTCCGAATGGCCTTGTGTCGTTGGTTCGAATAGATCTATGTTGAGTGGTCCAAACTGCTTTATTTAATCAGTAGACTTCAACCATGTCCGAGTACGACCACGTCCGACTTTGACCACATTGACTTTGACTATGTCCAGTTTTTTACCACGGCAGCCTTCGACTATAGCATTTTCGACTACAACAGAATGACCACACCAGATAATCGGTAAGCTTTGATCTTGACCAATGAATTGATAGTAGCTACAGTACCTTTTTATGGTCATAGCCACAGTGGCTAATCGATGCTCGATAGTCGTGGACATTAATGGTTGATACTCGATACTCATAGACTTTACGGGCCGGTACTTGGTATCGACGACTTTGTGATCGGTACTCGTAGTCTTTGCAGTCTGCTGTCATTGCCTTAGATTTTATGGTCGGTTGTCATAGACCTTGCGATCGGTAGTCTTAGATTTTTGTAATCGGTTGCCGTAAGCTTCACGATCGGTACTCGTAGACTTTATGGTCGGTATGAGTGCTACAATTATTGCTATCTTCGAGTACTTCGAGTACTTTGAGTACTCGTGTTAGGCCAGCGATTTGAATAGCTGGTGCATGGTGGTCGGTGAACGGTACTTGGTAGTCGTAAAATTTTGTTGGTTGGTTGTCAGAAGCATAGCGATCAATAGTCAGTACTCGATGGTTCTGTGGTCGGTAGCGATGCTTGTTATTCCTGATTGTTTTGAGCAAAGCGATGGTAATTCCCGAGTACTTATGTTTTTCAAGAACTCGTTGAGCTAGCGGTCATAATGAGTTGTCCAAGGTTGATTTCTGGATAGCGATAGGATGTGTGGTCGTGGATGACCTGGTTGATGATCGTGAATGACCTGGTTGATGGTCGTGGAAGGTTTGGTTCTTGTCTTTGAGTATACGATGGTTGTGTGGTCCGTGTGTGTGCTAATGTCGGTCAAGTTGGGAAGAACTTGTGCCGAGAGAAAGTTTTTTTGGTCTTTGCATGTGCAAGTTGGCGTGGAGGCAGTCGTGGTCGGTGACGAAGAGGACCAGGACTAGGGTAGGTGATATGAGGCCCAAGTAGTCGAAAGATGTCACGCGAGGTGTCTGGCTCACGCTGGAGCATGTGAAGGTCAAAGGTGGTGATTCATGGAGAAGCTACAAGCGGTGCAGTCTAGGAGGCTTCGACACGAGCGATGATGGTGTATGATGAAGATTCAGGAGGTGCTATTCTGGAGGCTTCGTCACGTGTTGGGTTAAAAGTTGTGGATATAGTCCATAACTGTGAAGATTGAGAGTTTGAATAAAACCCGTATTCAGAAGGATTACGGGTCCCTTGATTTGAGGAAGAGATAGAGTTTTGTGTTCGTGTTTGAGGCGGACACGGTTGGTACGTTAGTCTATAAAAATAGGAAGAGACTTAGGGCTAACGTGTGGATTTTGAGAGAGTTCTAGTGCGATTCTGAGAGGACTTTCGTTGAGAAGGTTTCTAAGGGTACTTGTGAGGGCACTTTGTAAATATACAAAATTTCAGCAATAAAGTTAGTTTTGAATCCATCTGATTTTTTATTTGCGTAAAGTACGCTGGTGATTGCTAGTGGTTTGGATCATACGACGACGAGCAAAGCGAGTAGGTGAAGCGGTCGAACAGATCGATCGATTGAGCGAAGAGGTCGAATAGATCGGTTGATCAAGTGGTCATACGCTGGGCATCTGATCAGGTGATTGGTTTTCAAGTAGTTGAAAGCATCATCAATTGTCTGAAAATTTCAAAAAGACAATAACAATTATTCACCCATCTGATTATCCTACAATTTTTTTTACCGGTGCATATGATTATTGCGTTACGTAAAGATGCAACATTTGCTCGGTTTCTTTCTAGGAAACTCAGTTAATCAGCCCAACATTTGCTCAACGAAGGACCTTGGCCACTAAGTATGGGCTTTTCCGAGTCGTGCCATTCAAACGGCGTGACCGCGTCCAGAAGCTTCTGCCCGGGACTTTCCGGGCCTGTCCACGAACTTGCAAGGACAAAGCTAACCAGTATTCAACTGCTTTGGCACATATGCGCAGCGCTTGCGTGGCAATTCAAATCGACGGCCCAAATCGCATCACGCCTCGTATAAACTATAAAGCGACCTTCGCTGGCTACGCGCACCCGGAACCTTTGTGTGAGCAGTTGAGCGCTCAGAGCAATAACGAGGGGGACAAAAATCAGAAAGCTCGGGATTTCTTAGAGCCGAAGCGTCGGAGAAGAAGAGGGTAGAGCGAGAGTGAGCATGGCGGAGCACAAGGAGGAGGAGTCGGTGGTAGAGTCGGTGATGGACAAGATCTCCGACAAGCTGCACGGCGCCGGCGATTCGTCGTCGTTGTCCGCGGACTCGGACGACGAGAAGAAGGGGTCCTCGTCGGCGGCCATGAAGGCCAAGATCTACCGCCTCTTCGGCCGGGAGAGGCCCGTCCACTCCGTCCTCGGCGGCGGCAAGCGTAAGTCCCGACCACTATGGTTCCGCGATTCGGGATTGCTGTTGGTTTGGCGTAGATCCGATTCGATCTGAGTGTGCTTTGTCTCTCTTGTTTTAGTGGGGACTCTTGATATTGTACTGCTTCTTAATAGCTAGCTTTAAGATTAGAGAAGCGATTGGACCCGTGGTGTATTAGCGTGTATCTAAAGCTTTGGAGGGTTTAGTGCTCGTTCCTAAGTAGTAAACTGAAGATTTTGGCTGTTTAATTTGATTAATGATGGTTGTTAAACGGCGGCGCAGGTTGTCGTCACTCTAAAACCCTAAGATGCTCTATTCGATCTGGACCTTGAAACGGATCTGGGATGTTTAATCACGCATTTTTTTTTATTTGAGTGTTTGGCCAGATGTGATTATTCTTACACAAATGTGCTCGCAGCTGCCGATCTCGTCCTATGGAGGAACAAGAAGATCTCCGGCGGGGTGCTCGCCGGCGCCACGGCCATCTGGCTCCTGTTCGAGGTTATGGAGTACTATCTCCTCACCTTGGTGTGCCACTGCCTAATCATCTCCCTGGCCATCCTCTTCCTCTGGTCAAATGCCTCCACTTTCATCAACAAGTGAGCTTCTAATAGGTCTTCACTCTCAGTTGAAATTGATCGAACTCATTGTAGACATGGAGCTGTTGTTTGTGGTGCCTGGAGTCAGCGTTTCCCTTTTTAGCTGTTTGAATTTGCTTTCTGTTTAGAATGTGGTCATAATACATAGTAATATTGATTTTCTAGGTCTCCCCCGAACATTCCTGAGGTGCAAATTCCAGAGGACGTGACCGTAAAAATCGCACGCTCACTGGGATATGAGATCAACAGGGGCTTTGCTACCTTGAGGGAGATTGGTCATGGCCGTGATCTGAAGAAATTCCTAATTGTATGCTGGCTGTCTCTTCCAACTTACCTGTGCTTAATGTTAGGCAATTCTTGATTGTCCGCTGACGATGCGATTGTGCTTTGTATCCTCAGGTGATAGCAGGTCTCTGGGTTCTTTCGGTACTTGGCAGCTGCTGCAACTTTTTGACATTGTCCTATATAGGTAAATGATCACTTGTGCCGCAGGACCAAAATTCGTCACTACTCACTAAATATTCATGCAAGTTATAAACGGCGATTCTTTGTTTTTTCGGTTGCAGTCTTTGTGGTGCTGTACACTGTCCCAGTTCTGTATGAGAAGTATGAGGACAAGGTTGATGCTTTTGGTGAGAAGGCCATGAGTGAACTAAAGAAGTATTATGCCATCTTCGAAGAGAAGTGCCTATCAAAGATTCCAAAGGGTCCTTTGAAAGATAAGAAGCACTAGATTAGTAGAAGGTACCTGCAATGAATTAGTATGTGTGTTAATCACAACTTGTCACCTTCCATTTTGAATGATGGTTCTTGGTCGTTGTGGGCGTCTCTAGTTGATAGTGCATACCTGTATGGGCAGTTCTAGCATAACTGATAGTTGTGATGTACCGATGTTTTGTGAAGTGTGAGTCATGGCAGCTGAAAACTGTTGATCTCTTTTTTTTTTAATTTCAACTTTCAGCATGGTTTATCTGCAAGCCAGAAATATTATTATGGTATTATCAATGTCCAAGTGGACTTTGTGATATGTTGTTTCGTGGTTCAGTGCTTTATCAAGTGTTAGGCTAGTGAGGTGTTTCCATGCATAGTTGATATTATTTCATTTAGTGATAAACAATCTGATAATCTGGTTCATTTTCACAAAGGACATGCAGATTTAATATTTGTTCTTACTTAATAGGGAAAATTATTTGAATGTCAACGTCCCAGCAGAGGGTTGGTCCATGATGATTAGAGTTCTCTAATGTTGTAGCCTTCACAGATGCATTAAGCCATGTCGTACAATGCTTGAATGTTTTCTGTATTTCATAGCATTTCAATCCATGGCTAGATTATTATAGTGAACATTATCAATGTCAAGTGAAGGTCCCAACAGATGGTTAATCTCCTATGATGAGACCACTCGTAACATTTAACCCTTCACAGATGGATTAAGCCATGTCGTACAATGTTTGGATGTCTTTCAGGTTCCCATAGCATTCTATATCATGGCTACAATATAAATCTATTCTAGTATTCTGATATTACAGGCTAGAATACTTGCAATTATGGTGTTATAAATGCTTTATTGGGTCATTTCCGACCATTCTATCATATGAACTATTGTGGTTTTGCTTTTATCTGAACTTGTGAGTTGAAGTTGATCAGTACTGTTATTTGTGCGGTTATTATTAATGATTCTATGCTACACCTGATTCGCCATAATATTTGTATCAGCATGGCTGAACATAATTTAGTTTGGACAGTTTAAATGGCAAAATAGAATACATGAACCTATTTGGATTTGCATTGGCTGTTCTTTTCTGATACGTGGGCTATATGATTCTCTGTTCAATTCTGAATGAGACTGCGTACTAGGTTGGTCTAGGAGCCCAATCTCACTGATATCTGACAGTAACTTTTTGAGGGGTAGTACTATGAAAAGTTATTTCATTGCATGCATAAATTTATGCTAGGCTCTGGCTAATTAATTGGTTGCAACTGCTTATATTGTTCTGTTTTGCTTGGAATTACTAGTTGTAAGCAAGAACATTTGTTCCAAAAATTGTTCCATAACCTTTGACAAAACAACAGAAACGAAAAGTACCCAGTAGGCCTATACTATACAAAATTGTAAAAACTATGTTACCAAGTAGTACTATTAACAGCTGTAGTCTATGTTTAACAAAAGAAAATAACATCTACAATTTGCGCTTAGAACTATCTAGGATCATATGGCTCAATCAGAGAGGGTGAATGATTGCCTCCGCATTTTAATACCTAAAAACAAATCCTAAACCAAAATAAAAGCAATCTAAATTACCGGATGTAGATTTCAACCGCAAGCTGTTCGGCCGCTTGCTCAACTGCTCGCTACGATCGCTTTTGCATGTAGTCGAAATCTCCCTCCACTTGAAAAGCTTCGACCGCTCGAACGCTTCGTCGCTCGAATGAGTACAAGCCGAAGACAACATCGTGCTCGTAGCACGTTGGATCACGATGCGTTAGCACGCCTCCGAGAACAAAAAAAAACAAAGCTCAGTAAAACATGCCACCGATGAACTTTTCTTGAAATAAAGTTGGTCTATTATTTCTGTATAATATTTGTGGCTGCAAAACGTCCTCACGGCATCCCTAAAAACTTTCGCACAAAAAGCCTCGCAAAGCCACTTCCAAAACACTTGGCTTCTTTCTGCTTTTATATGCTATAGCCCTAAACTATATTCGATTCAAATGCGAATATAGAATCTTATCTCTACCTTAAAATCAAGGGACTCGAAACCCTTTCTAATATGGGGGTTTTTTTTAACAAAACTCAATCTCTATCAAGTTATTGAGTCCATCCACAACTTTTAACTCAATACGTGACGAAGCCTCCAGGATCGCACCTCCCGTATCTTCATCACGCCTCAACAATTTTCGTGTCAAAGCCTTTAGGACTGCACCGTCTGTAGCTTCTCTATGCATCACCACCTTTGATCTTCATGTACTCCAGCGTTAGCCCGACCATCTCGTGTGACATCCTTAACTGTCTGGACATCAGATCACCTCATCCTAGTTCCGGTCCTCCTTGTCATCAACCATAATCATCTCCACGCCATCCTACACATGCAAAGACCAAAGAAACATTTCTTGGCACAAAATTCTGCACAACTTGACCATCATCAACACACACTCACACTACCCTTGTCCATCCATAGACAAGAACAAAACCATCCACGACTATCAATTAGGTCGTCTACGACCACACATTCCATCACTTACCGCAAATCAGCTCCAGACAACTTCTTACAACCGCTAGCTCAACCAGCACTCGAAAACCAAAAATACTCGGGAAATACTATCGCTTCGCCCCAAACGCTCAGGGATACCACACATTACTACCGATAAAAACCATCGAGTAGTCTATGACTACAAATCATCAACCAATCACCGCACCATTGATCACCGAACATTGAGTATCACCGATAACCACTCCGACCAGATCAGTCAACCACTGACCCAACACGAGTACTCGAGGTACTCGAAGACACCAGAATTAAAGCACTCGTATCGACCATGAAATCTACGAGCACCGACCACGAAGGCTAATGCAACCAATCACAAAGCCTTCGACTATCGAAGACAACGACAGCAGACTGCAAAGTCTACAACTATGAAAACAAAAATGTGAAGTCTATCACTATAACAGCAGTCCGCAAAGTCTACGGCTATCGACTGCAAAGCCTTCGACTATCGACTAGTAAAATATACGACTATCAAGTACCGACCAGATACTGTAGCTATGACTATAAAAAAGTACTATAGCTACAATTACCTTCAGAGGTCATTCTGTCGTGGTCAAAGTCAAACATGGCAAACTGTTGTAGTCGATATTCCGTTGTCGACGCTGGTCGTGGTCAAAGTAGAACGTGGTCATAGTCGAACGTGGTCGTAAACGACTCTAAGTCGTAACCAACATGGTCAAAGTCTGACGTGATCGAAGTCTAACGTGGTCGCCATGATCGAAGTCTAACGTGGTCGAAGTCTGACGCGATCGAAGTCTGCCTGGTCGTTCAGCCGTGCGATCCTCTAACGCCACTCAAGTGCAGTCCGATGTTCCAATGCGTCTCGAAAGCTGTTCGATGCTCCAGCTACTTGAATATCGTTCGATACTTCAATGCTACTCAAACTCCATCCGATGCCACTCGAACCCGATCGGACTGGTCCGAGACTACTTAGAACAACCAAAAACACTTGGAGAAGACAAAAACTACTCAGGTCAAACTAAAACCACTTGAACTTGAAACCTTCGAACCCGATTGATCAAAACTTTCACAGACGTAAAATGCAAAGCAATCCAAATGCCAATTATTTATCATCACTTTATTTACAACCATCCACATGGTCTAACAAACTATGCTCAAAGAATGCCATTCCAGTGGAGATGTGGGTACAAATATTGTGTGTATATTTATGAGGCTTAATGGGCAATACACATAACTAGTACAAGGAGATATTATATGCCATACGCATGTAAGAAAATACAAAAGCATTTCTATTGTAACATCCTCAAACTTATGGTGGATTACACATACTGAGTTTGGAGAAAATATAAATGTTGCACTGAATCCTAGTTGGTGCGAAAACAGAAGCAAAAACAGGTGTTTGGGGAGGAACTGACGCTTAGGAAGGAACTGTAGTTGAAGCAGAGGGGACAACAAGCATAGTTGAAACAAACTATGCTACTAACCTGCGGCGAAGCTCTTCAGCCCGAAGCGTCGAAAGGACCTCGGTGACGGTTGCGCTAAGCGGCTCAGCAGTTGAGCTTTGATCAGTGATCCAGAAGACGGCCTGGGCGGCCACCCAGGCACCGTCTAGTCGCTGGGCGGCATGGCTCCACCGCGCCTCGGGTGTTAGTTGGCTATGTGGGCAGCTAGGTGGTCTATGGCAGCGGTAGGCGGGCTCGACGCGGCGGTTAGCCGGCGGTAGGGACGGCCAGGCAGCGCCGAGGTGGTGAAGTCGGCCGCCTAGGCACGCTATGCGGAGAAGAGAGGAGGCATATAAGTAACAAAGGGAGGGAGGGGAAAAGTTACCTTGCACGCACACGATTCGGGGGCGCTGCATAGGGGATTAGGGTTTCCTTGCGCGCACAAGCCGCCGCTACCGACTTGTCAGATTTTCCATCACCCAGGTGCATCGTCTTCTTCCCTCTGCCTTCTTCCCTCCGCCTTCCTCCGTTCGCCTTCTTCCTTAATTCTCTCTGTCCGTGCCATCGTGCGCCATCTTCTCCACCTTCTCTACTCTCCGTCGTGACTCCCTTGTGTTTCGCTCGACGTAGTTGAGAAGGCCATGAAGGCACTGGTGTAGGGAGAAATGGAGAGCGCTAGCCATCGGCGAAGATGGGGACTCGAGAGTTGGCGATGAAGGGAGGGAGGTGATGGAGTGAGGAAGAAGGCGCAAGCGGCGATGGAGTGAGGGAGAAGGCGCCAGCGGAGATGGCAATGGAGTGAGGGAGATGGCGATGGACGGTGTAGTGAGGGAGATGGTGCCGTCAACATCGGGCTCGGTCTCTCGGTGACTCAACCCATCTGCCGGATTTTATTGACTCTAGAACTTAGTGTCTCAATTAATTAGTTCACTTTGAGTACTACAATACTACTACATGGTATTTTTGTCAAAGTTCTGGGCAGTTAACTGCATGCTGGTTTTGCAACTGAGTATAATAGTAGTAAATAGTAATTAGGAAATATTAATTAGGAATTAGGATATGGCCAATTAATTTATATGGTGGTTTTAATTTTATGACTCCACTTTGAGACTTTGAGTAGATAGTCATTACTACAAAAAGCTTATATTAGACGCCTCATCACAGACGGTTGACCTAAACCGTCTGTGTTAAATGCAATCATAGACGGTTTATGTTTAGAGACCATCTGTATTACTGCCAATGCTAAAAACCGTTTGTAAAGAGATAATATCACAGAGGTTCGTGGTGAGAACGGTCTGTGAAGTATCACAGACGATTCTTACCAAGAACCATCTGTGATATTGCGAAATATCATAGACGATTTTTATTTAAACCGTCTGTGATACTTCATAGATGGTTTGTATTAAAAACCATTTATGATATGGTCTCCCGCCTCGCAATCCTCTAAAATTTCATAATCTTCCGCCTGAGTCCGAGTAGGATTCCGTTCCGAGACACCTTTAGTAAAATAGGCATAACTTTTACATACAGTGTCCGTTTTTAACATTCTTGTACTCGTTGGAAAGCTAACGATGAGCCCGATCCAAATAAATGACCAACTTGCGCCCGTCGCCTTCTAAAACCCCTAAAATCGGCCATCTTTAGCCTCAAATTTGCATAGCAAGTTTTCAGTTTCTGTTTTTAAAATTTTTGATCTTTCGTTCGGAATTTGGGGTTTGCCTCAACTGCAAAGCTGTAGATCTCGTTGAAGCCTTTCAAACAAGCATATATAAGCCATATAGAACTTTGCTATTTTATCTTTTGAGACTTGCTGTTTACATTGCACCAATGTATATATTGTTTTGTGCTCTAATTCACAGACGGTTGGTGTATAGAACCGTCTATGATACTCGCACATCACAGATGGTTCTAGCTACCAACCGTCTATGTTGAGAGAGTATCAACTGATTGCTGGGTCTGTCGATCCTCCCCAACCCATTCCCAGCCAAAAGAAATCCACCAATCCCACCCCACAGATCGTAGCTCCACCTCTCCCTCTATAAATACTAATCCAAACCCATCCCCTACCTACCGTTGCTCAAAAATCTCTCCAGACTCTTTCCTCACCGTCCTCCTACTCGACCCTGACCACGATGGTCCTTACGAAGTAGACGCCGATGGTTACCAAGACGGCGCTCAAGTCGGCGTGGACGACGGCGGGCGTCAAGGACATCCAGCTCACACTTCATCAGGGGCGAGAGGGCCTAGGCATCAGCTCATCAGCGCAGTTCAGCTTCTACTGTCTGCTAGTATTTCTGCTTCTTCTATGTTCTTGCCATGTTTAAGAGTTGGATTCGTAGGATTAGGAGATGTGTTCTTGTTGTGTTAGATGGGTAACCTACTCGTTATCTTGTTATGCTATAATGGTAGATTCTAATTGTAATGGAAATGGAGTGTATTGTTGTGTTTGCTATTGTATTTGCTTGTTTTCAAATGGTATAGCTAAATAATAATAAAGTGTCCATTATGATCTATCAAATTTATTACATTAGAAGTTACTCTAGGTAACAATATTCTTCTTCCAAACATCACATATGTCTTGACATCGTCCGTAGCACACTATGCCAAAGTCGACTGCCTAGGCCCCCGCCTAGGCGGCCTAGGTGCTAGGGCCCCTACCTACTGCTCGTCTAGCGCCTAGCGCCTACTTGAACGCTGGCCTTGATAGACTCAAACTCTGAGCAAGGCAGCAGACGAAGTCACAAAGGTGAAGGCGATCACAATCCACCTTCTGCACTTTATGACACTTCTAGCAAAACGGAGAGGCTAGCTCGTTCAGCTGGCACCAGAGACTAGCCAAGGCTCGGAAGAAGTCGACCGAGGAGTCCTCCTAGCGAAGTGTCTCCAACTCTTGCTAAAGCAAAAAAGAACTGAGCATCACTGCTCTGCTGGTATCGCTCGCATGAGTATTTTCAAATCTGGCGAGTGGAACATATACCAACAATGTTTGGCTATATAGAGTCATCGAAGCTGATCACCAGGATGGCTCGAACACGGGCCTCATCAGCACACTAGTATTCAAAAGCATCAATAGCATACTGAAAAGCCTCATCAGTAGCGTCAGCAGCAGCAGCGGTAGCCTCTATCTCCTTTTTTGGCGGCCTCGTATTCTGCAGGAGGTGTAAACGTAGGTTGCCTAGGAGGAGGCTGGACTGGCAATGGTGGACAAGGTCGTGTGCACCTGTGACATGTCCCTAGAGGCTGAGACCATCAAGTGTGATCTCCATGAGTGAAGACCACAACTTAACGTTCTCATGGAGCTTTGTTCTCAAGAAAGGAATCGTAGCTGATGGAATGAAAGCCATCAGTAGGCAGCATTGGACGGCGCGACGAGGCAACGAAGTCTAGCAAGCGGCGCTGGACGGTGTGACAGTTAGATCGATGTGTTTTTTTAATTATTTTGGAAAGAAAAGATTGTTTATAGAACAGAGGCTAGTTTATAGAAACCGATATAGCCGAAGAGGTGCCCAACAGCGGCGATGACAGTGGCCAACGGTGGCTCAATCGATCTTAGCGGCCCTATGCGGCAGCTCGTTGTATTCAGTTGGCTTGACGGCACGACCCTGATCCGCGCAAGAAGGCGACGGCTAGATGAGGACATCAGGCATCATCAGCCTCAGAGGCAGCGTTGGGCAGCGACGGCGTTGCAGCGGGGGCTTTGGGCAGCATAAGGTGATGGCAGCCTCAGTGCGGCGGTGGCCTTTGATGACGCTAGCAACGGTGGTGGGATGGTAGCAGAAGGAGCTAGGTTAGTGTCCTCGCTCTGATATCATGTTATGAATATTGTGTGTATATTTATGAGGCCCATGAGCAATATATATAGCGAGTATAAGGAAATATTACAAAGAAATATGCTATACATGTATAAAAAATACAAAAGAATTACTATTCTAGCACATCAAACATTTAAGCTCAACCTAAGCCCACTATTAGACTAGGGATACTGAGTCTCATCTACGGCAAGCTTAAGCCCCGTTTGCTCTGATGCAAACAACTTTTATTTTTTAGCTTCTAGTTTACAAAAGTTAAAAGTCGTTTAGAACGTGTTGGTTTCTTAACGTGTTTTTTCCTTTGTATTATTTGTGGAAATATAACGGTATTTTATTTTTCTTTTTATTTATTTTTTTAACTAAATAACTTAGAAAGAACTATCATCGCTATGATACTATTTCAGCTAAAAGGCATGAGAAAAAGCTGAATTGAACGGGATCAACCAGAACACATAGCAACCCATTCCATATTCTAGCGTGCGTGCGCGCGCCTTCTGTGCACACCTGGTGCCGGCATACTGGCGTATGTACCCCACACTATTCCAGAACCTGAGCTTAACATGCCCTGCGAATGCCTCGACGGCTGTGACCTGGAGGGATTTTTTACAGTGGAGAATTGCGTCCCTGATGGCACTCCCTCTCTACCCAAGTCGCTCACCTTACCATTGGAGAGTTCAGCAGCAGCACGTTGAGGTGCATCCTTCTCCTTCCTCCTCCAGACACATCTCACCATCTTGTGGTACAAAGGCACCAGGAGCCTCAGGTTCTTGCACGAGAGCCCCCTCGGCAGCGGCAGCTTGCCGCACGTCCCAAAAGACGGCAGCCTGAGCTTGCTCGCCCTGAAGACGGCGCCCGTCGGCACGCGCGACGACCTCGCGGGGGCCACCTTGCTGCCGCGGAGACCCGAAGGCGAAGAGTTTAGCGATGCCGGCCGGGCCAGCCGGTGCCGCTTGCTCGCGGAGATGATCCTCTGGGACGAGTCCAGTGAGAGCGACCGCAGGAGCACCGAGTCCTTCAGGGTGTGGCCATCGTCGTTTTCCTCGTCTTCTTTGCTTACGAGTAGCAGCGGGAGGAGCAGGCCGTTGCAGAACATCTGGTCGGCATCGGTCATCGCCACGCCCAACTCGGAGACGGAGGGTGGTGGCCGGAAGTCGAAGCTGCATTGTAGCTCGGGGTCCGTCTCGATGAAGGCGGCGATGTCTCCGTCGTGGATACTCTCAACCTGTGCTTTCGGTTTGTTGGTCGGCCAGCTGGAGGAGAAGCTGCCGACGTCCGGGAGGGGCTGTGAAGCGGTGTGATTCATTGCTGCAAGGTGTGGGAGGTCGTGGCTGGCCATGATCTCATGAGAGGTGGAAGAGCCGGGGGTTTTGAGAAGGAAGGGGGTGGCAAGAAGCATGTTGTGCGACTGTGGAGCAGGTATACGTACGTCTTCGCTGGAGCGAGCCGGAGAAATTTTAAAAGGGAAGGTACGGAATACGGATTACGCTTGCAACAGTGCAGAGATTGCAACGTCACGGCAACAAGCCAATGGCGCAATGACATGTGGATCTCTTCTACGTACCAAGAAGCTCGTGCATGCTCAGTCGCTCGTCGAAAAGAGGGGCTCATAACTTGATGTAGCAAAGCACCACGACTCTCCATGGAATTCACTGCCCCCGAAATGGCCACCAAGGGAATTATTGGGACGTCATTTGCTTGTGCACGCGAGATTCTGCGATCACCCACTTGATTAGTACTCAAGCTAAGTTTGGTTTGAAGTTAAAATAACCGGGTCAGCTAACTTTAATCTAAATTTTATATTTGGCAACAAACCTTATTGATCAAAATTATTGTTTGGCTATATTATGAGTTAGCACTAGAAAAACAAAATTTATGAGGATTAATTATACTGAGTTAACTTATTTTACCAATTTAATGAGTTAATTTAATTCTATATTAAAAGAGCTAAAATGTTTTGACTAGATTAAATTAATCCTACCTAACCAAATAATATTTAGCAGATTAATTCTTCTTTTTTTTGAAAGGGGCATTTAGCAGATTAAATCACCAGTCAACCTCTTCGCCCCAAACCGAACGGGACCTTTGGGATCCAGAAAACATCGCTTTAAGACCGACGATCGAGTTTGTTAGACCATGTCCAATGCAGGCGTTTAGAGAGATGCTTAGTAATAAAAAACTAATTTTTCTTACCATAATAGATAAGATGCTTATTTTAAAGCATCGATATTTAAATAAACACCGGTGCTTAATAGGTGCTTATGTGTATAACTATATCTATTAATAGATAATATAGCATCTAAGCACCTATAGAAGAGATGCTTACATTGGAGGAAATAACTTTTGCATAGATGATTAATAATGTGGCTATATTCTCTCTTTTTAAGTATTTATATATAAGTATCTTGTATTGTACATGCTCTTAGGGTGTTAGAAGAGGCAACTGTTAAGCGCTTCGACCACCTTCTAGAGGGGCTCGTGCTCTAAGCAAGAAATGCATTCATGCTCGTCATGATATCTACTAGACAGGGATGACACGTACGCTACGCCGTGTTGCCCTGTGTCCGGTGTGATACTGAAAGTGCAAGAGAATGTTGACATGGAGCAATATTTCCAGTGTAACAGCATTTGAATGTGATATATAGCTGCTATCATTAAAAGCACCACACAACATAAATAGTATGTAATATATTTGTATGGCTCATAACGGAGCATCAGATCTCAACGAATGAATTGGAGGATTATGTGAGCTAGAATGTAAAACATATTATAGACAAGGGATGGAGTTGCACACCGAGTTTTTGCGAGAAGAACAAAATGCACAGCCACACTGATATGTATCAATAACAAAATGGACCCGCTTAGTTGATTTTGCTTGCACTGTTGCAGATGATGTACATGATGATGAGGACATCCCAACGACACCAATTGGACTGATTACACAAGCACGAGCTAAACAAATTAATCAACAGGTGAATTCGTTCCTAATTGAATTTGGTTACAATTTACGTGAGAATTGGATACTACCTCATTCCAATGTGTTGTGCGTTTTCAAGTTTGAATGATGTAAATCTTTTGAAATTGGAGCCATAGAGGAGAAGCTAATGGAGAAGAAATACTTGAAGTCAAGCAAGAGCAGACACGTTCAAGTCCTCATTGTCACACCAGATCGACCTCAGATGTGCTCAGAACCATTCGATCCACATCAGACGCTCGCAAGATCTTTAGAACGTTCAGACTAGTCCGAATAGTTTCGACTGTCCGAGCCGTCTGATCAGCATTGAACGCTTAGATGCTTCAGAGATGTTTAGATTGCTCCAAACGATCTCACCGTCCGATCTTCCATGGACCGCCTGATCGTCTTGAAAATGTTCGGCCCACTCCAAATGAGTCATACCGTCCGATTTTTAACGGACCACCTAATCGCGTTGGAGACGTTCGAACTGCTACGAGCGTTAGTTTATTCTGCGACATTCAATTAGGTTTTGACGATCGATAGCGACGGTGACGTTCGGACCGCTCCGAACATTCAGCCTTCTGCGTCGTTTGATCAACTTGGACAGTTGATATTGATGGTAACATTCGGACCAGACCGAACGATCTCGCCATTGGATTGGCTGGAGACGCTTGTAGCCGTTCGATTGACTTGGAGGTGTTCGAAACAATCTGATCATGTCTTCGACCATGACTACGACTTACGACCACTGCGTCGCTATGACTACGACTTACGACCACTGTGCCACTACGACTATGACTTACGACCGTCCGATCCTCTTGCAACTAAGATGACTATGAAGGTAACAACTCCTACTCATGGTCGAAGCCAATATCGATAGAAGATGTGTGGTCGTAAAGAGGGCATGGTCGTAGTCAAAACCAAATCTCAACATGGTCGTAACGACTTACAGCGCAGGCCAGAAGGGATTCTTGTAATTAAAGGGCAACAACTTTCGCATACAGAATCCGATTGAGGTGATCTTGGATTCGTTGGAAAGTTTATTTCAAGGGCTATGTAATGAAGGAGGATTTATCTTCAAAAGTGTTATATATTTATATTTATATTTATATTTATATTTCCTTTTTTATAAGAGTCTAAGTCTAAAATACTTAGGAGTTGAGTAGGAGATCTTACGGCCTCCCAAGGGTTATATAAACCTTGTAATACGTAACTTTTTAGTAGACCATGATTGAATCTATTATTTTCAAGAGAAAACTATACACTTACTCTTCCTAGAGTTTGCCATATGATTGCAATCTAGAGAGGAATTAGGCGTTACTCTACATCGTTGTTCTTGTGATTCCTTGTGATTCTCAGGAGCTGCGGCGTGTCTGCTTTGTGGTCGGGTAGACGGGATCACGAGCGTATGGTTAGGTAAATTCTTTTGTCGCGGGTTGCTATTCTAACAGTGGTTGGCGTCATCGGTTCATCAAGTTACACGGATCCAAAGTTATTCTTGATCCTACATCGTGAAGATCGGGTACCCTGCACCACATGATGTCATAAATAAAGCTTCTTACTATGTGTAGACTTGATAGAAGTATACTGACAACATGTACATTTAATTGTTATTTTCACTAATTCTGTAAACATAAATTGAGCATTCAATAGAAAGTTATTGTTGAGTCTTGAAGGACAGAGGCTTGATAAAGCAAACAGTTCACAAATCACTTACAACCTTTGAAAATAGAACAAATTCTATCTCATATCCATCCATATTGCTCTCAGACACATAACTCGTTAGCTGCTTTCAGTTAATCGAAAAATGGTAATTTCCATTTCCTATTGAATGGTAAATAGGCTAGGACTACATAAGATTTCTTTGACGGGACATCCATATTTTAATACAGGCTATAAAACCGAAATAGTATACTAACCACACAACAGATTTAACAGTTTTGCTTAACAAAATTGTCTGCCTATTTGGGTACTAAAATCCGAAAGAAATACACAGAAGAGGAGAAGAACTGTGTAATATAGTTGCAGAAGGAAAAACACTTCTGTAATTCACATGAATCATTGAAGTTAATCCTTAGAACTTAGGAGGATGCAGACATAGCAGGCGGTACACAAATACAAAAAGTCCTGATTGCGCAACAGAAGGAACTCCATCAGCTGTTATTTCTCTGATTCGTAGATCTTGGTGCGTTGTGCGCCTGTGGTGTGTTGCTGTGGAGTAGCCTGTTTAGACTCAGCGCATCTCCGTATTTCTTTTCTCGAGAGGCCCAGACCCGCTATTTGCTTATCAAACGAGCAAATGGGCTTGGTCAAAAGACCAAATAGGCCCAGATTTTGTCATTTTGCCCACGAAGGAGCTGCCTCTCCGAGCTCCTACCACAGTTGGACCATCACGAACACAACGCCAGCAGCGACGAACTAAAGGGACCCACCCACCACCGGTCGCGCCTCCCTCCACGGCGTCGATTCCCGCGCCGACCACCCGCGCAAAACCCTAGCCACCTGCCCGGACCGCCCCACCCCCTCCTCGCATGCTCGTCTCCTTCCTCGCACGAAACCCCAGCCCCCTCCTCTCTGCCGCCGCCCGCGCTCCAATGTCGACCTCGCCGGTAGCGTCCGCCGCCAAGGAGACCGTCTCCGTCGAGTACGCCAAGTCCGGCCGCTCCACCTGCAAGGGCTGCAGCGCGAGCATTGCCAAGGGCGCGCTCCGCCTCGGCGCCTCCGCGCGTGACCCCCGCGGCTTCGACAGCACCAAGTGGTACCACGTCGCCTGCTTCCCCGCCTCGTCGCACCCGCTTGGCCCCGTCGAGAAGGTCAAGGGGTTCGACTCCATTAAGGTTTGGGCTCTGGGGCGGTTGCGTTTGCCTCCCCTCGTGTGGCGTTCTATTTTGTTTTGGGAGGCTAATGTGTTGATTTTGGGGGAGTGCAGGACCACGATCGCGAGGGGTTGCGAGGGCTTGAGAAGGTAACTGCATTCCTCACTTGTTGAAATGGCTCCTCAGTTTCGGTGGCGTTTTCTGCCACTGCTTCTGAACACTAGATGCTAATTTTGGGTAATGTAGAATGGTGTTGTTGAATTTTGTGGTCAAAGTTTTGGGTATTGTAGGGTAGAATCGGTAATTTTATGGTGTAGGAAGTTACTCGAGAAGTTTGGGTTGTTTTCCAAATGGAAACACTTGATTATATTGGTCTGTTCTGATTCTATGATTAACGAACCAAGAGTGAATCAACATATGTGTTATGTGAGGAGAAAATAAGGAGCATGGAATAATGTTTAATGGTTACACAAGTTATTCAAATTTCTTGGAAAATTAGTGACTTGATTCTCAGTTAAATAATCAGAGCAATTCATTTTCAGAATCATAAGAGAGATGCGAGTGCAGTTAGTCCATTGGAAGAGCCAAGTCCGAAGAAAGTAAAGACCCACCAATCCTCGCCTGCAGAGGGGGAGGCAGAAAAGGCTAGTATATCTGTTGAGTATGCCAAGTCCGGCCGTTCCGCCTGTAAGGGCTGCAGTGAGAATATTGCCAAGGGTGCGCTCCGCCTCGGTTCCTCTGTTCGTGACCCCCGTGGCTTTGACAGTACCAAATGGTACCATATCGCTTGCTTCCCTGCTTCATCATACCCAGTATTCCCTGTGGAGAATGTTAAGGGGTTTGATTCTATTGAGGTTTGTGTTTTGATTCGTTGCAATTGTTTCGAATTTATTGTATTTCTGGAGGCTAATTTGTGTGTTTGGAGGGACCTGCAGAATAGTGATCGCGAGGAGTTGCGGAAGTTGGAGGAGGTAACAATTTAGTCACTCATACAGCTAGTTTAAATTAAGTGGTATTCTTGCTATTAATTGCTGGATTAGAGGTGGTCAATATTTTGGTGAACAAAGGAAGATAAAGGGTCAGCTGAATTTTATGTTGTTTTTTTAAATTGAAAGCATTAGAGTTATGAATGTTGCTGCCCTTTGACTGCCTGTTTTATGGTTTTTTAGTTGTTACTTGTGATGTCTTATTTGGGGGTTTCTTTAGGTAGGAAATGCTTAGTTTGATTCACCATATCCATTTGCAGAATCATAAGAGAGATGGCAATGCGACTGATCAGTTGAAGGAGCTTGATCTGAAGAAAAAAATGGTTAGCTTTTGATTCAACACGAGCATCTTTCAGTTCACTCCAGCACCAAATGCAATTTTCGTGTTGATGTAACTTTTCTATATCACTTGATTTCTTCTAGGTTCACAGCATAGGGGACTCTAAAGAAGGCACTGAAAACAATCTGGAAGAAGCAAAGGTGATGCAATGTAACCATATATACTTTGGGATCCATCGCTAAACCTTCAATAATGTCTGTAGAGAAGGCACAAACTAAATATTTAAAAATGTAGAAGTAAAGGGTCATGTCTACTTTCAAATCTCTCTTCTTGTCCATCATAATGTTTAGAGTTTTTCTTTTTTTACATTTGTAGTTTAATGTTTCATTAAAAGCTTTCCCTACTGCTATTTAATCGTTGTTATTCAAATAATTTGTCTGTAAGCAAGAGGCAGCATCCATTGTTAGCCTATTCTAACTTGCATTTCTCCACTAAGTTTTGTGTATTGATAGCCATGGTTGTGAGCTGTTGTATGCTGATCTTTTATATTGAGAGTTCTTTTTGAGTGACTACAGTACATGTCTATGTATTGTATACATTTTCCAAACATTTTCTCCACCCTACACTATTCATTCTACAAGTGGGAAGTGGGAAAATCTGGAAGGTGAGGAAAACTGAGGAACTTTTTATAGCTAATAAACGTTTGTACCATAGCCATCCCATTCCTTTTTTTCCCCTTAACTTGATCACAAAGCTGAACTGCTTGGTTATTTAATTGATTTATAATTCTTTTTTCAAACAGTCATCCTCAGGGAACAAAAGAACTGGTCTAGTGATACCCTTTTCGGCTTCTGATATCAAGAAAACCTACAAGGTAGTCTTTCATTCCTGGCTAGCCCCCTTTTTTTTTTGGCTGATGCCGCTGAGTCATTCTGATTCTGCTTCCTATATTTTGTCATGTTTATTTTTGTGCGAGTATGTTATTTTACTGAATTGCTACCTGTGCACCTTGTTGCCTGTTGATGCAGGATGCTACCCTTCCCGCTCATTGGAAGGTTTTAAATACAGTTATTTTCCGCGAGCAGGTGTGTTGAGCAAAAAAAGAAAAAGGCCTTTGATCCTCACTTTCTAATTAGATAACTATATCATGTACCGGTTCTGGTTATGAAGTCTGTAAACTTTTCAGAAAATAACTTTCTTGCAATTGTAATGTTCAGGACGATGGCCTTCATGCTTCAGCTAAGATTGCTGCATTTGATTTCGACGGGTCCCTTGCCAAAACCTCAGTAAGGAGGTATTATGTTATATAAGATTCTTTTTGAAAAGATGTTACATAAGTTTGTTTTGTTTGAATGGTATTCTACAGGCCTTTTCTGTGAGTACTGTATCCATTATTCATTGTTTTATTACGAAGACACATCTAAATTGAATTACTAAAGAAAGGCTTTGAATTACACAATGAAATTCTATGGGTAATGTTGGTGTTTGGTTTGAAATTCTTCTAGCAGTTAAATAAGAGGTCAATCTCATATCATGTCATCAATTTGTAAGTTATGGACTATCGTGCCTGTTGTGGGGATGGCCCCCTACCGTATCCGTTCGGCCTGTTGAGCTGAAAGATTTAGTGGGGGACATAAAAGGACGAAAATGCCCTTGTAATAGTACCCTAGGATAGGGTTAAAGTTATAATAAGGCCTTATGGTCATGTATAGATATCTCCCTAGGGGGAACAGGGAAATAAACAGATTCATTTTCACACTCTTCCTAGTTCTCTTATATACTGTTTGGTCTGTAACCACAATAGTGCCCTAAAGTCCTGCTATAATTGAAAGCGAAGCATGATATAATTGCGAAAATTGAAATATCATTTTAGTGGAAAATTAATCACACAAAACTTTTCTCCAATGCGAAACATGCATGATGTGGGTTGCATAGGGTGCTCACTGCTCACCACTGTGTATTGCTAAGAAAACCTGTAGACATTGATGTGCTAAGCTTGAAGAGTCTTGGACTCTAGAAAAATGCAACTTTCTTCATTCAACATCCTTTTGCCTTGGTGTCCTTGACCAATAAACAAGATCTTTTTGCAAGCAAAGGTATTGATTAACATCTCTAAGAACATATTTTGGTAACTAGATCAACTAGAGTTGAGTCGTGAAAAATATTACGCTGGACCTTTCGATGCACTTAAGCATAATGATTAAGAGCCCACTTGTGTGATATTGGTCCCCTGAGATTATGATTTCTTAAAAATGGAGTTTCTGATCGCAATGCTATCTCTTCTGTGTTCTGTTGATATATTAACAACACGGTTTGTAACTTCCAACCTACTGCAAGTGCAGCATTGGTGCAGACAAGTGGTCTTTACAGCATAAATCAATTCCAGAGAGGTTGCAAAGGCTGTACAACGATGGTTACAAGTTGGTTCGTTGCTTTCTTTTCCAAGTTCTTTTGGTCCCAACACTGTACTTTGCTCTGTATTTGTGTACCTCAATTCGAACTAAGTATGCACATAGCATGTTTGCACAAAAAGGGCATAATATTTTAATGTAATTAATTATGTATTGCTTTGATTTCACTGCAATATCATCTTTTGGGAAATCATTTTGTCAGCTCATTTTGTCTGGTGTTGTCAGGTTATATTCACCAATGAGTCAAACATTGAGCGCTGGAAGAATAAGCGGCAGCAAGCTGTTGACTCCAAAGTTGGACGCCTTGACAACTTTATTGAGCGTGTTAAAGTCCCTATTCAGGTATCCTGCAAACTTATCTTCTTTTCTCTGATTTTTGTCTCGAAATGTATCCGGTGTGTTTCTGACCAATCTTTTGAATAATCAAAAACGAAAGAAATATGCTGGTTATTGTGGTAGTCTGATAACTGAAACGGGCATTTAGCTATTACTCAAATCACCTAGATGTTGCTTAGGCTGCTATTGTTCATGACAGAGAACATGACAGCTTGAAAATTCTTACTGAAACCAATTATTTTGTTTTTTGTGGTGTTGATAATTTCTATATAGTCAGAAACATGTGCCTTGTGTGTTGGACTTTGGATTATGTGAAACACTCGCGGGTTCTTGTAGCCTGAATTTTCTTAATACAAATAGGACTTATTGCTTGAAGTATGTTTCACCTCTTCAGGTAGTTCCATTACAATGGCTTAATTTGGTTTGCACCTGCAGGTTTTCATATCATGTGGTTTAGGGAAAGGAAAAGGTACTCCAGATGATCCATTTCGCAAACCAAATCCTGGAATGTGGTGGCTGATGACAGAGCATTTCAACTCTGGGATTGCCATCGACATGGATCAGTAATCACTCTATTCTCAGACTATTCAGATTTTACCTCTAATTGATTTGTTTCATAGTGGGCTTGAGCTTAAGCATGACAATTTTTGTAATTTTTTTGTTCTTTCCGTGTGCGTGTGTGGTGGTTGGGCAAGCAGGTGGCATGTACACAACTACACATGTTTATTTTTCTTTTGAGCAGCGTGTGTTTTCAGGCATGTGCTTGTACATGTTTGCACTTTGCAGGTGTGGTTGTGAGTAGGGGTGCACGTGTGTTGTGTCAAGCCTTAGTAGTTTCTTTAAATATTTTTGTTGTATGTGCTCAACTCAAAATAAGCTTGTGCAGTAGTGTTAGATGACGAGGGAAGGAACCAGTTGGGTATTGCAGATGTTACCATGCTTCCATTCAGGACCATTGCTTTTTTGCAGTCATGCCTCTGTAGTTCTCTGGTTGGCAGTACCTGTGCGACTTGCTAACTTGCTTATATATATGTAAATAGCATTCACGAGGATGCCTTTGTGATTTATATGTAAATAATGTTATAATATTTGTAAGATTGACCACCTATCCTAATTAATAGCTTAAACTTTTGGCTGAGTTGGTCAGCACATGGAACTCCATACTAAAGCCCAGAGGTCCTGAGTTTGCTGCTAAACCAGACAGAATAAGGGCTCCACAATGTTGTACTATGTGCATATTAGGCTTGATCAAGCCTGTACATGAGGAGTTGTGCAATATGACTAGGATTGCCCATCTTGCTAGGTGGGTTCTTTTCGGCTGCAGCTGATGATTTTTGGACCTAGCGCGAGCGCTCGTGCGAACGTATCGAATGCTGATAACTTAATAAGCTGCTTTGAATAGGCTGTCCCGATAAACCACTTCGAAGCGATGGAGAAACCGTCATGTTCGTTTGTTCGGGGAAAGCTATAGGCCGAAAAGAACCCAAGCTTTTAGAGCAATTTAGTTTGTCAGTGCAAGAAACTCAATACACATGACTTGCTTTTCATTTCCATATTTGATGCATAGCACAAGCTCCTCCTCTTAGATTTGCTATGTTCTTTCAGATCTTTCTATGTTGGTGATGCTGCTGGGAGAGAGAACGATCATAGTGATGCAGATATAGAATTTGCCAAGGTATGACAAAGCCTCTGTCCCTTGAGCTACAATGCATAAGCATTTCTTTATTCGATTCAAACATTCAAAAATTTGAAATGCCCCTTACAATTTTAGTTGTCATTTAGAGAAAACACCTATGACCTGGTTGACAAGTGATATTATTTATTTAGAATCTGAGATCTGGTCACACCATACAACAGGATTCAAACTTTTAGCTATCCATATGAAAGTTAATACCATGCGATTGCTTTTTACTGCATTAACCTTCATGCCATAGTTAAGCAGATAACATCAACCCAACCCACTCTTTAGCTATGCAACTAACAAAGGAAATATAGTTTGGAAAATGACAATAGGTGGATAGGATACAACTCTTAAAGCTTCTCATAGGATATCATCAGATTAAACACGATTCTTGCTTTTGTAGTTCAGGATACTAGCTTTAGAATTCCTGATTATGACCAGGACTTGTCAGGCCATCTTGTTTGTTTGCTAAGAGAACTTGAGTTGGATCTTGTTCTTTTAAGATTATAAACGACCATCATAGTTCACTCAGTGCGCTTGTAATTTGCTGGGCAATAGAGGCCTTCGGAATGATACCTGTTTTAGGTCCGTTACCATTTTAAACAGGTCTAAAACCAACCAGCTTCCTGGCAGTTCTTTCCTAACATGGTTTTAAGACCTTAGTTGTAGCAGAGGCAGCATGTCAGAGTGATATAAGCAAATCCAGATATTTTTTTTCTTATCCATGCTTTTGCTACAGTTTACCATTTTGCCAATTACCGACGTAATAAGTGAACTTCATGTGATTTTGGAGAATGCTGGTTCCATCTTTGCATTAGTTTTTGTACATTTGGGGGTATAAACCTGGGTAGTTATGCTAAAATTAATTGATTTTGTTTACAAGAAACTGGATTATCTCATATATAATCCCAATCATCGAGCTTATATGCACTTCTATGGGGTACTTGTCTGGAGGAAGCTCTGGGCTCCTTCGCTGATATGGAACCTTCTGTTCTTAGTTCCACAAAAAGCTGTGTTGGATTTTTTACGTTTTTTCTTTACTATGCAACTTCTAGATTAGTTTTAGTTGGTTTAATTAGTTATTTTATTGTTTGCTTCCTTCTCGTTTCTTATTTGGGGGTGAAGTAGAAGCCTCCAATAACTGACGTTCTGTGATATTTTCCTTTATAGGCCATTGGTCTGAAGTTTCATGTTCCTGAAGAATACTTCGGTTCCAAGAGTCCATGACCAGGTACATTAGGCGGTGAGTAAGATGGTTTACCATAGGTCGAGGTTTGTCGTGTTCGTAAGCTGGCAATACCATAGTTGTTCAGATGTGGAAATCTAGCACAAAATCCACTGTTTGCTAACTTTCTTATCGTAGAGCATTTTGTTGTATATAGATTTCAGTTCTGATTATTACCGAGATACCAGACCACTGGCTTCAGACTGAAGATCCCGTGTTTTAATTAGTCATCACGCATTCCCATTTCTTGTTAACGCCTCATGTTAAACTGGAGCTCACCATGAAGGCGCTAGTTTTTACGAGATAATCACGGGACTGAAGTCTCTAGAACAGATAGCTTCTGTTATAGCAAGAGCCTTATCAGTGAAAGATCTACATCGCTACGGGTGTGTTTGGTTGAGCTGTGGCTTCTGAAAAAGCTGTTGTGAGCTGTTGGCTGTGGAAAAGCTGCTGTAGGTTGTGGGCTGTGGAAAAGCTGAAAGCCGTTTGGTTGAAACAGCTGTGAAACTGTAGGTTTGGTAAGAAATACATATAATGCCCCTGAAGGCCTGAGAGACTGTTTATATGCAAATTGATCCTTAAACACTATGTTGTTCACTGATTCGCATGTAAATGACTATTTTAGAAAGGGAAAATTAAATTTTGTAAGTTTTGCATCCAGCATTAACATATGGTCCATATAAATAGAACGATAGCATTTTACAAAAGATATAGGGCTCATATAATAATGTCCTCCGTCAACATAATTATCCCCCTCTTGCACTAACCAAAGCATCAGCTATCCTACTGCGAATGGTATTCATGGTATCCTCATTCTCCACATCTGGACTCTCATCTCCTTGTGTTTGTGCCGTGGCACTTGTTTGTGCCGTGGCACTTGTTTGTTCTAGCAAGTACTCCTCATCAGCATCATATCTATCGAACTCCATATCATGCAAATTGCTGTCACGAATAAAATTATGCAACGCCATACAAGCAAGAATGATATGCTTCTGAGTACGAGTTGAGAAACTTGGTATGCCCTTCAAAATACGCCACTTCTGCTTCAAGACTCCGAAAGCCCGCTCAATGACATTTCGAAGGGATGAATGCAAGAAATTGAACACCTCGTACTTCCCTTGAGGCAAAAATTATACACCATGTTGAATCGTGGCAAAAATTATTTCATTCACAAAAATTATTTCATTCAATGCTCAGAGGGTATGAACCTGTAGGCGGAGCGGAGCAGAGCGGCCGGAGGCTTGGGGAGGCGGCCTTGCGGCCGGAGCGGAGCAGAGCGGCCGGAGGCTTCGGGAGGCGGAGCGCAGCGGAGTGGAGAAGCGCCAAACGGAGAGGCCGGAGCGGAGCGGAGTGCAGCGCAGCGGCCGGAGAGGAGCGGAGCGATTGGAGAAGCGCCGCCGCAGGCCACAAACCCTAGCGCCCGCCCTCACGCCTCACGTGCCTGCCGAGCCGCCTGGGAGAGTTCACGCGGTTGGGGAAAGAACGAAGCGATAAGTGAGTGGCAGGTGGGTAATTTCTCTGGGAAAGCCGGTGGAAGCACCTCAGAGGCTGCTGTGAAAATTGAACTGCACCTAAAGCAGCTTTCCCCCAAAAGCAACTTTTACAGCTATTCCTTTGGTTAGCTTTTAGCTTTTTAGAAGCAAAAGCACCTCCCAAAAGTCCAACCAAAAGGACCCTACATCCAATGAGGTGCGGGTCTTATTTACTATTTCATTCTCTAGCAGGCATAGTGATCGTAATACGATCACGAGCAGATCAAACGATCATGCCCCGTGCAGAATCAGCAAGCATGTGCCTGTTTGCCGACGAGGATCGATGGCGTCGTCGTCGCAGTCGGGATTTGAATCAATGCCTCCCCGGAGACTTCGAGTGGTCGGTTACTGCTTCCATGTCCCTATCGCCAGTGAGGCCCATGGTGTGATCATATAGCAGAAAAGATGGATAATGAGTTGCAACAGGGATGGCATTTCCTGGCAATTGGGCGTCTGGAATGGTGCTCGGTACCGAAAGTTGAACTTAGCACTCAGGTACCGTGTAAATAATGGATATCGTAGTACTTTAAAATGTATTGCGCGGATGACTTGATGTCGGTGGATATTGAGCTGCAACTTAGGGGTTTTTACTTGATGGAGGTGGAAAAGGATATATAGGGTCTGTTTGGGAGAGCTTCATCACTGAAAATGTGGATCTGGAGCAGCAGCTCTACCATAGAGCAGTTCCACCGTAGATCTGGGATTCCACCATGGAGTGTTTGGCTTGTACAGCAGCTCCAGATCTACGAAATTGAGGTTTTGGTGGGAATGGCCACTTTTGGTGGGATAGGGTGTGTAACCAGTGTCATTGGTGGGTAATTACCACCCAACTTCACGGTGGAGCACCCCTTGAGGAGCTCCATGAAATCCATGGATCTGGCCCTCAGATCCAGGATTTTGGTGGATCCAGATTTCGCGGAGCTGGAGCGTTTGGGTAAAATTTTGTAGAGTGAAGCTGTTTTTCGTGGATCTGGAGTTGATAAAGCTCTCGCAAACAGACCCATAAGGGAGATGGAAAACCCCGATTAGATCTCGATGTATTCTCTAGAGAAGAGTCCAAATCGATATAAAAAAAAGAAAGGCAAAAAGACCGCGCCGCCATCGGCCAGTCGAGGTCGTCCGTGTTGGGGAGGCGTTCGATCCACACCTCCCCCTCAATCTGGTGAATACGAGCCAAAGGTCCCTTATGCTCCCTCTCTCTCAATGGCAAGTGAGCCTTTTCTTTCTCTTTCTTTTCACTAAAAATCTGCATAAAAATTTCCTATAATACCGTCAGCAGCAGCTGCAACAACCAGTGCATCGGTGCGCAGTGCGCACGCGTTACCCTCCCCATCCCCGGATGAAATACCACGGCTTGGCTCGTGCTATTCAGTCCACAATACTCAGAAGTGGGTCTGATTTTTACAATACTCAGAAGAGGGTGTGATTTTTAGCGGCTTTTAAAACTGGTTTTTTGATTTTTGCTATAGTAATTAATTTTTAAATGAAGTATTTTTTAAGATGAGTTTTACAAGTTAATTATAGTACACGTTAAAAACTCAACATTTGTATTAATGAAAATCGCAAACGAGCGTTTCTCTCTGTAATCTCTATTATAAATAACTAAAAATTTAAAAATTTTAATCACAAAACATAAACCGAAGGCATATCAAACCCAGAGTGTAAAATTTTTGCTTTTTAGCCCAAAATTTGAAAGTTTTTTACATATGGACCCCTGGAGAAAAATTTTGCAAAAATGGACTCTTCTCTCGGCGCCAAAGCATATGGCGCCCAGGGTACATGGCACGGCGCCATATGCTTTGGCGCCGTGAATTGACACGTCGGAGCCAGGGTGGCATAGCATGGCGCCAAGACCCACGGCGCCGTGATATGCACCTACGGCGCTAAAGGCCGTGGCGCCGTGCGTCGGGACTTAAGCCCGAGCGCGTCCCCCGGCCCCCAGCTCCCCCTCACTGCTCCTCTGTTCTAACAGTAAACCGCCGCCGCCCCCTCTATTCCCCCTCTAAATCCTCTCAAATCCACCGATTAATCTCGCGATTTTGCTTCTAAATCGGGCAAGCAAGGTAAACTCTCTCCCCTCCCTTGATTTTTTGCAATAGATATGGATTATTTGAGGTACATTTCGTAGGGCAAGATTTGAATCTCTAGATGAAATTAATTCAATTATGAGCGATTTTAGGTTACGTTTGCAATGGATTTGCGTAATGTAAGAGAAGGACTGTGTATTTGGATAGGTTTTAGGGTTTGATTATTATTTATACATGGTTGTGTTCGGTTTTAGGTTTTTAGGGTTTCATATACCAAATAGGATGATCTCATGTCAACATGGGCAAGATTGTATGTCCACCTAACCCTTAGTAGCTTTGATTATTGTTTATATTTACAAAATTATATTTTTACCACCACCCCTAATTTAGATTTGCATTCTAATTCAAGTGGCAAAGCCAACTTATTGTCAATTACACCAAGTTATATATATATATATATATATATATATATATATATATATAATGTCTTTGATAAATATATCTCGGTATTTACAGTTAATATTAGTGACCTAATATTTAAATTATTTACCATAATTAACTTACTAATCTTTGTTGACATGTATTTAACCAAGGGTAAATCAATTTGATTCCAATTATTATTCTTGTTGATTCCAATTTCATAATTCAATTTGATTATTATTTTTATTTATAAATCATGTTTTATAAATTTCTTATTTGAATATTTCTTAACCATTGAATTCTAAAATTTATCACAGGATGGCGAGATACCGGCTGCTAGACGAGTTCTACGAGAGGGAGCACCGCGGCAAGCTCACGGAGGACGGCCAGGTACGTGTGTAGTCGAAATGTACATGTGTTCAACTTGATGGTCACGCAGCTAACTTTTATAGCAATTTTCAGGAGATACTCATACTTCGTCCTCGAACTCATGATGGGTTCCAGTTGATGCGCTACGACGACCGCTATACCCCACTGCTGCGCCGTGCTGGGCTTCACACGGTTGCTAACCTATTACGGCGGGGCATGCCGGTCTTCAACCCCGCAGTTTTGACCGCACTTGTCGACAGGTGCATTTTCTCTATCGGGTCTATTTGTTTTCGCTTCTATATTCTTACGTACGTAACTAATTCTTTTCTCCTTGTACTACTAACAGGTGAAGGCCAGAGACACACACGTTCCACCTTCCCTGTGGGGAGATGACCGTCACGCTGCAGGACGTGGCGATGATACTTGGACTTCCCATCAGGGGACAGCCGGTGATCGGCCCGGCGGTGTCTGAGGGCTGGAGGGCACGTGTGGAGGCCTTTCTGGGCACGCCATTGCCTCCTGCCCCAGATAATGCCAGGCGAGGCCGCGTCTCGGGGGTCCACCTTAGATGGTTGCGGAATATCTTTGGCGAATGCCCTGCTGCCGCGGACGACGCCACGGTGACCTACCACTGCCGCGCCTGGGTCCTGCACATGTTCGGGGCAGTGCTGTTCCCGGACGCCACAGGGGATGCCGCTTCGTGGATGTACATCCACTGCCACCAGGACTGGGGGGGGGACGCTGGACAGTTCAGCTGGGGCTCGGCGGTCCTCGCATTCCTCTACCGCCAGCTTTGCGAGGCCTGCAGACGCAAGGCGCCCACGTCGACGCTCGGTGGCTGCGTCTTCCTTCTGCAGGTGTGGTAATGCATTTATTTTTCCTACAGTTCTTTGTTTTTGTGCATGGCTAATCGTGTGTCTGCCCGTATGTTCGCTTGCTAGGTGTGGATGTGGACACGCATTCTAGTGAGGCGCCCTCGAGTGTTCCAGGCGCAGCCTTGGCATCCACTGGGTGTGGATGTAGGACCGAAATGGCGACAGAGGGGGGGTGAATGTCGTTCGCTTCAAAAAACGCCCCCGAGAAATCGTACACAGATATTGCACAAACAGAGCAACTCACAGAAAGAATAATTATGCTGAAATCTTAAACGCAAGCGACACTGAAAAATTCAGCATAAATCAGAGAGCATCCAGTAAAAATTTCAACTGAAAATATTGACGTTTGATCTGCATGCAAAAAGGTCAAAGATCAGTAAAAAGAAAAAAGAAAAAGGCACTCAATGGAGAGATCATGCTGCAAGAAAAGATACTTGGAATTTTTCTGGCCGAAAGCAAAAGAGGAAAGGTAAGCCACTGTAGCACACTCTTTTGGCCGAACAAACAAAAAGAGAATCAAATAACATGCATCCGAACTGCTACCATTAAAAAGATGACTGAAGGCAGAGAGCAAGAATCAAACAGGAGCTACTAGAAATGCCAAATAGCAGGAACAGTTACCAACAAAGAGGCCTCATGAGCAGTACCGAAACCAAGCAATAAATGCATTTGAATTTCAGCAAGAGATTCCTTCACTGCCGAAATGAAATGGATCAATTAATGCTTGGTACATTGCCCTGACCAAATCAATAATTAAAAGAGGAAAGCAGTTGGCCGAAAGCTATTTCTCTTCCTGGAGAAAGAAGCAAGAACGGGACTTCATGTAAATCGGCAAGAAGATGAGCACTAGCGGCATGCACGCATGCAGGTCGAATGAACATGAAGAAAGAGAAGGAAATCTGCTGCCATCCAAAGCCAAAAACAGCACAAAATATATGCGTAAAACTGCAGCTGAGAGACAAGAACACAAGGATAAGCATGAACACAAGAAATAAACTTCAGATTTTCATTTCAAAAAACACGAGATACAAAGAACTACGTCCCCATACGCATGGACATTCGAACAGAGGAATGATTACATGGATTCTTAACTCATCCTCTCCCTCTCAATCCTCAAGAACACCAAGAGCTACACATGCTTCTTGGGAGGAACACACACATACACACATGGAGAGACCCAAATGGAACCCTAGTTCTCACACACACTCTCTCCAAATTT
The DNA here is from genome assembly GCA_017311315.1 of Dendrocalamus latiflorus. Taxonomy (NCBI): domain Eukaryota; kingdom Viridiplantae; phylum Streptophyta; class Magnoliopsida; order Poales; family Poaceae; genus Dendrocalamus; species Dendrocalamus latiflorus. The sequence continues at coordinate 17,589,391 of CM029665.1, read as the reverse complement.
CAGCACACATCTCCCTCTCTATTTATAGCCTCCACTAATGGGTTTGCACCATGCTTTACCCATTAGGCCTTCAACAACTCGGCGCTTTATCCAAACCCGCTTCCTTTTGTGCCGCTTTGCGTTTTTACCGAAACGCCCCTCGCGCACCTTCCAGGAAGCTTCCTCATCCCTTGCCTCGCAAGCCACGCAGCTTCGCCGTCTTCGGCACACCTCGACCGTTCTGACCTCAGCGCCACCTGCGCCTAGTCCGGTCCACCGTGCCTCGCCACGACTCCACCTCGAGTCCACGTCGTCTTCGACACATCCCGACCGTTCTGACCTCAGCGCCACCTGCGCCTAGTCCGGTCCTCCGTGTCTCGCCACGACTCCACTCGATGTCCTGCAGCCAACACAGACAAGAAACACATCGCATAGCATGGTACAAAACATGTAAACATGATTAGCACCTACAAATCCTACTCAAGCGAGAAATGACCCACGTGGCCAACCGGGACGACGCCCATGCGTCAAATCTGTCTAGTCACGACCCGACCTCGCCAAATGCCAAACTGGCACGAATCACTCAAACTAAACTCACTCTAACCAAACCACGAGTCAATTACTCATCACCAACACGGGAATTAGACCACATGGTCTCTCAATCTCCCCCTTGATGAGTATATTGACAAACCCTTGAAAAACGATGAGTTTGTTTGAAATGAAAAAGAGTCAAACATGATCCAAAGAAGATTAAGGAAGCTAATGACCATGTTGACGAAGGAACACTAGAGCTACAACAGAAAGAGCAAATTTTTCTCCAAAGCTCTAGAAAGTTCCCAAAGGCATCCCAAATGCCTTTTTCTCCGCTATTCTCCCCCTTTTGGCAATAAACACATCAAGAATGCAAAGGCGAGAAAAAATGACATGTCAATGGATGTATATGGCTGAAGTTTGTTTATTTAAGCATTTAGAGCCATGAGAATTATCCATAATGACCATAATGTAATACACCAAGCCATAACTCAATAAAACACTATCTAGATCATGACAACATATATATAAACCAGCTAGAACACATAGATGATAATCTGAAATGTAGTGCATTTTATGAGCAAGTCACGTCATCAATGAGTAAAGTCTAGCTAGAGACATCCAAGGATGATGCAGGCCATGTCAATAAGCTAAGCGGAACAAAGAAGCTAACATTGAGTCCAAATAGAGTGCTATAAGCTCAAGATTGAAACATTGGTTAAAGTACTTGGTTCTGATTGTAGATTAAGCAAATTGAGCACATTAAACATTGTCTTTTGAAAGCATATGGTTGTTTTCAACCCAATTTTTTGTTTATGTGCTAGATCTCAAGCCTAATGCGACTACTCCAAGCAATAAGCTTAAGAAGATAGTCTAGGTCATCCAAAACTCCCCCTGAGTTCATGCCTAGTGCAATGGCAGGCTGTCTCATGAGAAAGAATTGGTGAAATCAGTTTTTTCGCACAAATATGGTGGTTGTCAACCGACATTTTGTTTTATCATGTGCTAGATCTCAAGCCTTATGCGACTACTCCAAGCAAGAAGCTTAAAAAGATAGTCTAGGTCATCCAAAACTCCCCCTAAGTTCATGCCAAGTGCAATGGCAAGCCGTCTCATAGGAAAGAATTGGTGAGATCAGTTGTTTCGCACAAAAGAGATCTTTTTGCTTTTTAACACATTGTACTAACTCATGTATCATCAGGAGACTAAAACAGCTCAAACTAAGGCTCAATATAGATTCAACGCTCTACTCAGCCTATTTGACATGGCATGAATCATACAAGGATAGCTAAAGATAGACTAAACTCAAATGCTAGCATGACAAGTTTTAATTTAAGTTGAGCAATTTTAATTGACTTATCATGGCAGAAAGCTAGTCTACACATATGAAGTCATGATAAATCTAGCCGTGATCGTACCACCGGGCTCCCAGCGCTCAACCGATGCAGCGTCGTCATCACACGTCGGTAGGCGCCAGTCCACGAGGAGCTCGTCACGCATTCAGACTTTTAGTCAGGACGATGATGATGATGACGACGACGACGAGGCGGAGCAGGGTGACGACGTCGAGGAGGAGCACGAGGATGAGGAGGCATCTACCCACGACGAGATTGGGATGTCGCAGATGCCTGACGCACCGTCTACTCAGGCTTCGCAGCGGCCTCGTCGTTCGGCTCGTTCCCCGAGCACGTATACTCCAGGGAGTGATGATCTAGCCAAGGGCAAGGGGAAGGCCAAGAGGCAGTGATGTTTTGAGACTTTTTTATAGACATGTGATATTTTCAAACTTGTGTGATATTTTGAGACTTTTGTATAGTTATATGGTATTTTGAGACTTATTGGTAGTTATACGATGTTGTTATTTAAGTTTTCAGATGTTTCATGTGTGAATGTATGTGTATGTCTGTATGTGCATATGTTTTACAGAAAAGTTTGCTGTTTTTTGTCAGGTGTAGCTTACACGGCGCCAGACTGTTTGTCGCCGTATATACACACCTCGGCGCCAAAGGGTAAGCTATGTACGGCGCTCGCATGTTTGGCGCCGAGATAGGTGGACTTGCAGCAAGCACCACGTTTGACTGGCTAAGTCAGTACACGGCGCCACGGCCTTTAGCGCCGTAGGTGCATATCACGGCGTCGTGGGCTGTGGCGCCGTGCTATGCCACCCTGGCTCCGACGTGTCAATTCACGGCGCCAAAGCATATGACACCGTGCTATGTACCCTGGGCGCTATATGCTTTGGCGCCGAGAGAAGGGTCCATTTTTACAAAAATATTCTTCAGGGTCCATATGTAAAAAAACTTTCAAATTTTAAGCTAAAAAGCAAAAATTTTACACCCAAAGTCTCGTGCTATCCAGTCCACAGTACTCAGAAGAGTCGGTTTGATCACGATTCACGATAACGTTCAACGAAGTGGCCGAGGTCAAAGGAAGTAAAAGCAGCACTGCACCAGCAGTATCTTTGTACTAGCGGATGACGCTTCGGTCTCAGACATCAAAATTCACCTCCTCTTCTGTTCCACTACAGTGCTGCAGGTAGCACTAATCAGTACTCAGTGCTCACCAGCCACCAGTCAATTCTCCAGTCAACTGACACTTGTCACCTATTGGCATTTTACCTTACAGTAAAATCATAGCTTCTAGGCGAAGAAACCTATCTGCATTCGACTCACTGACAAAGGTGAGCCCAGTGGAAAGCATAACATGCAGTGTCCTCCCGAATAAAAACAGGCGTGCATATCGGGGAGTGCACTTCGACGTATCATCCATCGCGAGAAGCTTTACTCTCAGTCGCTAACAAGCGGGCCCGGGGACGATAAACATCGGTGGGGCACATGGTGTCAGTGCATGCTTGCCTGAAAACTGCGTTCGTGTTGCGCGGAACAAGCCACTGTTCTACTTCCCCGTTCCTTTCTACTCGAGTTTTTTATTTTTTTTAGGGTTTGCTAGATGCAATTTTGAACGTTATTTTTTATATTTTTATAATAAAATGATAATATTATAAGTATATTAACGATAAATCTATTAATATAATTTTTATATAGTAAATTTAGATAGTTTTAGGTCTATAAATGGTCAAACTTTAAAATATTTTAGAGTACAGATTCATAAAGTTAAGTAAAAAAAAGAAAAGAGGGAGTATCCGTTTCGATCTACCAACACCCGTTTGCTTGTTAAAAGACAAGAGAACTGAGCGCATGAGCTCAGTTGGCTTCCGTTGCGTGGACGCTTTGAGCCCCTCCTTGCGCGTACTTGTTGGGTGGGAAAGCATATATACGTGCTTCGGAGGTTTTGAGACTAACCCCGTCAGTTGGGTTGAAAAGCTGTACTTTATATCTAAAATTATACTGTAACGATTGAAATTTTGCTGTAGCTGAAGGTGGCTTATTTGGGGTAATTAAATTAAAAAAAATTAAAAATAGAAAAATATGCTAGCTCATCATAGACAACACAAACAAATACGGGAAAAAAGAACCGGCAAAATGCTAAAAAACCAAAAGTTTAGAAAAAGGCAAAATTTATTAATAATAAAAATAAGCTAGAAGTCAAAAGGTAAAGCTGAAACGAGCGGGGAGTTCTGCCTCAAATAGCTTTAGCTCTTAATTTATTTTGATTTTTGATTTATTTAAATCAGAATCCACGTAAAATACGTTGGCTTTTAATTTTCTAGCGTGAGCAGAAATCGTAGTTTCTGGGCTGTGTGCGTGTCTGATTGTGCCCTAAAAAACGCGCTGCGATGCCGTACCATGCTTTCCCTGAACGAAATCTCAGCCGTCGATACGCGTTTGCTCCAGACGAAATCTCAGCCGCCCATCCACCCGAAAACAAACACAGCGTCGCATTGCTGTAGTTTCGTCTACATATGCCCACACGACTGATCTCCCACACAACTTAAAAACCGCAACACAAAGAGAGTGAGAGATCGGAGATGGCGACTTACATCGTGACGGACTTCGGCGACGGCAACTACACGGTGGCGTTCGACCAGTACAGCATCTACCCGGCCCTGACGGCCTCCGGCGACGTCGTCGACGAATGGTTGGACCTGACCCAGCGGATCCACCGCCACCGCCTCGACCGCCTCGTCGTCGGCCTCGACGTCGAGTGGCGCCCCTCCTTCGTCCGCGGCGTCCCGCCGGGCCCCGTCGCCGTGCTGCAGATCTGCGTCGACCGGCGCTGCCTCGTCTTCCAGATCCTCCACGCCGACTACATACCGGACTCGCTGTCCAACTTCCTCGCCGACGAGCGCTTCACCTTCGTCGGCGTCGGGATCCACGACGACGTCGCCAAGCTGAGGGACGAGTACGGGCTGGAGGTGGAGAACGCGGTGGACCTGCGCTTCCTCGCCGCCAACGGGCTCGGGAAGCCGATGCTGCGGAGTGCCGGGCTGCAGAGGGTTGTGTGGGAGGTGATGGGTGTGTGGGTCGAGAAGCCGCAGCACGTGCGGGTCAGCGCCTGGGACGCGCCGCAGCTGTCGTGGGAGCAGCTGCTGTACGCCTGCACCGACGCCTTTGCCTCCTTCGAGGTCGGCCGGAGGCTGTACGACGGCGACTACTAGGGCCGGTGCCATGCCTATCTGCTTAGTTCGTGCCTTTTAATCTAGTGCTTGTCTCGCCTTTTGCTTCGCCCCATCAATTAACGTCTCGGTGTGGTGAACACTCAATACCGTGGTGCTGTGGAGTTTGGCTAATGTCGCCATGTCGGGGACTCAAAAGGTAGTTGTGTAGTCTTTTGCAGTTGTGCTATGCATGTATAAATTCGAAGCTTTCCTTGGATCTTCTTTTGTGTTCGACTCAATGGACATGGTGGTTGCATGGATGCTATGCGTTGCATATCTGCGTATGATTCCCAATGGTATTCCAAATGACAGATATGGAACTTGACTGATGAATGATGATCATCGTCTGGAATTTTTTTTCGTTCTTGGTACCATCCGGGGAGGTTTTTTTTTTTTGGCAAAACGCGGTGAAACATTGTAACAACCCACGTCGTTAATTAACCCTAATTAGCGAATTAGGACGTTAAGTAGGATTAATTACATAAATGATAATCTAAAAATACGAGGGAATTTAAACTTTTCTGCGTAGCCGTATAAATTGAAACCAACGAACGATAAACGAATACATTATTATCGTAATTCCATCGACAAGGACGCAGACTAAATTGTAAAGATTAGAGCCAAATAACATATGATTGCACGACAATCAGAACTTATATTAGGTCAAATAAAAATGTTACAATTTGCATTACATAACCAGGACAATATTAATTACAACCAATATATATACAATTTCATCTCCCAACCGAATAACCACTTCAAAGACTAAGTAATTATGTGCGGGATTTAATTTACACCAAAGTCCATCTCATACATAAATGTTACATTCGGGAAATAAAGAACAGAAACTACATTATGTTGTATATATCAATGTTAAGAGAAAGCTAGATTACATTCCGGCCATTTCATACATTAGAGTGGGTCGTCGAACTGCCACCACACCGCTATTTCATTTGGAGAGCGAACCAGTAATTGCAATTCCGAAAAAGACCGAACAAAAGAATTAATCGAATTAGAGTAAAGTAAGCGTTGCCGTCAGAGCCCTAAGGATTAACTTCGGGCGGGGTAATCCGTTCACGGAGATACCTGACTGTCCGGGGGCCAGTCGGCACCTCTCACAACCATAGGCTCATCACACGGTATTTTTCTTAGTATACAAACCTGTTTTGAGTATAGGGATCAGTTAAGGCAAAGCCAAAATATCAGAATCTATTTTCAAGCCAAACCATAATCGAGGGGCATCTGTCAAAGCCCTCACCACACAGCAAAATAGCAACCGAGACAACACTCGGCCAGAGCAAGCATGCCCAGATAGCACCTCCAACCAGCAAAACCTCACGGCCAAGAATATAGCAGCACGGCCAAAATATCCCACGGCCAACACAGCAACCAACCCAACCGAGAAAAGGGCACAGAGAGGCAGGGAAGCAAGGTAAGCATTTCCCAAACCACCAGCCAATACCCAGACCGCCGAAGAAGGCAGCCACCGAGTGGAAACCGACGGCCAGAAGCCGAAGGCACGGCAAGCAGACGGCGAGCAAGACGACGGCGATGGCAGGAGGCAGACCGCAAGCCCGAAGTCATCGACCCTAGGAGGCCACCACCAAACGGCAGCCACAAGCCAAGAGAGCGACATCCACAAGCAACCACAAGAAAACCCTAAGCTTTTTCCACAGCCAATCAATCCACAACCGGCGAAGGTAAACTACCAGTTGCTCACAGCCATAGCATTCAGTTCTTAATAACAACCATTGCATAACTAGAGACACCAGTAGCAACTGAATAATATCTCTAGCAACCATGAACCAACATAAAGAATGCCACTGGAGATAGAAGAGGAATAGAGGATGAGTAACAGGGGGCTTACCGAAGAAGGCGGCGGCTGCGTGTTACCACCGGCCGAGCCACACCTGTAGCCACCACCGGGTACTCCCCCGGCGTGCGGGCGGCGGCTGGCCGGCCGTGGCTAGCCGGGGTAACCCACCTCCCAGCCTAGCACATCTCAAGCAAACCATTAAACATCAAAACGAAATAGAGGCGAAATTAGCCCAAACCAAGTAGGATCCACAGAAAGAAATGCCAGATCCGGGCCCTAGGCCATGGATCCGGCCGCATCCTACCATGCGGCGGCGGTAGATGAGGAGAAGGAGAGTAAGATAGAGAGAGGGAGAGTCGGTGGTGAGGGGAAAACCGAGACCAGAGCCGGGGAAGCAAGCTGGCAGGCGCGGCGGTGCGGCAACGAGAGGGCGAGCGCGACGGCGCGGCGGGAGGCCAACCGAGGGACGGTGCGCTGGGGGAACCAGACCAGGCGGCGCAGCCGGGCAAGGCGGACCATCGAGGCGCGGCCGGGCGAGGTGGGGGCGCGGTGGCGCGACGGAGGAGCCGAGGCGCCCAGTTAATGGAGGCGGAGGGGAGAAGAAAAGAGGAGACTGAGAGGAAGGGAAGCGCAGGGGGCGTCGGTGGAGAGAGAGAGAGAGAGGGAGAGAGAGAGAGAGAGAAAATAAAGAAGAAATAGGAAAAGTGAAAAAGTAAAAATGTGCTAGAGTTAGGAATAGTTATCAGCAGGCAATATAACCACTTCGCGTTATTAGACTCGTTAAAAAGCTACGGAATTACCAGCGGATATTTAAGAATATTATATTTGGCGATTAACCGTATAAATTTGATAACAATTCTTTTAGGAATTACATGAAAACCTAGAAGGACCTGCGAACATATTGAGAAACATTAGCTTAATTAATTTCACTGAATTATATGGCAAAGCCCTAGATTAATCCGTAGCATAATTTTCAGGCAGAGGGTTGTCAATAGATTAACGATATGAAGTTTATCGCATGGAGTGGTATAACGCCGTTTAAATCATTTGACATGTCAATGAAATCATTACCTAACCATGTTGAGAGTATAAACTTGTGAAACTTTAGTAATAACTATTCAAGATCATTATAAATGAGCCAAAAATGTAAATAGGTTAAAGCAGGCTCGCGTAAATGTTAGAAACCATGAATGGTGATTTAAATGACTTAGCGGCATATTTATTTATTTAAACAATTTGGTTAGTAATATTCAAATTATAAAGGAATTCATCTCTGATAATTATCAGAAATCACCTCTGATTACTCTAGAATATAAGGACAAAGTAATGATGGTCCGATAATTAAAAAGATGCTAGTCGATTAAACTAATAGCCGGATGGAGTAAATCAAAGAGCTATAGCATGAACTAATTGTTGTAGGTTTAAATAACCAAATAAGTGTGATCAGGCTCATCTAAGTAATAGAAGAACACTACGTAGTAATTTCCATAAGGGAAATAAGTGAATTGCCATCAATAGATTAAAATGTAACTTATATCGATTCAATTGGAATATTGGGGATTGCAACCATGGCTAATGTATTAAATTACAAAAACCTAGCGAGTAAATATTTATGTCTAGTACTCATAAATTAGGTGGCGAGGTATGAAGTAAATTGTTAGAATAAACTCATAGCCATTAGAAGATTAAAACTAGTTGCGACGACTAGAATAGCGAGCTAAGTCAAAATGGTAATCGTCAAGTTAAGAAATTTAATAGCAACTAAAAATTACAAGCGGTGATTTAAATAGTAGTTAAGCTGTAAAAATATGCTCAGGACTACATTAAAAGGTATGAATCCTATAAGGACACCAGAATATAGTTTAATTAAGAAATTAAGTAATGGATGCATGAGACCATTTTATTTGGGATCTATAATTCAACTCATTGTGCATACTAGTACGAGAAAATGCATTGAATAATTTTAAGATCTAAAACGAATTAGAGAGGTGAATAAATATATACGAACCTTTAAGAAATTAAATGTACTTAAGTACATACGCGAGATTGAATAGAATAATATTCGCTATTATAATTAGGCATGCATGCAAATTAAACCGTGTAGTGAAGAATTGCTAGGAACATTAATAAAATACCGAGCATACCTACTAAATTAACCATATATCCTAACGTTAGTACGATAATGTCGAACGACGAGTAGTGTACCGAAATTTACCTCAATTGCCGTGATCGGAGTAAAAGGGAGTGACATCTTACCTTAGGAGCACAAACACATCGATACCTCGTATTTTATTATGTTCTCGTAAATTAAGTCGTAGCCAACGTATTTAATTGCAGGCGACAATCCAAGCTACAGGGGTGATTTCACCTGATCCTACTTGAATCCGAATTTATGGTTGAAATCCAGGCAAGCATTCCTTTGATCAAATCTTTAGCGTATATTGCTCAAAACAAGTATTTTTGTATTAATCTAATATCACCCTGCATGAAATAAATAAAAGAAGATTTAAATCAAGAAATGGCAAGAGATAAGAGATAGATGGCAACTGATGGAGCAGTTGGCCATTAAAGTTAATAAAAAGGTGGGCAGAGGTTGCCGGGATAGGAAATGAGTGGGCGAGGGCGGGACCTCTGCATAAGAATAGAATATAAGGGGTTACAAACTTCATCCGTATGGACAGACCGTACCAACTCGTATCAACCAACATTCCGTTCTCACGGGCAGTCGGTACTCTAGTGAGGTGTTATATTCTCCACAGGAGTGAGTATTTATGGGATAGACCCAAAGGAACCGGTAGAAGACCGGAGCGTAAGAACCCACAGGCGGGTTACGCAGGGCGTTATATACGCGAGTCAGGGGGCTGGGGAAAGGTTGAATACCCTACCAGCCAACGGTTATGTCGTTTTCAGTGGGTCTGTGTGAGGGTGTTACACCGCTCCGGGCTGCTGATTGTGAGTAACCGGGTGGAGATATAATTACTGAGCTAGAGATAATTGTACTGTACTCTGTTCTGGGCGCCGCTTCAAAGGAATTGCGGATCACCCAAGAGCCAACACGATCAGAGTGATGATGGGTAAAGTGATACAAGCTTGCGCAATGCTATCCAAATCATGAATTCATGCCTGTCTCCGGGAAAGGAGAATTACGGAAACTTATGGGGGTTTTTGCTGTTCATGCGTATGTTCAGTAGTTTTCTAAATTAATAAATCGGACTTCTTTCAAAACCAACAAACTTTATTTTCTATGTCATGGGAAGGAAATTGAGAAAGGAAAAGAGTATAAAAATGAGTAAGAAATTGAGAATAGGAATTGAGATTCCTAAATGTGGAAAGGATAAGCATGTTGTGCATTTTGTTAATAACGCTTGCTGAGTACTTCTGTACTCACCCTTGCTATAAATCTCCCCTTGCTTAGGAGCATGTCAGTTCAGAGAATAGCAAGTCAAGTGGAAATTGCTTGGATGGAAGACCGTGGACTCGGATTGCAATAGGTGCAAGGTGGGCCTCCCGTGCGAAGGTTGTGTTGAGAATGAGATATTCAAGCCTTTGAGGCTTTGTAATAAAATGTAGCCCTGCGTGGCGATAATATTGTAATATCGTGTTTTGTCTCTAATTATTGTTCTGCTGCAACACTCTGGTGGCTTATTATTCGTTAGAGCGATGTTTTATCTGCTAAAACGAATAATAATCCGTTGACTGGCGTTATTACCCCACGGTAATAATGCGGGTCGTCACAGGTGGTATCAGAGCAATGGTTTGAGGGCCACGCAAATCATTAGGGACTGTTTCTTGACTTAAGGAGGTGATCCTTGCTATATGGCAATACATATCCTTTAATACTTCTCATCTGTATATCCTTTCTTATGTGGTTAGCTCTAGGTTTAAGCATCGTTACTTTTAAACCATCGCATATTTTAGAGCCAGAATGGGTAGCGAGGATGGGAACGGTGGTAATAATAGTTATGACGATTTAAATTATGTTACTAGTTTCCTTTCATCGGTAACAGTGTTAGTTTACAAAATTGTAGTATTAGTTGGTAAGCAGTATCATTTTAATTATGAATTTAACATTTAATTTTGCTGTAATTATATAGTCTGTATTTAAATTATTGCATTCAGTTAATGTATGATTGTTTTACTTTTCTCAACCGTAGCGACATAGACTCAACTGTGGCAACATGGGGCAACTTAGGATAAATATGAGTAGTTATAATGGTTTAGAAGTGAACTAAACTCCGAGACCTTATCTTTTCGCTCTTACAACTAAATGAATGCATCCGCCATCACAAAATTTAGTAGAAACAATCAAAGAAAGGAAATATTATAACTATTCCTGATGGCAGATGAACCAAAATAAAATTGACTTATCTCACTTCTGCATATGAGATTTCCCGGACGAGTGGTCCGTGGCGCTCCCGAACGCGTAAGTTTCGGGCGTACTCAGGAACGAAGTCCTGGGCGTACTCAGGGATGAGCCCTGAGCGTGGTTCCAAACGCGAAAGTTTTGGGCGATCCTGAGAGCGAGTTCTCAGGCGTGCCTGGGCGCGGAGATCCAGGGTAGTGTAGGTTCGCACTCAGAGGCAAGCTCTGAGCGTGGTCCCAAACGCGAAAGATTTGGGCGATCTCGAGAGCGAGTTCTCGAGCGTAGCTGGGCACGTAGTCCCAGAGTAGTATAGGAGTTGATTCTTTTTGCATCTCTATGTTTCTTGGGTTTTATTTGCCTAATGTGAATGTGGTGATGTGAAGATCCACCCCAGAGAGGGGAAGTAATGTTGTTTTCTACTACTTCAACATAAATAAATTCTCATCTAATTGCATGCTAAACATTAATAAGAAAACCTGGGTCTATAACATGAATAAAATTTTGTTCGTACCTCTTGTAACAATTTGCTGCAGGAAATTTGATAATATCATGATATGCAGGTATTTTCAAAAATAGAATTTACTAAATTTAATTACAACTTAAATTGAGGTGACTAAGTGTAGAATGATCAGCCAAATTAAACCAAGTGAAAATATAGCACCTAGCCGTAGTATAGGAAAAACGCTCAATTCTTTATTATTTTTTTTTAAGTCGGTTATATAGAATTACCAGGATTACTAGTCGTAGACGAGTTGTTACGAGATTGACTGTAGGTAACATATCCATCACCATCCATTTTCTTTTGCAGAACACGTGACTCAGAGTGAGACGTCCTTAGAACGTAATTGAAAAAAAAATGACGATAACTAATTTGCAACTCAAGACTGGTAGACTGTTTCGCTGTAAAGCCTTTATTTCACCAAATAAATCTGTTCCTAGTAATCTATCCCTAGATACTCCGAGAAACTTGTTACTTGCTTAATTCTATCCCTCTTGGAGTGTATGGTCAAACCTACAGCGGATATCTATACCTACCTACGTTTCCTGTTGTAATTCGGATTGGAATCATTCCGAAGTTCTAAACCTACAGCTACTACGAGATTAATCACCCCATTATCCGTGAATCATTTTAAAGCAGTCACCGAACAATTATTATCCATGTTTGGTGCATTTCCCCACGTTCATGAATATATGATTTCAGGAACTTTTGTCATAGTCTCCGGAGCATCACATTGACCATGAACTTATAAAATAAAGATTTTACAAATGGAAACTGTTTCAGCATGACATTAGGAAATAATTATTTTCACAAAACCCCTTGCATCATTCTATATAAATATTTCTTGCACCATAGTGTTTAAAGTTTTCAGAAAACTCTTTCATGCATTCCATGAGGACATATATTATGAATAAGGGGAAATGTCCACTCTTTCATTATCATCGATATATCATCCATTGAATCCCAAAACCGTATGGCAATACCTATCCCTGGATGTAGCGAATAAATCTCTAGGTCTGCCTAGTAACCTAGGGAAACCTGTTCAATTCCGAAGAGCTAAACTACGTCTAAAAAGCTAGTATCGTAAACGTAGAGTTTAAGTCCAAAATTTCAAACACCATAATGTCATTCCTTGAGTACCTACCTCCTAGTCCTCCATCACATCCACGTTAACACCCCCAAAAGTATAACTGCAGACCAATAGAGCCGCTTGAACCATCGTAAAATGAGCAACAAGAAGCCAAACTAGTTCGATCATATCATCCAATTGGGAAGTAACAATAGCAATCAAACTGGAAGTAACCCATCCTTAAATAGCTCAAGTACAATGTTAGGAAACTAGGATAATGCTAATTTAATTTCAATTCTTTCTGCCGCAAGATGATATTCAACCCAGTTGCTTTATGCAACACCGATTTCTTTGAACCACCCTGCAAAATCATCAACCCTAACCCTTCTGTAAATCAGCTAAAGGAATCAAGGAGTAACTAAAGAACTAAGGAGGGAAGGGAGCAACAATTTGACAAAAAGGAAATTACTAACCGATACAATATAGAATAAATTGAACGATTTTCCTACCTTAACATGAATTATAATTCCGATCCTAAGGCTACCAAATCACTAGTAACGATAACTGATAACCTGTATCTTGATATGAGATTACAAGGTGGATATGTGAGGAGTCGACGAGCGATACCAGCGTGAGTGGTGTAATGATCAATACGGTAAAATAAATAGGAATATTTAAAAGTACGTTCGTAAGGGACCAACAAGAGATTGACCACAACTCTCCAGGCCATTTCCGATTTCGAGGACGAAATCATTTTTAAGGAGGGAAGTATGTAACAACCCACGTCGTTAATTAACCCTAATTAGCGAATTAGGACGTTAAGTAGGATTAATTACATAAATGATAATCTAAAAATACGAGGGAATTTAAACTTTTCTGCGTAGCCGTATAAATTGAAACCAACGAACGATAAACGAATACATTATTATCGTAATTCCATCGACAAGGACGCAGACTAAATTGTAAAGATTAGAGCCAAATAACATATGATTGCACGACAATCAGAACTTATATTAGGTCAAATAAAAATGTTACAATTTGCATTACATAACCAGGACAATATTAATTACAACCAATATATATACAATTTCATCTCCCAACCAAATAACCACTTCAAAGACTAAGTAATTATGTGCGGGATTTAATTTACACCAAAGTCCATCTCATACATAAATGTTACATTCGGGAAATAAAGAACAGAAACTACATTATGTTGTATATATCAATGTTAAGAGAAAGCTAGATTACATTCCGGCCATTTCATACATTAGAGTGGGTCGTCGAACTGCCACCACACCGCTATTTCATTTGGAGAGCGAACCAGTAATTGCAATTCCGAAAAAGACCGAACAAAAGAATTAATCGAATTAGAGTAAAGTAAGCGTTGCCGTCAGAGCCCTAAGGATTAACTTCGGGCGGGGTAATCCGTTCACGGAGATACCTGACTGTCCGGGGGCCAGTCGGCACCTCTCACAACCATAGGCTCATCACACGGTATTTTTCTTAGTATACAAACCTGTTTTGAGTATAGGGATCAGTTAAGGCAAAGCCAAAATATCAGAATCTATTTTCAAGCCAAACCATAATCGAGGGGCATCTGTCAAAGCCCTCACCACACAGCAAAATAGCAACCGAGACAACACTCGGCCAGAGCAAGCATGCCCAGATAGCACCTCCAACCAGCAAAACCTCACGGCCAAGAATATAGCAGCACGGCCAAAATATCCCACGGCCAACACAGCAACCAACCCAACCGAGAAAAGGGCACAGAGAGGCAGGGAAGCAAGGTAAGCATTTCCCAAACCACCAGCCAATACCCAGACCGCCGAAGAAGGCAACCACCGAGTGGAAACCGACGGCCAGAAGCCGAAGGCACGGCAAGCAGACGGCGAGCAAGACGACGGCGATGGCAGGAGGCAGACCGCAAGCCCGAAGTCATCGACCCTAGGAGGCCACCACCAAACGGCAGCCACAAGCCAAGAGAGCGACATCCACAAGCAACCACAAGAAAACCCTAAGCTTTTTCCACAGCCAATCAATCCACAACCGGCGAAGGTAAACTACCAGTTGCTCACAGCCATAGCATTCAGTTCTTAATAACAACCATTGCATAACTAGAGACACCAGTAGCAACTGAATAATATCTCTAGCAACCATGAACCAACATAAAGAATGCCACTGGAGATAGAAGAGGAATAGAGGATGAGTAACAGGGGGCTTACCGAAGAAGGCGGCGGCTGCGTGTTACCACCGGCCGAGCCACACCTGTAGCCACCACCGGGTACTCCCCCGGCGTGCGGGCGGCGGCTGGCCGGCCGTGGCTAGCCGGGGTAACCCACCTCCCAGCCTAGCACATCTCAAGCAAACCATTAAACATCAAAACGAAATAGAGGCGAAATTAGCCCAAACCAAGTAGGATCCACAGAAAGAAATGCCAGATCCGGGCCCTAGGCCATGGATCCGGCCGCATCCTACCATGCGGCGGCGGTAGATGAGGAGAAGGAGAGTAAGATAGAGAGAGGGAGAGTCGGTGGTGAGGGGAAAACCGAGACCAGAGCCGGGGAAGCAAGCTGGCAGGCGCGGCGGTGCGGCAACGAGAGGGCGAGCGCGACGGCGCGGCGGGAGGCCAACCGAGGGACGGTGCGCTGGGGGAACCAGACCAGGCGGCGCAGCCGGGCAAGGCGGACCATCGAGGCGCGGCCGGGCGAGGTGGGGGCGCGGTGGCGCGACGGAGGAGCCGAGGCGCCCAGTTAATGGAGGCGGAGGGGAGAAGAAAAGAGGAGACTGAGAGGAAGGGAAGCGCAGGGGGCGTCGGTGGAGAGAGAGAGAGAGAGGGAGAGAGAGAGAGAGAGAAAATAAAGAAGAAATAGGAAAAGTGAAAAAGTAAAAATGTGCTAGAGTTAGGAATAGTTATCAGCAGGCAATATAACCACTTCGCGTTATTAGACTCGTTAAAAAGCTACGGAATTACCAGCGGATATTTAAGAATATTATATTTGGCGATTAACCGTATAAATTTGATAACAATTCTTTTAGGAATTACATGAAAACCTAGAAGGACCTGCGAACATATTGAGAAACATTAGCTTAATTAATTTCACTGAATTATATGGCAAAGCCCTAGATTAATCCGTAGCATAATTTTCAGGCAGAGGGTTGTCAATAGATTAACGATATGAAGTTTATCGCATGGAGTGGTATAACGCCGTTTAAATCATTTGACATGTCAATGAAATCATTACCTAACCATGTTGAGAGTATAAACTTGTGAAACTTTAGTAATAACTATTCAAGATCATTATAAATGAGCCAAAAATGTAAATAGGTTAAAGCAGGCTCGCGTAAATGTTAGAAACCATGAATGGTGATTTAAATGACTTAGCGGCATATTTATTTATTTAAACAATTTGGTTAGTAATATTCAAATTATAAAGGAATTCATCTCTGATAATTATCAGAAATCACCTCTGATTACTCTAGAATATAAGGACAAAGTAATGATGGTCCGATAATTAAAAAGATGCTAGTCGATTAAACTAATAGCCGGATGGAGTAAATCAAAGAGCTATAGCATGAACTAATTGTTGTAGGTTTAAATAACCAAATAAGTGTGATCAGGCTCATCTAAGTAATAGAAGAACACTACGTAGTAATTTCCATAAGGGAAATAAGTGAATTGCCATCAATAGATTAAAATGTAACTTATATCGATTCAATTGGAATATTGGGGATTGCAACCATGGCTAATGTATTAAATTACAAAAACCTAGCGAGTAAATATTTATGTCTAGTACTCATAAATTAGGTGGCGAGGTATGAAGTAAATTGTTAGAATAAACTCATAGCCATTAGAAGATTAAAACTAGTTGCGACGACTAGAATAGCGAGCTAAGTCAAAATGGTAATCGTCAAGTTAAGAAATTTAATAGCAACTAAAAATTACAAGCGGTGATTTAAATAGTAGTTAAGCTGTAAAAATATGCTCAGGACTACATTAAAAGGTATGAATCCTATAAGGACACCAGAATATAGTTTAATTAAGAAATTAAGTAATGGATGCATGAGACCATTTTATTTGGGATCTATAATTCAACTCATTGTGCATACTAGTACGAGAAAATGCATTGAATAATTTTAAGATCTAAAACGAATTAGAGAGGTGAATAAATATATACGAACCTTTAAGAAATTAAATGTACTTAAGTACATACGCGAGATTGAATAGAATAATATTCGCTATTATAATTAGGCATGCATGCAAATTAAACCGTGTAGTGAAGAATTGCTAGGAACATTAATAAAATACCGAGCATACCTACTAAATTAACCATATATCCTAACGTTAGTACGATAATGTCGAACGACGAGTAGTGTACCGAAATTTACCTCAATTGCCGTGATCGGAGTAAAAGGGAGTGACATCTTACCTTAGGAGCACAAACACATCGATACCTCGTATTTTATTATGTTCTCGTAAATTAAGTCGTAGCCAACGTATTTAATTGCAGGCGACAATCCAAGCTACAGGGGTGATTTCACCTGATCCTACTTGAATCCGAATTTATGGTTGAAATCCAGGCAAGCATTCCTTTGATCAAATCTTTAGCGTATATTGCTCAAAACAAGTATTTTTGTATTAATCTAATATCACCCTGCATGAAATAAATAAAAGAAGATTTAAATCAAGAAATGGCAAGAGATAAGAGATAGATGGCAACTGATGGAGCAGTTGGCCATTAAAGTTAATAAAAAGGTGGGCAGAGGTTGCCGGGATAGGAAATGAGTGGGCGAGGGCGGGACCTCTGCATAAGAATAGAATATAAGGGGTTACAAACTTCATCCGTATGGACAGACCGTACCAACTCGTATCAACCAACATTCCGTTCTCACGGGCAGTCGGTACTCTAGTGAGGTGTTATATTCTCCACAGGAGTGAGTATTTATGGGATAGACCCAAAGGAACCGGTAGAAGACCGGAGCGTAAGAACCCACAGGCGGGTTACGCAGGGCGTTATATACGCGAGTCAGGGGGCTGGGGAAAGGTTGAATACCCTACCAGCCAACGGTTATGTCGTTTTCAGTGGGTCTGTGTGAGGGTGTTACACCGCTCCGGGCTGCTGATTGTGAGTAACCGGGTGGAGATATAATTACTGAGCTAGAGATAATTGTACTGTACTCTGTTCTGGGCGCCGCTTCAAAGGAATTGCGGATCACCCAAGAGCCAACACGATCAGAGTGATGATGGGTAAAGTGATACAAGCTTGCGCAATGCTATCCAAATCATGAATTCATGCCTGTCTCCGGGAAAGGAGAATTACGGAAACTTATGGGGGTTTTTGCTGTTCATGCGTATGTTCAGTAGTTTTCTAAATTAATAAATCGGACTTCTTTCAAAACCAACAAACTTTATTTTCTATGTCATGGGAAGGAAATTGAGAAAGGAAAAGAGTATAAAAATGAGTAAGAAATTGAGAATAGGAATTGAGATTCCTAAATGTGGAAAGGATAAGCATGTTGTGCATTTTGTTAATAACGCTTGCTGAGTACTTCTGTACTCACCCTTGCTATAAATCTCCCCTTGCTTAGGAGCATGTCAGTTCAGAGAATAGCAAGTCAAGTGGAAATTGCTTGGATGGAAGACCGTGGACTCGGATTGCAATAGGTGCAAGGTGGGCCTCCCGTGCGAAGGTTGTGTTGAGAATGAGATATTCAAGCCTTTGAGGCTTTGTAATAAAATGTAGCCCTGCGTGGCGATAATATTGTAATATCGTGTTTTGTCTCTAATTATTGTTCTGCTGCAACACTCTGGTGGCTTATTATTCGTTAGAGCGATGTTTTATCTGCTAAAACGAATAATAATCCGTTGACTGGCGTTATTACCCCACGGTAATAATGCGGGTCGTCACAGGTGGTATCAGAGCAATGGTTTGAGGGCCACGCAAATCATTAGGGACTGTTTCTTGACTTAAGGAGGTGATCCTTGCTATATGGCAATACATATCCTTTAATACTTCTCATCTGTATATCCTTTCTTATGTGGTT
Source organism: Dendrocalamus latiflorus (assembly GCA_017311315.1). NCBI lineage: Eukaryota > Viridiplantae > Streptophyta > Magnoliopsida > Poales > Poaceae > Dendrocalamus > Dendrocalamus latiflorus. Next base: position 17,570,534 of record CM029665.1, on the reverse strand, counting down.
AGCTCTAGGTTTAAGCATCGTTACTTTTAAACCATCGCATATTTTAGAGCCAGAATGGGTAGCGAGGATGGGAACGGTGGTAATAATAGTTATGACGATTTAAATTATGTTACTAGTTTCCTTTCATCGGTAACAGTGTTAGTTTACAAAATTGTAGTATTAGTTGGTAAGCAGTATCATTTTAATTATGAATTTAACATTTAATTTTGCTGTAATTATATAGTCTGTATTTAAATTATTGCATTCAGTTAATGTATGATTGTTTTACTTTTCTCAACCGTAGCGACATAGACTCAACTGTGGCAACATGGGGCAACTTAGGATAAATATGAGTAGTTATAATGGTTTAGAAGTGAACTAAACTCCGAGACCTTATCTTTTCGCTCTTACAACTAAATGAATGCATCCGCCATCACAAAATTTAGTAGAAACAATCAAAGAAAGGAAATATTATAACTATTCCTGATGGCAGATGAACCAAAATAAAATTGACTTATCTCACTTCTGCATATGAGATTTCCCGGACGAGTGGTCCGTGGCGCTCCCGAACGCGTAAGTTTCGGGCGTACTCAGGAACGAAGTCCTGGGCGTACTCAGGGATGAGCCCTGAGCGTGGTTCCAAACGCGAAAGTTTTGGGCGATCCTGAGAGCGAGTTCTCAGGCGTGCCTGGGCGCGGAGATCCAGGGTAGTGTAGGTTCGCACTCAGAGGCAAGCTCTGAGCGTGGTCCCAAACGCGAAAGATTTGGGCGATCTCGAGAGCGAGTTCTCGAGCGTAGCTGGGCACGTAGTCCCAGAGTAGTATAGGAGTTGATTCTTTTTGCATCTCTATGTTTCTTGGGTTTTATTTGCCTAATGTGAATGTGGTGATGTGAAGATCCACCCCAGAGAGGGGAAGTAATGTTGTTTTCTACTACTTCAACATAAATAAATTCTCATCTAATTGCATGCTAAACATTAATAAGAAAACCTGGGTCTATAACATGAATAAAATTTTGTTCGTACCTCTTGTAACAATTTGCTGCAGGAAATTTGATAATATCATGATATGCAGGTATTTTCAAAAATAGAATTTACTAAATTTAATTACAACTTAAATTGAGGTGACTAAGTGTAGAATGATCAGCCAAATTAAACCAAGTGAAAATATAGCACCTAGCCGTAGTATAGGAAAAACGCTCAATTCTTTATTATTTTTTTTTAAGTCGGTTATATAGAATTACCAGGATTACTAGTCGTAGACGAGTTGTTACGAGATTGACTGTAGGTAACATATCCATCACCATCCATTTTCTTTTGCAGAACACGTGACTCAGAGTGAGACGTCCTTAGAACGTAATTGAAAAAAAAATGACGATAACTAATTTGCAACTCAAGACTGGTAGACTGTTTCGCTGTAAAGCCTTTATTTCACCAAATAAATCTGTTCCTAGTAATCTATCCCTAGATACTCCGAGAAACTTGTTACTTGCTTAATTCTATCCCTCTTGGAGTGTATGGTCAAACCTACAGCGGATATCTATACCTACCTACGTTTCCTGTTGTAATTCGGATTGGAATCATTCCGAAGTTCTAAACCTACAGCTACTACGAGATTAATCACCCCATTATCCGTGAATCATTTTAAAGCAGTCACCGAACAATTATTATCCATGTTTGGTGCATTTCCCCACGTTCATGAATATATGATTTCAGGAACTTTTGTCATAGTCTCCGGAGCATCACATTGACCATGAACTTATAAAATAAAGATTTTACAAATGGAAACTGTTTCAGCATGACATTAGGAAATAATTATTTTCACAAAACCCCTTGCATCATTCTATATAAATATTTCTTGCACCATAGTGTTTAAAGTTTTCAGAAAACTCTTTCATGCATTCCATGAGGACATATATTATGAATAAGGGGAAATGTCCACTCTTTCATTATCATCGATATATCATCCATTGAATCCCAAAACCGTATGGCAATACCTATCCCTGGATGTAGCGAATAAATCTCTAGGTCTGCCTAGTAACCTAGGGAAACCTGTTCAATTCCGAAGAGCTAAACTACGTCTAAAAAGCTAGTATCGTAAACGTAGAGTTTAAGTCCAAAATTTCAAACACCATAATGTCATTCCTTGAGTACCTACCTCCTAGTCCTCCATCACATCCACGTTAACACCCCCAAAAGTATAACTGCAGACCAATAGAGCCGCTTGAACCATCGTAAAATGAGCAACAAGAAGCCAAACTAGTTCGATCATATCATCCAATTGGGAAGTAACAATAGCAATCAAACTGGAAGTAACCCATCCTTAAATAGCTCAAGTACAATGTTAGGAAACTAGGATAATGCTAATTTAATTTCAATTCTTTCTGCCGCAAGATGATATTCAACCCAGTTGCTTTATGCAACACCGATTTCTTTGAACCACCCTGCAAAATCATCAACCCTAACCCTTCTGTAAATCAGCTAAAGGAATCAAGGAGTAACTAAAGAACTAAGGAGGGAAGGGAGCAACAATTTGACAAAAAGGAAATTACTAACCGATACAATATAGAATAAATTGAACGATTTTCCTACCTTAACATGAATTATAATTCCGATCCTAAGGCTACCAAATCACTAGTAACGATAACTGATAACCTGTATCTTGATATGAGATTACAAGGTGGATATGTGAGGAGTCGACGAGCGATACCAGCGTGAGTGGTGTAATGATCAATACGGTAAAATAAATAGGAATATTTAAAAGTACGTTCGTAAGGGACCAACAAGAGATTGACCACAACTCTCCAGGCCATTTCCGATTTCGAGGACGAAATCATTTTTAAGGAGGGAAGTATGTAACAACCCACGTCGTTAATTAACCCTAATTAGCGAATTAGGACGTTAAGTAGGATTAATTACATAAATGATAATCTAAAAATACGAGGGAATTTAAACTTTTCTGCGTAGCCGTATAAATTGAAACCAACGAACGATAAACGAATACATTATTATCGTAATTCCATCGACAAGGACGCAGACTAAATTGTAAAGATTAGAGCCAAATAACATATGATTGCACGACAATCAGAACTTATATTAGGTCAAATAAAAATGTTACAATTTGCATTACATAACCAGGACAATATTAATTACAACCAATATATATACAATTTCATCTCCCAACCAAATAACCACTTCAAAGACTAAGTAATTATGTGCGGGATTTAATTTACACCAAAGTCCATCTCATACATAAATGTTACATTCGGGAAATAAAGAACAGAAACTACATTATGTTGTATATATCAATGTTAAGAGAAAGCTAGATTACATTCCGGCCATTTCATACATTAGAGTGGGTCGTCGAACTGCCACCACACCGCTATTTCATTTGGAGAGCGAACCAGTAATTGCAATTCCGAAAAAGACCGAACAAAAGAATTAATCGAATTAGAGTAAAGTAAGCGTTGCCGTCAGAGCCCTAAGGATTAACTTCGGGCGGGGTAATCCGTTCACGGAGATACCTGACTGTCCGGGGGCCAGTCGGCACCTCTCACAACCATAGGCTCATCACACGGTATTTTTCTTAGTATACAAACCTGTTTTGAGTATAGGGATCAGTTAAGGCAAAGCCAAAATATCAGAATCTATTTTCAAGCCAAACCATAATCGAGGGGCATCTGTCAAAGCCCTCACCACACAGCAAAATAGCAACCGAGACAACACTCGGCCAGAGCAAGCATGCCCAGATAGCACCTCCAACCAGCAAAACCTCACGGCCAAGAATATAGCAGCACGGCCAAAATATCCCACGGCCAACACAGCAACCAACCCAACCGAGAAAAGGGCACAGAGAGGCAGGGAAGCAAGGTAAGCATTTCCCAAACCACCAGCCAATACCCAGACCGCCGAAGAAGGCAGCCACCGAGTGGAAACCGACGGCCAGAAGCCGAAGGCACGGCAAGCAGACGGCGAGCAAGACGACGGCGATGGCAGGAGGCAGACCGCAAGCCCGAAGTCATCGACCCTAGGAGGCCACCACCAAACGGCAGCCACAAGCCAAGAGAGCGACATCCACAAGCAACCACAAGAAAACCCTAAGCTTTTTCCACAGCCAATCAATCCACAACCGGCGAAGGTAAACTACCAGTTGCTCACAGCCATAGCATTCAGTTCTTAATAACAACCATTGCATAACTAGAGACACCAGTAGCAACTGAATAATATCTCTAGCAACCATGAACCAACATAAAGAATGCCACTGGAGATAGAAGAGGAATAGAGGATGAGTAACAGGGGGCTTACCGAAGAAGGCGGCGGCTGCGTGTTACCACCGGCCGAGCCACACCTGTAGCCACCACCGGGTACTCCCCCGGCGTGCGGGCGGCGGCTGGCCGGCCGTGGCTAGCCGGGGTAACCCACCTCCCAGCCTAGCACATCTCAAGCAAACCATTAAACATCAAAACGAAATAGAGGCGAAATTAGCCCAAACCAAGTAGGATCCACAGAAAGAAATGCCAGATCCGGGCCCTAGGCCATGGATCCGGCCGCATCCTACCATGCGGCGGCGGTAGATGAGGAGAAGGAGAGTAAGATAGAGAGAGGGAGAGTCGGTGGTGAGGGGAAAACCGAGACCAGAGCCGGGGAAGCAAGCTGGCAGGCGCGGCGGTGCGGCAACGAGAGGGCGAGCGCGACGGCGCGGCGGGAGGCCAACCGAGGGACGGTGCGCTGGGGGAACCAGACCAGGCGGCGCAGCCGGGCAAGGCGGACCATCGAGGCGCGGCCGGGCGAGGTGGGGGCGCGGTGGCGCGACGGAGGAGCCGAGGCGCCCAGTTAATGGAGGCGGAGGGGAGAAGAAAAGAGGAGACTGAGAGGAAGGGAAGCGCAGGGGGCGTCGGTGGAGAGAGAGAGAGAGAGGGAGAGAGAGAGAGAGAGAAAATAAAGAAGAAATAGGAAAAGTGAAAAAGTAAAAATGTGCTAGAGTTAGGAATAGTTATCAGCAGGCAATATAACCACTTCGCGTTATTAGACTCGTTAAAAAGCTACGGAATTACCAGCGGATATTTAAGAATATTATATTTGGCGATTAACCGTATAAATTTGATAACAATTCTTTTAGGAATTACATGAAAACCTAGAAGGACCTGCGAACATATTGAGAAACATTAGCTTAATTAATTTCACTGAATTATATGGCAAAGCCCTAGATTAATCCGTAGCATAATTTTCAGGCAGAGGGTTGTCAATAGATTAACGATATGAAGTTTATCGCATGGAGTGGTATAACGCCGTTTAAATCATTTGACATGTCAATGAAATCATTACCTAACCATGTTGAGAGTATAAACTTGTGAAACTTTAGTAATAACTATTCAAGATCATTATAAATGAGCCAAAAATGTAAATAGGTTAAAGCAGGCTCGCGTAAATGTTAGAAACCATGAATGGTGATTTAAATGACTTAGCGGCATATTTATTTATTTAAACAATTTGGTTAGTAATATTCAAATTATAAAGGAATTCATCTCTGATAATTATCAGAAATCACCTCTGATTACTCTAGAATATAAGGACAAAGTAATGATGGTCCGATAATTAAAAAGATGCTAGTCGATTAAACTAATAGCCGGATGGAGTAAATCAAAGAGCTATAGCATGAACTAATTGTTGTAGGTTTAAATAACCAAATAAGTGTGATCAGGCTCATCTAAGTAATAGAAGAACACTACGTAGTAATTTCCATAAGGGAAATAAGTGAATTGCCATCAATAGATTAAAATGTAACTTATATCGATTCAATTGGAATATTGGGGATTGCAACCATGGCTAATGTATTAAATTACAAAAACCTAGCGAGTAAATATTTATGTCTAGTACTCATAAATTAGGTGGCGAGGTATGAAGTAAATTGTTAGAATAAACTCATAGCCATTAGAAGATTAAAACTAGTTGCGACGACTAGAATAGCGAGCTAAGTCAAAATGGTAATCGTCAAGTTAAGAAATTTAATAGCAACTAAAAATTACAAGCGGTGATTTAAATAGTAGTTAAGCTGTAAAAATATGCTCAGGACTACATTAAAAGGTATGAATCCTATAAGGACACCAGAATATAGTTTAATTAAGAAATTAAGTAATGGATGCATGAGACCATTTTATTTGGGATCTATAATTCAACTCATTGTGCATACTAGTACGAGAAAATGCATTGAATAATTTTAAGATCTAAAACGAATTAGAGAGGTGAATAAATATATACGAACCTTTAAGAAATTAAATGTACTTAAGTACATACGCGAGATTGAATAGAATAATATTCGCTATTATAATTAGGCATGCATGCAAATTAAACCGTGTAGTGAAGAATTGCTAGGAACATTAATAAAATACCGAGCATACCTACTAAATTAACCATATATCCTAACGTTAGTACGATAATGTCGAACGACGAGTAGTGTACCGAAATTTACCTCAATTGCCGTGATCGGAGTAAAAGGGAGTGACATCTTACCTTAGGAGCACAAACACATCGATACCTCGTATTTTATTATGTTCTCGTAAATTAAGTCGTAGCCAACGTATTTAATTGCAGGCGACAATCCAAGCTACAGGGGTGATTTCACCTGATCCTACTTGAATCCGAATTTATGGTTGAAATCCAGGCAAGCATTCCTTTGATCAAATCTTTAGCGTATATTGCTCAAAACAAGTATTTTTGTATTAATCTAATATCACCCTGCATGAAATAAATAAAAGAAGATTTAAATCAAGAAATGGCAAGAGATAAGAGATAGATGGCAACTGATGGAGCAGTTGGCCATTAAAGTTAATAAAAAGGTGGGCAGAGGTTGCCGGGATAGGAAATGAGTGGGCGAGGGCGGGACCTCTGCATAAGAATAGAATATAAGGGGTTACAAACTTCATCCGTATGGACAGACCGTACCAACTCGTATCAACCAACATTCCGTTCTCACGGGCAGTCGGTACTCTAGTGAGGTGTTATATTCTCCACAGGAGTGAGTATTTATGGGATAGACCCAAAGGAACCGGTAGAAGACCGGAGCGTAAGAACCCACAGGCGGGTTACGCAGGGCGTTATATACGCGAGTCAGGGGGCTGGGGAAAGGTTGAATACCCTACCAGCCAACGGTTATGTCGTTTTCAGTGGGTCTGTGTGAGGGTGTTACACCGCTCCGGGCTGCTGATTGTGAGTAACCGGGTGGAGATATAATTACTGAGCTAGAGATAATTGTACTGTACTCTGTTCTGGGCGCCGCTTCAAAGGAATTGCGGATCACCCAAGAGCCAACACGATCAGAGTGATGATGGGTAAAGTGATACAAGCTTGCGCAATGCTATCCAAATCATGAATTCATGCCTGTCTCCGGGAAAGGAGAATTACGGAAACTTATGGGGGTTTTTGCTGTTCATGCGTATGTTCAGTAGTTTTCTAAATTAATAAATCGGACTTCTTTCAAAACCAACAAACTTTATTTTCTATGTCATGGGAAGGAAATTGAGAAAGGAAAAGAGTATAAAAATGAGTAAGAAATTGAGAATAGGAATTGAGATTCCTAAATGTGGAAAGGATAAGCATGTTGTGCATTTTGTTAATAACGCTTGCTGAGTACTTCTGTACTCACCCTTGCTATAAATCTCCCCTTGCTTAGGAGCATGTCAGTTCAGAGAATAGCAAGTCAAGTGGAAATTGCTTGGATGGAAGACCGTGGACTCGGATTGCAATAGGTGCAAGGTGGGCCTCCCGTGCGAAGGTTGTGTTGAGAATGAGATATTCAAGCCTTTGAGGCTTTGTAATAAAATGTAGCCCTGCGTGGCGATAATATTGTAATATCGTGTTTTGTCTCTAATTATTGTTCTGCTGCAACACTCTGGTGGCTTATTATTCGTTAGAGCGATGTTTTATCTGCTAAAACGAATAATAATCCGTTGACTGGCGTTATTACCCCACGGTAATAATGCGGGTCGTCACAAACATCGTCACGCATCAACTCAATTGTTTGCCCGCCATATCTTTAAACCGAGCCTCCCACGTATGTTTTGCATCTCCAACTACAAGACTTGTCTAAAAGAAGAGACAGTACTCTCTTTTTAGGGATTCCATGGGGACAAATAAGGTAGACCATTCATCGTGTATTTCCTTCTCCAAAGGGTCGCAAAAGCTTTGCATTGCGGAGAAATTGATGATTTAACCTGTAGCTGCAATAAATCGTGTATTTCCTTGGCTACAAAAGGCCCATACAATCTTTTAATTTTGCATAAATTCGACATAATTCGTAGAAATATGTTCATGTCATACTCCTCTCCGGTGCAGACTAGAGTTGGCCATTGGGCAAGGCTAACCGTGCCGGTCCGTAGCCTGGTACTGTTGGCCCGACCTAAGCATGGCACAGCCCGTTTAGTTAACGGACCGTGCTTGGGCCGAGAGGGTGGCACGTTGGGCCGGCATGGCATGGCCCATTTGCGATCATGGGTCGTGTCGGCACGGTCCGATCTAATCCAGTTGCCAACGGTCGTAAACGGGCCGTGTCGGCACGGCATGGCCCAGCCCGACAAATATAGCCTTTTTTGCTGTTGGGAGTAAAAAATTCAAAAAAATAGCAAAAAAAATAAAAAATACGAAATTTTTCTGTAAATAGGGGGACATCCAACCTCCATTTTTCACACCACAAATCTGACTCTCATATCTCTGTTTAGCTATGAAAATTTTGGTAGTGTTTGCGCAAATTTGGCAAAATTAGTGAGAAATTCGGGCGAAATTCAAAAAATTCAAAAAAATCTTCAAGGAATTTTCTGAGAGCTGCAAAAGAGGTAATAGTGCTATCTTAATTTAATTTTTTGCTATTATTTGTTGATTTAATAGTAAATTAATTGTTCTTTACTATTTCAATGTGTAGTTGATTTAATGGAGAACTATGATTTTCAACTATCCGAATTCGGCCTCTCGGTGGAGGATATGCAATCATTTCAAGAAGAATATCCATCCGTGGGAAGGTTCACATCCACAACAAACTGGAGAGCTAGAAGAAGCGACGGCCCCAATGGCGCAGGGTCCAATTGATCCATCTTCTACTGACTCAACAAGTGCATCCACAACCCATAGCATGGGTGCAAAAAGAATAAGAGCTACTACATCAGGAGTCTGAAAGGATTTTGACAAGAAGTTTAAGACCGACGATGATGGCAATTCGGCGAGGTATGCTGTTTGTAATATTTGTGGTAATGAATTTTCTACAAAATCTTCAGGTATGACAGGTCACCTGCAACGGCTTGTTGTATTTAGGCAAACCACAACTAGAGATTTAATTAAATATTATAACAATTATCGTGAAAAATTGAAAGAAATATTTTATACATGTGCATTCTCTATTACTTTGACATCAAACATATGGAGTGGTAGGGTTAGAGAGGATTATATTAGTGTTGTTGCTCATTATGTTAATGATGACTAAGTAATGGAAAAAGGAATTATAGGATTTAAATTAATTAATGTTTTGCATACTCCTGAAAATATTGCAGAATGTATTATTGAAATAGTAGAAGATTTTGGCCTCACAGATAAGATTTTTTCTATAACTTTAGAGAATGCAACTGCAAACAATAAGGCTATGAAAATCCTTACTCCTTTGTTTAATACTTATGCACAATCTTTCTTACTGCATCAACATTGTGCCTGTCATATTATTAATCTTATTGTTAAATATGGTTTAAAAAGATTAAATGCTTGTATTGATTCTTTTAGATATGCAATTTCATATATTAATTATTCTAACCAATGAATAGCCGCATATAAGAGCTTTTGTGTAGAAATGAATGTTCATCCTAGAACATTTAGTTTAGACATGCCTGTTAGATGGAACTCTACCTTGAGCTTAAACATATATTGCCATATAAAAGCACCTTATATGTTTTCTTTCATACTCAATGTCATCAATCTTCTAGCACCTCCAGTAGAACCCAAGTTAGAGACCCTGAACTTACTGAGGACGATTGGGTTGTTGGTGAAAAAATATTTTCTTTTTTAAAACTTTTTCATAAAGATACGATTTGTCTGTCTAGAGTATACTATCCAACCTCTCTAATTGTTCATAACATTCTTGAAATTGCCACTTACCTAAAGGCTTTTGAAAGATTTATACTACGGGATGCTGTAGTTGCCACAAAAACTAAGTTTTTAAAATATTGGAGGAAAACTCCTATTTTACATGCATTCGCCTTTATTTTGGATCCTAGGGCCAAACTCCAAGGATTTATAAATGAATAACAACTTTCTTGTTGAGTTTTTACTTGGTAATGTTTTTAACAAGACAACCATCCCATGTAATTTAACAAGTTAATAAAGCTCATTATATCATTAAAAATAATTATCTTGATGATTAATAATATCTACAATTTTTTATAATTTTTCTAAATTTTTTTGTTAATTTCATACAATTTTTTACAATTTTCTATAATTTTTTGAATTTTTTTCTCTTTTCCCTGCTTAACGGGCCGATCGGGCAAGCATGGCCCGTTAAGCCCTAATCGTGCCCGTGCCAGCACGGTATGATTGTGGGCTATGCTTGGACACAAACTATGGCCCATGGGTCAGCACAGCACGACCCGTATATTTGGCGGGACTAAACAGGTCGTGCCTGAACGGGTCGTGCCTCCATCGGGGCCGTGCCATGCTGGCCCGGCATAGCCTATTGGCCACAACTAGTGCGGACATCTCTTGCTGCTGTCGGCTTAGGGTTCAGGTTTACCCGAGCTCTCGAACTTAGAGGGAGGCCAAGGTGGTGGGTGGAGCCGAGACACATGAGCTTGCTTAGGGGAAAGTGTGTGTGGTGGAAGTCGACAGAGACGATAAGAACAAGAGAATATTCGGAGGCATGGATGGTGGCGGATCCAGTAGCGAATGAGGAAGAAGGGCGGGGCTTGGAAGATAGATACTTGTGGCCTGTGGGGGAGGAGGTGGGGGGCCGTGTGCGACAGCTATGGGGAAGGTGGGTCGGCGACATCAGAGGCGATGCTAGCAGGGCAGTGGTGTGCTAGGCATGACGGGGTAGGAAGTGGAAGGAGGTTGTGTGATGGGGATGGAGCGATTGGATCGGTTTGAGTAGTGACTGAGAGGTAACATGGGCCATTGGATCTAGATTCAAAAGACCAAAAAAGGATTGATTTGTAAAAAGTAGATCATGCGGAGCGATTGGAACGGTTTGAGTAGTGGCTGGAAGGTAACATGGGCCATTGGATCTACATTCAAAAGACCAAAAAACGATTGGTTTGTTAAAAATAGAACATGCGAACAACGGATAGACACTAAACTAAGATATTTGGCAAACAACTTTTTCTTTAAGATGGAAGATACAACTCTGCTCCAACATTGTTCCAAGCTATGCCTAGGTCCTTTAAATGGAATTTTTTGTGCTATATCCTTTACTTGATCCAAAATCAAACATAAACAGATTTTAGATATGGCTGAGGTGGAGGGTTTGAGCTGACCAAAGAAGTGATTTATCACATAATCGCACTAAGATTGATGTTCAAACACCACTATACTGAGTTGGGATTAGACTTAGCCAAATGGGGGCTTGGCACAGGCCCGATTAAACACGGCCCATTTGGCACCGCTAACTAAATGGGCCATACCGAGCCAGCCCATGGGCTCAGTCTTGGACCCAAGTACAGCCCAACAAGGCTCAGACTTATTTGTTGCTTAGACGAGGACTTCATCCCGCTCACGTAGACGATGCCTAATGTGGCTAAGGGCCTGATCTGGCCAGTAGTGAAGACTAGGAGTCTAGGAACAAATCCTGACAGCGTCGAAGAGGCATTCGTATTGGCTGCGGCTGATAGCTTTTGGTTGCGGCTGATGGTTTTTGACTGAAAATGAATAGTAGTGATTAGAAGAAGTGACTTTTAGAAGCTGAGGTTTTCGTATTGGCTTTTGGCTAAGTTGATTATGTTAGTTCCAAAGGATACGATGATGTGCCAAACGGAATTAACAGTGTCACCTTTGATTGCTCCTCCCAATACTCATTGTCATCGGCAATACTGTTGTTCCTCAGATTGATTCTGAGACCAGTAGAGTGTAGCTTGAGGATCTTCCAATTAGCCAAATCCCAATTAAGCACGCCCCACTTGTTCTTCATTATCTTTCGAGTGTATTGATGGTCGACGTGCTCTTCAAATTTGCGCACCAAGTTGCTTTACCCCTTAGCATTGAGGCTACCCTATGGCTGGTTATGGGCATCAGCTTCATCCAAGCAAAGCACAATGAAAACGATGGTCGCTTCCTCATCCCAGCTTGTGATTTTCGTGTGGTTGCCGCCCATCTAAGTGACTGTGGCAACACCGTACAGGAATGGGGTCGACAAGCGGAAAACAATTGACTGTCGGACAAAGGGGGAAAAGAACTGTAACATCCTGATTTTCACGGTTTTCTTGGAGCTTTTATAAGAAAATTCACCATTTGGATTTTATGGAATTAATTAAAACTTAAATGGAATTTTTATTAATTAAAAGGATTTAATATGGCTAAGTTAAACTTCAATATTTGTTCAGGGTATTTTATTTGGGTTCCTTATGCTTCAAGGAATTTTCTAGATTTATTGAGGATTTATTTGCTATTTTTTAGAGCTCAGATGAATTAAATCCTATTTCTAAAATTAGAAAAACCCTAAAGAAAATCCTAAAAGGTCAAATGGGTCGAAGCCCATTCCCTCCGACTCGCTTCACCCGCCGGCCCAGCCTGCCCGACGTCTGCCACGCGTCGCACATCCGCCCGTTGTCCTCTCCACCGAATGGTCGCCATATGTCAACTATCGGCTACATCTTCTCAATTGCATCGCAATCCCGGCCGTTCCTCTCTCTTTTCTCAATGACAGGTGGGGTCCATCTGTCAACTGGCGTCTTCGTCATATCCGCTTCGGCCACGTCTCGGTGTTCGTGTCTATCACAGACTCTCCGCCGTGCCCGCCCAGAGACCTCAGCATCCAAGTATAAATAGTCGACCGCCTCTCTCATTTTTATTGTCCCGAGTTTCCGCCACCCTCATCGTCCGTGCCCAACCGCCAGAGCCGCCGAGTGTGATGTTTGCGCCACCTCGGTTCGCACACCGTCCGCTTCACCATGCACCCACGCCCGTGTGTCCCTTTGAATTCTCCATGGACCCCGTTCACTATGCACTGTCTCACTGTCGCATCGGACCCGTAGGTCAGCATACAGTGCCGTGAACCCGTTAGCCGAGCCGAGTCAACCATGCCACGTTAACCCTAATCTGATGTGTCTACCATGTGTCCGTCCACGTGTCCACCACATCAGCACCCGAGCCATCCCTAGTGACATGTGTCGGTGCCACGTCAGCATGCCATGTGTTAGCCACCTCAACAGTCACGTCAGCCCTAAGTGTCATCTGTCAGCCACGTGTCATGCTCAGGGATAGTGGAAAACGGGTCGCATGCTTCTGTCCGTGGTGTTGGCATAGTGGATCTGAAGCTTACTTCAGGGAAGCTTGTGAACTTGAAGAATGTACAACATGTCCCAACAATAAACAACAACCTCATTAGTGGTTCTCTCCTGTGTAGGGATGATTATAAGCTGGTATTTGAGTCAAATAAAGTTGTAATGTCTAAGTTTAGAAATTTTATTGGTAAATGCTATGAGAGCAGAGACTTGTTCCGTCTAAATACTTTAGAATCTTGTTATAATCTGAATGTTGCCACTGGGTTAAATAAATGTGAGGTTAATATTTGGTATTCTCACTTCTGTCTAGAATATTCAAAGTAGATTTCATTCCTAAATATAAAATCATCAAAGGATCAAAGTGCCAACCATATATACAATCAAAACAGCCTCGGAAACCTTTAAGGGATTATAGGATGAAAAGAATCTGACACCATTAGATTTGTTCATTCAGATTTATGTGAAATGAATGTGATTTGAATGTTTGAATCTGAGGCTTTATTGTGTGTTGATAACAAGATGTTACGTGTGGGTAAATGATTGGTTAAATATGTCAATTTCTAGTAGGTAAATGACTAATTAATCATATCAATTCATAGTCTGCATACATACATACATACATACATACATACATACATACATACATACATACATAGGAAAAATACATTTTACTCCCGGGTGTAATTACACCCACCTCTAATATACCACCTAAATAAATTTGAAATACTCCTTTATCACTTTAGGTATACTCATATACTAATTATAAGATATTCTAATGTGAACCACACGAAAAAATTGCAAAAGAGTCCATAGTTTTTAGCGTATTTTGTAAATACCTTTATATACGTACATAAAAAGGAGTATGTTGAAAAAAATGTACATACCACCTCTGAAAAATTGTTCATACCACCTATATAGTCTTAAATACTCGTATACTACATGTACATACTCCTCGTTACGTGAAATATTCCCTACGTTGTGAGATACGACATAGGGTGTAATTACACCCGGGAGTAGAAAAAGAGGCTATATATATTGGAGACGTTCAGATCAGAGAGCCCTGAATTACTATCTTCTCTATTTCTTTTCCTTTCTCGTGTAAACCTATGCTATTGTGTTACGTCGTCTGAACACGTCAACATTTTTCCTGATATTTGTGTGACCAATCAACTCTGCTTAAATTTTGTTTTTGCATATATTTCAACTAATAATATATTGTTCGCTGTTAGTACTAATTTATGCATCATTAAAAAACCTAAAATTAAAACATTGCGGACGTTTCCGACAGGAGCTACCTGAGAAACGACGAATTGGTCACCATCGACGGTGGGCTGTCGGATGAACCTGCAGCAACCAAGAAATGCCGTGCCGCCCTAAACATGTTGTTGGAAATCACTTATTGACATCCTCTCAACCAGTATTTCTATGTTGTGTCTCTCTGACACGCACGCACTTGTGTTTCGCACCAAACAGCTCTTGGTTCCCAGGCTACACACACAAAGCGAGACTCGCACACGCAAACACGCTGTGAGACTAAGGGTGTGATTGGTTGCCTGAATTTTCTTCGTTTTGACTGGGTGAATTCGTATAATCTGAGAAAGAGTCTGTTTGGTTACCTGTATGAGTGGATGCAGCGGATGCAAAAATACGCCCTCATCCTGGATAGGTGGATACGCTCAAAATGAGCTTCACTGGCCATCCTGGATGGATTGATGCAGTGTATCTTATGCGGTCCCACGTGTCAGCCTCTCAGATATGGTAGATTGCATCCGTTCATACAGGCAACCAAACAACATCTCAGTTTTTTTTTGCATGCGCTCATGCAACCTCACCAAACATCTTTTTCTGAAATACGATTCCACTCAGGCTGCATCCACTCAGTCAGGATATACGATACAACCTCCATCCACGAACCAAACACACCCTAAGGGCCCTGTTTGGTTCATGACCAGAAGTTGCCTAGCCACAAGTTAGACGTGTCATAGTTTTTAGGTAGCTGTTTGGTTCACTGACGCAACTGTGGCATGCCACACTTTCTTAGCACCCTGCCCTACACGTCATAGGCTCAGTTTCTTGCCAAACTTTGGCACAAGTGTGGCTTCAATTTTGTTAGCCACACTTTAAAGACTACAATGCCCTGGGAGAGAGAGGCACGGGAGTTGGGGGTTGGATGAATGGCAAAGGTGGGTAATATTCCTAAAGTTTTATGGTCATTAAGATAAAAGGTGGATTTATAAGCTGAAATAAACTCCTTTTTTGAGCTTATTAGATTACAATAATCTGTGCTATTAGATTATAATAAGTTACCTTATAATCTGGACTGTTTGTTTCCACTTATGATTCATAAGCTAGATTATAATAATCTTAAATGGAAACAAACAGAATTTAAGCTTAAATGTGATAAGCTTAGATACCAACTAAACAGATCCTAATTCAGACTCAGCGGTACACACGCCTGCACCAGCGAGGAGGCAGAACAGGGAAGAGAAACAATATACTGGGAGGAGATGAACACGGAAAAGGGGACACATGCACAGAGATTTGACAGAAAGAAGCCAACATTTGGGAGCTAAGCGTGCATGCGTTCCCCTCCCTATCTTCGGATGAAATTCCACGGCCTGGCTCGTGCAGCCCATGCCACAATACTCGAGTGCGTGTTGGTTAGATCACGAAAACGTTCAATGAAGTGGCCGGGGTCAAACGAAATAAAAGCAGCACTGCAGCAACAGCGCCTTTGTACTTCCGGATCACGCTTCCACTCTCTGACATCAAGATTCACCTCCTCTTCTGTTCCACTACAGTGCTGCAGGTAGTCACTAATCAGTACTCAGTGCTCACCAGCCACCAGTCAATTCTCCAGTCAACAGACACTTGTCACCTATTGGCATTTTACCCTTCCGTAAAACCAAAGCTTCCAGGCGAAGATTGTTGAGAAACAATGGCAATAACCTCTAATACAAATTACGCAACTAATCAATAAAAAACTAACAAAGAACAGTTAAGAAAGAATACCAGAGAATCGAAATCTTAATTAATCATCAGATCTCTTCTCCATATGTATAGATTTATCTATTTATAATTAAAACTCCTCAGAGGTAGATTCGTTATTTGCCCACAACACAACCTTCCAAATTTCTTAACACTCCCCTTGGACAAATAACACAATATGCACATGCCTTATTAAAATAATTCCTCCCAAAAACTCAATGGGAAAAAAGATGGAGAAAAGAATACATCGCATCCGTCTCTGATGTCTCCGATGCCGCCATGATCGGTTCGGCTTGCGCTTCTGGCTTATTTTTCACTATTCATAAATTTCGTCTTTTTCTGAACTTTTGGCTTTTTGTTGAACTTTTTTGCCGGTTCTTTTTTCCCGTATTCATTTGTATTATACATATTGGGCTAACATATTTTTTATATTTTTAATTTTTTAAATTTAATTATGCTAAATAAGCCTCTGTCAGCTACAGTGTTTTTTTCATCCGTCTACAGTGTTTTCAGCCATAAGCCATGAGCTTTTAAGCCTAACCGATCACCACCTAAAAACCTCCACATGAGAAAGCTTCAGAAAAACTCACAAAGGAAAAAAAAGGACAACATTATATCTTCAAATAATATAAGTCTTCCAGTTTTAAATAAAGGCTATGATTCAGGGATTTACTCTCGTGAACCTTGTAACTCACTAAGCCACCTCATCCCTATACGTCGCACGCACTTCTGGAAGTTGGAGGCTAGAAGAGCCTTTTGTAAATATGTCTGCTAGAGTATCACAAGATCTAACTTTCAATACATTTATCTCTCTGTTCTTTTGGAGATCGTGAGGATAAAAGAATTTAGGAGCAATATACTTAATGATATTACTTTAAACATAGCCTATTTGCATTATGCCACATAAAATGTATTATTTTCATAGATGATAGTAGAAGTTATCAACGGTGCTTATGCCACGTGACTTCTTGATATGGCTAATCATTCGTCTGAGCCAAACACATTCTTGTAAGGCTTCATACCAAGATGTGCATATGACTTATTAAAAACTCCTTCCAAAAACCCAGTGGAAACAAAAGGTATGGAGAAAAGAGTACACATCACACATTAAATTATATTGCATCTGTTGCCTCATTAAAACCCTTCAAGTAAGAAACCCAACGGGAAAAATTTACTAAGAGAAAAAGAGTACAACGCTTATCTTCAAGATTTATAAACTATCTTCAGGATTTACTATGATCTTTAAGACTTTTATCATGTCCATCAATTTGACTTATACCGATAGGTGGTAAAAACCTTCAATGTAGTAATCATCAAGTCAGTACCTTCTATGTTAGACTAAAGTCGAGATATTCTAAATATCGTGTATAACTATAAAGATTTAGCATATGCTCCCCCTGAAGACAAATTACGGTGAAGTCTTATTATTCCAATGCCTTTAATACATTTTAAGAAATGAATGCAGGCCAGTATATTACGAGTATATCTACTGGATTACCACAATGTATAGTATTCTAGACATTTATTTCACTATTCATCTAGATAAAGAGACGATAAAACAATTTGGAAGCAATATACTTAACTTTTCAAAATACCATTTATCTATATGTGCAACACAAGCAAAATTTATCAGGATATGGGGGTAATCAATTGCAATGTCACATTCCTTCATGATATGACTTATCAAAACTTTTCAGGGTCTTAATATTTAGCAACCATCTCTGAGCAGTTCTATTACAACCAAAATCTGTTCTGCAGAACTGAAAGCATGGACATACCACCACATAGTTAATATAACCAGTCTTAATTTTGGCACTTAGGGGATTAATAAATTTGTCATTAACACCAATGTAAATGATACCTTCATTGTAATAAAAGATATTGCCACTCCATCAGCTTCTGGTAGGAGATGCACTTCATATGTGCTTATGTGGCGTACTTCTGGTTTTTAGTTTCCTCATTCCATTCCCTCAGGTATTGGATGGGTCTTTATCCACTTCTAGGGATCGCATAATCGTTGGTGTATTTTCGATCAACTTGTGAGTTAATTTCTCTTTAGAGAGATGTTCTCTCTTCTAGGAGATATTTTCTCTTCTAGGAGACACTTTTTCTTCGAGTAAGAGGTTATCAGGTATGAGTTTTATATACATATATACATGTTGCAGTTCACTTTCTTGTTTAAACACTAAGTCCTTCAAGGATCGAGTTTTGAGTCCTTTCAGAGATCCCATCAAGAATGTTTAGAGCCCGATAACTGTATATCTTATTCATGACACCTGCCAGAGTTATTATATAACGAAACATTATTTCATTCATAACAGGAGAATATCGAGCTCTACAGAGATCTTTGATCCATCGCTTTCACCACGTCATTATTTCATAATGACTCATCAAGTCTAAACTAACATGTTCGAAAACTTTCATTTGCGATTATGGTTCGGCCTCAACACGGGGTATTCCAAACTTAGTGACGCATTTACTTCAAGTAAATAGTATATAACTCCTCCATGCAATGGAAAAAGAAATTTGACAATCTCCCTACTTCTAGTATACAAGAGTATCAACTAAACTTAAATTTAACTTGTTAGTGCATGAATCTTGTACTAAAGATATTTCTCCAGGAAAATATCACAACATTTGAGTGCTACCGACATATACTTTGTAATATGGAAGATAGGGGTTATATACGGCTTCAAGTATTTGAGTGCAAGTTATTCCGTACTTATTTGAGGTTCATAGTATTTTCTAGTTAAGGTAATCCTTCTGAGATTTAACATTTGACTAGATTTTTTGTGTCTTCACGAAGGACAATTTTTCTATTGCCATCTAGATATTATTGCACAAAGAACTAGTGAACTAAGGCATATCATTCCTTTCAAATGTCAAGCATATTATTTACAGATTTTATTTCATGCATGATTAAATATTTTACTACAAGTAAGATATGCTACTGGCAATGTGTTCTATTAAGCAATTGTTTAGCAGGGTTAAGGTTTTAACAGATAACTTAGATCAAATATATTTATGGCATCTAAGAAAATAATTATCTAATGCACAATCTCTGCCTAAAGCAAAAGATAAAATGTACTTTTTATGAGCAAGAATATGCCCATAGTGAACAATATAGAGACCGGTAGTATTCTCCTAGTTATCCCTTAGTTTTAGTTAGATGTCATTTTCCTATATGAGTAGCATCAAAAAGTAGAGATGCAACTCTTATCAAGCTTGATCTGTTGAGAAATAATGACAATAACCTTTAATGCAATCCACACAACCAATCAATAGAGATTTAAAAAGAACAATTGAGAGAGAACAATAGAGAATCGAAGTCTTTATTAATCATCAGATCTTTTCTTTATGTATATAGACTTATCATTTATAGTCAAATTTTCTTAGGGATATATTCGATATTTACCCATAGTGCAGCCTTATAGGTTTCGTAACGAAAACCTATTTGCTATTTGCATTTGCCTTACGGACAAAGTGGGCCCTGAGGAAAACATAACGTGGCCGATCTGCTCAGGAATTCTATTCAGCCACGTCCCACGATCTCATTCAAATCACGGATGTATATCCTCCCGAATAAAAACAGGCGTGCATGTCGGGAGTGCACTTCGACGTAAACCATCCATCGCGAAAAGTTTTACTCACAGTCGCTAACAAGCGGGCCCGGGGGCGATAAACATCGGTGGGGCACATATCCGTTTCCGTCTCCCCACGTCCGTCGCTTGCTAAATACGCACTGCAATGCCGTACCATGCTTCCCCTGAACGAAATCTCGGCCGTCGATACACGGAGGCGTTTGCTCCAGACGAAATCTCAGCCGCCCATCCACCCGAAAACAAACACAGCGTCCTGTTGCTGTAGTTTCGCTTATATATACCCACCAAGGATGTCAATCTGACTATGATCTCCCACACAAGCTCGAAACCGCAACACGCAGAAAGAGAGAACGAGAGAGAGATCGGAGATGGCGACTTACATCGTGACCGACTTCGGCGACGGCAACTACAGGGTGGCGTTCGACAAGGACCGCATCTACACGACCCTGACGGCCTCCGGCGACGTCGTCGACGACTGGCTGGACCTGATCCAGCGCATCCACCGCCACCGCCTCGACCACCTCGTCGTCGGCCTCGACGTCGAGTGGCGCCCGTCCTTCGTCCGCGGCGTCCCGCCGGGCCCCGTCGCCGTGCTGCAGATCTGCGTCGGCCGCCGCTGCCTCGTCTTCCAGATCCTCCGCGCCGACTACGTCCCGGACTCGCTGTCCGACTTCCTCGCCGACGAGCGCTTCACCTTCGTCGGCGTCGGGATCCACGGCGACGTCGCCAAGCTGAGCGACGAGTACGGGCTGGAGGTGGAGAACGCGGTGGACCTGCGCTCCCTCGCCGCCGACGAGCTTGAGGAGCCGATGCTGCGGAGCGCCGGGCTGCAGAAGGTGGTGTGGGAGGTGATGGGCGTGTGGGTCGAGAAGCCGCAGCACGTGCGGGCCAGCGCCTGGGACGTGCCGCAGCTGTCGTGGGAGCAGCTGCAGTACGCCTGCGCCGACGCCTTCGCCTCCTTCGAGGTCGGCCGGAGGCTGTACGACGGCGACTACTAGGGCTGGTGCCATGCCTATCTGCTTAGTTCGTGCCTTTTAATCTAGTGCTTGTCTCGCCTTATGCTTCGCCCCTTCAATTGGCGTCTCGGTGTGGTGAACATTCAACACCGTGGTGCTATGGAGTTTGGCTATTGTCGCCATGTCGGGAACTCAAGTCAAAGCTAGTTGTCTAGTCTTTTGCAGTCGTGTAAGTTTGAAGCTTTCCTTGGATCCATCTTTTGTGTTTCGACTCATGGACATGGCGGTTGCAAGGATGCTGCCATGCGTTGCATATCTGCGTATGATTCCCATTGGTCTTACAAATGATTGATGTGGAACTTGTCTGATGATCACCGTCTGTTTTTTTTTCTTGTGACTTTCGACTATCCGGGTATGTTTTTTTGGCAAAACGCTGTGAAACATCGTCACGCATATATCTTTAAACCGAGCCTCCCACGATATGTTTTGCATCTCCAACTACAAGACTTGTCTTAAAAGAAGAGACAGTACTCTCTTTTTAGGGATCCCAGGGATACAAATAAGGGAAACCTTTCATCGTGTATTTCCTTCTCGAAAGGGCCGCACAAGCTTTTTCGTTACGGAGAAATTGATGATTTAACGTGCTTCGGCAACAACTCGTGTATTTCCCTGGCTACAAAAGGCCCCTACAAGCTTTTAATTTTGCATAAATTCGACAGACTTGCTAGAAATATGTTCGTGTCATCCTCCTCAGGTGCCGCCGGGTTAGGGCTTGGTGTTTATCGAAGCCCCCAGACTTAGAGGGATGCTAGGGTGGTAGGGACCGGCGATGGGTTGCGGACTTGCGGGGTGGCCATGGCGCTACCAGGTGCGAGCTTGGGAGAGGGTGGTGAGTCGTGAAGGTCGGTAGGGACGATAAGAAAAAGAATATTTGAAGAAGGCGGGGCTGGTGGTGGATCCAACGACGAACGAGAAAGAAGGGCAAGGCGTGGGAGATAGGCTGGTGGCAGCGGCGGGGGAGGGGGTTGCCGACGTCAGAGGCAATGCTACTGAGGTGGTGGTGCTCTGGGTGCAGCGGGAGCAGAAAGTGGAAGATAGGCTGGTGGCGACAGCGGCGAGGTGGAGGTGGATGCACGCAACAGCGGTGGGGGAGGGTCGCCAATGTCTGAGGCAATGCTTGGGAGGCATGCGCGAGAAGTATTCAGAGTTGTTCTCTACGAATATGAGTTAACGTTATTTTTGTGCAATTCATTTTATTTTGTTCTTTCGTGTGGATTGTTGAACGCTAGAATTTAGGGTTGAATTCTGTTAAGGGGTAGAATATAATACCAATAAAGAGGAAAAGAGAAGTAATGCAAATAATATAAACAACCAAAGGGAGAATAAAATAAATAGAAGAAAATGAAAAGTTTTACCATCAGACCCATCGACTTCAGAAATGCCGAAGCAATAGCGTTCACAGAGGTTGCTAGACCTTCCCCGGCTGGTCGGCACCATTTCGCGTTTTGGATTTTTGTCATTCGGCAATAGGAAAATCCGAAGGCGACACTTTTATCGATTTACCTGCCGCAGTAGAAAAACCCCAAACAATGTCGAGCCACCTTTGGACCAAAAGGTCCATAAGGCACATGACCAACAAGGCTAAAATGGGAAGGGCAAATTTGGCAATGCATAGGGCAGTAGAGGGAGGAGCCAACCGAAGCTCCTTAAGCCATAGTCCACCCGCATGTACAGTGCACATGTATTTCCCCCATTTCACATCCCCTATCGAGAGGAAGCTAGGCAGAAGCCAGAACCTTATTGTCTCTCCATACTCCAGCCAAGACAAAAAGCAAAGCCGAGGCCTAACACCACCACCCCATAAACAAGCAAGATGAGGTGAGGAAGAGGAAGTCCGCAGGAGAGGAGCACGAGTGTAAGAGAAGACGAAGGAAAAGGAGCAAGGGCGCAACCGACCATGACGGCAAGAGAAGGGACCAACTGAACCGCAACGCAGCCATCACCGTCGTCATCCACGATCCTTACCAAACCTCAATCGACATCTTGTAGGCCAATCCCTTCATCTTACCTCTTAGGGCAGTCGAGAGTACCACAGTCGGCTTGGCTTCCATGCCATTGGTGGTGGGCTCGTAGGATCATCGTGCGCCCTTGGTCAGGGGTGCATGTTCCCCAGCGCATGTCCCTGCCAAGTTCCGTCACAGTTATACCCTTAGGCTTTCCCAAACCATGTGGGCATGAGCATAGGAGCAGACAAAAATAGAAGCTAAAATGCAAAACGTAAGAGTAAAGGGAAGAGGGAACCATCCCAGGCTGGTGGCGCAGCAGAGGTGTTCAAGCAAAGTCAGGTTGCCTTCGCCAAAGCCATGGCCAAGAGCAACCGAGGGGAAGCCTAGAGATGGGGGCGCTTGGGGCTCGGCCATGGCCATATGCCGAGCCACAACATCGGCAACCAGGGCTAGGGACGGAGCACTGGCAGAGCCGAGCCGGTGTTGGCGGCGGCCTGGCGACCGAGGCGGGACACCCGGGGAGCGCTGAGCTGGCACGTCGTCGGGCTCCTGGTTGGCTGCGAGCCGTGGCCAGTGACCCCGTGGAGCAGCAGCGCCGCAAAAGGGCCGAGTCGAAGAAGGGGTCATGGGAGCCGACCACAGTCGGCACCAAGGGGGAAACCCCATGGCAGCGGCGGAAAACCAGTCGGCCTCAAGCCGGATCCAGGGCGGAGAATGAGGAGGAGAGGGTAGGAAGGCGACTGACGGTTGGAGAGCGGCCAGATCTGGCCCTGGCTAGCCGGATCTGAGGATGTTAGCACCGGATTTGAGAGAGAGAGAGAGAGAGAGAGAGAGAGAGAGAGAGAGAGAGAGAGAGAGAGATGGAGAGTGAGGGAGGAAGAGGCTGAGGCCTTCGGCCGATCTGAAAATGGAGAGAAAGGGAGGAAAAAAGAAAGAAAAGGAAAAAAGTGAGAAGAGAAAAGAAAACAGGAGGAAAAATGGAGGTTTGGTACCTACGCGTCGGGTCCTTAACCCCAGACGTTTTATGCCAGTGCCGGGTTTACGCGTAGAGTCGATGCCTTCGTTTAACCGCATGTACCAATATTCGAATTTGGGTCAGGTTAACA
Source organism: Dendrocalamus latiflorus (assembly GCA_017311315.1). Taxonomy (NCBI): domain Eukaryota; kingdom Viridiplantae; phylum Streptophyta; class Magnoliopsida; order Poales; family Poaceae; genus Dendrocalamus; species Dendrocalamus latiflorus. The sequence continues at coordinate 17,546,436 of CM029665.1, read as the reverse complement.
GCCTGTTCAGGTGGAGGTCCAGGATCGACGCCATACACACATCGCAAGTTAACAGGCAAATACATGGTAGAGCAGTAGACAGTAATTGTTGAGAAATATGTGATGTTTACAGTATTTTCTGCTGCATGATTGGCAATGAATTCTTGTGATACATAATAAACTATTGGAGCATAGCATTCATAACATGACATATGTATTACAAACCTAGGACGATGAGAAAGTCAATATCTATGAGTAAAGCTATTGACTAATCCAGTATGTTCTTAAGGAAGTCATACCGAAAGGGTGAACTATAGCTTCTACGAAAAGCTCCTTTAGGCAAAACACCTCCACGGGATGAAGGTAATGGGTGACATCAATAGATGTGTCCTTCGCTTTACCAGTAAAAGCTACAGAGGAGAATGTGATTGATCATGAGCATTGCATTGCATAAAGTGTGATTGAGATGAGATATCGAGACTTGTGGAGAATGATTGTGTTATGATAGTGTCGTTGACTGTATTTATGGTAATGTTTACCAATTTATTGTGTGTTTACTGAGTCTCCAGACTCACCCTTACTCTATTTATTTTTTAGGTGACCGTTAAAGATATCATGCACGAACAGGAGTAGCACATAAATAATTTCACGTACCAGTAGCACTTCATGTATCATCTTTTGTTAGCATATTTTAGATTCTACTGGTATGTCATCTTAAAGTTATAATTGAAATGGTATGATGTTTATCTAGTCACTGTAATATAAATAAAGTAGTGTTTGCTTAAAATTACTATAAGTTGACGAAAATAATAAAAATATACAACGGTGGTAGTATTCTAGATCTAAAGGATAGACATGGTGTTACAGTAAAACAAAGATCATGTTGTTTGGGATACAACTTTTTTATTAAGATGGAAGATACGACTCTGCTCTAACATTGCTCCAGGCTGCGCCTAGGTCCTTCAAATGGAATTTATCGTGCTGTCTCACCTGAACCAAAATCAAACATAAACAGATTTTGGATACGCGTGAGGTGGGAGGATTTGAGCTGCCCAAAGAAGTGGCTTATCACAAAATCGCACTGAGGTTGATGTTCAAGCACCACCATACTGACTGGGTATCTTCGGTTCCACAATCCCCGAGTTTCGAAGTCCTAGCCCCAAGGTGCTCATTCAGTTCATCCTGTTCCATCCCAACAGTATATACACCTCAGGTTACTAATTCGCTAATACTCTATACACCATTGCTCAAATCCACCATACAGATCACAACATTTCCACGCAGATCACAATGATTTAAGGCGTGGTTTAAGTTCCCACTACATATATAACCTCATTGCCAAGGACAGCGACATTGGAGGCTTGCACATTATACCTTGAAAACCATTCTGCGATGCCACTATATCGCATGCTAAAGAGTTCATATGACCAACTGCATGAGGCACAGCCACATGGATTCGAATCCAAACTTCAATTACGAAGGGAAGTTGCTGCAAAAGTAAGCAATCAGCAACAAAATTCTGAGTTGTGCCCTACAACAGCAAGAGCTCTAGCAATGCATGTGCAATGTACCGAATCCAAACATACCAATACCTGTTGGAATACAACAAAGGGGCATATTGCAACTATCTATAGTCCTCAAGGCCATTTGATTAGCCGTGCGAAAATGCAATATCATACAAAGTCCTAGCCAACTCTTAACACCTAAATTTGCTCATTTTTTCGAAAAGAAATCATAGGCCGTATGGTATTTGTCCAGTACAACATTGTAGAGCGGATGAATCGGCTCTAGCAAGTTAGAATATGGCCCAAGTACGTGCTGGGGTAAAGGGCATGAATCAGAATCAGCTGTGGCGCTGTACTGGCTAACTGAGAGGCCACTGAGGCAGTAGCATGAGTGATAGTGATCTCTGTTCTTTCCAGGCTTATCCCTCAATCCTCCCTCCAGTACCTGTGTAACAACAGTTGTTGTTATTTGAATTATGACCTTTAAAAAATTATAACTAATCAAATTGATACTAGAAAAAATTCAAGTTCTGACGAGAAAAACTCTACACATCCAACTAGGCATGATTTTTTTTTATCACCTGTGCACAAAGCAGGATGTATTGTTGCAGGGCAATGTTGTGGAACAGCGGCCCTATTTTGTTGCTCTCCTTTATAAAATCGAATCCAAACTTTGCATAATCCACTGCTTCAGGAAAAGTACAAAATACAGCATATTATGGAGACAAACTTTGCATAATCCACTGCTTCAGGAAAAGTACAAAATACAGCATATTATGGAGACATAAACCAAGATCAGACCCCAACACCTTATAAAAAAAGATGATAGTATGTACATCTGGGTTATGAAGCATGAAAGTTAGAAATCGTGTAAACAGTATGAGATTGACACTTAAGTCCCCAACAAGCAGATCAAACAACACTAGTGTAGTCATACAAAATAGTTATAAATAGTCCTGATTTACTAACACTACAGAAATTCCAGAACAACACAACCAATCAACCATTGCCACATTGAAATATTGAACTCCAACAAATCACATTTCCAAAGACAAGTGCACCAAACTTCAGTCTAATGTATTACTATACTGTTTATAGAATTACAAAACAAGATAACATTACATTAAATGTACATACATATAGAAACTCCGACCAATTGTTCATTTCTCCAGATAGTTGCAGCAGAAAAATTAACTTAATAAACAAAAGTAAGAATTATGCTGAATAAATTCATATTTCTATACAAAAATTGTTGAGCAATGAGCATAAATTCTTACCGGTAGAAGATTTGTCTGAAGCAAACCCAGATGTGCTGGTACCACAAGCATTATCTCCTGATGGCCTTTTGCTGGAATATGATGACTTTATTTGTTCATCAACAACTGTCATTAGCTTTTGCGTTAAAGCAACAGCAGCTCCCTGTTCATACACAAGACGTCTGTAATGCAGAGCAGAGCATGCGGTAAAGAAAATCAAATACAGGAATGGTGATTACCTGCCAAAAGGAGTAGCAACCATCAACCAACTTATTAGTTCGTCCTTGGAATCCGCATTCCACTCCTTGGCGAAATGCCACCCAGCCCTAAATGGTGAAGATGGTCCCCAACAGCACTAATCAGTGTTGTAATTAGCAAACTTATCTTAGCATCTAAAGTACATATGGTTTCCTAGTAATAACTGCAGCATCAAATATTAAAAGAGTATCTAATATTTACTCCATTTTGTACAACTTAAAAACAAAAGACCAAATCCAACTGAAGGAACAAAGACTAAATATTCAAATGTGCCTGTCACTAAACCCAAAGAAGTCAGACGTAGCACAACACACAAATCGGCATAGAAGGAAAACAGAATAGAGTAATGAAGGTTGTCTTACAATCAAGCTAGGCAAATCGAGTTTCTCCACCTCATTAAGCAGGATCATTGCAGCCAACCCACAAAACGTGTACCTTATCAAAGCAACTTTTACTTAAAGTTCTAACAGTACATCAAGAAAAATTAACAGAGATACTCCTTAGAAACATACCCACCATGAGCTTCAGCATAAGGTTCCCCAGCAATACCACCTTCGTAAGTTTGACACCTGGGAGCATATAGCGTAGGAACTAACCAATCATTCTATAGAAAACGAACTGCGGCCAAGCAACATTTTTTACAATTGGAAAATTGGCAATCACATTAACCAACACAAACCTTGTTATGTAATTTCCAACACCTTTTGCCAGTTCATCGTCAAGAATGTTCACAAGGCTGGCAACCTAAACGCAACAACAGAAAATATTAGAGAGTAGCAAGGAAAACTTTAAGGAATGCAAGAAACTCACCGATATTGCAGTATAGCAAGCACGGACATCAATTTCGCCACCTTCATGCATTCTGGTCAAAGAATATTAAATGAGTGGTGGACATCAGTTGGAATGAACTTAATATGTTAATAAAAAATTTCCCTACTATTTACTACTGAGAAAATGCACACCTGAAAGCACCTGATGTACCTTTCATCTGAAGCATAAACTTATACAGGTTGTCCCTGATTGACAACATAGAAATTGTTAACCAAATGACACAAATGTAAAGCACATTTGTCTAAGAGTAGCCAAAACAATTACCTATTTATTGATGATAATGCTCTTTCACTCCCTATAGCTACGAGTGTATTTACAGCAGCATAAGTTGTAGCAAGATGAGGTAACTAGGAAAAAAAAGGTGATAAAAAAGAATGATGTTAAAAAATTGGCCTGTACAGATGATCTTTGAACAAGTTAATAAAAATGAACTCAAATTGGTAGGTCAAAGTACAAACATGACAAATGACATACTTTAAACAGACAAATGACATACTTTAAACTTTCACAAGTTGGATTAAAAAAATCCAAATCAAAGCACTAGCTTTGTCATCTAAAGGATGTCCTTCAGTTATATAAACAACATTAGATCATCGAAAAGAAACACATGGTAGGTATTTCACATAAAACAGATATTAAGAGGTTTCATCACATTAAACTGGTTTGTGGATGTTGTTTTGTATATTCACACAAACAAGTTCAGTCAATTTGAAGCAAATGTTTGATGTGAATACACGAACCAATACCCCTGCCCCCCAGCATTCACATGGGCTGCTTCAAGTTCGATGGTTGCTTAAAATATCATTTCAAAAATTAATGTGAAACGTTAACCAAACCAAATCTATTACCCAAGCCAACAGTGGGGAATTCAAAAGATTTAAGGTTAGAGCAAACCTGTCCAGGTCCACCACAATATCCACCATCTTTGTCCTGAAAAAAAATCATAATAATGAAGCCAGCATAAAGACCAAATGGCAACGAAATCTTCAGAAAACACAAGCATACGCAAATGAATATCTTCAGTGCTTTGGTTGTGCATGAGTATAACAAATCCCACCTGTTCAATTATTATCCATAAACAAATTCACATTGGTTCAAAAACTTTATGTAAAGGGACAACATCAAGTAACCAAGTGGCACAGAATAAAGCATAAGCTTTTGTGCCATCTATGTACTCAAAGTGAAGCGTGAAGCTCTATGGTCTTAACAATTAATATTCTGTGCAGCGTGATGCTATATGGTCTTAACATTTCCTGTTCTGTGCAGCATGACTCAATTGTTGCCACAACTGATTTATTAGTATCTAGTATGTATGTCTGTAAAACTACACGTGGCTTGAGAAGATCCATTCAAACATCTGGCCCTACACCTTAAGCAATTTGGTGGAGCTGTTTTGGCAATCAATCTTGCTCTCATCTCAGTGAAAGGAAGTGAAACAAAGTACAAAAAATTGGCTTGATGAGCTGCCAATAAATAGATCTTTAAGCATAAGAATTAAGAACACTTAACTGCAAAATTTCGCAAGACTAACAGACAGTTACATATTAGCAGATCAACAAACCTGACATCGAGATAAGAAGTCCACTATATCATCCTCGAGGTCATCATCAAGTGTTTCTTCCAACAAAGCAAGTCCATGAACCATCCAGTAGCACAGCCAAGGTCGACTGGAACAAACAATGAAATATCAGCACAAATATACATCAGTGATGGAAGTTTAAACACCATCTTCCGCAAGAAAATCTAACGCTGGAGAAGCATTACTTGGCATCGAGCACATGGAAGCTTGGTCCGAGATGCCTCAGCCCTTCCGTCAAATACTCCACATGTTGATCACGCCACAGCTCCAGCCTGCAGCAGAAAACAAACCCACAATGAAAGCTCAAAATAAGGAGTCGTCAAACATCGCAATCTCGACTGAGTGCTTGCCAAAGCTGAAAGCCACTGTCCTACAACACCTAATTGGCAGTTCTAAGATTCAGTAAGCAACGATGTTAGCAAACCAACCAGGCAGCCATTACACTCTCTCTAACTCTGCCGGTGCTGCTGCTATAGGTGAAATAATCAGAGAACTCCCGACTTCGAGCCAAAAACTAGATCTCAGCACCAACTTAGCGCATCTTCCGCATCCAAATCCGCTACTCAACTACAGGCACGGGCACAAGCACTGCGAATACCCCGCTAGTAACTAAAGAGAAGTAATAGCGAGCGTGCCGTAGAGCTACTTACATGAGGGATTTGGTGTTGGGCGCGGCCCCGAAGAGGACGCGGTAGATGTCGGCCACCTTCGCCTCCACCTTCATCTGCTCCACCTGCGTCACCGTGAGCCGGGGGAGGGGGAGCTCAGCAGCGGCCGCGCCCTCCTCCGGCGGGTTGCCCCCGGCGGGAGGCGGCGGCTGCGACGAGGAGTCCATGGGGGCGGCGGGCGCAGGCGGAGGCGGAGGCGGACTGCCGCTCTGCTGCAGCATGCGGCTGCGGCTACGAGTTCCGTGCGGCCGCACGGATCTAGCGAAAGGCGAACCATGTGCCGTGCGGTCTAGGCCGCTTTGGTGCTGTGACCTGTGGGACCCCGGAATTGATGCCGATGAGAAAAGACGTGCAAGGTGGCAAGCCCAACCCGGAAGGCGAGGAGGCCCAATTGGCCGGCCCGACTCTCGAGCGTGGCCGCGCTATACCTGTCCGGCCCGAACCCGAGGCGAATCCCACCACGGCACCGCACCGCCCCAGCGCCGCCCCGTTCGCCGCCGCTAGGGTTTTAGCAAACGGAGACGAGGAGAAGCACGCCGAGTTCAGAGGGAGAGGGAGGGAGATGGCTGCCATGGTTGGAGCGCGCAGGGCTCTCCTCGCTGCCCGCTACTCACCTCGCGGCGAGCTCACGGCCGCGCTCGTCTGCCCCGCCAGGCGCGCGGATTCGCCGCCCAGGTAACCACATGATGCTTCGATCGACAAGTCGTTGTTTTTTTTTACCAATCTTGTGTAGTCCGTAGCGTTCGTATGATTTCATCTAGTGGTTTGGTTATCTCTGTGAAACTTGTGATCTTTTGTGCTAGAAACAAAGCCACAGATTTACCATTTATCCCTTCACCAAGAAAATGGGATCTTTTTTAGGAAAGATATTCTACTTGCTAATGGTTTCAATTGGAGCTTGAAATGGACCTTAGAGAGAGCGCTTCGCGGTTCCTGTATGCTGAAACGTGCTTGGTGCTTAAATCCTGATTTATAATTTCAGTGTCCACAATTCCTCATAGCTGAAAAGAATTATTTGACACCGCATAATCTCCAAGTTAATTTCCTCCTGAACACATGTTTCGTGCCTGGAAATTCACTTGCTCCGTTTGCTACTGTGTTGCAGTCTTCCAGCTGAAAGCGGTTGTCTGCGGTCTTTGGTTCCTCATCGTGGCGCTGGCAGCCTTGCATCCGAACGAAATGATGGAGACTATCACCGCGAGTGGGAAGCTCATAATTCAGGGAACTACGGAGAATATCGTTCAAAGCATCCAACTGATCATCTCAACCACCAAATGCAGAGTGATCTCCCTTCAGCTGGTTCTTCAGCAGGCGTTGATAGAAATAGGGGTGTGGATGTTGGCGGCAGTGCCAATGCACATTATGGATTAAATCCTGAGCAACCTTACCAAAGTGGTGGATCATATGGCTCACCAAATAGTCGTCAGCCATATACTGGTGCAAGAGTGAATAGTGAGGCACCCGGGTATAATGCCAGGCAACCTTATGGGAGCAGTAGTGCATATAACAACCGAAGCCCTAAGGGGGATCTACCAAATGCTCATCAGCAGCACAATGGCACACAAGCTAATAATGGCATTTCTGGATATGGTAAGGTGCAAACATATCATCACTCTAATGGATATGACACGCACAGCTTTGGATACGACACACAAAGCAACCAGGAGAGTTATACTAGTGGGCAGTATGGATATGGCTCTTCAGGACAATCATATGAAAAGTCAACTGGAAATGGTCAGAATAGGGGTGTGCATGTTGGAGGCATTGCCAATGAACATTATAGATGCAATCCTGAGCAACCTTACCAAGGTGGTGGATCATATGGCTTACCAAATAGTCGTCAGCCATATACTGGTGCAAGAGTGAATAATGAGACACCTGGGCCTTATGGGGGCAGTAGGGCATACAACTACCAAAACCCTAGTGGCAATTATACAAAGAGGCCTGGAGATTCTGCCTCACACTATCCAAATCCTAGCACTTTCCATAAGGAGCACATTGCAGGATTTCAGCAATGCCACAGCAGTGATCTTGGATATAATGCTTCACAAGCATATCAGAGCCCTTATGTCACTAGCAAAGTTGACACACAGAATCATCCAGGGTATTCCATTAATGTAAACACAGATGCGCAACGCAGCCCTCGTGGAACTTATCAAGAAAAGCATTCGGGTATCCGACCTATCACATCAGCTGGGAACAACTTGAACAGTACACCATATGAAGATGGCATGCATTGCTATCATTCACTACCAGGCAACCCGTCAAATGACGGATTGCCTTCTGAAGTATCTGATGAAGCCAGTGGCAAATCCAAAGGTACTGTTGAAGAACTGGAGAAGTTATGTGAAGATGGCAAAGTAAAAGAAGCTCTGGAAGTTCTGGCTTTGCTACAGGAAAAGGGCATTGTACTGCATGCTCCTCAATACTTTAAACTGATCCAAGCATGCAGTGATGCATCTACCCTTGTAGAAGCAAGAAAAATACATAATCAAATATCTCAATCAGCACTAGCTGCTGATGCAGATGTTAACAACAAAATTTTGGAGATGTATGCTAAATGTGGTTCAATGGAAGATGCAAAGAAATTGTTCAGTAATATGGCTCAGCATGATTTGGCATCTTGGAACACTATGATTTCAGGGTTTGTGCATAATGGTCTTGGTGAAGAAGCAACTGATTTTTTTTATCAGTTTATGCAGACAGGAGATAAGCCAGATCCTGGCATGTTCACACATGTTTTCTTGGCATGTGGAATTTTGGGCTCTGTTGATGAGGGGATGTTGCATTTTGAATCAATGCAGAAGGATTTTGGTATAACTCCTACCATGGATCATTATGCCAGCATTGTTGATATGCTTGGTCAGTCTGGCTATATTGATGAAGCTCATGAATTTGTTGAACGGATGCCTGTGGAACCGAGCATTGATGTCTGGGAAAGTTTGATGAATATGTGTCGACTTAATGGCTTTTTGGAGCTTGGAGATCGTTGTGCTCAAATTATAGAGCGCTTGGATCCTTCTAGGCTGAATGAGCAGTCTAAAGTAGGTCTTTTCCCTGTCAACGCTTCAGACCTTGCAAAGGAAAAAGAAAGGAAAAAGGCTAATGTTGCTGAAGGTAGGAGCAAAGTTCATGAATACAGAGCAGGAGATCGATCCCATCCTGAACACCGTAAGATCTATGAAGAGCTGAGGTACTTGGCGGCTCATATGAAGGAGGCTGGTTATATTGCAGATACCCGATTTGTGCTTCATGATGTTGATCAAGAAACTAAAGAGGAAGCCTTACTAGCCCATAGCGAGAGATTAGCTGTTAGTTATGGTCTTATAACTAGTGCTGTCCGTTCACCTATTCGGGTTATAAAGAATCTTCGCTCCTGTGGAGATTGTCATACAGCTTTGAAGATAATCTCTAAACTTGTTGGCCGTCAAATCATTGCAAGGGATGCAAAGAGGTTCCACCATTTTGAAAATGGTGTGTGCTCTTGCAAAGACTATTGGTAAACAAAGTATAGCAAGTCTATATTGTTATCAATTTTGATCGGTACAAAACCTGAATAGGTTGTGTAAATCAGAAGGTAGGCTGTTGCCTCTCAAACATTTAGTTAACCACAAGTTTCATGTCAGCCAGGGACATGTTGTATGCAGTCTTCTATGTAGCACTTTTTTTTAGTGTTTTACTCTGGAATTCAAGCATTTAAGGTTGACAAATTCTTTATCTGATGATGCCCTCCACGATGACATTTCTTTTGTAAGGGCATACTGGAATATCATCTAAGCAAAATTTGTTAAGTAACATTTGAAAATCTAAGCATTATGAACATACTTGGTTTAAACTCTTCTTTAGGGATATGCCATCCATGGTGTGTTGGTATGTAACCTTGGATTCTGCTGTCTACGTAGCTTTTTGGTTACCTTCCTTTGTGCTCAGTGGTTCACTGAGCCTTCATAAGTACAGTCGTTAAACAGGTAGCTTTGCTGGTACAATATATGAACTCACCATTCAATCATATAGAATAGTTACTGACTGACTGAGCTATGATCTTTTAAGTTCGTTAGAACACTGAGCTTAGTGTATTACAACAAACAGTCTGGTTTGTGCTACTCAGATTCAAATGCACTGTAATGTATTATCCTTTTGAGGGTGTTAGAACCGGCAGACCTTGTTTGTGTGAAGGTTGGCTAACAACACCTTCCCTTATCTTCAAAGCTGGGTGAATCTATTGCATGTCCTCCTGTCTTCAGGACTCTGAAAGGTAGTAGAGTTTAAAAAGGAGTTTTGCTTTGTTCTTTATTTTCGGCATCACTGAGCTCCAGTTAACCTCTCCTCTCAATTCTTCTCTGGCTTTGCAGATCTACCAAAGCGTCTGCTTGCGCCTACGCTAATACTTGGATTGCAGTTATATGCATGTTTGCAACGCTGGGATTTGGAATTTCGTCGAAATGAATACAATTTCCGTAGAATTACTGCCAAATGCTCGAATTTTAAACGATGTTAGACGGTTCATATTTCAAAGAAGAGATCAGATTGCAAGGAAACGAGGTCATGTAATCAAATTATTATTATTACTATTATAAAAGAATGATTTAGTGGTCGTACGTTCATTCTTCTCTAACCGCTCTATTTCAATTTCTCATCACTCTTTATTTTTTAACCGATCAGAGTAACCTTCTTCTATAGTATGATTCTCTATACATTTAATAAATTTCGTTATAACTTACGGACATATAACTAGTCAATGCAATACAATAGATTTCGCTTGCCTCGTCCAGCAAAACGTCTACAGTTCGTCGTATAGACCCGGTCCACGGAACCTGAGCCCTCAGCATCCGATCTGTAAATAGTGGTCTTCTAGTATTTACCATTGTTAAGATTGTAATCTATAATTTACCACTTTAAATATTTACCACTTTATAATATACCATTTTAGCCATTTTTCTTTCTTTTCTTTTATTTTTTTTCTATGCAAAATGACTTTATTACCCTTGTATAGTTGTTATATTTATACGGTAGCTAATAATTATAGGAAAATATATCCATCCGATGGGATTTAGGAATAGACTATGCATTTTTAGTTATGTTACTGTGTATGAGTTGTTTATTTGTACAAATTAATCATATTTATCAAATAGAAGAAACGTAGCTATAATGTATATAAATATGTAATAAGGCCATTTTGTATGGGAAATATAGAGAAAATGAAGAAAAATGGACAAAATATCATATTATAAAGTGATAAATATTTAGAGTGATAAATTATAGATTATAATTTTAATAGTGGCAAATGTTAGAAGCCGCAAAGAATCAATTTTCCCCTAAAAAATGCCCAAGAAGGGCAACAAAAGGGTTTTAGAGCCCAACCATACCAGCCATGGCGACGGCGACTGGCGGCGCGCGGCGAGCCCTCGCGGAGCTGCGCTCCGCTTCCCCGTCCACTCTTTCCAGGACGTTCTCCCGACCGGCGGTGCCTCAACCTTCGGGCCTGGCGGCCTCCGTTCTGCCGCGCGCCTCGCGCCGACGCCTCGCGATCTCCAGGTAGCATAGTGCTTCTTTCTGTTTTTTTTTCCTCGCATCGGTCGTGTTTGGACGGTTTGGTTTGCTCAGTTTCGGTGTTGTCTTCGTGTGCAGGGTCCCAGTGGCGGCGCTCGGCGGCGTGCAGGGGTCGCTGATGCCGCTGCACAGCGCGACGGCGTCGGCGCTGCTCACCTCCATGCTCGGGCTTAAGCCCGGGTATTGGGGTTGGCTCTCCGAAGGTAAGCTAACTTCGTTTGTTGCGTCTCTGTGCCATGAATGATGCACGCCATTGCTACCACTTAGAGTGCAAATCTAAAGGAACTCTCTACTGAATCAGATCAGAATTAGATTTTTTGTTCCCCCTTTCGGTTGGGTTTGATGTTTGGTGTATCTTTAAACATAGTTGTATAATGTTTGTTTTGGATTTAGTTTATCTGCATTTGCCTTGAATGATATTGGATGGTTATCTAGGCTCGGCTAGAAACCAAGTGTACTTCAAGTATGAACATAACTATGCCTGAGGTAGAAGTATTGTAGTGGGCTAGTAGCTAGTGCTGTCTGCCAGTGTCTAGAAGTATGGATCAAAATGCTTGATTTGCTGCCTCCTTAGTTGAGACCTCCTTAGTTGATTTCAATATAATTTGCATATTTTTCCTTTCTTTAGTTTTATGGATGCCATTCGCTACTTTAACATTCTTTCTGCGATGATTAGGATGATCAGAGTGATGCATAATGCATGTGTCTATTCTAGTGATTATAGGCTGAGCAAATTCACAGTGCCTTCAGCTGAATTTTATTGTGTTAGCAGATTGCGCCTTTTTGGAAAACAATTATAATGTATTTCTCACCTTTTTATAATTGTATCAAGTACCATAGCTTGTTGATCCATTAATATTCTTTGCAATACCTTGCAAAAGTTTTAAGATTGTTGTTGTGATCCCGATAGACACTTAAATTATAGGACATGTAATTTATACACTCTAAATCCTGATCTGAAAGACAGTTAATTATGGAAGATATAATTATTCACCCAGGGGGATTCAAGCCAAGGTGTATACAGTCCTTCAGACCAAATTGTTGATTACTTGTTATAGACAGTTACTAGTGTTGCTTATTTTGTTGGTTCACTGGATCTCTCGGTGATTCCTTTTCCATATGAAATAGATCTATGGTACTGATAAATAAGCTTAGCACATTTTAACGATACAGGCTGTTTATGGAGTATCTCGATACTATTTCCTTTGAATCGTTACATGTGTGTACTCTTCTGAGTACCTTCCAGTAAATGCTATCCTTTATTTGCTTAATAGAAGAAGTTTAGTTCTAGACTGAACCAGTGTACTTTGGCAATGCAACTCATGCTTGGGCCTTGGTGACCTTTTCTGTTGATTTCATGCAATGCTGTCATTCACCCTTTCTCTTTGTTATGTGATAATGTTCTTGTCCTGAGTTCTTACCCATTGATTTTCTGGTTTGCTACTACAGGATTTGCGACACCTCTGTAACACGAATGGGGGTTTCGGTTGCCACACAAGAGAGTGTTCAGTTTAGCCTTGACCCCAGCAGATTCCAATAACACTAGCTACATGCCTTGTGGACTTACCCTGGGATTTTTGCTGATGGAATCTGTACTAAAATTTCGCTGCTTAAAACTTATGGTCTCGTGTGCATGTTGTCTTATTGTCCAAGAATTCGTTGCAAATTCGCAATAGTCGTATTCTACATTACAAGTTTCTGTTGATTAATGGCATTTTGCAATTCTGAGTGTATCATGGGAGTATCTGACAACATCATGGGTTCATTGACGTCTATTGAATGCTAATTGATGCCCCACCTAGTTTCAGCTGATACAAACTGCCAAACTGGGTTGACATGTGCCTTTACTGCATTACTATTTGCAGCTCTAGCGCAGCGTTTCCATGTATTGTCAGGCGTTATCTCGTATAATAATTCGCGATAGTTGGAAGCAGTAGTTTTTAGTTGTTGTTGCTGCTGCTTTTGAGATGAGAACCATCTGCTGTTAGTCTTCTAACTTGTTTCTTACACAATTTGGTGCGAGAACTTTGTTGTACATCTACCCCATCACATCCTGTGTGACTGTAATACCGAAATTGACGTGCAGGGCATCTGCACATACTTGATAGTAGTTACTAGTGGTAATTTATTGGCGAGGAGACAAATTACTGTAATGAAATAATAACAAACGAATCTTTTATTAGAATTTACACATTAAAGGATGAAGGTGCAAACTAGAGTTGACTCAAATTTGCTCCATGACGCAAAGTCAAGGCAGAATTTTCTTTATGCTATTGGCATTTGTTTTAAATCTGATTCTCATGCTAATCAAGGTGAAATTTGATTTGTGATGCAAATAGATTTTGCTTCAGCTACAAATTATGTGTGGACTGGGTAGAAATAGTCAACCAAAATGCTGGATCAATAAATATCAGAAATTTAAAAGTCACGCATGTAAGTTCAGTTTGGGAATGAACAATTTCATTCACCCTTCTAAGGTTGTCACGTCGCTCTGGCAAGTCGCGGCGAGGCCGGGACGCTTGGACGCTTAGTCAACTAGACGTCCGCCATGGCGACAGTTAGACAATAGTAATTAGACGGCAAATAATACCTTATATGACCGAAAATTAAATAGCCATGCAACATAATAGCACAAATTATCTAAATAACCATGTCTCGAGAGGTCTAAATCAGAAGAAATACATTAAAGGAGATGTCTATTCGTAATTTTTAGGAACTTCGGGGACTTAATCACAAAAAGACCAAAATATGCCTAACCCTAGCCATCAGCCAGACTTCCCGCTGTCTCTCCCCCCATCTTCGTCTCTCTCCTGACTCCTGACTCCTCTCTCCCGCTCCCCTCCCCGCCGCCTCCTCCCCTCGCCCGGCGCCTCCTCTCCCCACCAACTCCTCTTCGCTGCCTTGGGCTCGACGTCGCCGCCGCCTCAACCCACTGCTGTCGTCGGCCGCCTCGGTTGGCTCCGCCTCTCCTCTGGCCCCCTTCTCCCGTTGCATCGACCTGCCACTCCTGTTGACAGCCCTGGCCGCCTCCTCCTGCCGCCTCCACCTTCCTTCGACTGCAGATCTGCCCCGACAGAGGGAGGAGGCAGCAACTCAGGGAAGGCGGCGGGAGAAGCGATAGCAACTCAAGGAAGGAAGCGGGAGAAGCGGCAAATCAGCACCGGTGGAGGGAGAAGCGGCAGATCGACTACAGGTCGGTGCCAGGTTAGAGCCCCATCCCCCCCCCCCTAACCAACACCCAGGCGGCACCACAACAACCTCGGCGTCGTCCAGTACCGTCTAACTTCTCACGGGCTAGGCGATCGTCCACGTCGTCCTCCTCTGGCCGCCAGGACACCTTGGCGTCGCCTAGGTGGCGTCATGCACCCTCCTATTATACTGTACATTTCCTACGCCAAACTTTCGCTTTAAAGACAGGTACAACAAGAATTATGTGCTGCATAATGATAAAAGTTCACTTGGCATCTTTGCTTTCTCATATCACTTATCGCACCTTACAAACAACCTTCTTTTCCAATTCATCATCCCCAAGATAACATAAATATGTGAACATATGAAATAACGGGGTATATCCTATTATATGAACTAAATATATATAAATATGCTAGTCCTAACATTTATGCTAGGTTTTCTTTGACTTTTCCCGGTTTTTAATGGTTTTTTTGGTTTTTAAGTGGTTTTTCATTTTCTTTTTTTCTTTTTTTATAACCGGAACAGTTATCGGTTTTAAAACAGCCCAAATTCAAATTTTGAAACCTAAATTTTATCATTTTTTCAGTTTTTTCGGTAACTAACCCGTTACCATTACCGCCCGCGGGCCAGATTTTTCACCAGTGCCAAGATTTCAATCTTGATCACATCTACAGCCATATTCAGCTCTGTGAGATGTTCAGAGCTTGTGTTTGCTGGAAATTCTATTGTCAAAACTTCACATTGTTGGAAACAGAAGGCACCGTTCATTCATCGCTAGATTCAAGTGTTATAGTCATGATTGCATCGCTGTCCTTATCTTCACCTTCAGGATGATCATCGGAATGTGATTCTGACTCCGATGTTCCATCATCCAGTCGAGCGCTCTGAAATACATCCAACAGGAGTGCTCGTATTCCCTGCCGCAGCCCAGAAGCTTCTTCAGGATTGAACCATTTGCGTCCAAACTAAGAAGCAGTAAGGCCATAATAGTCAGGACTCAGGACTGTTACTGAAGAAAAATAACGGAGCAATTTTATTTATACCATGCAAAGGTTTTGTCTTGTCAACCTCTCTGGTGCCTCTTGAATAAACCTGTCAATGTAATAAAGCATAAAGATACCACAGTCAAACTCATTCTGCTGACGTGGCACCTGGCAGGTGAAAATGGAAGTTAGCATTAGAAAATTACATCAGAAAACACAGTAAGGAAAAATAATTTATTGTAAAGACACAACAAGCCTCTGGAGAATTATCATTGGAACACTAGGCTTCTTACCTCAACTTTTTCTTTATTTATATTTCTTGAAAGACGGCTCCATATCCACCCTGAAAAGGGAATATCATAAGAAGAATCATTCTGTAGATGGCGCCATTCTGCTTCGAGATAGCTGCGATAACATACAATTACGAATTCATGGACAAGACTAAAGTAGTTTAACAGTACGAAACTTGGACTGACAAGCTTCCCAAACAGGGACAGCACACAGCAGGCTCCAGTCCTGAATCAATCATCTGGATTATAAATGATGGCGAATCAAAACCAAATTCTTAACATGGTATCAAGGGTGACTACATACTTCTGAATAACAGCATAAACATCATGACTGGAATGAAGTCCTAGAGAGTCCAAGTGAAGCATTATTGGCCCTGACTCTGTCTCTTTTGCAGGCATGCAGATGATGATCAAGCTCCAGTGCATCCTAATTTTCAAGAAAACAAGGTAATTATCATCATATATGATAACTAGATAGACCAGAATAATGTTTCCTAACCATCAGATACACTCTCATGGTAACTACTAAGTTTTAACCAAGCTAATCCTATTTGCTTGAGGAGCAGATGAAACATGTTCCCTTTCATCTTGAAGTGTTATCCACAGAAGAAGAAACTTACATTCCATGAATTGGCACAATTATGTATGCTTTCTTAAAAATATCTACACTTTTCCACCATCTTCGTAACTTGCTGAATTGTGAGTCACGGTTGCCCTAGAACAAATGTGCAAGTCAAATATTAGCGTTAAGGGTGAAGAGCAGATAATCCCAACATGCAAAAGGCAATAAGCAACAACTGAATAAATAAAAGATTAACAATGAAGTAGGCTCTTTTTCAGGGGGGAAAAAGATGTGCACCAACTTTCAGGGAAATTGAAGATTTGCCTCATCTAACATAAACAGTAACTTCAAATCAACCCATGTTTGCAATTTGCGCATTCAACATCCAATAAATTATTAAGTGCCGCTGCAGTGTTTATACAATTTCCAAAACTTCAAGTACGAATATATTTTGCGATTAGGAAAAACTATGTCTCAAGATAATGAACAAAGAAATAAAATTGTTCAGTCCGCATGCTTTGCATACATCTACTCCATATTTTACTTAGTACCAACAAAGTCATATGACCTAAAATGAAGCTTCTAAAGATCAATAGAACAAAAGGACAAAATAGTATGAATTGATATTAATTGAATGACACAAGGATGTTAACTACAGAACAGCAGAACACAGTGCACCATAACAAGAAAGTCACAAGCATTTCCTGTGGCATGGAACAATGGAGCTTCCAAATCAAGCCACAACTCGTGGACCAATTAGAGCACAACCTCAAACTAATGAACTATGGAAGGGCATGGATACGGCATCACAAGTATAACACAGAAAGATCAAAGAGCATACCGTCCTGGATAGTGCTTCTTCAAGTTTGCTATAGAAATATGTATTGAACATGTACAAGTCCCCACGAGGTCTGGATTTCTTGAGGTACCTGAAATGGCCATAGTCAGAATGGACAGCCGACATTTATTCAAACCTACATAGCAGATTGTTGAATTTTGATAAATCTTGAAGGGAACACCTCATAGTAAGTGTGAGATATGTTGACAAATCATGAACAGTCTATTGGATACAAAGTTTGCACCTTTACACAACAGATCTGTCTTTCAGCCTTAGCATTTATCAATTAGTTTGGAGATCATTAGTTTGTGGGTACTGATTTTTCCCTATGGTAGCTCAGCGATAAAGTGAATACATGAGCAACATACTTTCCTATTTCAATACAACAACACTACATTCAGCACCACTAAAGTAGCATTTAAAGTCAGACACTCCACCATTCATAAGCAATTTTAGGACTGAACACTGGCATTTTCATAATAATTGCAGTTCAATCACATCCATGTAGATTTTCTAACAGGTGCATGCAAGCACTTGGACGTTCAACTTAGCAACAGAAGAAAGACAAAGGAAAAGATTACTTACTCAATATAAAAATTTATAACAGGTGATTTTAAATATTCTTCTGGTTCAAGACATTTTATGTCAGAGTAAGTCAGCTCAACAGTTTCCAGATCAGTTCTGTTGACAAAAGTAACGATATCAGTTTGGAAGGTGGGATCCATCCCTCTCTCACTCTCTCAGTACGTCAGTAACAATACTTGATTCTCACCTTGAAGGATAGTGGATCTTTGCCTCATCCCTACACAAGTGCGATTTAATTAATAAAATAATATATATATATATATAATTTGTCGTTATCTTACAATATAACTAACAGCAATAAAATGTTAACAGGCAGAGACTTTATTACTGTTGGGTTACCATTTATGAGCTGTCTCAGCGTCAACTGATTTAGCAGGTTCCATATCTTCGTCATCCAAGAGAACCACATCCTGAAAAGGATAAAAGCATAACTGAAATACATGTGTAGCAATTTTTTCATGTCAAACATTTGCAGCCAAGATCAATGAAATTAGTGCCGAAGCATTGGAGCATAATTGAAAATCTTCTCGATGAACCAAATCTCGACCAATCTTACATGAGTTGATGACCAATATGTGGTATATCTAGGCTTTTCTCTCTTTTTATTAGAATAAAATAACCTCCAGTATTTTAGCTCACTGGATTTCTCGTTCAATAAGACATCAGAGATGGATAAAAATAACAAAAACTTTTTACACTGACACTCATAGGGTTACACCATAATATTGAATGCCAGATGCATGTGGCAATTTTCTCTTTTAGTTCAAACAACATAATTCACAAGGAGCAATGTAATAAAAAAGTATAGAATTATCGGCGCATATTCACCTTCTTTTCTTGTCTTTTATTAGAATTGAATGAACTCCAGGATTCAAAGGTCCGATTCTCAGAACGGTCCCACCTGCACATCATAATCATTTTCTGTCAGAGAAACATAAATTGGTTTTAAGACCGATATTACTTACAAGAACTATCAAGATGCAACTTCACTCTTCGTATAAATTAGAGAAGACATAACAGGCTTATTGCCCTCACAGGTATAGACTCTACCAGGTTAATAATCCAAACAGCTGGCCATGAGGGCACTGTAGCACAGTATATGCAGGTTATAGCACAGCTGTCAGACTATTCTCGGTAATTTCCTGACTAACAGCTAATAGTGACAAGTTATATATAGCATTGAAGATAAATACACTTAACACGCCCACTGGTGCACTGAGATGAACTGTAACCTTGAAGTACCCAGTGATAATAATAGCCCCCGGAAGACACAAACAAAACAAAGGTATCATCCTCTACTAAATCAAAGCCTAAAAGATAGCCATGGAGTGGTACCAAATTATTTGTATTGAGAATTTGAAATGGTTGTTAGAAGATATTTAGTTCATAAAAAACAGTACTTCAAACATCTTTTAGTAATCTGCAACTAGATAAAAACAAATTTTGTGTAGCTGACAGAATCACGAGAGCAAAAGGAGAGGAAATTTGCAAATGACAAACAAATGGAAATATGCACAATTAAAAGGACACAACAAGGTGTAAATGTTGTACATCGCGGATAGTGAAAAGTCTAACACAAACGAATTACTAAAGAAGAGATAGCATAGCTCATTTTGATAGAACTACCAAAGTAAAAGACCAAACCCAGTGGATCAACAAAAAGGAGTGCATACCTCTTGGTTGAATTCCCAAAAGTGCCATCTTCTTTATGTAATTTATGGCACATGCCCTTTGAATCAACATAGTTATTTTTCTGTCGATTTCTGACACAGCTCTTATGACCTTTCCTTTTATTGTTAGTAATGTTGCCATCCATATTTAAACGTTTGTGGTCAGCGCTCTTTGGGAAAACTGCAAGATTTTTTGGTTGATGACTCGCTATGGTTCTAGCTCTTTGCCCATCTTGCTTTAGGCATGCATGGCTAAAATGATGTAGCTCTTTAGTGAATGCTGCACCCTTTTCCTGCATATAACCAGGAACAGTAGTCACAACATTTTAAAAAATAAATCTTAATCACAAAAAAACATTAAAAAATGTATCATAAAAACTCAGGACACTAAAAGTGCACACCTCGTCATAGTTCTTTGTAGGTGGAGTAAAAGATGTGTTCGGACGGTATTTGCCAGCAATGCTATCCTGGTTGAGCTCATCAACATCATCTGCAAAAGAAAGGGTAACAGCACATTGGTGACTGATAGCGCAGAAGCAACCTACCTTCAGAAAGGTTAGGGCAAGAAAACGGAGGGTGCTGGAGCAACCAACATGAAGATGCCTTCATTTAACACCACCACAAGGAAGACCTAACGACTGAATGCTAATGCTTACAAATCAGGTGTATTACATCACAAAGAAAAGATCCAAAAGTGATGTGCAATTTATATCCATAAGGTAATTTATAGATTCTCTCAAGCTCATGATGTGTCATTGACCAGGGGAAACCAAGCAGGATCATATATGCTCTCCCTTGAAGGGAGTGTGGGAAGATAAAGATCCATATATTCTCTTGTAGAATTTTTCCATGGGCTCCACAATGAGTTCCGGGAAGGATATAAGATAATGAGATGAGCACTACTATCCAATCTAAGAATTTCCTTTTCCTAGCATAGTAGGGTGAAGCTGCTTTTCTGTTTGAAGCTTGGGTATAAATATCTGATGGGTGGCTCACTTAGCACGGGATGCTTCATCCCCCATTGGTTAGTTTGTTATCCCAGTAGGCAGCTGGTGCCATGAGAACAATGTGTCTCCGAATAGAACAAAATTTACGTTACATTTTGCATGGTTATTGTATATGCATAATGAACAGTATAAATGATTAACTTAATGCATCATAATTCCTACCTGTCAGATGTCAAAATTTACCAAGTTGCAGATAATTAAAATTAGCTCTTATTGCTATGAATCTAAATTTAGCCATACTTAGAATATAAACTTATCAACGTGCAGAACGTCCAAATCAAAGTCACATTGAAGTTATGTGCCGGTTTCTTCCTCCTAACAACATTTAGCATCTGAGACCATAAATAATCACTAAGGTTCAAACTGATTGATGGGCACAATAAAACGTATCGTTATGTGTATCGGACTTTACTAATGACATGCAATTATGCATAAACAACAAATAAATGCATAAAGCTTACTAAAGTCATAGGGATCATCCCCATTGGGAGGCTGCACAGACTGTCTCCGAGCTGTGTCATCCTACAATAATTTTTAAAAACCATTAACTCAGAGCACGGGTGAAATATGCTGACAGATAGGAATATATTAGTATGACACCACTCTAGAAAATAGCAAAAAAATCAATCTGAATGATTATTTCATTTCTTCACTTCCTGTTACTCATCTTGACTGCAAAGACAATAATTCAACAAGTCTGTAACATGTCACAAAAAGACAGGACACTGTGGAACATATTTCAAGATACAAATCGAACATCATGGAAAGGAAGATGTTTGACAAAAGCTGCTTATGTATCCACTTGATTGTTTGATTGCTAGTTCGTAATCATCGCTTGGAGCTTCCAGTCTCTCGTGTCATCAGAACAAGAAATTATATACTTAACCAAACACAAAAAATAAAGAGCATAATCTGCAATTAATCGAGAGAATAAGGCTATTGACAATGGCACTTCAAGTGTCAACCAAGAATTCTATTTGACAATGCATCGATCCTCATGTCATTCATCAGCACAATTGATATCTTTGACATGAAATCACTGTACTGACAAATAAGCACTCCAATCACTATCCAACATTCGACAGCCGCATCATATGAGGTTATAAACAACTCGCCGGTAGTTAGATTTCACTACTGAAAACAAAATCAACTACCAGACAAAAAAAAAAGATAAAACATGGGTTAGCTGATGAAATACTCGTTTGGTCACCAGCATTTTTATCCTTTTTAACAAATTAATCTAGCTTCTGTAGCAGCCGCCTGTAACCCATTTTTTACCCAGACCTCACTCTAAACCCCAGAAAGTAAATCCTGAAAACCCCGATAAATCCACACGCATCCTTCATTCCTCAAACCTCGCAATCTAACCGTCCAAAATACTCGCAGTGACGCACACACATTTTGCCAACGATTGCGCAAACGATTAGGGCCCCCAAACGATTGCGCAAAACCCACATTTTGCTCACCTTCCTCGGCCCGGCGACGCAGCGGCGATCAAGCTCCTTCTCTATCCGGCGGGCGAGGATCCGCATCTTCTCGCCACCGTCGGGTGTCCTCGCCATTACACCCGGCACGCTGCGCACGCGCTTGAGCTTCGCCCGCAGTTGTTGATCGGTGAGCCCCGCGAACTCCGCCGCAGCCCCGTCATTGTCGCCGGAAGCGTCATCGGTGTCGGTCTGCGTCGCCGTCGGGGGCTGCGGCGTCATGGGGGAAGATGAGGGGCCGACTAGCTCCACCTCCGCCGGCGGAGAGTCAGGGGGCATCGCTCGTTCCCAGTCGATGAGGATCGCACCGTTCGGCGTGGCCATTGCCGCCGCCCGGCGGCGTAGGGAGGAGGCTTCCGGCGATCGAACGGACGGAGGAGAGGGTTTAGGACCAGACGTGCGGGTCGGGGGGGAGGTCCGGAGGAGACGCCACGGAAAACGGAAATTGCAAGTTAAAGAATTTTCTAATTCAAATGCTACTGCCTCCTAATGCAGAAAGGCGTAATGCCAGGCCAAAATATATTGCAAAAGTTAAAGAATTTCTAATTCAAATGCTCCGCCTTCTGTGCCTGCCTGGCGTCTGCCCATTTTTGCAGAAGTTTTGGCCTCTGCCCATTGAACTTGAAACTATAAGAAAAGGTTCAAAGCTTTTATGCATAACGAGATTGAGAGTCAAATTTAAGATAGACTTCGTTGTTCTAGTTTTTCACAAAAGTTTCTTTGCCAAGTTGGAAATTTCATCGGTAGGCTCTTGCTCCTTCGAAGTTCAATAGTGCTCACAAAGGTTTGCTAAGGAGACCTTAAAAAAATAAGGAGATTGGATCATATACCCTCCCTTTAGTTGGGAAATTGAGGATTTACCCTCCACATCTCAATGACACGTGGGGTCATCATAAGTCACTGACACGTGGGCCAGGAGGGTAAATCCTCAATTTCCATCTAAATGGAGGGTATATGATCAATTGCCAGTAAAAAATAAGGTTTGCTAAGAAGTATTTTTCTAACTTGTATCCTAGAGACTTTGTAGTAGTTTTGTAAGTGGTGTGTACCTGGATTTTGGGTGGGTTATTTTGGGTTTATGGTTTAGTTTTATACAGTAATAGCTTTTAAATGGAGTGTTTTTTCAAAACGGAGTCTACAAGTTGATTGTAGTAGACATTGTCCTGATCCCATCTATATTGGTCAAAATCGCACGCGAGTGTCTCTCTCCGTATCCTCTCTCGCGAATAGTCAGAATTCAAAATTTTAAGCTAAAAGGCATAAATCACAGCCCAAAAGAACCCACCATTTACCTCCAAATGTTATGCATCTTTGTGGACCTTGAGTTGCGCTTGGAGATGTATATTCCCTTTTATGGTTATCCTTGGCACAACCCTATGAGCCACCAACCATGGGAGGTTGTCAATGGCAGCGAAAACAAGAAAAACAAAGAAATCAACTATAGCACAGATTCAACATCGACGGCTGTGGTGGGAGAGCGCATAGGTACAACAGCCGCCCTCGGTGTGGATGCCTTGTAGAAAGTAAATGAGCGACGTGGAAGGTGGCGGCCAAGGGGTGGAAAGGATGAAGGTGACATTACTCCAATGAGTTATGCTAGCAAGGTAGGTGGCTACGTAGGGGAAGGGGGTGGTGGCGCTTAGAGGTAGCTGTCCAAATGGGCCAGTCCAACCGTACCAGCTCGAAGCACGGTATTGTTGCCCTAGCCTAGGCACAGCACGACCCACAGCTAAACGGGCCATGCTGACCTGACCTAACTAGCTGTGATGTGCTTGGACCAGCACCTCAGCACGATGGGCCGGCCCGGCACGAACCTGGCGGGGCACGACCCATGGCACAGCATGCCCTAGCTGACCTCACCCCTCCCTTTCTCTTAGCCATGCTTGGTGCTCCCTTCTCTCCCTCTCTCGGCTACTACCGCCTGCTACTCCCCTTCCCCGTCAGCTTGTCCACCTCCTGCATGCCCAGCCATCCCCTTCCCTCCCTCTCTCGACCGTCGCTCCCCCTCTCCCATGCTAGGCCACCCCAACCAGCCGCCACCTCCTCCCTTCCTCCGCTCCTCCCTCCTCACGTGCCTTCTCTCTTTCTCTCTAACTTCTTGCCCCCTTCGGCCGATCAGATCCGGGGCTCACCCTCTTTGGCGCCGTCGGGATCCGATCCTAGACACCTAGTCTTCACTGTCGGCTAGATTTGGCCCTTTCCATGTTGGGCATCATCCACACAGAGTGGGATGAAGTTCTCGTCCGAGCCGTCCGCAAGTCTCAGCCTCCTAGTCAGTAGCGCCAGCAGGATCCAGTCCTTGTCTTCCCTGTCAACCAAAACTGGCCCTCGTCAACACCGCCGCTGCCGGCTGTTGTGGTCCACACAAATTAAATAGGCCAATCGTGGCCCATCGGCCTTAACGTGCCTGGGTTGGCATGGCACGACCCGTGACCTTTCTCGGGTTGTGCCTAGGTCTGAAGCTGAGCCCGTGGACTAGCACGACACGACCCATTTAGTTAGCCAGGCTAACGGAGATGTGCCTAAACGAATCGTGCTTAGCCGGGCCATGTGGGGCTGCCTATTTGGCTAGGTCTGGTGGTGCTAGGAGTTCAATTGGAGAGAAAAGATATGGGTAAATTTATGGGTCTATTCTTTTTAGTTTTTAAAAAGCTGTTTTTCGGCTTTTCTACAGTACTAACTTTTAAACGGAGTATCTTTTCAATATAGGGTCTACTAGTTAATTGTAATACATATTGTACCAACTTCATTTATATCGGTAAAAACCGCACGTGAGTTTCTGTTACTCTGTAATCTCTCACATGAACAGCCTAAAAGCCATAAACCGCAGCCAAAAACCATAAGCTTCAGCTAAAAAGAACAAGCCCTATATTACTAGGGTTCACACATATATTGAGGATATGTGAAGCGTAAAATATAATTTTCTTCACTATTTTAAAGATGCTTTTGACGCCTACACAAAGATTAAGAAGCACGAGGAATGGACCAAACTACCATGAATATGATACCCTTCCATTATTTCCCTCCACCAAATCAATGTATTTAATACATGCATTCATGCTTTATATTAAACTCACAAAATTAACAAGCATAAGCGAACCATGAACGATCCAAGTTAATGCGTACAACTATTTGCGTTGGGGCATATAGTAATTTCACTGTCGTTGTACTTGAGAAAAGTTAATAAGGTTATGAGAGGAAAGGATTCCCTTTGGTTCGTGTGGGCCTTCCATTCTACAACTGAACCAGAAAAGGAATAAGTATGTTCTAAAAAAAAGAATAAGTTTGTTCTATAAAAACACATGGAATATGTAAGGAAAATTTGGAATTTTTTGTAACATTTTTCCACTTTCCCCCTTTTTTTGTTACGGTAGTAGCTTTGGACCATAAAACCCTTTCTACCTTCTGCTATCCACGGTTATTTCTTTTAATTTTGTGAAGCTTTTTCCTGGCATAAAAAATTGTGAAACCTCCAAAGGCTCCGACCAAAACAGATCGAACCCCTCGCAATCACTACACCACTGCTCCGTTGGTTATCAACCGTGCCGAACACGGTTGACTTCGCCAAGAAGGCTATCTCCTGCAAGCGAATCGAGAACACAAGCAAGAGAGTTCAAGATGCAATCTGAATTGTATTGCGAATAAAGATTAAGTTCACAAGTTGGGGTTCCTCAACCGAACATGTGGTGAAACTGCTAAGCAGAATAATCTCTTAAGAAAAACCCAAGGAAAACTAAAGGGGTGTGACCTCCTTAAATAGGGGAGGGGGAAGCCACACTTATCTAATGAAAAGGGATGTGGTACTATTCCTGGTTACTGTTCACGCGGCCATGGTACTGTTCACATGAACAGTATCAGCCCAAATAGCCTAAGTTACAAGGCCCTCGGACCACTTTGACTCGGACTGAAAAAGTGATGTGACTTGTTTCGCAGTTTTTGATATGCTCGGATGGAGTTTGGAGGTGAGACCAGATCCATCTGAAAGTAGATTTCAAGAGCTTTCCAACGAGTACTCACGGGCCCCGAGAAGCCTTCTGGATCAAAAGTTATAGCTATTTGAAGTTGACATGTCAGACTGAATCGGAATTGATCTAGAGGCCGAATTGGATTCCAAAACCTGTCCAACTTGAACCCTTGCTTCAATTGGTTCCAAAGTGATGTGGTGCTACAAATATATATTTTTTCATCATTAGGTAGCATCATATTCTCATTTAAAATGTGTTGAAGTTGAAGAAACAAATTCACCTTTAGTTCAATCTTGATATTGGCCGCTATGGTCGTATGTGTTGGTGGCGTGGTCACATCACAATATACAGTACGCAAAGAGAAATAGTTGTATACGATTTTGGCTGATATAGTTAAACTCGGTATAATATCTATTACAATCTATCTGTAGACTCCGTCTTAAAAAAGACGCATCATTTAAAAATTAATTACTATAACAGAAAATAATAAGTTAAAGTTAAAACAAAAAAGCTGATAGCTACGGAGCACAAGCCCTCAAACCATAAATACGTATTTCTTCAGCACCGGCTACCGCACTTCACCATCCTTGTTGTCCCTTTTTCCTTTTCTTTTTAGAAATACTTTTGATCTTTGGCTTTTAGCTTTCAAAAGTTAAAAGTTATCCTAAACATATTGGTTTCTTAATGAGATTTTTTCCTTTGAATTGTTCGTAGAGATGTAACGATGTTTCTCTTTTTTCTTTATTTCTTTTAATTAAATATTTTAACTATATTGCTATTTTAGTCAAAACTAAAAACATCAGTCGTAGTTGAAATAAACGAGGTCTTAGAACCTGTTCTTTGCGGCTTCTAAAAGTGATTTTTGGCTTTTGTTATAGTGCATAACTTTAAAACGAATTATTTTTTCAAGACGGGGTCTACAAGTTAATTGTAGTACACGTTAAAAGCCCAACATCTATGCTCGCCAAAATCACAAACGAATATCTCTCTCTGTAATCTCTGTCATAAACAGTCAAAAATTCAAAAATTTTAATTAAAAATCATAAGCCATAATCATAAGCTAAAAATGAACAGTCGCTAAATCTTTTGGTAGCCTGATCCCCAACGAGTCACACACACATACATGAAAGGCAAAATAGCAAGGACAACACCCACGAGTTCTTTATTGGGTCAATATCTCAACGGACGGGGAAGCTAGTTGAGCCTGTCGGTCTGGAGTGCCTGTTCACGTCCGGATCACGCGGAAAACTCCCACTCCGCCACCCACCCAGGCTCCCGGCGGCCCGCGCGCTTCCGTGCCTTTTTCCTCGCCGTTGACGCTCTGCTCTAGCGAGAGGCTGGTTGGTTGGTGGACCTGTTGGTAGCTGCCGTTGACTTGACCCGGCTGCAGTCAGGCTCGTGCGTATGCAACCATGCAGTATAATAACAGGTTGGTGACTGGATCTAGCTGAGCCATGCCGCTATTTCAACATGCTCGGTCGAACGATCGACCGGCAGGTCAGCGGCACGGCAAGCATCATGCATGCAACGTGGAGTGCGGACAAGTACGACTTTGGTACTTTTTTTTGCTGCGAATTATGATTTAAGACTGTGGCTAATATCTTTTGGTCCTAGCATGAATGATTGTACAAATAAATCAAATATAGATAAATCATTTCGAAAAGGTTATTACGATAACTCACTTTGAAATAGTAATAGAGAAATCATTTTATTTATTTCTTTGTGAGAAGTTATAAGCTGAAAAGAACCGGAACTTTGCAAGAAGAGTGCAAGTGGCTTGCAGGTTGGCAGCTTCAACTGCATGTAAAAAGAAAAAAGGAAAATCCCCGTGCATGTACATTTGGTCACTAGTTTGAGAAGTTAAGCAGATTTATGGCTTGGAATGTCCACTTTGGTCTGATGCCCTAATCCTAGCGCTTCGCTCTGCTTGCCTCCTTGGCCCTGTCTGCTCGGAGATGGAGTATAGTGTTACTAATATTACAGAATTGCTGACTTTGCTTGCACATACGATCACTAGTTTAAGCTGCAAGCAGGATCGACCTTGAGTCCGAACGCGCGAAGATAACGAATTTGATGGACTGGAATTTGATCCTAGAGAGACGTCGCTCGTAAATGACCGCATGTTTTCCAGGGTAAACGGGCCGGAGCCGGTGTTTCATTTGGGACCGAAAAAGTGAAAATAGAGCAGCAGAGAAATTAAATTACACATTGGGTCCTTCCTAACCTGATTGCCTTGGTATGTTCCACCTGACAACGAGTTCAAACGATGAATGCACTGATTGAATTCTATTGACGCCAGTGACTCATATCATAGTCTTTTTTATTTGAAAATATGTGCTATAAAAAGTTATATATGAATCTTAATAGAACTATGATTTCTATTTTTAGGTATAATTCCTACTCCACTTTAGAGAAAGGGTAGGGAGGAATATATATATATATATATATATATATATATATATATATATATATATATATATATATATATATATATATATATATATATATATATATATATAGGAAAATTACGTAATGCACCATGGTGCCTAGGCACCAACATCCGATACACGTGTATGATTGATAATTTTTTTGAGTTTGGGTATGAAAATGTTTTATACCCTTGATATATTTATGGTAAGTTAGTTATTTGGAGTGGTCATGGAGAACCTAAGCAACCAAGCAACCAAGTAAAGAGGTCACTCATCCAAGGGTAGAAGTGTACAGGATGATTAGATGGTATGTTATTCTTTAGTAGTAGATTTTTGTATAAGGCAATGATTTGAGCGTCCTAAAATATTTGAGAGGGTTGTAAGAGAGCGATAATCTCTTGTACTTTTTTGAGATTGTACTTAAAGAATTTGTGATCGACTTTGCTAAATCTTTTCTCTCTTGTCATAGTTGTTTCAACATCGTTATTTTGGTTCTCTCTATGAGATTCACCTTTTTCATTCTTGATGCCGTGCACGCTCATGCCTGTTGTCGTTGAGGGCATATTGGGATTTTTTCCCATTTGGTTTTTTATTAAAATATCAAAGAGAGAGAGAGAGGGTGGCTGGGGCCACCTATTGGTCTCAGCAAGAAAGGATAAGGATAAGGAGGTTGCCTCATTGGGCCAAAATTTGCGCGTCTTAGGCTAGTGCGGAATCATGGGGATCGATCCCACTCCCCACTCGCCTTTGGTGAAATTGGCATGCCCAGTGGCTGCGCAGTTACTCTCCTCCTCCTTAATCCACTATTAGTAGCTCTTTCCTACTCTGGGAGGTGAGCTCCAACCTTCACAATCACGTCGGGCCTCTTTACAACCCTCTTAAAGAGATCATCACGCCAACTCCTCCAAGCCGTCTAGGTATCTATAGCCACCAAGAGTAATACGTTAACGTTGCTTGCTTTAAGGTTTTCAAGTGCTATAAGGATCAACTAGATGATGCAATATACTTGAATACTCTCAACAACCTCAAAATAAGAGATAATGCACTAGAGTAAATGGTAGGGGTGCAAGAGCTCAAGAGCATTCAATGAGGGGCCAAGAGTACTTGCTGCTGGTGGGGAGGTATTTATAGTTTTCACCCACTAGAATGACCATTGGGGACAAAATCCCTAAAAATCAAGTGGAGCGATACTGCCATCATGTATCGGCCGGTACTACCGTACCCACTATTCAACAACTATATAGGGATCATTAAATGCACAGGAATTAGCCGTTAAACCAAAGATCAGTAATACTACACTCACAGGGTCTGGTCGTACCGATCCTAAGGTAGTACCATAATTTAGTTACGGTAGTATCTATTAAATTTTCTAAAAATTTATCTATATGAAAATTAGCTACCATCAACAAAAATATGATCATACCACACTATGGTAGTACTAGATAAGAATTGCAGTCATATTGTTCTGGTATGATCGAATAAGAGACAGCGATCATAACCATTGTGGTAGTACTTGCTAAGGACAGCGGTAGTACCGTTCCAGTTGAAGTCCAAAAATGCATCTCTATAGAAATAATGTACCGGCATGAAAAGTCCAGTAGTACCGTTGCAGTGGTACTACCGTTGACACAATGGCGGTCATACCGATTTCCCAATAAAAATCAAAGAGAGTCCCCAAAAGAATTTTCAAATACATGCATGTACTAGAACTGAACAAAATGGCACAATATTATCTTTAAGCTACTAGCCATGACCTACCAATCTGGTCTTAATCCACCAAACACTAAGACCGGTAAAAACTAAAAAAGAGGTCATTAGGCTAAATCATACCTTTGCCTTAAGCCATATCAATCCTTAGTCATCTTTGTATGCTTTTTCCGTGATGTCATAAAAAAATAGGGACTAAATCTTCCAATCATCTTAAAAATACGTTAGTCCCTTAAGCATTATCGTAATTAATTGCCAAAATTAATTTTTAGGGTCTTAGATACTTCTATCTCCCCTTTTTGGTAATTGATGACAACTTAGATAATTTAAGTGAATTGAAAGTTTTGAATATACATCTAGTTTAAAAACGAGTTGCATATTCTAGATTTTGGCTTTTTATAGCAATTAATTCTTGAGATGAGTTCAAAAGAGATAAAGAATTAAGTGCTCACAAAGTCTATAACAAATAGATAAAACTTCTCCTAAATATGTGCATATAGGTTCATTAAGGAATTCCATGCACATTTATGGATTTTTAGGGAATTTCGGTAAAGTTTCCTCTATTTATTGTTCTTGGGGAAGCATCAAGCAAATTTACAAATATAATCAATATCGAGCACAAATATACTAGCAAAGAGATATTCTATCATGAATTAGTAAGGTCATCTACCATGAAGGCATGGAAGCATAAAAGTCATGAACATAATATGAAGTGAACATAGTAGCATAATTTTACATAACATAAACAATGTAGCATGACCATGATTAAGAAGCACACACTTAAAATGTTACAAGGACATCAAGGCTTCTTTAACCAACCAAACATAGTCCATTACAAAAGAGCCAAAATACTAGATAATAGCTAATAATACTAAAGTAGATAATCTTGACTTTGCTTGACTTCCCCATCATGTCTTCACCCGATCTTGACTTGTCTTGTTCTTGTCCTTTTCTCTCCCCCTTTGGCATCAAGCATGAAAAGCTCTATCTAATTTGGGGGAGCATCAGAAGGGTCACGACGATGATGACTGTAGTGAAGAGGCAGAGATGGTTGTGCCAGCTGCGAGGACGAAGAAGGTTGTTTAAGTAAGCTCGCTCACCATGTCAATGCCGCCAACTAAGCATTGGTGTTAAGCTGGACGTCCTGGATTTCTGTAAGAGTTTGATTGATATGAGAGAGTGCTAGGAGAGCGGGATCTGCCACTTGGGGTTGCTCTTAAGGGTGCTCTTTTTCAGCTCGAGGCAAAGAAGGAGTGGCAGTCGGCATTGAAGGGTCTTCACAGGACTTGTAAGGCTTGTGAACTAAAGATCTAGCCCCCTGGTAGCCTATCTTTCTCATGATAAGAGCCATGATGTATGAAGCATAATAAATACGCTTAACTCTGTCATTCTTGGAAGAAGCAATCTCTCTTATAATTAAATCAACTATATCAAATTTCTACCCTTGCATGATGTAGTTGATAATATTCCAAGTGTGTCCTTGAAATGCATCGAAATTGCCACTCTTTTGGAAGAAAGTATGGTTAATGATCTTATTAATCAAGCTAGGAAGAGGAAGGAGCCCCACTAGCTTTTCGTAGTATATCTCACATTGGAGTCATAGAATCGATACCATCCCGGAGTTTGAAGAGCTCCACAGGAGTACACTTTTTCATACTAGTTTGAGTAAGTTTCAAAGCTTGCTTAAAATCTGCCTTTGATGCCTCATACCTCTGATTTTCTATTATCCAAGCCAAGTATTCAAAGTCATAGGACATGTACACAATGGTGTAGAACTGACGAATTATGTCTTCTTTGCAGTCACACTTCAATGCTACTATGTCTTATGGTCCGTCTCCATGAAACAGATTATAGGATCCTGAGAAGCGTACAGGAGAGTTCAAATGCCTCCAATCAACATATTTGTGATCAATGAACTACTTATGATGGTTGTAGATTTAATTGTAAACATCCTCTTAGAATTGAGTGTAAAAATGAGGATTCGCTGAGCTTGCTGGCTTCTCAAACTGATTTGGATGACGGAGTTGAGCATATTGATCACTTGAAATTTGGAGAAGATTTATCCTTGGAGCTTCGGCCTTGGTCATGTCCTTCTCCTCATCATCATTATCATCCTAAGCATAGCTTTCATCTTCATCCTCTTGCTCAGTATACTCTTCTTCTTCCTCTCTAGCAACTTGTCCTACATCATGAACTCTCATTTCTTGCATGAAGGAAGTGGTTTCTAGGTGCTGGCTTCTTGAGGTACTGGAGCTGACCTTTTCAAAGATGACTTATGTGATACCACCTTGTGAAGAGAAGAAGATGGACCTTTATATGGGTATATCACTCAACCAATTCTCCCTTGGGAAAGACGATTTTGTGAGTGGATCCTTTAGTTCTTGTAAGAGGGATATGTTCGGTGTAGGCAACCAAACATACCCCTAATAATCAGAGAGAGTTGGTGGAACTTCTTCAATTCAGATAGGAATTGTACTCCACTCTATTTTTTTCTCTAAATCTAGCTAAAGTTGGACTAGTATAAACAAGTTCTTTTTGAAGAAAAAAACATATGGGAATTGCTACCAATAGGACGTCCGATGGGAAACCAAAAAATCGAGCATCTCACTTGACTCGACCACACTTCCTCGACTTCCTCCACTTCCAGCAGATCCTTGCTTTCTCTCCTAAACATCTCTCTCACTCGCCCTCCTTTATGGCTCCAGCAAGCTTCACCTGAGCAACCACGTGCTAGTTCTAATATCACTGTGCATCTATATAGTTGAGTCCCCTAGAACCCTCCATGCTTCCATTGCCCAAGCTCCATCACGCCTATCGGTCTGAGGATGCCACCACCCACGCTCGAGGTAGGCTATCCATCGTAACTAGAGCTCACACAGATGTCTCCCCCTCCGAGGAATAGTCAAAGATCACCATATCTGTTCCCCCTGTGGTTGGAGCTCACCAGATCTAGTGGGCCTAAGGCTAAAGGAGTCGGTGGTGATGGCGAACGAAGGACAATGCAGTCAAGGGATGACGAGGCAGTGGTGCCAAGCCAGCCTCACCCCTGTTAGATCTGAGCCGACTGACAATGAAGCGATGGTGTGGGCACCCATCTCCTTCCTCTTTTGTCGAGACCTGAATATGCAAATATAGACTATCTGTGTATTATGTACTAGTTCAGGATCACGCTAGTGCACATTGTGGAAACATAGATGAAATATCACCCATAATAATGATTAACTATGAAAAAGCAAATATTATTAATTGTCAGTAGCGACCTTATGACCAAACTTAAAATAATAGCTTGAAGGGCCTAACAAACTTGCATTGGAAAATAAAGATAAATGTAGTAGCCATTTAACATGCTACAAGGCTTGTAGCATGTTAAATGGCTACTACATTTATCTTTATTTTCCAATGCAAGTTTGTTAGGCCCTTCAAGCTATTGTTGTTAGGCCCTTCAAGCTATTGTAGTACAAGCAATTGAGTAGGAAGCGAAGTTCTGAGAAGTCGTCGAAGTATACCCATTTAAGTACTCTGTTAATATGATTCTTCCTCAGCAACTGAGCAATAAAGTATATAACCACGAGTACATAGAGTACTCAACAAGTCGTTTGTAACAAAATGCAATATATAATTATATAAGGTTTATCAAATGATGGCCGAATGGTTATTTTTGTAGAAAGCAATAATTTAAGGTAAATATAATAAATAGATTGAACGCGAACTTTGAAAGGAATAATAAGTAAATAAACCAAAGAAATTGATTAAACCGGAAGTAAACTAACCATTCACTTCCCAACCAAAACCAAACCAAGGTTTTATGAAATTTTCTCTCTCGTGTGAAATCACTGAGCATTGTCCATAACAGAAGACACGACTATTCGAATAGTTTTACACTCTATAGAGGTTGCGCAACTTTACCCACTTGATATGATCATCTTGTAGTGCCATCGGTATAACACACGTCCTTAGACATTCCGATAAAAAAGATCACAATAAATCTTTTATAATGCTCAATCTTAATCTGATTTTGCATGCTAAGGTTTTATTGCCGAGTAGGCTAACCACATACTAGATGCAGGTTGACCACATTTTTATCCTCATGCATTGACATTTTTGCCTCCAATGTCCAACAGCTCCAAGTCGGCGATGGTTGGTTAGCCAGCAAGAGGGCCACCCTGCACCCAAAATGGGTCAGAAACAAGTAGTTTCGTCGGTAATTATCTTGCCCGTGTGCATTTTTTGGTGCGGTTAAGGGCCCGCTCCAACTGGCTTAAAGCCCTAGCTTTTGATTTCCATAAGCCAGAAACTACTTGGAACATATCAGCTTCTTAATTTTGGTTTTTTTTGTTTTTTCCTTTATTTCTTTGCATTATCCATGACGATATAACATTTTTTCCATTTTCCTTATTTTTCTCAATTTTTTGACTTCAAAAAAGCTAACAACCGCTATAGTGCATTGCAACCAAAAGCTAATAGCCAGGCTTTAAGCCGGATGGAGCAGGCCTAAAGCCATTCCCCACTCTGCTAGCTCATATGTACTAGCTATGGCTCGTATTGTGCTTGTGTTAAGTTTTTTTTTCTGTATTTGGCACATCAGTAGAACCGTGGGAAGGCGGAAGATCGAGCATAGCTCGGTTGGTGCGATTGTCAGGTGAGCAGTCCACCCACCCGAGATCGAGCCCACAGATGCCTCATTTTTCGGGGGTACTATTCATATAAATATTACTCTTGGGTACTGTTTATGTGAATAGTGCCATCTGAGATTCTGAGTACATGTATACGTGCATGCGTTCAGTGGTCAAAGCGTGTGCCCATGATCCGTGAGACTATATGATCTCCGTCTTGTCTTAAATATGTGCATTGGACGTACCCACGTGGATGTGTGAGTGTGTGTATGATATCGTACGTGTATATACTTGCATGAGTATGTTCTTATTGTACCCACTTTAAAAAACTGTGAGAAGCATGTGAACAGCTGGTGGTCGGTTAAAAAATTTTCACATCGCAGTCGATTGGGTTCCAAATTACTTGCAGCACCGATTTGATTGTTAAAGTCCAAATAGTGGCATTGCCGCTTAATTACATTATTACTAGTAGATAGTAAAAACCAAGCTTTTATTACACCTAATGCAATTAATTACCACTGGCTAGATTATGCGAAGATACGGTATGCAAAGTTTAGCGCGCACATGTAACCTATCACTTCCCGTATAATCTATCATCAGTGAAAAATATAGTGGATGCAGACGTGTTTATTACTTGTTAGAAATGAACTCGTGCGCTTTTCTTACAAAAGACATGTTTTTTCCCTGCAGTAATCATGTGGTAACTTAGGACCGATAACTAATTATTAAAACCAATCCGAGCTATGCACCTGAATGCCTAGGCTCAAAATCTCTCGAATGGCTGTAGCCGTCGACCGGGTCGCATCGCCTCCACCGACCGGGCGGTGCATTTGTCTACTACTACACATGGGCCCTTGCCTACGCTACGCGGCACGCTGCTCCCCACCCTAGCGAGGCAGACCAGCCCCATCCTCCCTTTTGTTTTCTCCTTTGTTCTACTTGCTGTTTGTTTAATTCTCTGTTGGATACTGCTCCGTTCTTTTCTTTCCTGCTTGGGTACTTTGTACCTGCAGCTTGCATGTATGCATATGCATGATTGTTCATATGCTGTTGGATTACTTAAGAAAAACGATGGAAAAGCGGAGGTAGAGAAAGATTCATCGATCGGCTCTATTTTATGGCAAGGAATCGCGTAAAGCTCGTTGTCATAGAATTGAGCTCAGAAAAGTTTAGGCTACGTGGACGGATACGGGGAATATTGTTCTCATGCGGAAGCATTGAAAATCCGAGATACCGAAGCCTCCGCTCACCTTAGGTGGTGATGATTTGGACTTTTTTTTTGGTGGTTTAGGGCTGAAAAGCACTGTAGCTGACTGAAAAAATATTGTAGCTGACAGAGGCTTATTTAGTATAATTAAATTTTTTAAAAAATTAAAAAATATGTTAGCACATTACGTATAATACAAACAAATACAAGAAAAAAGAACCGGCAAAAAAGCTAAAAAAACCAAAAGTTCAGAAAAAAACGAAATTTATAAATAGTAAAAAATAAGCTAGAAGCTGAAGCTGAAATGATCACAGCTAAAACAACACACATCAAAAACTCTACATATAACTATAACATACGATTTATTTGTACAAATATTACCGTTAAGATAAAAACCATTGATCACGGCCAAAAAACATGCTCTTGAACCGCACGTAGTCCCCATCACCGTCCAGCTTTACCTCGGCATCGTACGCAGTAAACTCCTCCGGCACACTGCAGGATGAACACTCCCGAACACAAACAAACCGCAACTTGTTTCGTTTGCTCGCGCGGTTGCTCCGAAAAAACAAATTTACTAATGCCAATACGGTGACTCGGCGAGCGCGCGTCGCACTTCCCTCCACCGGTTGCTTTCCACCACCCACACCGCGGGCGCGGGGCGGGGAGGCGAGGGCCAGTGGTGGATGTGGGAGCCACTAGCGACAATCCATGCGCGAGAAATAACTAGTTTTTCTTTAGTTTTTTTTCCCTCCTCTCCCCAACTCAACTCCCCATGCTGTACTGCATGCTCTTCTCAGTCCAGCTATTCCCCATAGACTTCGCACCAACCCCTCGCAGTCGGTCTCGCACACACCAAAGAAAAAAACTAAACTTTTTCCCGGAAAAGAGAGAGAGGGGGGGGGGGGGGGGGGGGAGAGAGAGAAAACTATACTACTCTACTGTCCAGCCACGGACACAAGGCAGGGAAGGGAGGGGAGCGAGATGAGATGAGCTCGGCGTGGTGAGGCGAGAGAGAGAGAGAGAGGCGCGCGCGGTGTTGCATTGCATTGGGCGGGGAGGGATCGCCTGCGCGGGGTCTCTCGGATCTTGGCCTTGGCACCCGAGGAGCCGAGCTCTGCTGCAACTGCTGGCTGCTTGATTCGGTGTGCCCATTGGCCTGGGTCCAGCGCCCTGTGATCTGGTGTGCGCCACCGCCGCCACTTGCGTGGGTGGGGAGGATTCGGATCTTGAGGCGCCCTGTACGTCGCTGTTGCGAACCCCCGGGGTGGGTGGTGGTAGGCTCCATTGAAGCGCTCTCGCGGCGCTGCTGCTGATTGGGGGAAGCGGGCGGGAGATCTGGCCGTTGGTGCGGGGCTGCAGATCCCCTGCCTGCTCGGGCACGCTTCGCTGCTGTGGAGATTCTTGCGCAGGGCGGTGGTGGTGGGGATGGGCGGCTACGGAAGCTACGCGGATCCCTTCCTGCCTCCGCAGCCGGCGTCGTCGGCATACGTCGCGCCGCTAGGGGCGTTGTATGGCCAGCCGCAGGCGCAGCCCGCGCCGCGCCCGCCGGCTTGCCCGTACTCCTCGTCCGCCTCGCCGCCGCCGGTTTCCGCGTCGTACCATTCTTGGCCTCCGGCGACGTCCCCTCCGCGGGTAAGTAGCCCCCCTCCGGTGTCCCCTCCACCGCAGCCATTGCCGTCATCGCCGCCGCCTCCGGCAGCATCGCCGCCGCCTCCGGCAGCATTGCCGCCGTCACCGCCGCCGCCGGCATTGTCGCCTCCACCGCCGGACGCTCCCCCTCCGTCGCTGCAGCCGTCCCCATCCCCGTCGCCGCCTCGCGTAGAGGTGCACGCGCCCCCGCCGCCGATGGCGACCGACCAGCCGCGCGTACAGCCCCGCGTGTACCCGTCACCGCCGCCGCCGTCCCTCCCCCCGCCGCCACCTGCAACCGTCTCGCCTCCATCGCCGTCGCCCGCTCCAGCTGCGCAAGCCTCAGCTCCCGCGCCGTTTGAAGCCTATTCTCCTCCCCCGCCAAGAATCGCCTCTCCACCGCCGCCGCACTATCACAACAAGCCGCATTATGTGATGCCGCGGTCTCCTGGGAAGTCGCATTCGAACTCGACTCGTGCAGCGAGTGGCGCCGGCAAGAACATTGAGATATCGAGGGAGGCGGCTACCACCATTGTAGCACTCGCCGGCCTCACAATGCTCAGCTTTATCGGCGCCACCATTTGGTTCGTCAAGAAGAAGCGACGGCGGATAGAACCCCCCGCAGCACTGCCGACGCAGCAACCAGCTCCTCCGCCACCACCCAACTACATTCCCTCGTCCGCTGGATCCTCGCTAGCATCAGGTATAATACATAAGAACCGGAGTGTTAGTGTATAGTTATATTTGCGTTTCCTAAATTTAGCCATCCGAGTTGATGCTCGTTGTTTGTGCTGGTCAGACGCATTCTACTTGAGATCACCGGGGTATCCTTTCATGAGGTTCAGTGCTGGGAGCCATGGGTTTCCATACTCGCCGGCCGACTCCGGTATAGGGTACTCCAGGATGCTGTTCACGCCAGAGAATTTGGCAGCAATCACAAATGACTTTGCAGAGGAGAACCTTTTGGGAGAAGGTGGTTTTGGGTGTGTATACAAGGGCATCTTGCCAGATGGTCGCCCCGTGGCAGTCAAGAAGCTCAAGATTGGGAATGGG
Organism: Dendrocalamus latiflorus; assembly: GCA_017311315.1. NCBI lineage: Eukaryota > Viridiplantae > Streptophyta > Magnoliopsida > Poales > Poaceae > Dendrocalamus > Dendrocalamus latiflorus. The sequence goes on along the minus strand of CM029665.1, from coordinate 17,507,593 downwards.
CAGGGCGAGCGTGAGTTCAAGGCCGAAGTTGATACGATCAGCAGAGTACACCATAGACATTTGGTTTCGCTAGTAGGCTACTGCATATCAGATGGCCAGCGGATGCTTGTATATGATTTTGTTCCCAACAACACACTTTATTACCATCTCCATGGTGAGAACTTTCTTTCAGTTCTAAGGTCTCTAATTTTTATTTATTTATAGCTTCATTGAGACAATTGAATTATCTGATGCTTACCAGATCATTCAACATGACCTTGAAATTGCAGTAAATGAAGCAGCACTTGATTGGCCAACGAGGGTTAAGATTGCGGCTGGAGCAGCTCGTGGAATTGCTTACCTGCATGAGGATTGTAATTTTTTTTGGCTAAATTATTTATTCAGCAATGCCCTGAAGTAGGTTGATTTTCTTAGTATTCCTCTGTTTTTATTCATCAGGTCATCCTCGGATTATACATAGAGATATTAAATCATCTAATATTTTATTGGATAACACCTTCGAAGCTCAGGTATGCTGTTACTTGGTGTATGACTTCCAAGTTCAAACATTTTGATGTGATTCTCCGGTCATATTTATTGTCTAAATTTGTTATCCACCTCCAACAATCTCCAGGTTTCTGATTTTGGACTTGCAAGGTTAGCTGCTGATTCCAATACGCATGTCACTACACGTGTCATGGGAACATTTGGGTAAGTAATCATGCAAATATAGCCACATTCATGCTATCTTCAGAATTTCGTCGGTTAATCTGTGATCTATAGATAGTTTCCCAGCACTAATGTAATATATCCTCTGCAGGTATTTGGCTCCAGAGTATGCATTATCTGGCAAGTTGACAGCAAAATCCGATGTATATTCTTTTGGAGTTGTTCTTTTGGAGCTTATTACAGGAAGAAAACCTGTTGATGCTTCTCAGCCGTTGGGAGATGAGAGTCTTGTTGAATGGGTGAGCTTTTTGAAACATTACAAACTTGTTGTCTGAAACTGGTTTTAGGTCCTAACTTCACCTATGCACTTATTTTCAGATTGTTAACCAATATTTATTTGATTGAGATCTTCTAACAAATCACATGATCGAGTTTTTCATCTATGTTACTTTCATGAGATTGAGATGTTCTAGACTTCTAGTAAATAACAAGATATGGTTGTAAAACTCTAATGGATATATTTAGTGTGCTTCAAGATTTGGTGATTGTTTTCCTGTTCCACGATACTAGATATTTTTTTTAAACGAAAAGGCAGATGAATTGCCCTTTGTATTGATAACGGTACTAGATAATTGTTGTTTGTTGATTAATATACTTGTTAAGTTGAGTTGAAATGGCCCAATTTCTAGTGTCTGGTGTCACGCATCTTCTAAAGCCCTGGTGATATGTTCTTTAGGTCACCTTTTCCCCTCCAAAAGTTGAACAGCCCTTGGATTCTTTCATTACAAGGTCGCTGCTACTGGCTTCTGTACTATGTTAATCCTTTCATTGGACCCATTTCCATAGCATGTCGACCGAGAAAGAGGTCTGGAGAGAACCAAGTTAGCTAAAAGTTACAAGGATCGGAGCTTTAATAAAAGTAGGCAACCTTATTATTCTTCCAGAGTGGCACACAAAAAGTGGGTAGACTTATTTAATGCAGTCTTCATGCTGTGATGAGTTATGAAGGAAGCTATATACCTGCACAGGAGGGCAAGGGCTCAAGCAGCTTGAAGAGGGACCGAGGGAAAGGCACCAATTATCATATAGCTACTTAGATATGTGCTGTGAAGCAATCATAAAAGGAACTGATGCATCACACAAATGGCACCTAAGTGCTCTAAATACATTCCTTCTGGCTATTGTCTGGTGTTAAGGTTTTCACTTTCATGATAACTTTTGTGTGTTGTATCGTGGGCATAATAAAAGATGCTGGTAATGCTAATCCATAGTTATTTGAAATAGTTGAAAAGTTGCTATGAACAACAATATGAAAACCATATCCACTGTCAATCAAAATGGGTTCCAACATAGTCTGTGGGGGCTAATTTGGCTCGATGCAAGTTTCATTCTCAATTTTTTTTTATATCAAAGCTTAATGGACTTTACCATTGAGCAATTGAAAAGTTGCTCGATGCAATTTCCCATTTTTCACCATGAGATAGAAGTATTTGAACTAGGATTAGTTCACCACTGTTATGATGTTAACCCAAATTTTGCACATGTTCAAAATTTTCAGTCTCGGCCCCTTCTCATTCAGGCAATTGAACATCGGGAATTTGTGGACCTTCCTGATCCAAGGTTGGAAAACAAGTTTGATGAAAATGAGATGTATCATATGATAGGAGCTGCAGCTGCATGCATTCGCCATTCTGCGGTAATGAGACCTCGGATGGGGCAGGTAATAAACCTTCCATTCTTTTCTTCATTTCTGAATGAATGATACCAAAGGACCAAAATGTGACGTACTCTTTGCATCTCTCAGGTGGCCAGAGCACTAGATAGTTTAGCGGACTCTAACTTGAACAATGGCCTTCAACCTGGCCGCAGCGAAGTATTCTTAGAACCTCAATCCGAAGAGATTAGATTGTTCCAGCTGAGAGAATTTGGCAGCCGGGATTGTAGTGACGAGTTGAGCCAAGCTAGCTGGAGAAGTCGGAGAGATTTGTAAACAGCTTCATTACAAGATCATTAAATATTTTTGGCCATTCTTTACATGTAATTATCACTTTTACATGATTTTTCCCCTGAGGCAATTTTTGTTCTCCACGGAATAAATTTTGCATTCTTTCAGGAGATAAGTAAATCCCTTCTCTCATTTCAATGAAGATATACAGAAAGTTTGGGTCTCGGCCATTCTCCGATACATGTAACTGTATTATGTTCGTTGCTTTTTGAGCAGGCCAGATTGCTGCCCTTGCAATGCAAGTCTGTGCAAGGACAAGACTGTAAAGCTCAGTGGTTACTTAAGAGACTCTTCAGGCCTTGTATTGAGCACAAGTACAATCATTAGCACTAGTGTACTACATGTTAGTGTTTAGGATAGTCTATTTTTGTCCCTCACTCTTCTCCGACTTGAATTTTCGTCCCTTAGCGTTTAGAATTTGTCCTCTAATTAGTTATGTGCCTTAGTATTGCAACAAAATTTATTAGATGTATAAATAATTATGCTATAAAAGAGTGTTGGTTTGATCGGTTGGGAAATAGAGAATGACAAGAAGTTGAAGGAATATGACGGTTGGAGGAAAACGGATATATGACTACTAACTTGTGTTTTTATAATAGTAATAATTATTAAAATTAGATTAACTCACATCCGAAGGGTGGTATTATAGGCGGTTTTTGCCACATTAGCTGACACATCAGCAATTTTGACATGTAGTAGGTTGCCATATCATCACTTAACCCCACGTATCAGCCTCTAATATCTTTCTTCCCATTTTCTTCCTTTCTCTTGCTCTCTTCCTCTCCTCGCACACCTCCCTCGTCATCGCTTCCCCACGGCAGCTGCCTGCTGCCCATCGTCCGATTTGCCCCGCCTGCAAACCACTGTAGCTGGTCCAGATCGGATCTGTTCTCAAACTATACGCACGGCTTAGAGCTCGAGCACGCCACCGCGGTGCCGTAGCTGCATGATGACAATGAGGTGCACAGCGAGGAGGAAGAACTCCGGCGACAACATTCACAATTCCTACAGATTCTCTACTAATTTAGCTTATCATTTCACCGAGCGGAATCGAGAAACAGATTGTGCGCATGATGGTTTCTTTTCTTATTGAATCATTTTGTTGGATTAATTAATCCATGTCAATGCCCATATGTAGCTACTTAATTACCTCACGGGGGTTCGTAGAGAGGCATGTCACGAAAATGCTCGAGGATTAGGTCACGCCGGTGCCTGAGCCTTACAAACTTACAACCATGAAACCGCCCACCCATGGCTCTATCTGCGGACCTCGTCTCCATGGCGGCGGCGGAGCTGGAGATTAGCTAGATGAGAGAGAGAGAGAGAATGAAGAGATCCGCATTTGAAGGGTGAGAGGAGCATTCAGAGTTGGGTTGCAGTGACTGGAGGAACATGCAGCAGTGGGAGGAAGGAAAGATTGAAAGAGAGATGAGGAAGAAGAGGGAAAGGAGAGGAAAAGAAACTGCAGGTGGGTTCCATAAATTTTTTTACTGAATTAGTCGGTTTATATGCCAAGTAGGACGCTCGAGTAGAGATGGCAATGGGTAAATACCCATCGGGTATTACCATTCCATACCCGTACCCGCTAGGTGTAAATTTACCCGTCGGGTTACCCGTATCCGCACACGGGTAGGAAAATTTACCCGTACCCGTACCCGCGCGGGTATTACTACCCGACGGGTAACCCATACCCGCAAGCATACCCGGTTCAACACATAAGAATATCATCAATTTAGACATTCATTAATCATACATGCCAAGCACAAAAGTGTCTAATGATCAAAATTAGTACATCACATAAACATACTTGACATGACCATATCAACATATGACAAACAAATAAACAATCAACAACAAGTAGATAGTAAAATTAACATTTGAGTGTGATGTCTAGTTGTCTAATGCGGGTATTCATTACCCGCAGGTAGGCGGGTATGGGTAGTATATACCCACACCCGCACCCGCCTATCCGACGGGTAGAGGATTTCGCCCAATAACGTACCCATGGGTACATAAAATTTTTCATACCCGTCTCTTTATCGGGTAAAACCCGTCGGGTATTCGGGTATCGGGTACCCATTGCCATCTCTACGCTCGAGTCACCTAAACCTTTCACGAAACCAGCCTTGGAATACGATCTTCACCGGTTTTGATATTTGGGAACGTAAAGTAAACGGTTCTGAAGATAAGAGACAGGAATTAGACTTCGAGAAGAGTTAAGAACCAAAAATGAACCTTTTTCTAATGTTTATCCCTGAACGGAACTGCATGCAAACCGTTCTCAAATCATTTTGCACCCTCCATTTTGTTAAAAAAAAACTGGGGGAAACTCGCTTGTCTGATACCCCAGCCGTTTCACCTGTGGTACGTACCGGTAGTTGCTGCGTCCATGGCCAGGCGAAGCATCTGCAGTTTGGTGGATCGCTGGGATTTGTTTGCGTGGATCTCACACCTCTCGCGCATCGATCGATCCATCGGCCGATGATTATCTTAATGCGTAATAATGCGGAGTGGCGGCCGCATGATGGAAAGGGAACCAGTGGCAGATGGCAATGTCGTACCAAGAACTACGCACCCGATCTGCATGGACGGAGCGACCGGACGTCCGTCGGCTGGCGCGTTTCTTTTTTTAATTAATAAACATCATCCCGATTTCTAACTATTATCTGAATTTATAATCATTAGATTAAAGATCCAACGGCCATAAATTCTCCCTCCACTCTCTCTAAAAAAATCTCCTCCTCCTTCAAAAAAAAAGGGCCGTTGGATCTCTAATCCAACAGTCTTAAATCTAGTTAATTGTTAGAAAGAAAATATAACAATAATGTCTTCTTTTTAAACCTCTTTCAGGGTGGGCTTGTCACGGGCTAGATTAGCAATACCCCATGTAGAGCCCACGCTGGACAATAGTCCAAATGCAACGTGGTGCCGGACCAGCCCATGAAGATTCGAGGCCTGCAACTGATACCGTTCACTCGGCACACGGGAGTGCCCGCGTCTATCTCCTGTCCTGTGCTGTGCAGGCGTTGGCAGCAAAACGAAAAATACGAAATCCTCGGCGACACTTGGGAAGACGACGCAGCTTGCGTTGCTTCTCGTAGTGTCTCGTTGTTGATGTAAAATATCTAATTCTCTTTGGAGGCCTACCTAAAGCAGATTGCGTGCAACTCCTTTTGGTATTGTTCTTATTTTGCTCATATAAAGCGTGCAATATAGTTCGACTCGAACTACTCAGAATAGCGAGCGCCGTAGCAGTTACGAAATTCCACCGCCTCCTCGCAAGCTCTGAGCCTACCAGCTAGCCAAAGCCACGAAGAAAGTAGAGTAGTTTTCCTCGTCTGCCGCTGCCAGGGAGCGCCACACACCAGTCGGGACAGCCTCGCGCCCGCCCGCGCCTATAAAAGCCGCGACGCCCGCCCGCCGATCGCATCATCTCGTCCTGCAGCTGCTGTAGCTAGCAACGATCGACTCGTCTCAGCTCACGGACTCGGAAACGGCCGCTCAGTCGCTCGCGCTCTCGTCGACCCGATGGCTCGCGTTGCCTCCTGGCAGGATCGACCCATGACGACGGCGGTAACGCCGGAGCTCCTGCCCGCGCCGTGGCAGTGTTTTCTCGACGCTGAGGCGCCGGCGCCGGAGGTCAGGGCGGACGACGAAGAGTTTATGATGTACGAGTTCAAGGTGCGGCGGTGCCCTCGCGCGGGGGCGCACGAGTGGACGTCGTGCCCGTACGCTCACCCGGGCGAGGCCGCGCGGCGACGCGACCCTCGGCGCTGTTGGGTTTGAGCACTCAACGCTATCCCGTGGACGCAACTAACGCGAGAGAACACTCTGGAGCTAAACTGGAGTACAACGGAGAGAACATCTATTCTCTTGTACTACTAAACTCTATGAAGATGAAACACAGGGAATTACATCAGAGACACAACTCGACTTGTGTTGTTTTGTTCCTATTCAACTTGTTTATTCACTGGCACTATCTGAACTTAAATAAGCGGTTTTATTCATCATATACCCTCCCCTTAGATGGAAATTTAGGATTTACCCTCCTGACCCACGTGTCAGTGACTTATGATGACCCCACATGTCATTGAGGTGGGAGGGTAAATCCTGAATTTGCAAAATGAAGGGAGGGTATATGATCAACTTTCCCTAAATAAGCTCATCAGTACATGCATACGCACACCACTGGCCATAACAACCCTGACCAGTTCTTGCGCCACAACACAAAACGTGCACCTTTAGAATCAGTAGACCAATTCTAGCCTTCATGCAACTACTAGCTACTTGATCCGCTTATTTTGCTAAAGACTACTACCACAACGGGCAGCATTAACATGCAACTAGAAAAACTCAACAACGTGATGTGCATACGAGTACTACGTGCACAGTACAAAGCAAAATGCTAACATCAACAAGATTAAACACTAACATTCTCCCCTAATCTTGTTGCACTAAAACAGGGCTGGTTCGTCGTCAGCGTCCGCCTCAACAAGCAGCGCTTGCTCCTTCTCCTCCTTCAGTTTGGCGCACTCCCAAGAAAAATGACCGTACTCGCCGCACCCATAACACCTCACCTTAGCCTTGTCAAACTTGCCACGCTTGAGCCCGTCCTTCTCCTTACCCCTCCACTGAGCCTGGGTGAGCAGCAAATGCTTCTCCTTATCCTCATCATCTTCATAGGCCTTCACACGCTCCTCAAAAGCTTTCAGTCGGCCAAATACCTCCTGTGTCGTCATCTTCTTCATGTTGCCGAATTGCTCGATGGTGGTGGCAATCAGCAAAAACTTCCGCGAGACGGCACGAAGGATCTTCTCCACGACTTCCTGTTCCTCTTTCTTCTCACCAAGAATCCTCATCTGGCTAACAATGGTTGTCAGCCGTGCAGCAAACTCATCAACGCTTTCCTTCTCCTTCATGCTCAGCTTCTCGAGCTCCCTTTTCAATGTTTGGACTTTTGCCCTTTGCACACGATTCGCACCCATGTGCATGGACTTGATCGCCTCCCATGCCTCCTTTGTCGTATCCATCTCCATGATCATGAGGAGTGTCTCCTCCGAGACGCCTTGGTAGATGGCCGATAATGCCATCTTATCATGGCTCTCGTCGATGTCGTTGTCTCCCTCCACGGCGTCCCATACACCTTGCGCGATCATGTGCACCCTCATCTTCGTCTTCCATGCTGCGTAGTTTGTACTCGTCAGCAACGGGTACTGGAACGGCTCAGACGCCTTCGCCGCCGGCACCTTGGATGCCACTATCTCGCGGCTGCTGGTACTTCCTGTCATTGCCCTGCTCTGATACCAAATGTTGGGTTTGAGCACTCAACGCTATCCCGTGGACGCAACTAACACGAGAGAACACTCTGGAGCTAAACTGGAGTACAACGGAGAGAACCTCTATTCTCTTGTACTACTAAGCTCTATGAAGATGAAACACAGGGGATTACATCAGAGACACAACTCGACTTGTGTTGTTTTGTTCCTATTCAACTTGTTTATTCTCTGGCACTATCTGAAATTAAATAAGCTCATCAGTACATGCATACGCACACCACTGGCCATAACAACCCTGACCAGTTCTTGCGCCACAACACAAAACGTGCACCTTTAGAATCGGTAGACCAATTCTAGCCTTCATGCAACTACTAGCTACTTGATCCGCTTATTTTGCTAAAGACTACTACCACAACGGGCAGCACTAACATGCAACTAGAAAAACTCAACAACGTGATGTGCATACGAGTACTACGTGCACAGTACAAAGCAAAATGCTAACATCAACAAGATTAAACACTCCGGGGACCCGTGCCCGGACTTCCACCGCCGGTCGGGCGGCGACGAGTGCCTGCGGGGCGCGGGGTGCCCGTTCGCGCACGGGACTTTCGAGCGGTGGCTGCACCCGTCGCGCTACCGCACGCGCCCGTGCCGCGCTGGCGCCAGGTGCGCCCGCCCGGTCTGCTTCGCGCACACGGACAAGGAGATTCGGGTGGTCCAGGACGCGGCCGCCGTGCTTTCGCCCAAGTGGACGTTGACGGCGTGGGAGTCACCTCCGCTGTCTCCGGTGGAAGGAAGGCGGATGCAGCCGACTGCGCGACAAGTTTGCGTGAACATGGACATGGAAAAGCTCATGCTTGCAGTGCAAAAAAAGAGTACTGCTATACAACATTCGACTATTTTTGAGGACAAAAACAGTCAGATTGATCTGGAATGTTAGATCTCCATCCAACGGATCCACCCATACAAGCCCCCCTAAAAAAATGACCCCCTCCCCAAAAAAATAATCTGGGACGTTGGATCTCCATCTAACGGCTCAAAATCTGATTGTTTTTGTCCTCAAAAACAGTCGAATGTTATATAGACACTCCCAAATATCAATATGAGGAAGGCGATGCAAACTTCAAGAATGGCTGCAGTGTTGCCGCAGGCGACGGAAGATGACGGGCCGAACTTGGGGTGGGTGTCTGAGCTCTTGATGTGAAATTGATAGTCGACATGTACTTCAAAGTCGTCCTATCGATGAGAGGAACTGTCTATTAGTGATGTGCACTAGAGGCAATTATAGAAATAATTGTATCACTTTTATATTTATGATCTTTTGAATAAATGTTATTATGTTCCTTGAATGAATTAACATTTATATCGATTGAAGTATGTGACTTTTTGGTGAAGCCTTTTATCTGTTATATAATGTCATTCTAAAAAAGGTTCCTAGTTATATGTTACTGGTCGGGACACTAGTAATGTATAGACCAGCATATGTATTGATTGATAACCACGTTTCACTGGTCATAGATATGAGGATATCAAATCAATAATGTAGACATATATTAGAGAATATGGTGTTGGATTGACCCTACCTTGAGACACTGTTGAGATTGTTATGTTTTTATGTGTCATCAGTTGGTCTCAAGCAATGATAATGTATAATCCTTGTATTTGGGATCAATATAGTTTTCTACATATGTAATAGTGTACTTAAAGATTGCCAAACGCTACTCTGTAACTGGGTAGTTATAAAAGTAGTTTTTGGGTATATTATAAAATATACAAAAGAATATGACTGGTCGGATATGGTATTTGCCCTCCAACATAATAGAAGAGATATCTCTAGGCCACTCGATGTAGTCGGATAAGGAAAGTGCATGGCTATATCATGAGTGGTCAAAGAGTCGACCGAATGAAGTTATCCATCATTAGATCGAAAAAAGATTGAACAGTTCATGGATAACACGTATCTCACTTGGAGTTCCATCGGATATCATGAGGCAAAAGGAGAATACATAAACAGGTTGATAGGTCCGACCGGATACGAAATGGTAGTATGAGTATACTGACTAGTCATGAGCTAGTCGGACATATCACAGACCGATCAGTGAACTGGTCGTATGAGGATACGAACTGGTCGTGATAATATACAATCTAATCGTAAGGACTTATGAGATGATCGTGAGTGATGAAGACCTGGTTACAGATCATATTGCAATAAGATTTGTCCAGATTGATCTTTATCCATATTTAGGGTTGCTATGTCTTGTTAGGGACTGATATCGACCAGTAATCGGAAAGGTGTTTTCGAGTTACAACCAAGTATACATGAATTACAGGGTCACACACTTAACGAGTTGAAATAATTAGAGTCCGAATGATAGACTCTGAGTGGGATACGATGTTTACTCGTATTAGATAAGGATCCGGTCGGAGACTCTCCGAGTTGGATATGATTTCTAATCATATCGGATGAGGATCCGATAGGAGGATATATATTGAGAGAGGCATGGGGTCAGGGTTGGACGAAAAACCGAGGATCAAAGGAGATCCTAAAACACACATACTGAAACCCTAGCCGCTACCTCTCAAAACCCCTACTGTGTGCGCTGGCGCTAGCACACTGACACATGGCGTTCCATCCCCGAACGCGTGGGCTTCGGTAGGGGCACTGATCATGATCATGAGGAGACGGTTGGCTTATGAATATCGACTACTTCCACTACATCGACGCGCGCTACGTTGAACCAGATTGTTTCAACTCTTATTTCACTGTACTGCACGTCTGGTGATAACGATCTATGATCTCTTACTTGCATGGCTTCTTGATTTACGTGATAAAAAATTTAATTTGCGCTGGTGTAGACTACTCCATATCCCAACACTGTCTCCTTGCGTCATTGTTGTCAATAAGCAGTTGCAGTTTAAGCCTCTTATTGTAGACTAGTAAGCATAGTTGCATACCATGTCTTAGTTTTTATGAAAATTGGGCATATCGCCTGTATTTTCGTTCAATAAGAGCTGTCTGTATGATCCATACAAGTTATAACCTGTACACTAGCTTAAAATGTTAAGCTTGAAGCTTTTCCATACATATGTAGTTGCATTCATCTTTTTCCAAATTTTTCTTCCTTCATAAGCTTGTTTTGCTCTGTACATCTCAAAGTGTCAGCTTGAAGCTTTCCCATATATAGATGGATTCATCTTTTTCTTGCTTCCTTCCTTCATGAGCTTGTATTGTTTTGTTTTTTTCCCGATTAGCATCAATCTGCATGTTTAGATGCATACCGTATGTATGAGGGCGTGCACACGTCATTACTCATTACGAATTACTCAGGAGTAATGTCTAGGTGACCACGGTTTTAGGCACACAAATTTTTCGTAGAAAAAGTTTTTTTATGTCAAGAGCGACAATTTTCATTGATTAGTCAGGAGTACAATAAAAAAGTACACACAACAACAAGAAATCAGGAGCCTGATTAAGCCATGTGCACATAGGCATAGAAGGGTGCACATAGGCATAGAAGGAGAAGCTTGCTTGGCACAAGAATGAGCAGCCCGGTTGGCCTAACAAATACTAACCCTTTTGATAACCTAAAACCAGCAACTTTTGCCTCTAGACTTTCATTGAGCAAGATGTCATTCGTCTTTACATCTCTATGAATTATTACTGGTGGACTGCATCCCTTCTGTAGCCGTGTAGGTATTTTTTTAGGTAAGCCGTGTAGGTATTTAAGTCCTATATGCCATTGAGAAGAACATGACTAAATTGAAAAGAGAATGAACATCAAGAAAGCTGACAATAAATATGACAAGAACATATCGGACCTTTTTATGATTGAAATGCAATCCGTAGTCTTTCCATCGAGCTGAATGGTCTTGGTTCTCCGAGCTCTACCGGTCAGTTACTCATGCATGAAACTGGTCGCAGCATTCGTCTCATAGAGTGGTGTTGGGTGGTGTTGGCCATAAAATGCATATTCTGCTGATTCTCATAATTGATGCTACTTCATTCTTCATGGAGGCCAGCTTCATTAATCCTGCCATTCTAAAGAAAGCATGTCAGCATGTATTGTTCAATGTGGAAAGACTTCTCAGGGGCTCTGTAATGGAGACCATATGTGCACCCATTTCTCTCCCTGTATACAGAATAAATATTCTCATCACCATGCCATGCACACCAGCATCCCGAGTATACAGAATATCTCTCCCAGTTGACCACATCCTCCTGTAAGCCCATTTTGTTGGCAGGTGTGTGCAAATTGTGTTGAACACTTGAACCATGAGATTACCAAGACATATTACCATTGCTGAGTATGGATGAAAAGTTCGGACTAGTCCAATCTTTCACATATTCCTCACAGCGCGTCATGCGGAAAGATTCCCAATCTTTGCCACACTAGTACACGGTCAGGGTCCTCGCCTCCTTCATCTGCGTCCACGGCAATGCCCAGACCATCGAGTTGTACAATACAAGCATGGATGCATCGTTCCTCTTCGGCATTTAGTCGAACAGCCTACGCGCCATGGTGCTGTCCCCGTTCTGGACACCGTCCGCAACCATGGCGTTTCAGGTTGCATTGTTCCAGCAGAGCATTTCACATAAGTCCTGCCTGAGTCACAATCTCACACAACGCAGCCGAGATGGGCGTCGCTGGAGAGCGGGACAGTGTGGGTGCGCAGGTCGCCGCTGCCATCTCGCGAGATGGCAGCAGCAGAGCGCGCGCCCCCCGGCCTCGGGCATGCCGTCGAGGAAATAGGTGGAGACCTTGAGGTCAACGTTTCGTGCCATGAAGTAACAGCCCACCAGTCCTCGCGAACACGGCCGAGGCGGCGAGGCGTGGCACCTCTAGGACTCGCCGCAGGCGGCCGACGCGAACCCGCCCCGGACACGGGCGCTTTCCACGGCGGCGTCCAGCGCCAGCGGAAGCAGCTGCGCGTGGGGGGTAGATGCGGCAGCGGCTGCGACGGCGGAGAGGAGCCGTCACTCGTCGGAGGAGGTTGGTCGTTGAATGGATCGGAAACGCCATCGGCATCATGTCCGTCCATTGACACGGAAGCGGGAAGAAGGAAGTCGTATTTTGATGAAAGTGGCAGGGGTAGAATTGGTAAAGTATAGGAAACTGCCACCTAGTCATCTAAAGCATAAATCGATCCCGGATGGTTACGCCTCCGTTCACGGTTTCCTCCTCGCCGCCTCCTCCCCTGGAAAGCTAACTTAGGGTTCCCTTTTCCTCTCCTAGGAAGCAAAATCTTTGGGGGGTCAAGAGCCTCTCCTCCTCCTCCGCCGCCGCCGGCCGCCGGATCTCGTGGAGGCCGCCGAGCCCTTACCTGTCCAACCCGATTTGGTAAGCCCACTCTTGCACCAAGGTCGGATTTTTCTCTGCTTTCTAGGATCTTGGTAAACACTGTTGGGTGTTCTCTACTGTGGAAGATTATAGCAAGTGCTTTAGGCTAGGATTAGCGGGTTTAAAGTTTAAACACGCAAATTGAAATCTAGTTGGACACTAATCAGCTGTCCATACACCATATTCCCTTTGTTTGCTAATTTCTTGGCTAAGGATGAAGAAAACTGTTCTCAGTCAGTCGGCGTACTTGTTTGGGTGTTACTCTCTCCATGGTAAATAAGGTTTATTATTTCAGTCGGTCATAGCAATTATCAAGTGCAAGTAGCTAGTTCCGTGGATCAACATTTGAGGGGAAAAGTATTCACAATTGACAGATTAGATTGTGTCAAATATTTCCAAGAAAAGATGAATGCTCTATCTTCCAACCGAATGTCATGTTCGATATTAAATTCTTTGTTACATTTTTCTGACAATCATCTATGGCATTTTCCCATCTGATTTCATGAATTAGGCTAACGCAGGGCCATAGGAGACCATGTCTTCAAGGACAAGGGGAGGTGGCCGCCGTGGCCGTGGCCGTGGGAGGGTTGCTGTGGCAGAAAGTGACATGGATCATCATCAAACCTCTGCACCTTCTTCGCCAAGTACCACTTCTGATAGAGAGGACAATGCTGATTCCACTTCTGAACAAGCCCCTTTGGCTTGTTATGTAGGCCCAGCGGAACCTGCATCCAGCACGTTACTCAATCCTAAGATTAACCACCGTTCCGATGCAATTTTTGGTGATCAGGTTAATATAAGAACAATTAAATTTTGCCATAGTTTATCAATATTAAGTTACTAACGGTGTGAATAAATTTTGCAATAGCACTGAAGTCTGAATTTTTTTGCAGGCTGTGGAGCAGTTGAAGTTGCGTCACCACAAACCTTTAAAATTTCATGAGAGATATCATCCTTATTTGAGGGATGCAGGCTTGCTTGGGCTCTCACAAATTTGCCAGAAGATGCCTCAGTTGGACAAAGCCTTGATTACTGCCCTTGTTGAGCGTTGGAGGCCAGAGACCCATAGCTTCCACTTGGCTTCAGGGGAGATGACGGTTACACTTCAAGATGTCGCAATGTTGTTAGCTCTTCCTATTGATGGCCGTCCAGTTTGTGCTACTACTGATCATGATTATGGGCAGATGGTCATTGATTGTCTAGGTCATGATCCAAGAGGGCCATCAATGCCTGGAAAATCCTTCTTGCATTACAAATGGCTGAAGAAGCACTTCTATGAATTACCAGAAGATGCAGATGCTCAGACAGTAGAGAGGCATGTTCGAGCATATATCCTGAGCCTTTTATGTGGGGTGCTCTTTCCAGACGGGACAGGAAGGATGAGTCTGATTTATCTTCCACTGATTGCTGATCTTTCTCGTGTTGGGACATACAGCTGGGGCTCAGCAGTTCTGGCTTTCCTATACCGATCTCTTTGTTCTGTTGCCTCCTCCCACAATATCAAGAACATTGGTGGCTCATTGCTTCTCTTGCAGCTTTGGAGTTGGGAGCGCTCCCATGTTGGCAGGCCATTGGTTCGGTCAACCCAATGCACAGAGTCAAGCATCCTGCAGGACTTGCCCCCAGTTGGCTTCCGTTGGGTGGGGGCTCGCACACAAAGTGAGAATGCTACTCGCTGTCTTAAGCAGTACAGAGATGAGCTGAACCTACAGCGAGCAGATCAAGTGAAGTGGGAGCCCTATGTGCACATTGAGTCCTCAAGTTTGCCACCGCTTTGTACAAAAGATGCGGACCTGTGGCTTACACAAGCTCCATTAATGAATTTTCCTATAGTAGAGATGTATTTGCCCGAGCGAGTGATGCGGCAATTTGGGCTTCGCCAATGCATTCCGCCACCCTTTCGACCTACACTACAGGCACTGCATCGTATTAGTCGACGTGGCAGAGAACGTGAGAATTGGGAAGAGACACACCACGAGTATATTCAGGAATGGGAAGCTCGACGACAGCGTATTTTTCGAGAGACAGAGCAATATGATTCGTCTTCTTATGAGGAGTACCTGCGGTGGTACTCGGGAGCTACACGACGGTATCTTGTCCCATCAACCAGCGATGATGCTGAAGCAGGACCTTCATTTCTGCCCGATGATTCCTCTAATCTTCAATATCAAGCCAAGTCTCCTATGATCCGCAAAGCGGTAAACCTAAATTATGTATACAGTTTGTGTGATTAATTTCTAGATTTGATTGAGCCTAAATTTGTTTCGAGAAAATTAACTGGAACACTAGAATTACAGTTTCTCCAAGTACTTCATGCATAATGAATCAGTACTTAATTTCTTTCGTAACTGCTGTAGGTTGATAAACTGCATGGTATGGTGAAGAAGGCGAAGAGAGCCATGGCATCCACAGCTGATACCACCACACAAGCCTTGGTTGTTGAGTTCCTGCATGGTTTTCAAGATGTCCTCCATGATCTTGGCGAGATTAAGGAAGATAATGGCTCAGAGGTTCCACCTTTTGGTTCAGCTACTAGCCCACATGTTGACTCAGTTGCCACTCAACATACGCATCTACTTTTGCTTGATGCTGAACGGAACATTATAAGTAACAATCAAGAAGCTCAACACCAGGAAGAGGAAGACCTTCACACAGTAGAGCATGCCACATTGGCCCTCGAGCCTATGGATGAGGAAAACAACTATTCCAACAACGTGCTGTCTCCACCTCCTCCACTTGCAATCGAGGAAAATTGTGACTCAGCTACGTTAGCCATTGAGAAGTGTGATACAGCCACTCCTGCACCAGACTTGGTTATTCCACAGCACAATGAGGATGTCGATCAAGCTGAATATCTAGAAAACCCTCCTGAAATGGAACAGAGTGTACTGATGGTGGAACCTATGTGCGAGGAAAACAATGATTCCAACAATGTGCTCGCACCCAACCCTTCATCACAAGCGCTGGGGGGATTGTGCGACTCACCTAAGCCAGCTAAGGAAACTGCTGGCTCAGCCACACAAGATACCAACTCATCTCCTCCACAACAGAGCGTGGATGTCAAATCAGAAGCTGAAGATCAGGAAAACCCTGGCACATATGGATAAGGAAAACAACAACAATTCTAATTCTGTTCCTTCGCCCTGCCCTTAATTCGTCGTCTGCAAAGGAGGCAGACGGCACTGGTTCCATCCCGATCGTGCATTGATCAACATTGTGTCACCTATGTAGAGATTAAATGCCTTGTTCTGGAGGTTCGCCATGGGATGTAGTTCTAGTGCGTGCTATTGTTGCCGACGGTACTGGTAGCTTGTTCTTTAGCATGATTCATGGTGGATACCATGATTTGATCCAAGTAGACAGTTGAGGTTTTGATTACTAATGTAGCCTGTGTGCCTCTTGCTTCCAAACGTCTCGTTGATTTGTTATTGGGTTAGATTTAATAAGAATGCTGGAAATGTGTGCCTCCTATTTATTGTCAAAAATCTGGCCAACAAAAAAGCTGAAGCCAGAGGCCATTGTCAACTTCCCTCTGATCGATGATCATCTTGCAGCGGGGCCATGGACTGGACGGCACCATCCCCGTATGCTCCATCTGAACTCTGAAGTCACTTGGTCAGCACTGTACAATACATACAGCTCGAGGTCGGCGAGTTTTTGGCTGTATTGTGACGCGTTTTTGCAAGGATGGTATCCGTCGCGTGAAAATTACAAAATTAGTATCTCCACCGCTCGGCCACCACGTAGAATCGATATGAAGGCGACACGTAGAGGTACCACATGGCCACCATGCGGCATTGCCAAGATCACCCGGCCACGAATGGGGCTTCTCTATCCCTCTCTCCCTATTCCCTCAATTTAAACCACTCAAATCTCATCCAATGGCTAGTTTTTTTTATATTTTCACCATTTTCTCATCCATCATAAATAATAAAAAATATAAGAAAAAATAAAATCTATTTTTATTATATTTTTTTACAGAAATTATAATTTTATTTTTTTCTTAAAAAATTTATAATAAAAAATAAATTTTTATTTTTTCTATATTTTATTATTATTTATGATGGATGGGCAAATGATGAAAATATATTTAAAAAACTAGCAATTGGATGAAATGTGAGTGGTTTAGATTGAGGGAATAGGGAGAGAGGGATAGGGAAGCTCCATTCCCCGGCCACCGTGCAATGCGCCCTCTCCTGCACGGCCACCGAGTGGTGGCCAATTAGCTAGGTTAGTTAACGTTAATTAATTCATAATAAGCAAATTTATTTAGATATACTACTTATAGAAATTTTTAAATACAACAAATAAGCTTAAAAATTTATGAAAATTTTTATGGAGTCTCCCAACTTAGTGTACTTAATTGTGTTTTTTTATAATTTTATCCGTTCTAAATTTTACTTGAAAATTCATTCAACTATATGTTTGTAGGAATTTTTTAATATAGAAAATGTGCTCCAAAAAATATAATTTTTAAAAGATCCTTACACAGTGGACTTGATTATGTAATTTTTTATAATTTTATATTTTCTAAAATTATCTCAAAAATTAAGGATTTAGGTCTAAAAAATTAGGATTTTAGATGGAGGAAACTATGGTTTCATGATTTCATGTTATTTTAAATTTGGAAAGTTTAGAGACACTTATTTATATGTGGGAGTATGTCATGCCTAGTTAAAGCAACCAAAAGATGAACACATGTGTGTTTCAATCGTCTCACCACCCATGGGCCTTGCCACACCATCGCCCGTTGTTTGTATGTAATATTTTGATGTTGTTGGTATAAGGTGTTAGACTATGTGGGTAGGTCTAAAATATTTGCGCTGATGAATAATTGATAATATTGTTTATTGATGTTATTTGAGGCATGTGGCGAGTGTGGACTTATATCGGTCAAGTTGAAAAGAACTTGTGCTGAGAAAAAAATGTTATTTTGGTCTTTGTATATGCAGGATAACTCGAAGATGTTCGTGGTCTATGGCAAGGACTGGGGGATGGCTTGGTGCAAAGTTATGTCTAGAGGGTCAAAGATGCTGGAGGAGGCGGTCGTGCTCGAGTTGGGGCACGTGGAGATCAAAGATGGATAATGTGTGTTAGAGCTATAGAGGTGCGGTCTGGAGGCTACGACATGTGATAATTTTATAGTATTCAAAATTGGGTAGTGTGACAAAAGTTGAAAAACCTGTATTACGTAAAGGTTTTGGGTCCTTTATTTGTTAGGATCAAATAAAAACTTATAGTCTTAGGGATAAGATCATGGTTTAAGCCATAAACTATAAATAGAGATGGGGTTACATGCTAACCCTAAGGCTGGAGAGATGCAATTTTCATGCTAGAGTTTGAGGGGTGTCAGGAGGACACTTTGTAGCCATAAATATGATGATCTAGAAATAACGAGTAGATCTAATCTAAAAAATATTGATATGTTCTCTCGGTATCTTTGTTTCATTGTCTTGCATCAAGTAGGAAAGCCAGGGAGCTGCGCATTACGTGAGGACTAAAAGTGTAGTCCTTTGCGTGTAGGAACTAAAGGAGAAAAGTGCTTGGTGCCGCTGTGTTCCATCATGTCAAGAGCAAGCTATGCCATGCTAGAGGAGTGCTTCTTCACGTGAAGATCAGGAAGCGAGGTGCATCATGTCACCATCCCCACGGGAGGATAGCAGCAGCACAACATTCGCTTGGGCACAGCTAAGTAGGGCTGCCACTGGATGCCCATTACCCTTATCCAAACCTATACCCACACTATTGTGTAGTGTATGGGTAAGAAATAAAATACCCATTTAAATTTAGTTATGGAGAGGGTAATATCCACTTACACATCTTTACCCATACCTATTCAAATATAAGGTTGCGAGTGTACTTAGACTATCCATGGGAATGGATTACTCATCTCAGTTATAGTTTCCTATAAAATCATGTGAGAGCCACCTGTGCATCTGTGCCTGTTAATTTGCACAGAATAGCTCCCCTACATATATAATCATTTTCAACAAATTTCAGTTGATTTTGTAAAACTTTTGTGGTGTGAACGCGAGGTTGAAATTTTAAATACCGAAGTTTTATGAAAATTCCTATAAAAGCATGTGGGGCCACTTGTGTGCCTAGCCCTACCAATTTGCATAGAGTAGCTTCCCTATATGTAGAATCACCTCCAACAAATTTTAATCAATTTTGAAAAACTTTTATGGTGTGAACACGATGTTGAAATTCTAAATACCAAAGTTTTACAAAAACTTCCTTCATAAGCCTCTTTGACTTAGTCTCTCATTTTCCTTCTCCTTTACCCATTGGGTTACCCAAACCCATTGGGTATACCCTTTTCATTTGGGTATGGGTAGTACCACTTTAAATGAGTATGGATAAAATTGAGTATAGGTTTGGGTTACCTATACCCTACCCAGTGGCACCCCTACAGCCAAGACAGGCGACCAGGAGGGTCGCGTTGCCGAGTCACGTCGGCTGGGACCAGTAGGTCCCACAGAGAGAAAATGAGGGTGCATCCCTCAGAGAAAGAAAGATGCATCTCTGCAAGAAGCGGAGACATAGCAAAAGAAGGAAATATTCCAACAATAACAAACTTCTTTCTTCCTTTGCTGTCTTTTGTTATGTTTTTCTTTTTGCTGTGTTGGCATGTTGGATAATCAGAAGATAGTATATTTGAGAAAAAAGCTTCTGGTATGGATTACAATCATTCACCCCTTTGATTGTCATCGACGATCCTATAAGTGGTATCAGAATATATTGCAATGACATCACATTGATATCGGTTTTTAGGTAAGCCACCGTTTGTTGATGAGTTAGATTATATCTATTAGTAAACACGTATGGAGATTTTTCTACAAGCACAAGGTAATGTAGTTTGGCAAAAAGTTAAAAAATCCATATGTAGTGTCTCTTATTGTTACTACTGAAAATATTGCTGATGTTGAAGCTGATGCTAAGGTTAGAAATATTTTGTAGCAAGCTCTAAGTAGAAATAAGTTTATCAGAATTGCTCATATTAAATCTGCTAATAAAATTTGGACTACTCCAACTGATTATCATGAAGATTCTAAGTTTATTAAAGGTGTTCGTTAGAACCAATTTAAAAAGGTGTCTTACGGTGTCATCACGCCGTGAAGCGCTGTGACGATCGAATGAGTGGTGGAGGTTCTCAAGGTGCGTCACCTGCTCTGGGCGCTTCGGTAGGGGAAGGGTGAGTCTGGCCTACGAGCATGGTACATACTACTCTAGGTACTCATCGTATGTCTGAACATTGTACTGACGCAGCTCCTGCAGGACCTCCAAGTGTGCCATCTCCATCCGTGTCGTAATCCACTCATGTTGTACTGCTTGCCAGTCCTCAGCATGCCGACCCACCCTCGATTGCCTGCATTTCTGGAAGGATTGATGTTAGAAAAGAAGACATAAGAAGTGTAAACATTACTCACACGAAGTTTCTCACAGGTATACGCTCACTGCAGGACCCTACTATCCAGAGGGGGCACGACTTGATACAAAGCAAACTGTCGTATTACACACTATGGCGTGTAAGGCTCCACCATATGTGTGGACAATATGTGGCAGGTCATCGCCCATAACTCGACGTCCTGGGTGCACTGCATGGACAGCCCATGTGGCGCTATCATTTGCGCAAAATCTGAAATCCATGGAGCCCAGATGATGTTATCGTGCAGCAACTCAAACTCATTGTGGAATAATGAATAGCACCTCATCGGTCTGTCCTTGTCGAGTGAGCGACGACGAAATGAAATTGCATTTGCTCTCTCTTTATAGCCGTTGCAGGAGGGAATCCTTCCCCTGCGTGAGACAATTGAAGCTTGCATGCATGTAGTCGACAACGATGGGACAACGAATAAAATGATGGTGATTGATGAAGGGAATCAGGCACAACATGCATGCGTCATGCGGCAGACAATGATGGAACAAATGACAGGACGTGTGATGCGAGTGATTTCGGGTGTGTTTGGTTGCCTGAATCTCCTTCGTCCTGGCTGGGTGGATCCGTATAATCTGAGAAAGAGCCTGTTTGGTTGCTTGTATGAGTGGATGCAGCCTGTATGAGCGGATGCAAAAATACGCCCTCATCCTGGATGGGTGGATACGCTCAAAATGAGCTTCACTGGCCATCCTGGATGGGTTGATGCAGTGTATCTTATGCGGTCCCACGTGTCAGCCTCTCAGGTTTGGTAGACTGCATCCGCTCATACAGGCAACCAAACAGCATCTCAGTTTTTTTGCATCCGCTCATGCAACCTCACCAAACATCTTCTTTTTCTGAAATATGATTCCACTCAGCCTGCATCCACTCAGTCAGGATATACGATACAACCTCCATCCACGAACCAAACACACCCTTCATGAATGGAGAGAGAGTCAGAAAGAGAGGAATTAAATAAACACCGCTTGTCGCTAATTAGAAATAAATTAATATGAATTAACATGACTAATCAGATGAATTCTTAAAAAAATAAAATTCTAGAAAAAATATACAATCAAGTCCACTATGTAAGGATCCTTCAAAAAATCCATAATTTATTGAGCTCATTTTCTATATTAAAAAATTCCTACAAATAGTATAATTGAATAAATTTTAGAGTAAAATTT
The DNA here is from genome assembly GCA_017311315.1 of Dendrocalamus latiflorus. Lineage (NCBI taxonomy): Eukaryota > Viridiplantae > Streptophyta > Magnoliopsida > Poales > Poaceae > Dendrocalamus > Dendrocalamus latiflorus. The sequence continues at coordinate 17,485,718 of CM029665.1, read as the reverse complement.
AGAAAAGATAAAATTATGAAAAAATATACAATCAAGTATGCTGAGTTGGAAGGCTCCCCAAAAAATTTCATAAGTTTTTCAGCTTGTTTGCTATATTTAAAAATTACTACAAATAGTACACCTAAATGAATTTTCTAATTATTACACCTAAATGAATTTTCTAATTATGAATTAATTAACACTAACAAAACTAGTTAATTGGACACCGCATGGTGGTCATGCGGGCATAGAAGCCACCGCATGGTGGCCGTGCAGGAGAGGACGCGTCGCACGGTGGCCGTACGGTACCCCTACGTGTCACCCCCATATCAATTCCGTGCGGTGGAGGTGCTAATTCTATAATTTTCACATGACGGGTGCCATTCTTGCGAAACCATGTCAAACAAGCGCTAATACGGCCAAAAACTCGGGGTCGGCTCCCTGCACCATGTTGAGTACATGTTGCTATCATGATTGTTGCCGGCACGAGCGCGGCTGCCCTCATGCTCAAGGCACTCTCGCTCCCACAGTTATGCCATGACCTCATTCATTGTGGGTTGCTACGTAATCACTTGCATGGTGCACTAGAGCACGTCCACCATGCCCTCGGTGCCATGGGGCACAGGTGAGGCTGCGACGCACCCACTGGACAGACGATGTGGTCACGTGTGCAGCCTCCAGGGGCTGCACCAGGATTGCCTCCATCAGTACAACGTTTAAGCCATATGCAGTACACACCTCTCTTCCTCGATCACTATTGCAGCATTGCATGGTGGAATTTTTTTAGAGAAAATCAAGTCTATGCCATAGAATAAGTCATGTTTTCACTATTTGTCATCGAATAAGGCCATATTCCCTTTATGCCACCGGGTTTTGTTTTTTCTTCCCTCTGTACCATCACCATCCGTCACCTACCGTTGGACAGTTGTATTTACACAGAAATGCCCAAAATGCTCTGCCCCATCTGATCTTTTCTCTTGCCCTTATCTCTTCTCCTCCCCTCGCTCACCCTACTCATGCGAAGGCATGACAAATTGACCCTACACTGCAAATAATTTAATCTCGACAAAAAGAAAGAGGCAAGATTGCTGGGATAGAGATATTCATATCTTTGCACAGGCAAACAAACAACAACCAAAAAGAGAGCAACATAATGGAAGAGCAATGAAATGAACTATGGAGTGCTAGGTAGAGCAAATTACCCTGTCCGATGCAAGGATGATGAACTAGCCCTTCTTTGTGAGAGACCAGTGGAAAAAGTCGCATGAAGATGGCATTGCAATCCTTTAGGTAGAAGTCATAGAATGCATGTGCCATTGCCAGGCCCAGCTTGTCGTCGAATGGCAGCCAAACCCTCAGCACCTCTGGTTCATCCTACAACGCAAACACCCTACCCCTGCAACAAGGAGGAGAAAGTGATTTGACGTTTGTGCGAAGATAGATTGATGGACGGGATGTAGGAGAGAGATTCATGTAATGTCCAGTACCACATATGAGCTTAAGGACAGTGATGGCGGTGTTGTTGCTACAAAAGCAGTTGAGGAAGGGGTGGGAGCGGAGGTCCTTGTCCATGGCCTTATAGGCGCACACGTTGGCCTTTCTCCACGTAGTGGCTGGCATGTCTAGGCCATTCTTGGATGACACATGCATGGTGAACATGAGCTTTAGCTGCAGAGCATCTTGCACCCTGCGCGCCACCAGGTGCTCATGTGGCCTATGCCCATCGAACACCCCACGCAACATGTCATCCTCCTCCTTGCCAAACCCCGCCACAACAACAACAGCATCACCATTACCACCACGGCCGAACCAATCAACGAGGAGTTAGCCAATCGCGCTGGGAAGGATAGGAGAGGAGGGAGAGAGAGAGAGTAGTTTACTTACATCCCAGATGAGCATGGCATCCTGGTTGGTCCCGTTGCACCCCTACTGCATCAACACGGAGGCGGTGCGGCTGCGGTCGTCGTTGAAGGAGATCTGTCCTGAGACCATCCCCATCTGGTCCTCCTGCGACACCTTCCACCTCCTCCACTGACTCTTCCCATCGTCACCTCCACCCCCACCCCCATCGGCTACTGTCACCGTCGTGCTGTCGCTCACCATGTAGTTCCCCATCTGTCAACACCAAGAAACCACCACCACCAATGTTGTACGTACCAAAGAACAAGAACACCACAAGCAAAGCAAAGTAAAGATTGCCACACGAAAGAGGTTCCTTTTTTCTGATTCTCTTAGGGGGATAGGGAGGAGTTGCAGATGCAGCACTCAACGAATGTGAAAAAGTCAAAGCCGAACCCATGGGTGAGGCGAGGAGGCGAGGAAAGAGGTGGGAGTGGAGGTGGAGAGAAGATCAGATAGGGTGGGGTATTTCAGGCATTTCTAAAGAAATGCAACTGTCCAACGGCAGGTGACAGACTGCGATGGTACAGTGGAAAGAAAAAATGAAACCCGGTGGCATAGAGGAAATATGACCTTATTCGATGGAAAATAGTGGAAGCACAACTTATTCATTGGCATGAAGTGGATTTTTTTCTTTTTTAAATAATATATTTTTTATTAATATTAAAAATATCCCATTGATTAAAAAATTTGTGAAATGATCCTTTCTTGCTATTTTCAAATGGCGACATAGACCATTCGGCATTTGAAATGGTGACTTTCCTACATGAAGTCTTCCATTGTATAGTAGGTTTCTATCGCCAGTCCAATTGGTGATGGATCATATATCACTAATTAGATTGGCGACATAATTGTTCTCATAAATTCAACTAGCAACAGAGTCTTTGTCACCAATTCGATCATTGATAGAAGCTATGTCACTAATTGTACTGGCGATAGAGATCTGTCGCTAATTGGACCTGTGACAATGACTAGCACTACCAACAAGGTCTTTGTACTATAAAGGCGGACTCGCATGTCGCAATGCATGTTTGTAGCATTACCCCCTTCATCGCACTACTGAGGAGTGGTCTATATTGTGTTCCCAGGAGAAATCGTGTAGTGTGGTAACTTTACGTATAGGCCAGGAAAAAATATCATAACAATGCCAATATCATAATATCTGGGTAACACATAGCGTCGTAATACAAATACATACTAACTCGAGTGGGCCTACGCACGGTTCATCCTAGGCGCTATCCCCTGCAGCCTTTCGCCGATGCTACGCGTGACATAAAGGGTAGGCCCATTGGTCAGGTGTGTTCTCTGATTTGGCTGGCTGAGTAGCAGGTGCGAGAGTTGCCACGTCCTGTCAGGTCAGATGGCTGGGTCCTAGCACGTCAGAGAGCTATGAACCACATATGACATGCGTTGTCTTATCCTCCGGGGGCTCAGCCAACTAGTCATCTATGGGATGTTGTCATCGCCGTCCCACTGCGCTCCATGGCCTGTCATGCCATCGGCTGCCCGTATGCCATGGGCGAACGTGTCCTCAGTGTAGTCTTCTAGATGGTGGCTTGCAATAAACATAGGATACAATTGAAATTTATTTGCAAAGTCGAGCTAAGGCAATGAGGCGTGAGAAGTATACCTGGGAACATCCAGATGTGCTGAGTCATAGGGGTAGTACACTGCTAGGAAGAGCCCCCACCACGTCCACTGGGGACATACTGTGAGTGTGCAACGTGCATGGCATGTTGTGGTTGACCCCTCAGCCATGTGCTATGAAAGCACGTGGCACCACGTCAGTCCTCATCCTCCTACATGACATCAGTGAGACGATGCACCTTGCCTTGTTTGCAGTCCTGGACATCAGATATGTCAAGTCCTTGTGAATCTCTCCTGTGAGATCGCTCTGTGCGGCAAGGAAAACATGTTAGAAGTAATGCGGCCGTAAGAAATGCAATATAATTAACTTTTTTGTAGCTTACCAAGTGATGGAAGGTGGAGTCTAGCTGTGTGGGATATGTGTCAGACGTGGTAGCGAAGTGCTTCGATGGATCGTACATGATACACACGACCCAATTCCTGGTGTGTTTGTTGTACCACTCGATGTAGTCGACGTACGTCGAGTGGTCGTAGGGGGCGTGTTTTGCATGGAGGTCATGCAACACTAGTACCCACTTGTGGACGTATGACGCCATGCACTAGGCCCATCTCGCACGTCCTATTACTCCCTTCCTCGCGTGCCTACAAAAACCCAAAGTGTTGACCGTTAGTAATTAATAACTTTAAACATGTTATTGGGTAGAAGGTGGCGGAATATGCAACTCATCTATGAACGTAAAGTGACACACACTCTCCCATCACTACTGGGAACGGCTACCAAAGATCGAACTACCTCATCACCCGGTGCACAACGTACATCGCAACACATACATCGTACACCAGGTGATGTCGTGTGAGCCAAAAGGTAGCGCCTTTGGTGCACTGGATAGAGGGTCTCCTCGGTGCACGAGAGACCACGTGATCGGTGGCATACGGCCTCTAGATCACACGGTCATCTGGCAGATTGTCGAACATGGTGATGTACACATGGACTCTCCATGGGCATCCCTTCATCTCATACTTCACATCATACACACGAGAACAAAACTTCACTACCTTGAACGCCCTCCTCAACAACACTGTCCACAACTTCACTTATAGAAAGCACCTTACCTAACCTCATTGTGCAGGTACTCCCAGGCAACCCACTCATCGGAACTCGCAACTAACTTATCAAATTGGTATGCATTCCACTCTGATGGGGCAAGCTGATCACCTCCACCTAGCTCATCATCAGACAATGTCTCATATTATTGGTCTTTGAGATCCATCCGTTCAACCAAGGATTCGATCATCTCACCTTCATCGGCAATCCCCCATGTGTTCCTGTGCCTCAGCCATAGGTGGGTCCTCAGTCTTAGCTTCGACTGAGTCAGTACCACTGATCTCTTCTTGGTTTGAAGAATACGGTGCATTATGGCTTGACTACCCAACTTCTTTGACATCACCAACATTGGCTTCTTCCTACATCACATGAACCAGATGGGTTTTCTCGTAAGCTTGTGCCAGTAAGACAAGTGGCCATCCATGTTCGATCACTTAGCTCACATAGGAGCTCCATGAATTTCGGCCCTTAAGTTCCATAGGCTCTTAGTATGTGTGTTGTCGTGTTCGAGTAGCAACGCCATGCAACTTAAGGCTGTGAACGCATGATCCAACGAGAATAAGTGGTAAAACTATGTCACAACACTACCCCATGGACGCAGCTCCGCATTTGAAAGACTAGCCGTCACCGACAGTAAATCGTCCAATTCAACTCCTTCACCCATCTATGGAGCTTCTTCTCCTTAGTGTATTTTGAAAACTACTCGTTTAGACATACATATCAATCATTCGATAGCTAATCTCATATTAGGGACAACAACTCATTGGTCTAAATAAATATGAAATATAGTAAATAACAAACCCGCTACTCAAAAAAACTTGTGTAGGACAAGTTTTGGACAACTATTGCTACAAGTCCTGTAAAAATCAAAAATCACCATTCATACCTCATCTATGCAGCGCACGCACATAATAATTGATCCGACACATTTTATCCTTTATTTTTTGAGTACATCTATCTACCAAATCTAACAACGCAAAATCAACCGATGCACTATAACTAAAATTTCTGTAGATTGACACAAACTACTATACAGGATTATATATATCTACGATTATACTATTTATAACTACCCAATATAATTGCACATTTCTACTAACAATATGCGAACTACCCCATACAAGTACACATCTAATAATTTTATTTACTAACCTACCATGGTTTCGAAATAAAATCTACAAAAAACAGAGAACTCACTGCTACAATACACACATCAGCTCTTCCTCTCCTCTCCTCTCTTTTTGGACTTTCTCCTCTCCTCTAGTTTTTCCTTTTGTCTCTTTTTGGGCTTTCTCATCTTCTCTAGTTTTTCCTTTTTTTCACTGAATTAAAATGAATTTTAGTCTTTTATTTGTTCTTGAATAGCATGGCTTCTGTCGTCATTTCAAATAGCGATAAATGGCGCGGGGGCCTCTGTCGCCATTTGAAATGATGATTAAAGCTGCGAGGGCTTCTAACACCACGTCAATTGACGATTGATCAATTTATCGTCAATCGAAATGGCGACAGAACTCATGGCATTGACGCGGTGCTCCATCATCTATTCGTTCGATGATAGAGCGTCTGACGCCATTTCAAACGACGATAGAGTTGCTATCGCTATTTCGAGTGGCGATAGGATGCGACAGAGGATTATTCCTGTAATTTTTTAATCAAAGGTATATTTCTATAATATTAATAAAAATAGATTATTTAAAAAAATCTCGCATGTTGTATCTGACAAGTGGGCTTATTCTTCTTCTTCTGTTTGAGGGACAAGCGGGCTTTCACATGCAGAAGAAAACAGCTTGGGCTTTCATATATCAGACAAGTGATGAAGCCCAAGAGGTGGCGATGCCAGTCCAACTCCGGCGTCGTTGAGGAGGCGAATCCCAATCCGGAGGCCACATGGCGACCGGTCCGGGCGCTGACTGCCGAGAAGAGAACCCACGCCTCAACCCGGCCGGTGGGATGAGACCGCGCCGCGCGCTATTATTATTCCGCAGCGCCATCTTCCTTTCTCCGTATCGCCACGCCCGTCCGCTCCAAGTTTCCAACAATCCAACCCCTCATCATCATCTTCTCGCAAGGATCCTCACGGAACCCTAGGGAAAAGCGAAGGAGAAAAACCAAGAACGCACCACCAGAATTCAAGCTTGCGCCTTTTTTGTTTCCTTAGCTATGGATGAAATCATGAAGGTGCTCGATCAGACCGTCCGGGAGATGTAAGAGCGGAGTTCAATCCTTTCCCTCCCGTTTCTGATTTCCGTTGTATCTTCTTTAGGCGCTTCCGTCGATCTCTTCCCCTCGTGTGCTGATCAAAAGAAACCTCAAACCTTTTCTCCTTGTGCAGAAAGAGAGAGGTAAACCTCAAGGTGCTCAAGGTGCCAGAAATCGAGCAGAAGGTTTGATCGTTTTTGCCCATGTGTTTATCCATCGAGGATCAAATTCCGGTCGTAGGATGGCCCATGATGTGTTGCTGTTTATCGATCTCGTGATTTTGTATGATAGGTTCTTGATGCGACCAGCGATGAGCCGTGGGGGCCTCACGGTTCCGACTTGGCGGACATTGCCCGGGCCACCAAGAGATTGTGAGTGCTAAAGCTCAGATTTTCCCCCCAGTTATTTCAGCGAATTTAGGGTATTGAGGTGGGGGCATGGCACATTTTGATCGTTCGGCTGCTATCTCGTACTGTTTTCAGTGGCGATTGTGAAATTATCATGAATGTGTTGTGGCGACGGCTGGGGGACACCAGCGCGAATTGGCGTCACGTGTATAAGGTGATGAGCTTGAATTGATTGTGAGGTGAATCCACTGTTTCGGTTGTTTCTTCGTAACAGGATATTTCCTTCACTTGCAGGCATTGGCTGTGGTTGAGTATCTTCTTGCTAATGGCACTGAACGTGCTGTTGATGACATTATTGACAACAGCTCACAGATCGCAGTATGTGTCATTGCCTCATTTTAGTGGATGTTTCGCTGTTTGTAAGGCTTGTCCTTGTCTGATGCTGGTTTTCTTTGGGAAGAAATTCACAAGATTCGAGTATGTGGAACCTAATGGAAAAGATGTTGGGCTCAATGTGCGGAAGAAGGCTGAATCTGTTCTAGCTATTGTGGACGACAGGGAGAAGCTTCAACAAGTAAGGGAGAAGGCCGCTGCTACGAGGGACAAGTGAGGCATTCACACAGCTGACTTATTGTGCAGTCCATTAACAAAACTCTCGTCTTTGCTTGTACATTTGATGTTTAGCTATTTACACGGAGCATATGTTTAGGTACTTTGGATTATCATCAACTGGAATAACGTACAAATCAAGCGCAGCATCATTTGGCAGTGGCAGCTACTCATCTGGTAGTCGCTATGGGAGCACAGGGGGTTCAAGGGAAGCTGACTCATTCAAAGATAGCTACACAGGCACAGAATGGAGCAAGAACAATAAAGAAGCAATGTCAAGTTACAGCAGCAGTAGACGAAGGTCAAAAGAAACTACTAACAGTGCAACTAGATATAAATCAACAAAGGGAGAAGGGCATGGCAGGAGGTACCTCTCCAATTCTATTCTTTCTTCTGTTTCAGGTTTCACCATTAAGAATAGTAGTGGTGGTTTTATTTGTCTACTAATTGAGCAGTGGCTTGAGAACATCATAATCCACTCTTAAATGATTACATCTTAGCTAATTCATTTGATTTTGATGTGGAGTGGAAATCAAGATTCCTCAATATCGCACTCAAAATTATTGTCAAATCTCAGTGCTACATCTGGAGTTCCAAGTTCACAGAAAGGGAAAGATGAGGAGGACGACGACTTCAACCCACGAGGAGCTTCCACAGCTGGTCAGTATTTCTCTACAGTGCTGTTGGATTGTATGATTACAACAGTTTCATTGTGTTGGTAGCCGTTGTTATACACATTTTGATGCTGGCGTCGTCATCCTTCTGCTTATCAGACTAGCTAGCTAAGGCGCAAAGTTCTTCTTATGAATTTATTTTTAAGTCACCAACTCACCATACTGTTGTCAGATATTTTACTTAGCTTTATCTTCAGATATTTTACTTAGCTTTATCTTTGAAACACAACTTGATCAGCTAATGCGAGCTCAAATCATGTGGATCTCTTTGGGTCAAGCTTGATAGATGACCTTGTTGACACTGCTGCATCTACTTCAACAGCAATGCCAAATGTTAGCACTGCTGCTGCACCAGAAGTTGATTTATTTGCAGTTGCAGCTTTCCAGTCAGCCAATGCTCCATTAGAGGTAGGTAGCAACTGGTTCTCACGGTCAGGTTTATTATCCTGACCTAGTAATAGCTTTTTAGCATAAGTCATTTTGCATCTCTTACAAAACTATCAGAAAACTACACTTTTAAATCTAGTTTTACAAAACCATGCTTATCCTTACCAATCGTTTCGTTTCAAAGAACCACACTTTTGTCATTTGCAATCGTTCTAATGGGGTGGACCCACACGTCATTCAGACTCCAATACCTAACCCCGTTATGCCGACGTAGAGGGTTCTAGTGCGTGGCCAACCGACGTATTATGTGGCCAACTTCACTGCAACTCAACTTCCTTCTCCCGTAACAGGGTGTTCTTCTCTTACTCCATCAGATTCTTCAGAGCAAACAACGCTCCCCACGTCAGTTAGCCACGCAACAGCACCCTCCATGTCGGCGTAACGGGGTTAGGTGTACGTGGGCCTACCCTCTCAGAACAGTTGTAGGTGATGAAAGCGTGGTTTTTTGAAATGATTGGTAAGAATAAGTATGGTTTTATGAAACTAGTTCTAAAAAGTGTAGTTTTCTGATAGTTTTGTAAGAATAAATATGGTTTTATGAAATTTACTCCATATGTTATAATAGCTCATAGTAAGGGAATGCAACAATTCTGAAGATTCATAATTTAAATGGACTGTATAGTTGACACTTCTTTTATTTTATATATTACAATCCACATATTTGGTAAATAAACACTTGGTAGATTTGAATTCCATGAGTTCATAATTTGATCTATTTCCTAATGCATTATCTCTATTCAAATGTCATTGCAGGGCAACATTGATCTATTTGCTGGCAGGCCGTCCTTTGCTGGTTCATTTACTTCAGACACAGAGTTCTCAGTACGTGGTAGTCCTAACAAATCTTCAGAGAAAAATGTGTCTTCCCCCGCACATCCTACTGGCTCTGCTTTTGATCCCTTCCAACCATCCTTTGCCACATCATTTCCTTCAGACACAGAGTTCTCCGTGCATGACACCCCAAGCAAATCTTCACAAGGAAAACCTGCCACACCTGAACATTCAAGTAACGCAGCTTTCGACCCTTTCGCTGCAGTTCCACTGAAGAGTTTTGATGGATCCGACTCTTTTGGTGCATTCTCTTCAAATACAGGCCCAGCTGTTACTGAACCAACACATGAGTCTCCTGGGGGCATCAAAAGTTCTGATCATAGTCCTTTAAAGGGGCTGAATTTTGGTGCCTTCACTTCTCAGACGGAATCACCCACAGCAAGTGCCACCGGATCCATGAACAAGTCACCCACAAACCTGGAGCAGGCTTCTATGTCAGCATCAAGACCAGCTGTGAGGAAAGAGACTTTTCAGGTCAAATCTGGCATTTGGGCTGACTCTTTGAGCCGTGGGTTGATTGATTTGAATATAACTGCCCGTAAGTATCTTCACTCTGTTAATGGTGATTTATTGGTCATTTCGTTACGCATCTGGTTGTTCATGCCCCCAAATTTCTGCACCCCTGTTGCAAAATTATTAACAATACCAGTTCTAGTTGCAGTTCTGTAGATGCAAAGTTGCAACTATGTCATAACGTGAGTTGTAGTTCCAGTTATGCACATGTAAATTTGTATGCTCTTGATTTTTAGGCTGCTGTAGAGAAGGTATGTAAGATAGTTGAAGACAAGATCGTGTGTGCTCTTTGTTTTTACATAAAGTGGGAAAGGTGCCTACTGGAATCATGTGTTAGCCACCTTACATGAAAACACAAGCTAAATTCAAGCAAATAATACAGTAGGAGGGAAAGTAGGTTAGCAAGGACAATTCGAAAGGCTAGAGATTCTAGATGCTGAAAAGGCCTTTGATCCTAGATGCTGAAAAGGCCTTTCTTATAGTTTATGATTGTTCTACTGTTGTAATGTGCAGCAAAGAAGGTCAATCTTTCAGATGTTGGGGTTGTTGGGCAGCTGAGCGACGTGTCTGAGGAGAAAGGCCCAGCTGCTCCATGGTACATGGGGGCGACAATGGCCACCGGATCAGGCCTTGTCAGCCCTGGTTTTCCATCATCGACAGGAAAAACTGGTGGCAGCAGTAATTTCCAGCAGCAGCAGCCGCCGCAGTTTGAAGACTTCAAGTGATCCTTATTCAGGGTCTTTTGATCCATGGTTCCTGCGATATCTGATTTTTTGGTGCATTTAGCATTTATTTATACAGTTTTGCACCTGCACATGTAGCCACTCAGTTCTGCGAGCGATGATCATCAGTGCCCTTGAGGTGTTATAATTTTGTATATACTGCAAAGTGAATATCTTTTGTGTGCGTGAGTGAATAAAGTTGACGCGATGATCAGAACCGTGCAAGGCTCATTTCGGTCTTTTTTTATTGGCGTTGTCGATAGGACGTAGTACATCACGGTCCAATGTGTGGATGCTTACGATTACAGATGGATTGGTTTAATTTGATGATCAATTTATTGGTTCCGTACAGCCTGCGTGTAAAAAAAAGGTTTCTCACTTGTTCCGTGGCCTTGGCCTGGGCCTGGGGCTGCTGAGGGGGCGTTTCCTCCGACATTCCATGTACTTCTTCAGAGCAGACTTTTATTACGGTCTGAACAAGTACACCAAGCATACACATGCAAGTAGACGTCACTCGTGTTGTGCACGGTTGTCTGCCTTGGGTGCACGTAATGTTCACATCCTTCCTTCGATGTATTACTGTGTTTGTATGTTCCTTGTTCCTCATGGCTATTCTCGTTTTTTTTTGGTAATGTTCCTACTTTGCGTCGTGTGCTCAACTTGAGATTTCGACAAAAGAGACGTTCAGTGATCTCAAAAGGCTGAAGCAAAAAGGGCCCAAATTAGTTCAGAACTGAGCAAGAGAAAAACATGCACAAAACCAAAAATCTGTTGCGGGTTTTTTAAGCTGTGGTTTATAGTTTTTGGTTTATATCTTTTGAATTCTAATTGTTCGCGATAGAGAGTATGAAGAGAAAGACAGTCGTATGTAATTTTAGTTGGTATAGCTAAAGTCGGTACAGTATCTACTACAATCGACTGGTAGACTCCGTCTTGAAAAGATGTATCATTTGAAAGCTACTACTGTAGCAAAATCCAAAAACTATAAATATAAAGGCCAAAAGAACCCAGCCATAATAACAAAAGACCTGGCACCAATGAAAAAAGGTTTGCACAAATTATTGTATCAAAGAATGAACGATTCAAGTTCTCAACTCTCACACATAATACTCACTTCGTCTAAATTTATAAGGCATATTTTCTCTTAGTATATAGACTAAAAAGATATTAAAAATGAATAAAATATCTCTAATTATTATATATAAACACTATATTCAATAATATATGTAGAGAACATAAATTAAAATGAGATATTTAATAAGGATATAGAGAAAACATCACATTAATTTTATATTAAAATATAAAATACGTTATATTAAAATATATATATGCTCTCTCTCTATATATATATAACTATTTAAAATATATGGCTTATAAACTTGGACGAATAAAACATATTACAGTCCAGAAACCCTTACATGCACCGCAAACATAACAACGTAACACACCAGCTTCACTTCCAAAACATTTTCCGCCTCTCTTTGCCCTTCTCCCTCCCCTTGTGCTCCGCGCCCTCCTCCCCCGCCTTGCCGTGCGCCGGCTGGTGCTCTCCTGGCGACGGCATGCGCCCTGCTTCCGGAGGCGTCTCGTCACCCAACTTCTTCACCTTCTTGTCCCGCGAGAACGACCGGAACGCGAGCAGCCTCGACTTGGAGGCGGCCACGTCCCGTTTGCCGCCGGTCACGGCCCCCGCCGGCTTCGGCTTCTCCCTGCACGGGCTCCCGTGGCCGTCGGCGCTCTGCGTGTCCGACCCCTCCGAGTCGTGCGCCGGCGGTGGCGGCGTGGTGCAGTCGTCGGCCTTGACCGCGTCGACGTCGGGCGCCGCCTCGTCTGCATGCGCGTGCTCTGTGGGTTGCGGCGGCTGTACGCTACGCTCTGGCGTTTCTGGTGGCGTCGCGGGTGATGAGGGGTTTGTTCCGTGCGTAGGCTTCTCCTCCACCGGTGCTTGAGTTGCACCGGCGACCTCCGGGATTTCTGTTCCTTGTTCCGGCTGCTTCTCAGTTGCATCGTTCTTGCCTGCATCGTCTTTTGTTGTCCCCACGTTGTCGACGGCCGGCGCTGCGGATGGTGGCGCGGGCTCCAGCTGCTGCCGTGTTGTCAACGACGCAGGCGGCTTTTGGACGCCGTTGGTGGCTTCTCCCATGCAAAAATGTAGAGGTGTCAAGCGGAGCCACGGACGTGAAGAGCGCGAGCAAAATAAAAATAAAAAAAATTTTGGCGGGCAGCTATGCATCATGAAGAAAAAGGATCACGGTGATTCGCCGCGTTAAACATACAGGAACTTTTATTAGCAGAAATTAAATAGCACTCCAGGCTGTAGGAACTTCTTTTAGCAGAGCTGCCGCATCATACAAGGAGTCTCATAGTATAACTAGCAATTACTAGAACTGCGGCGGCAGGGGATAAGAGAGCCACCACAGGTGAACATACAGTCATACAGTGCAGGCATTAAAATAAGATCATGCATCCAGGCTCCAGCAGGTAACATGCGAATGGAAATGCCCTGCATACGTTCTACGGCAAAGACCATGTTCTTACTACGCGGACTATCAACACGATGTTCGAGTGCATTCATTCCAACACACATGGAAGTAAAACCGAGTAAAATGCGGCCCGTCAACTCGGCCGAATGGCAGTGTCTACTGTACACAACTAAAAAACCATCAAAATCACGCTATTTCTCACCGTTTGCCAACACCGACGCGGAGTGCTTCTTCGTAGCCTCTCCGTGATCGCCGGCGCCCGCTGGCACAGGTGACCCGTTGGCCAGCTTATCGGCCCCTCTGGCCTCGTCGATATCCTTCTGGCTCAGGAAGCTCGGCTGGTTGGTTGAGGACAGCAGCCTTGCCCACATCCTGTCGGTTATCTTAACCTTGTTCCGTGTTGAGGTTACCCTCTGTTGTCAAAATAAATTTTGAGGTCATGCTAATTGTTGAGGCAATATTTAGTATGCGAAGTGAAGAATGTTCTGGACTAAATAATCCTAATTGTGGACCTTCTCGATCTTCTCTTTGCTTTTTTATTGCACACCCTAGACTCTCTTGGGGACCAAAGATACGGAAGAATTTCAGAGTAGAGCTTCAATTCAAGGTTTACCAACATCATGCAGCATGGTGCTTGCAAAGTGCAATGCGTTGACTTATTTGCTCTCTTAGCAGAGTTCAGACACAAGGTTTGTTTGGCATTAGACTAACTGGACAATTGCTATTATCTGAGACCATTGCTTGGTCCAAGCCTTCAAGGTCACTTCCCCTGGGCAGCTCTTGCTCAATTTACAGCAAGATTTTGGTACAATTGGGTATGCCAGCATGAACCATGACGACAACTAACATTGCCGCAAATAAAGTGGAAAAGAAAATTCACCCAACATGGGAAATATTGATGGCCCTAAACCAAATACCCCACTTTCTATTACTAGCACTCAACTAGCAGAAAGTCATTCTACCCCTGTTCGCAGAAGGGCATATGAAAGTTATACTCACATGAAATGGAATGTATGCATGCCTGCCGTTGACCATTCCAACTGTGAAGCTATATCCTGCCATTGAACCATGAATGGCACTGTGTGCCAGCAGTGTGCAGTAGACATTGTCCGACCCATTGCTTGGAATAGCACGGATCATGTAAGTTGGATCTGTCATTAGAAATAACAGGCTGTTATTGTCACATTCCATAAAAAGTTACACTACAAAGTACAAACTAACACTATGCGATGAAGAGAAGCAAACATAAGAATAAGATTGTTACCTATGTATTTAATAGTCATCTCCATCTTTTTGCTCTTGCAATAATCCTGTAAGGCAATAATGCAAGACATTAAAGAATTGCTCGGAAATCTTGGAGAAACACCTGCTGTGATAATCATACCCTAGTAATCCATAAGATAATAAAAACAACAATGACATACATGAAGGTTCGCTAAGATACTAACACCATATTAAATCAAAATCAGTAGCATGTATGGCTTCACAGTGTCCACACCAACAGGCTGCTGAGCCATGTAAGCTTTAAATATAGTTACATGCAGGATGCATCTAAAGTACAAAATTTTAAACTATGGCTCACAGCTAAAGTTTTGACAATTGATTCTAGTCCAAGATTTATGCACATAAAGGCTGATGCGTGCACAATCTGAACAGGACTGTGCCCACATACACACACAGCTAGCTTAACTATGTTAGCCATGAGTGCCATACCCCGCACCAGTGAACCTCCTCTTGCAGTAATTTATGTTACTTCAATGGCGAAGTTCACATAAACATACAGCACAGCTCTTACAAGAGAAGTTTACATAGTAATTTTCCCTTAGATGTAAAGGTGTCATTTTCCCTTGGATGCAAAGGTGCTCTCCCTATCCAAGGTCTGATTTGTACCTAGCTTATGGTAGACATGTTTCAAGCCCAAGCGCAAATGCCACGCCCAATCGCCCATTGGTGTGCACTTGCAGTTTTAGTAGAAACTTACAAGATGAACACACAAAATGCATGTCAAAGTAACATGTCAAGCAATGTTATCAACAAAAAGCGAAATCAAAATGGAACAATCTCATGTTAACTAATGTAATAAAATTGATGTGCACCTTAATCTTGTGAGTCAACCAAAGACCGACATCAAGAAGCAGCTTATTTCCAGATGCATCTATTTGATCTGCTGCAGCTATACTTTTAGCAATAAGATCCTGTCCTGCTCCCTCAGCCACAACAATAACCATGTGGTTGTTCTCCTTCAGCCTCCTTTCTATATATTCAAACAGTCCACCCTCCCCTTCCAAATAAAATGGGGACTCAGGAATTAAGCAGCAGTCCTACAGAAGATGGAAATAAATCCAACAAATAATAAGTACCAATTATGAAGAACAAGAATGACAAGAACATTGGTGAAATGACAAGAACATTGGTGATCCATGTAACGCAGTAACGGTATAAACTTGAAGAAAGTACAGAACGTTGATCGGAATAGCTCAGACATACATAGGAGGCATTAACTTACCACATCTCTGCTTGCAAGAGTTGCATACATTGCAATAAACCCTGCATTAGCAAGGAACCATCACGGTAAGGACTAAGGACGGCATAATGAATTAGCTAAAACAAAAACACTTAGAAAATTCATTATGCTTTCACACATGGGATAAGTGGTTTTCAGTCTGTAGGCAAGAAACATTTCATGAACGAACATCTAGTTAATCAGAGCAGATCAGCAAAAGATAACTTGCCTTGGTTTTATGTGCCTGTTATCCAATGAAAGCAGAAAAAAGGGGGGCAAAGGGATACAAGAATGCAGCTGCAGCAAGGACCCATATTGGGCTGAGCTAGAAAACTAACCACTATAGCGGCCCATCAGTTTCACTAAGCCTATTCCATTCTCAGCACTTGAAGCTTCCACATGAGCTGCATCAATGGCACGCTGGGCCTCTTCAACGGCAGTATCAAAACCAAAGGACTTGTCAATAACCTAAGAATTAATGTATAGAAATAATCAGTATTAATTCGTAGGCCCTGCATATATAATCTCTCAAATCAACCAATATGCAGTGAAAGCATCTTCGCAGGGGCAACCATAAATTACCGCTATATCATTATCAATTGTCTTGGGAATACCAGCAACGGCGACTTTTAGACCACGTCTCCTAATTTCCTGTCAGCAGTTTCAAAAGTAATAAAATTGAATCAAAATTTTAAACTTTCTTACCAAAACTCTTAACAATATTTTCCCTAAAAATTCTAATGACATATATACTGATTTTTAAAACAAATGAGGCATTACTGCATGATTTCCTGCTGCTAGAGTACATTTGAAGTTTGAACACAGGGTGCTGAAGTTGTATGTGGTGCTAAAGTTGTATGTGCAGATGCAAAGGTTTGACGATATATGAAGTTCTGAACCAAATGTGGTGGATATATCCTGACAGTGATTACCTTGAATACCTCGTATGCTCCCTTCTGAGTTCCATCTCCTCCAATGATGTATACCTAGATAAGGTGCACATGCATATTATACTCAACTTCCAAAATAAGGAAGATCAGATTAAAAAACAGTCAACAAAACCTGCCTGATTAATTCCACGATCTTGAATGTTGTCGACGATCTTTTTGGTATCATGACCACCACGTGATGTTCCAAGAACTGTACCACCTCTTTTGTGGATATCATTGACACTTTTTGGTGCCATGGGAAGATAATTGCTTGAATAGAAGCCCTTGTATCCATTCTAGAAAATTATTTATGCCAAGTTAGAAATAAAAGAAAAGGAACCACGGATAGATTTAACAGGTACAGTTCAAATTTTGGTTTCACCAACGCACTACAATGCTTGCTCATTGTCATGACAAAACCACTAGCTGGCACAGAGTTCATATTACTTGTTAGTGTAATCATACAAATTCTGGACTCGCGTCATACAATAAAATTCACAGATCTCAGAACTAGAAACTATTTTAGTATAATACAATTGACATGACTTCCTAAGTGAGTCTGAATTCTTTATTAAAATGACAGGGATTTAAATACGATTCAAAATGCCTATAAAGTTATGCAGTTTAACAGGTCAAAATCAAGAAGCAGTTGGGTTTTCTTTTTCAAACAAAAATACGACATGGACCACATAAAATGCGTGAAAGAAATGGAAGAATGGCATTCTAAATCATCCATTCAGAGTTTAGGTCATCTAGAACGACACAAACCTGTATTCCAAAGACATCGTTGACATTGTACATGTGGGACAAGCCACACACCAACTCTCTGATGACAGTATTAAGCCCAGGGCAAAGGCCTCCACACGTTACGATGCATGCTTTCACATCTTCTGACTCGAAGTACACCTGATAAGGTTCAAAAATTTATGTCAGATATATGTAGATAATGCAATGCTCTCAAATGATAATTAGATGCATATCTAAGGCATCATACCCTTTGACGAGGCCCAGCACGACGGAAGTGAACTCCCCGTGGACTGTTCTTCTGAACAACCACCTGTGGTAGCACAAATAAAATGTCATTTCACCAATTACCGCCGATAACAACATAATCATATCCAAACATCAATTGCGGCATTTTTACCTTTTCTGGTACAGTATCATCTGCATTGACAAAATACTGCCTGGTAAATGTATGAACATTTATTTAGCTTAACAAGTTGTACGATGACAATGAGAGGTGGGCCAAAGGAGAGAGAAAAATCAAACTGAAAGAAAATCCTTACTTGACGGTTGAATAGGCCGGGTGATCTTGCAATGGGTTAGGAAAAGTCTGCCAGGAAGATTAAACGAGGAAACCATTAGCTTAATCCGCATGATGTCACCTTGTAAACCAACCACTTTATTTCAACATGTCATTGAAACCAAAAATAGACAAATAAATTGCTGCATGGACCGCATTCCATGAATGTGTACGTTGTTGCTGGTTTATAGGAATTTTGGACCCCTAGACACCACAAATTCCGGTTTTGGCCCCCTATGGAAATTTATTCCACTTCTGGACCCCTATTGAGCGCGAAATCACGGGAAGGCGACACGTGGGCGGGTCGTGCGGAAGCTGGCCGCACGACCGAGCTGGCGCCGCGCCCCACCGCGCGTCTCCCCGCCCCAGCGCGCGTCGCCCCGCCCCACCGCGCGTCTCCCCGCCCCAGCGGGCGTCCCCCGCCCCGACCGTCTTCATGTCCTCGGCAGGCAAGACGCGCGCTCGGCGCCAAAACGCGCGGTCGGGGCCAGGCAAACGCGCGGTCGGGGCGGGGGACGCGCGGTGGGGCGGGGCGACGCGCGCTGGGGCGGGGAGACGCACGGTGGGGCGGGGCGACGCGCGCTGGGGCGGGGAGACGCGCGGTGGGGCGCGGCGCCAGCTCGGTCGTGCGGCCAGCTTCCGCACGACCCGCCCACGTGTCGCCTTCCCGTGATTTCGCGCTCAACAGGGTCCAGAAGTGGAATAAATTTCCATAGGGGGCCAAAACCGGAATTTGTGGTGTCCAGGGGTCCAAATAGGTCCGCTGCACGGTTTATAGGAGCAGGGGAAAAGGTAGCCAATTAACAAAAGTTAGTTCTAAAGTGAAGCAGTGCTCTATTTTACCCGATCAAACCTCCCATCCGCAAGCATGGAAACAACAAATCTAACAAGTGTCGCCTACGAACACAGACGCAGCCAATCCACACGACAGCCTCAATTTCGATAGGAATTGCCAAACTCTATGTGTTGTTTGCATTACTCTTATGTTGGATCATATCCAGTTTAATGAGCTGACTACACGCCGAGTCGCCACATCTCAACTTTATGCAAGTGTCCAAAAATGGATCTCACACCTCAACCAATCCCCAAAATATCACCCAAAAACCATCCCCAGCAGACAGTGCAATTCTAGAATTTTTTTGCCCTGAACATCGAATCCGGCAATGGAGCAACCACACACACACACACACACACACACACACAGAGAGAGAGAGAGAGAGAGAGAGAGAGAGAGAGAGAGCAGGGGAGGGTGGGTGGGTGGCGGCGCTCACGGGGAGGTCGGGGAGATAGTCGGTGAGGTGCGGGACGTCGTCGAGGACGTATCCGTAGTCGCCCTCCTCGAGCTTGGCGTAGGCGGCGGCGTCGTCGGGGAGGCTCATGGCGGAGGCGTTGCGGAGGGCGCGGAGGTTGGGGTACGAGTCGCGGGAGATCCGCACGCACGTGGCCGAGAACGGCAGCGCCTTCCCTGCCGGCAAGTCGTGGTCCGCCTCCACCGCCACGCCCAGCCCCTCCTCTTCCTCCTTGGGCAGAATGATGTGAGACGCCATTAGAAAACTCCAGCACTGGGATCTCTCAGAGTGAATCGTGCGGGTCTCGCGCGTTAAAAAATTGCTTCCTCTTACCGGAAAGCAGAAGCCGACGCCCGCGGTCATTAGCGAAGCGTGGAGAAGGCTCCGGCGCTGCCTGGAGGGTGGTTTCCGGTTTGATGGTTTCTGCTGTCCGCGAGAGCCGACAGGTCGGGCTGTGAGTTTTGTGGCGATGAAATGGTTTATGCGACAATTATTGGTCTCTGGTTTAGGTTTCTACAGGTATGTGTTAACTGTGAATAGCTAGGTGTCTAATTTAAGGTCAGTTGATTGAATCCTCTTCTTCTTGACTTGACGGTTGTTGGTCCAATGGTTAATAGTGGTTTTGACTAAATAATGGCTAGTATATTAATTTGTAAAATGTGCCAGCGCCATTTTCTTATGTTCCCCATTGAGCAGACAAGTCACGTTAAAAACACAAAGGCAGACTGGAAACCTAGCGCCTCAAATCTTCTACATGGCACATGTAACTAGGAAGCAGTCTAGTGGCTACAACAGAGTGGTTTTTTTTTGCTATAGCTTATTGGCCCTGATCAATATGGCTTCAGCTTCTGGCTTCAGCTTATTTTTGCACTATTCATAAATTTCGTCTTTTTCTGAACTTTTGGCTTTTTTTTGAGTTTTTTACCGGTTCTTTTTTTCCTCGTATTTGTTTACATTATACGTGATGGGCTAATATGTTTTTTCTATTTTTAAATTTTTTTAAATTTAATTATGGTAAATAAGTCTCTGTCAGCTACAGTGCTTTTTTCAGCCAGCTACAGTGTTTTCAGCCATAAGCCATGAGGCTTTCAGCCGAACCGATCACCACCATTGTTTTTGTCCTAAAGTAAATGTTTTTGTAAATGAACTAAATATTGATAGGTCATTTCAAAATATTATCTCAATAAGATACTTCGAAACAATGGTTAAAAAGTTATCCTATTTATTTGTTTAAGAGAAACTATAATCCAAAAAGAAAGGACCCAACTGTTTAGACCGAGACAAATTTCCAGAAAAATCTATATCTTTTCATGTCCATTGCATTGCATATGTCATTTTTCTCGTGTCAAAATGGTTCACATGCAGCACAGCATTAACGGCAATATATTCCCTGTGTTTGTAAATCGCTCTCATTTTTTTCCCTCCTGATGCAAAAATTTGTAAGCATTTCTCGTGGGCACGCACGACCTTTTAGGGTTCCGCTAGGCAGTTGTACATGGGATTGCTCTTCGGGTGGATGCTGTTGTCCTGGCTCGGCATCGGCGGTACGTAGCGTATGCCGTCGGACGTGGGCACTAGGCGGCGCTGGAGCTCACGAGCGGGCGCTGCGCGTGGATTGGTGGTTCGTGGTTGGCTCTCGCCTCGCGCATCTCGGCGCATGGCCGCGCGGCCCGTTCCCTTTTGCTTTCCGGAAAGCGGTAGACTATCGACTTTTCTTCACGCCTTAAAAATTATTTTTTAGCTTTTTTAACTTAACTACCTTTTAAATATAGTATCATTTTAAAGTAAAATCTATAAATTAATTATAATACACACTATAACAACTTCATTTATATCGACTAAAATCGCACTTTATCTTACTCCATATTCTATCTCAGAACAACATAAAAACCATAAACCGTAACCCAAAGATAAAAGTCAAAGACAAAAAGAACAAGCCAAACTATGCTATTTCACAGAAAGGGACGGTGTGCCATGTGCATGGCTATATATTTTTCGTTACTGAGGAAGTACAAAGCCAATGTGATAGCCCTATTTTTAGAACAGGGCCATCGTACATTCCACAACAGCCCAGGATTTCAGTTATAGATAAAAGGAGTATCATGTCTACTCACGAACATTTAAAATGGTTAATTTGATTAAAATACGACCTATTGGTCAATCTTTTTAGCAACTTTATGAGCATCTAAGTCTAAAATTTAACTTACATTTAGAAAAACCGAAGAAAATTTCAACAGGAACGTTTGAGCGTGGTCATAACCCTAACACGAACACTTGTAACATCCTTTCTTTTTCTGATCTCTATTTTGGTGGAAATAAAGCAAAACTGCGTACAACCAACTATACTTGATGAGGATATAACCAATCCTCATATTATTATTTATCTGTAAATAATATGATTGTCATTATACTCCTTACATGCATCCCTTATCTATAAGAGAGAGATTTCACAAGGTAGTCATAGGCTCTTCTATGACCCCCCTAGTCATAAATTCTTCTGCGATCGATCCTTAGTCGTAAGCTATTCTACGACTACTTTATAGTCATAAGTTCTTGTACGACCACCTCATAGGCGTAAGTTCTCATACGACCACGGCATAGTCGTAATTTCTTCTACGACTATGGCATAGTCGTAAGGTATCCTGTGATCACCTTGTGGTCACAGATCCTCCTACGACTAAGCCATACTTCGACTGACCCGTCTACAGCAACCCATAGCGTTGTGGACATGTCTGGCGGGGCATTTAGAATAAGTATTGATTCTCTTAAATAAGTACACATAACTTCACCCTAGCAGAAACCACCGCACAATGAATGAGTTATCACGTCTCTAATAACTCTTGTTGAACGGTTATCATCCAAAGCATTAAGGCGTCTTATGGCGAGGAGAAACTGTTGCCGCCATATGTGCTATATAAAGGTGGACGTCAGGGAGACGAAGGGGGTCAAGACAGACCCAAAGGAGAGTTTTGGCATAAGGACATAAAAAAGAAGAGAACCCGCCGACAAAGAATTACCGGAGTTTTGGCGAAGATGTTCCCCACGGACGGCGCCAACTATTGATGTTTTGGAGCCAAAAATCTGGTAATTCCTTATCGGTGAGTTCTCTTTTTTTTATGTCCTTATGGCAGGAGAGTGGAACAAGGACAGCTGGTTCGACTTGGTCGACTACGCATATCTCGATATGGATGAATGCTATGATAATGAGTAGACCATGCTTCCATCCGATGGTGAGGCTATCTCTAGAGATCCATCACAAGATCCCGGAGATTGCACCACGGATAAGGTTGAGGAGTGATCCTTATCCACCACAACATTGCGCAAAATGAAGGAACCAGTTTCCCCAAAGAGCAAGGTCAATCCAACCATAAACATGATTGCATCTAGAGATGGCAATGGGTACCCGATACCCGAATACCCGACGGGTTTTACCCGATAAAGAGACGGGTATGGAAAATTTTATGTACCCATGGGTACGTTATTGGGCGAAATCCTCTACCCGCCGGGTAGGCGGGTGCGGGTGTGGGTATATACTACCCATACCCGCCTACCCGCGGGTAATGAATACCCGCATTAGACAACTAGACATCCCACTCAAATGTTAATTTTATTATCTACTTGTTGTTGATTGCTTATTTGTTTGTCATATGTTGATATGGTCATGTCAAGTATGTTTATGTGATGTACTAATTTTGATCATTAGACGCTTTTGTGCTTGGCATGTATGATTAATGAATGTCTAAATTGATGATATTCTTATGTGTTGAATCGGGTATACTTGCGGGTACGGGTTACCTGTCGGGTAGTAATACCCGCGCGGGTACGGGTATGGGTAAATTTTCTTACCCGCGTGCGGATACGGGTACCCGACGGGTAAATTTACACCTAGCGGGTACGGGTATGGAATGGCAATACCCGATGGGTATTTACCCGTTGCCATCTCTAATTGCATCTCACCGACCGCTCGGTGTGGGTTAGTAAGCCCTAGAATATGTCATTTCAGGAATCCATGAGCAGGTCATGACCCTTCAATTATCCTCGTAGAGAATATGGGTGGGCTCCTTGCGAGTCCGTCCTTACTCTCGCAGGGTTCAACTTCGGTCGAAGATGATTATAACCTAGAATTCCCCTTTCTAGAGGCCTATTCTGGGCCGCAAGGCTCTGTGTTTAACGACTCCTCAAGCCAAGAGCGCCTGCGTGAGTGAAGATCAGGTTCGGAAGGTTTTCGCCCTTCCCTCAGATATTGATCACTCTCATGGAGGAAGGCCTGGCAGCACTCTCTGGTGATGAGCCGAGGGGGGGTACTCTGATGAGCGTAGGAAAAATCATCGAAATAATTGCTCTCCATTAAGGTGGCCTCAACCAGCCTCAAGCATTGAGGATCCTGAGACTATGTGAAGAAAAAGATTGGCTGCCCAGAGGTTGTTACCTAGGCTTATCCAGCACCAATCTAAGGAAGCTTGAGAGCTTCAATACATAAACGACTTGCTCGAAAATCCGAATCAAGAGCTTGCTCAAGCACCGAGCTACGATGACTTTGCTAAAGGGATCGCGTGAAGACTCCAAAGCATGATGGCCAGACTCGAGCAGACTCACTGACATGACTCTAGGAGTCATGTAGGTACGACTGCATCTAGTCGTTCGCAAAACTCACCTTACAGAAATCGACATGATGGCAGGTCACATCATTCTCCAAATCATAACCTTGTTGGGAGGAGAGTACTTTGAGCATCCCTAGATCGGAAAGCTTTCAAAGTTGGTGATTGATTATCGCTTCGAGCAAGAAATCTATAGCAGCAGATGAAATACGAGGAGTATTACCCTCGTATGGACCGAATTTTTTCTATTTAAGCCCTTTTTTTGAAAAATATTCACATTTAGACCCCTGGTGGTTTTAATTCCGTTTTTGGACCCAGGGGGTCGGAGCCGTGGATCACGGCGCCGAGGTAACACGTCTCGGCGCCGTGATCCATGGCTCCGAGGCCCCAGGCCGGCACCAGCGTGGCGACCCGCGTGGTGCCGACGTGGCAGAAGCTCGGCGCCGTGATCCACGGCTCCGAGCTCAGCGCCGTGACTCGTGGCTCCGACCTCGGAGCCGTGGATCTTGGCGCCGAGCTATTGGCATTTACCCAGTCGGCCGGGCCGAGCCATTTCGCGTCGCGTCTGCCCTCAGCCCCCGACTCCTGCCGTGACCGCCTCCCCGGCCGCCACCGCCTCCCCGGCTCGCGCCGCCAGCGCCTCCCCGGCCCACGCCGCCTCCCCGGCCGCCACCGCCTCCCCGGCCCCCGCCGCCTCCCCGGCCCGGCCGTCTCCCCGCCGCCTTCCCGGCCCCCGCCGCCTCCCCGCCCCGGCCGCCTCCCCGCCGCCTCCCCGGGCCGGCAGCGCCTCCCCGGCCCACGCCGCCTCCCCGGCCGCCACCGCCTCCCCGCCCGCCACCGCCTCCCCGGCCCCCGCAAGCGTTCAAGGTGAAGCTCTAGTATATTGTGAATTTTTTTCCACATATGTTACACACTGTCGCTTAATGTTCACTCCATATCTATGGTACCTACGAGAAGGCATAATGATTTTAGACTTTTGGTGTGATTAATACAATATCTAGATAAATATTGATGGTTCTGTTTGACTCCAAAAAAGACATTGTAGGCTGCATATTATAACTGAAAATCTCATGTGACTATATCTGGATCGTATTAGATATATAGATGTTTGAATGGGAAAGGGTTCATTTAGATATTTTATTGCTTAAACAAGTATGCATGTGATTTATCCAAAATTTCGCTTAAAGGTATTGAGTTTGGTTTTGTGTATGAACTAGATGGACA
Organism: Dendrocalamus latiflorus; assembly: GCA_017311315.1. Classification (NCBI taxonomy): domain Eukaryota; kingdom Viridiplantae; phylum Streptophyta; class Magnoliopsida; order Poales; family Poaceae; genus Dendrocalamus; species Dendrocalamus latiflorus. Next base: position 17,460,477 of record CM029665.1, on the reverse strand, counting down.
ACGTAGTAACCCTATATCATGGAGGCAGTGTGACAAGTGATGATTATGGAAATGTTCAATTTGTTGAAATGCAAAGGGTGCCTCTGATGTTCAGTGATCGGCCGTCGTTTAGTGAGTTGGTTGCTAGGGCCCGGGAGAAGCTACATTGTCATGGAAACGAGGAGAGCATCACAGTTGAGGGGTTACTTCACTTCGGTTCGAAAGACACAATTCTCATGCGGTTGATCTTAATTGGTTGTGAGGATGAGTGGGACAAATATGTCAAAGTGGTTATGAGGAATGAGTTAAAATGTTTGGACCTTGTTGTGCGGAAGGTGTCTATTGAACCAACCCCTCACGGTTATTCACCAGAACTAGGTGATCAGGCACCCTTTGACCCTCCGTTACTGGATCTTGCGGTGGATGTGGAAGAAGTGCCTGAGGTGCCCGATGCTCTATCTGCCCCGAACGAGGTTCAGATTTCTCAACCAGTTCAAGTTGAATGTCGGACTGATGATGTCGTGGCGGCCCCTCAGGAGATGGGATTGACCCAGAATCATCCCAGTAAGTGTCGAGCAACACTTTAGCCTTTTGTCGTCATTGCTTTTTTTTGTCTCAATCCCATCGTTTTCGTGCTTATGATGCAGGAGACATTCCTGATAATGTTGGTGTTCCTCCCGTTGCTCCATCTAGTAACGTTGAAGAAGTCTGCAGGGACTCCAATAGTGTGGATGTTCAAATTGTGGATGATCTGCAGCCTTACGAGATCGCAAGGGCCGTTGAATCTGACGATGACCGCCCTTTTGGAGAGCTGACCGAAAGTGATATTGAGCTGATCAGGCGTTATTGCCCTGGCCGGGATCCATCAGTTCATGAATTCAGCGATCTTAGGCATTCTCATGGGGCTTATGCAGAAGGAAGGGATGACGAGCTGCTAGATGCTCCTGAGGCCGGTTCAAGCATGACAATTGAGAAGGGCATGATGTTTGAGGACTTGTCTGCATTGAGAAGGTGGCTGCAGGAGTATTCAGTGATTCGTAAAAGACCATTCAAGGTGAGGCATTCTTATGTGGAGCGGAGGTACACAGTTGTGTGCGAGAAGGAAACATGTGAATGGAGGGTTTGTGCTAGGAAACAGAAGGACACAGGAAAGTTCAAGATCACAAGAATCGTTGGCCCACACACTTGTGCCGAAGCAGAGCTCAAACAGAAGCATCGGCAGTTGACCTCTACCATTATTGCCAAGTCACTGTGTCACATAGTAAAGGGAGAACCCAATATGAAGGTGAAGACACTTGCTGGGATTGTTAAGGAGAAATTTGGATACGAGATAAGGTATGGAAAAGCATGGAGGGCAAAGCAACGCATCTGGAAGATGATATATGGGGACTGGGAAGATGGGTACTTGCAGTTGCCAGCACTTTTCAATGCAATCAAAGCGGTTAATCCAGGCATGCATTATGAGTACGTCCCGAAACCAAACGAATGGACTCAAGATGGGATTCAGATATTCTTCCGTGCTTTCTGGTGCTTTGCTCAGTCCATCGAGGCCTTTCGGCATTGTCGTCCCGTCTTCTCCATTGACGGTACGTTTCTTCTTGGCAAATACCAGGGCACACTTCTGATAGCCATTTCGTGTGACGCAGACAACACGTTGGTTCCTTTGGCGTTTGCTTTGGTTGAGAGGGAGAACAAAGACAGCTGGGGATGGTTCTTGCGGCTCGTTCGGAGGCACGTGGTCGGCCCTGGTAGGGAGGTGGGTGTCATATCTGATAGACACCAGGGCATACTTGCTGCCGTACAAGAGCAGATACCGGGGTATCCACCTTTGCACCACCGTTGGTGCACTCGGCATCTTGCCGAGAATCTACTCCGTAAGGATTGTAGGAAGGATAACTTTCCTCTGTTCGAGGAGGTCGCTCGAATGCTTGAGGTCAAGTTCTTCCAGGAGAAATTGGAGCAGCTTAATACTGCAACAACCGCAGAAGGTAGACAGTGGTTGTCGGGATTGATGAGAGATGTAGACAAATGGACAAGGGCTCATGACGATGGTGGCTGGAGGTACGAGTTTCAGACAAGCAATATGGCCGAATCCTTCAATAACTTGCTTAGGGGTATACGTGGTATGCCCGTCAATGCTATAGTATCATTCACCTTTTACAAGCTTGTTGCCTGGTTCAACGAAAGACACACACATGCAATGGCGCTACAGAGTAAACAAGAGAGATGGGCGCCAAAACCGAAGCGTCACCTTGAAAAGGCAAAGGCGAGGGCTGAGGCACATGAGGTACAATGTTTTGACAACTCCACGGGCACTTACGAGGTTGTAGAAAGGGGTGGTACAACGACCGATGGAGAGCTCCGGCCGACGAGGAGGCATAAGGTTGTCCTTATTGATTTCTCATGCACATGTGGTAAACCGAGGCAGTACCACTTTTCATGTTCTCATTATGTGGCAGCAGCGAGGCATCGCAACTTTGACTACGAGAGCAAGATACCTCGGGAGTTCAGTGTTGACAACCTTGTGCTTACGTGGTCTCCCCGTTTCGAGCCTTATCGGGATGAGGGAGAGTGGCCACCGTACACCGGGCCCAAATACATTGCGGATACGGGTAGCCGTTGGAACAAACGTGGAACCAGGAAAAGGACGAGACACAAGATGGTTATGGATCAGCTTCAAGGAACAACGAGGCGAGGGAGAGCAACCCCCTTTCTTACTAACCCCGAGCAGAACCAATGTAGCAGATGTGGTAGACTTGGCCACAATTCACGCACATGCCATTGGCCACTTAGTCAGGTGCGAGTGCTTGTTATTCGTTATGTTTCATAGTTCGTCTAGTTATTTTTTCATATGTAATTTGCTATGTTTCTTATTTAATTTCTTATTCTTTCCATATTTTATGCATGTTCAATTTTTTGTTTACTTGTATGTTGGACTGACAAATTTAATTTTTTTGTAGGATGGCGCAATTCCACCTGCTAGACCAGTACTACGAGGAGAGCCACCGAGGACGGCTCACCGCGGAGGGGGGGGTATTGCCTTCATCACTTCCTGTACAGTTTGAGTTTATATTGATGCATTAACTACATAAATTGGTCTATTCTATACAGGAGCTGCCCATCCTTCGTCCTCGAACCCATGACGGGTTCCTGGACATGCGGTACGACGAGAGGTACACTCCCTTCCTGGAGAGGGCTGGCCTAGACGCCATCTCTTACCAGGTTCGCCGTGGGTTGCCCACCTTGAATCCCCCGGCCATCACTGCACTGATTGACAGGTATTCTCCTAAACCATTGCTCCACTTGCATGTTCATTGTTGGTCGGCTATGTGCGCCTCAAATTCTCTGACATGTAGTCCTCTTTTTTGTATCATGTAGGTGGAGGCCGGAGACTCACAGCTTCCACCTCCCTTTCGGTGAGATGACTATTACGCTCCAGGACACTCAGAAGATACTTGGTGTCGCCATTCACGGCCGTCCAGTGATCGGACCGTGCGTGCCTGCTGGTTGGAGAGCCCGAGTAGAGGCCTTCCTCGGGACAGAGCTTCCTGCTGAGGCAGTCCATCGCAGTTCTGCAGTTATGATCACATGGCTCCGGCAGACTTTCGCAGAGTGTCCTGCACACGCGGACAAGCAGACCGTTGCCTACTACTGCAGGTAGGGGTGGATATCGAGCCAACTCGTCGTACAAATCGAGCTTTTTGATTAAATTGACATAGTTTGATTTAATATCATTTCACATATAATTGCAGGGCATGGATCCTGCACTTGTTTGGCTGCGTTCTCTTCCCCGACGGAACGGGGGACAGCGCGTCGTGGATGTACATCCACTGCCTCACCGACTGGGACACGGCGGGGCAGTACAGCTGGGCTTTCGGGGTGTTGGCGTTCCTTTACCGCCACCTCTGCGAGGCGTGTCGTCGGAGTTCGCCGAACGCGACAGTAGGTGGTTGCCTCTACCTCCTCCAGCTGTGGATGTGGTGTCGTCTACCAGTTGGTCGTCCCACAGTTTCGCCTCCTCGTCCGTGGTTCGCAGAGGTTCCTACTCGTCGACGTCCGACACTTGCATATCTTTGGGACCAGGTCTCAGTGCCCTTCGCCCGGACGAAGAGGGCCTACCTAGAGTACACGAACGAGCTAGATGCGCTCACGGCCTCCAGTGTAAGTTAATTCCATTTGGTTTCGTGATTTTCATTTGTTAGTATATGACCTTAAACGTTAAATTGTTTCAATGCAGGTTAAGTGGGAGCCGTACGCCGAGCAGGAGGTGGAGGCCATTCAGTTCAGCGCACTATGCAGCATAGACGAGGCCCTCTACAGGAAGAGGTGCCCTCTTATCTGTTTCTATGCTGTTGAGTATCACCTGCCACATAGAGTTGCACGCCAGTTTGGTATGAGGCAGATGTGGCCAGTAGCGCAGTTCTCCACGTCTGTGGCCTTGCACAAGTAAGTGGCATGCAATTTCAATTCTAACCTTGGAATCCAATTGCACAGAGCTTTTTCTATTTTTAACGTTTGGTTTACGTGACATGCAGATTTGATCGTCGGCGACAGAAGAAGGTCACAGATTTCGAGCAGCACCACCACGTGTACGTTGAGGAGTGGGCACACTTTCAGGACCACGTGGACGACAACGACGAGCCGCACAGCAACGAGAACTTCCGGCGGTACCAAGTTTGGTACCAGCGTGCGACGCGGTCCAAGCTTAAGGGCCAATGGACTCAGGATGACTACGCCGACATTGCGTCCTCGGGCGACGAAGACACGCTGTACGACCAGTCGACTCGCCTTGGGACGCAGGTGGAGACGGCACCAGTCCTGGACCGTGTGGTAATGTTCAACCTCATTGCTTATTTTCCAATAGATATAAATATCACTACATATAGTAAATTATCCATTCTTTTGCTTGTTTGCAGGGCAACACCCTGAAGCAGTCCGTACAGGACATAGAGCATTTCTCCAGGACAGTCGGCGACGCCCGGACGCTTACCTTCCTAGAGGTAAGCTTCGACAAAGCCACTTACAAAATTAGTACGTAATATCTTCGTATCTTGTTGGTTAACAAAATGTTGGATGACAGAGGCTAGCAGGTCGGCTACGTCGTGCGGCTAGTCGTTGTGGTTGCAGCACCGGCGCGGGGAGGGACGTAGACGTGCCTACGACACGACTTTCAGACCCGACGCGGCGAGGGTCTTACACGGCACAGAGCTCATCCCCCACGAGCGACACTTTCCCTGACGAGGGGGGTGAGGACGACGACGAGGTGGAGCAGCAGACTTACGATGAGATAGGCCCGTCTCAGCTCGTAGGCGCTCCTGAGACTCAGCCTTCACAGCCTGTACCACGCAGACGCCGCCGGGAGCCTAGCCGTTACACTCCAGGCACCGACGCCCTTGGTAAGGGTAAGGGTAAGGCTAGGAGGCAGTGATATTTATGTGTAGGCTTGTGGGTCGTGTTGTAATGAGCTACTTGTTTGTATGTATGTGTATATGTTATATTCATGTGATATTTGTGTACGAATCCGTAGTCTGTACTTTGTTGTTCTATAATTCCTGCAATGAATTTATGTTTACTGCAAACGACTGCAAATGATACGAACTATGAATTTTTTACTTATGAATTTATGCTTCCTGAAAAAGCACAATCGGCTGAAAAGGCAAACGACCTAAAATAAAACAGCTTTGCCCAGTCACAACACGAAACAACACATAGATTGCACGTACATAAAATATAGCAAGTACTACAACCATCAACACAGCAACGACGGTAAACATGGAGGGTACCAAAAAATGACAACACAACCAAGTACTACAGCCATCAACACATCAACGAACACAACAACTAAAACACAACACAACCATACACCTTCTTACCTACATGCCAAACGAGCCTCGTGGCACCCACATGGAGAAATGCTGAGGGGGTCGCCTCGGACGTGGTTGTCCATCGTGGTAGTGGCATGCACATATGCAGCTCGGGTTCGCGCAGCAACATGTGGGATCATAAGAGCTTCCTATATTCACGACCTCCTCGTTGCCCCTCTCGCGTTGCATCTGTTCGCGGAGGTCGTTGTTCTCCTCAGTGAGATTCTCCATTCGGTACTCCAAGTCCCATATTCGAGCCCATAATGTACCCACATAACGATCAACATACCGTTCGTGAGGAGGGTCAATCCAGTGGGAGAAGTCGCATTTGGCCATCTGCACAAAAAATGACGGTAAACTTCGAGGGTCCATAAGCAATACAAAATGTAACATTACTAATTTGTACCCCGGAGCGTGAGCATCGGAAGAAACGTCGCCCGCCATCGTTCGGGGAATCCAAGATCTGGACGACCGCGTACTCATTGTGTCTGCATTTCGGCCACGGTGGTTGAGCACGCCGGCTTGGTATCAATCGGTACTGCGGACCGAACATATCCCTCGTTTCTAAGGGAATGTCGTCCTTCGGTGACCCAAATCCCACTGGCCCCTCGACTTCAGACATGGTATGTTTCACCACGAAAGAGAGGGTACTACTTTGTTCGATTCACAATGTCATGGGACCCCAACCCTGCTACTTATAGCCAACGGGGCAGCTTAATGCAGTGACCACCAAAAAAAGAGGCTTTTGCTCAGGGACATGACAACACGCCCCTGCTCTGCTCAGGGACATGACACAAGAGGTCAGCTTTTGCTCAGTGAGATGACAAAAGAGGGCAGCTTTGCTCAGTGACATGACAAAAGAGTTCAGATTTTGCTCAGTGACATGACAAAACGAGGCAGCATATACCAGCTTTGCGCAGTGACGGAGTAGGCCTTTAGCCTGTACACATATAGGGCGTAGGTCTTTAGCCTTTACAGGAGTAGGCCTGTAGGCCTGTACACATATAGGGGCGTAGGTCTTTAGCCTTTACAGGAGTAGGCCTGTACACATATAGGGGCGTAGGTCTTTAGCTTTCTAGGCTTTGAATGGTCCAATCTCTGAAAAGGCTACGAACTATGAATTTATTACGAGACTATAGTCTCTGAAAAGCCTACATAGGACCATTTATTGCTACACTGGAATCCAGGAAAAGCGAAAATATCCTCTCCATGGACTATGCCCACTGCACCAGATAACCTGCCTACATAAAGGCCTCCCTCCTATGTCTTCCATACCACATCTCCTCCTCAAGGCATCACAATACTACTACACAACAATGTCTTCCTGGAGGTCCGACCCATTTGGAGTGCCGGAGTGGCATGAGCGCCCGAAGTGCCATTGCGGCTTTAGGACGATGTTGGGAGTCTGGACTGATCGAGTACAACGAGCCAAATACGGCCGTAAGTTCTTCAAATGTCCTGACCTGGATGACGACTTCGTGGTAACGACCACAACTAAATCATTTGTTTCTCGTTATCTTTTTTCAAGTTGATCGATGACATCTACCACGCCACACATAGGCTTGCAGGTTCATCGAATGAGTGGATCGGGTGTCGCCGGCATGGCCAAATAACCGGGCAGTGGAGGTGGAAAACAAAGCACAATACTTTGTCATGATGACTCAGGCTCGCGAGGTGAAACGACAGATGCGGCTTGACCAAGAGCGTCGCGTGAGGGTGGACCAAATCCGTCTGAAGGGCAAGGAGGATGAGCTGCAAAGGAGGCGGGAGCAGTTAAGTCTGCGTGAAGCTGCCATCAAGCGTCAGGAGGAGGAGCTTCAAGCTCGGGAGGCAGCTCTCAAGACCAAGAGTGACAGGAAGAAGGATGCAGCGGAGCCATCTTCAGGGCGTGACAAAAAGGGGAAACAGCCACGATGTACCCAATAGACAAAATGTAATAGACCCAGCAAGTTATTTTCCCTAAGGCATGCATGTTAGGACTAGTGGTGGAATTATGAACATTAGAAGTACAGAGTTGCACACATGCCACATGCCTGCCATGTCAAAATATCACTCACCTTCGAAATATCACTTACCACTATATGCATCGATATTTCTACGCTCAATCCTTCGGCAAAAAAATTTAGCTTAATTTGGTTTGCATGTCCAACCTGCAATGAACATAAATTTTTATTACGACTTCATCAGATTCGTTCCCATATTACAACTACAAAATAACAAACCTTGCAAAAACCACGGGAATCAAACCTTAAAAGACACTTACCATTTTATATATCGACCGTTCTACGCACAATCGTTCCTAAAAAAAATTACCATATTTTTTTATGCATCTACAACGAGCCAATCAATATAAACTTGTTTTACAATTTTTTCAAATTGTTTTGTAATTCACAACTACAAAATTAACAAAACTTATAATCATTACAGTTCAAATTAACAAAATACAACTAGTAATTCTTTTTGCGACAACGTAAAGCCTGATCGGTGCAAACCCTAAACGCCGAGTGTCTGCAGACGTGGCAGGGAGCTCGGCGCCACGTGGCAGGCATCTCGGCGCCACGACCCACGGCTCCGAGCTCAGCGCCACGACCCACGGCTCCGAGCTCGGAGCCACGATCCACGGCGCCGAGGTGCTGCCACGTCAGCGCCACGCAGGCCACCAGGCTGGAGTGGGCCTGCGACCTCGGAGCCATGGACCACGGCGCCGAGACGTGTTACCTCGGCGCCGTGGGTCACGGCTCCGACCCCCTGGGTCCAAAAACGGAATTAAAACCACCAGGAGTTTAAATGTGAATATTTTTTAAAAAAAGGGCTTAAATACAAAAAATTCGGTCGTATGGACGAGACCTATTACAGGTCGGGTCCACTGGCTGCTGGGCATCTTCCACTGACGGCTAAATTTTGGGCAGCCGACAGGCCTCTTTGGCGTGTACCCTGCTAGACAGAGAAGTTACGCAAATTTAAGACTAGATCACAGTTCCAGCTGGATGCCTCCCAGGAAAGTATTGGTCACTCCTTGCTTCTGTTATTGCTACCCAAAGCCATCAAAAGTTTCTCCTCTTAATCTACTCAAGCTACTTTTGCCCTATATGTTCGCCAGAAAGGCCATTAGCTGCTTGGTCCGCTTTCGTCCTATGTGCCACTAACCAATAACTCATTTGCCGTGTGCTGTTACATTCTTCCGTCCTTAAGACTGATTACAGCTAAGTCATTCAATCCAGGAAGCACAAAGGATAAAAGAAACCAAACTGGCCATGCACTAACTATTGGATCTAAATAAGCACAAAGATTATACAAGGTACATTAAAAGAACTAAACAGGGTAGGATATTTCCAAGTGGTATAAGACAAGCATCAAGCTTTATTCATCTTCTTGAATTTCACGAAAATGAGGGGTAATTTATGTTTGATAGGGGACTTACAGTTATTGCTTGAATTCCAAAAAGACCAGAATGGTTGTAGATACTGTTGAACACGGAGAACGAATCGATCTGTTGGTAGTTGTTTAATATCCGGAGATCTGTAAGTAAAGCATCATGCCAATGTTAAGAAATTAACAAGGCAAGCTGAGTCAATTTCAATTTCAAGTCATTGACAAGGATGTAGAATTGAAAAGGAGAACATACACAATCTAGAATGCATGCCCTTCCCAGGACCACCAGCAGAGATAGAACCTCCTCCTCCCATGAGCATCTGCAGAAAAACCAAATTGTTCATATTGTGCATTACTGTATTGGGAATTGAACAAATAAGACAGTTTGCACCTACTAGTTAGTAAACAGCAGAGAGCCTTAAACAAGGAAACTATTCTAGCGTAGAGTTTTGTCCGCAAACAATAAGTCAATTCGATGTTTGCCAACAGTACCTGAAGGACAATAACACTGGTAGCTGTTTTCTCTTCATACCATCCGCCTGGTACTTCAAAAGCAAGAGCAATATGTGTCTTCTGTTCCCAAGAAAAGAAGTTAGGACTAAAGAAATAAATCATACATACATCCTCATGCACAAACAGTGCAAAGCACAAAAAAACAGCAAGAACTCACTGCAGAATCCGCTTGACAATGATAGTCTCCTCCCACATAAACTGATTTTGGCCCTTCTGGATGCTTCACGCGAAGATCCGACAAAAGTGGCTCAGCAATTGAAACAAACTCATCATGCTCGACTCCTGCTGCCGCAAGGACGATCCTGGAAGGTGTGTAGTTTTCCTGAATTCCTCAACGCATGCAAATGTTAAAGAAATCCCTTTCTAACCAAAAAAAAACAATGTAATGACAAGTTGATGAATCTTACAGCAATGAATTCCTCAAGAATGCTACTGTCCAATCTATGTATAGCAGATTCTGGTGCCGTCAGGGGTTTTGCCAATGCCCCAGAATAGCCAGCAGAATGGAGTGCCTCCAGAACTAAACCTTGAGGATCATCGGAAACTTTAGCTATTTCAGCTTTGATCTTCTGCAGCTGTAGAGAGAACAAGACATCATTAATACAATGCCAAGGAAAACCTGAAGTGCTTGCCATCAAATGACAGAATACCTGTTCTTTAACCTCCCAATCGTAAAAGGCTGGGTTCCTCACACTATCAATGAGCACTTCAACCAAGGTACATAGGCCTTGAATGCATCATAGGTATAGCACATTTGTTCACAAGAGGCTGATGCATGGACATTCCCTCCAATGGCTTCTACCTCACGTACTAGCCGCAAATGACTGAGGCCATTCTCTCCAATAGATGTGACGCTCCGGATGAAGCAGGTGTTTCATATGTAGAACCACAGTCAATGTACAGTCCCACTGATGCAGCTGGACTCTGCAGTTAAGTCCTAGAAAAAATTACTTCCATGCAGATGCAGAAAAAAAAAGAACATAGTGAAACATCTGCAGGCATATAGTGGTACCGGTGACGTTTCTGAAGCAATTTTGATGCCATTCGGGAGAGTGGTGACTTTTGACTTAGCTAGCTCTACAAAGTCTGGCAGTGGTGGAGGAAGAGTAATGCCTGGGAGAGGGACACTGAGAAGAGGAAGCTGGCTTGACTTCCCCCCGAGAAGCCAGCCAAATAAACCACCTGAAGACTGCTTCACAACACTTGTACTAGCAAACCTAGTAGAACCATGTTGCTGCAAGTACATAAACAAAAGTACATGTATTCATGATTCATGGTTTTATGGGAAATGAAAGAAAATAAATTGTATGGTGTCGTGGCAGCAATAATATCATGTAACATCACTTAGAAGAAAGAACATATGTTGAAATCCTGAACAGCTAGCACATGAAACAAACTCTTACGTAAATTACATAAAAAGTTGGAGGCGTTCACCACTGAAAATCAGAACTAGCAAGATCAAACTGCAAAGCAAAATCTAATTGACCAGAAGTCAATTTACAACAAAAAAAAACATATTGCTTAACTTATACCTCTCCCTTGAGTCTTAAATTGCAGTATAACAGTTACATGAAATTTCGGTTGTTTTAAAATTTTGAGTGAATAACCCTTGAAATAATTAAAAAGTACCACAGTTTCACAGTGTCAATCTAAAAGATGGTATTAGCAATAGGGCATGTTCGTCACATGAGAAGCCGGGCGGCTTTTAGCTTTTGCTATAGTACCTAATTTTCAAACGGAGTATTTTCTTAAGACGGGATCTATAAGTTAAACGTAGTACACATTAAAAGTCTAATATCTGTACGAGCCAAAATCACAAGTGAGTATCGATCTCTCTGTAATCTGTACCGTAAATAGCCAAAATTCAAAAATTTCAGCCATAAGCCGCAGCCAAAAAGAACAGGCCCATACATTTATTGAGTTAGCCACCAATTCACCAAGGGAACTCATCATCCCAACATTTCTGGCCAAATTAGCCAAGCAAAAATGCTTTAAAAGCAGCCCTCACACCATAAAGATATATACACAAAAAAATGTAGTGACTGTGCGTTCAACACAACACCCTGCATCAACCACAGCTCCCAGTCTCCCACACCAAAATCACATCCTGCAGTCCTAATTGGAACGTTGGTTAAAGGGGGAAAAATAGAATTTACATGACCCCGCCGTGTTGTGTGAATCAAATTTAACCAGAAATCGTCAGATTCTACAAGCTAATCACGTATGAGTGATTGCTAACCAGATTCTACAAGTTAATCAGTAACCGCCCACAGGCTTCTTCATTAATCGAGGGGCAACCAACACAACGCCCACACCAAGCACCACACGGTCCCACGCCCGTTTCACAGGATCAAAGCTAGACCAGCCTAGCCGCCAAACGACGACACACACACGGATCGGCCACCGGCACCATCAATGGCTAGACGGATCGGCCCGTCGGGAGAACCGATGGGGGGTCTGCGGCTGGAGGGATCGGGGGACGGGTGGTAGGTACCTTGAGAAAGCGGAGGTGACTCCCGGCGATGCGGTACATGGTTACTTGGCGGCTTGGCGCTGCCCAGAGACTCGGAGGCGGCGGGTGGCGTGGCGATCGGAGGAGATCACGGGAGCAGCCGGGAGGCGGGAGGTTCTGTACGACGCGCGTGCGGTGCGGTGCGGTGCGGGCGTGCGGCGGTCGAGCTCGGCGGGCTGGCTGGCTGGCTAGCGAGATTGGTTCGGGTGGTCGGATTCGAATTTCGTGCGTAGGTTTACAGGCTTGGGCTTGAGGTGGGCAGGCGCAGCATTTGCCTTTGTCGCCTTGTGCAGGCTTGGATAAGTGGAATGATTTGGACAATAGGCCCATTAGCTGAGTAGTTTTGGCCCGTTGGTTCCGTATGGGCTATAGGCCTGTTCTTTTTGGCTGCGGCTTATGGCTTTTGGCTGAAATTTTTGAATTTTAGCTGTTTACGGTACAGATTACGGAGAGATCGATACTCACTTGCAATTTTGGTTGGTACATATGTTGAGCTTTTAACGTGTACTACGTTTAACTTATAGACCCCGTCTTGAGAAAATACTCCGTTTAAAAGTTAGGTACTGTAGCGGCTGCGAAAAGCCGGCCGGCTGGAGACCAGCCGAACAGGCCCTATGGCTGCTATCGATGGATTCTTTTGGTAGTGTTCATACGTGATAATAGGCAGTAAAAAATAATAGTATATAATTTTAATCGATATAATTAATCTCGATATAGTGCCTACTTTAATCTATATGTAGATCCCATCTTAAAAAATATCGTTTAAAAGATAGCTACTGTAGCAACAGAAGCCAAATCCAAAGCATAAGTCGCACTTCTTTTTTTGTTTATGCTTAAGTTTGGGTAATTAGTAATTAGTTCATCTCAAAATAAGTTTGGGGTAATTAGACTATAAGAGTCTACCCGGACAAAGAATTTTTGACACTGCCCTGATAAAACTCTAGACCATATATTACACTGTTTTTTTTTTTGAGGGGTTTGTTTGTTGTCTATTGGCGTCGTGGATCACGCTTGCTTGAGAACCGAGCAGGCTTGACCCCTGTCAAAGTGGAGTACACATCAGATGTTAAAGCTGGTGATATTACTGGATTCGTGTTTTCGTGTACACATCGAAAACACGTGCTTTCGTGTTTTACTCTCCGTCACGTATGTATTACTGGATTCTTAAGAAAAAAACGTATGGATTACAGTACTGGATCGTCGTACCGATTTAGTTTTGCTCAAATTTACCAGTCATACGGCGCCATGAAATCGGTAACATTTGGATTTTGGATAGGGATGCAGACGTTCAGTCTCACTCTCACGGGTAGGGCTAGCCACAAGGCGATACACGAAAGTCGTGAGGCACGTGGGCGGGTGATGCCAGTGAGCGCGAAGTGCGAATGCGATTGCTCGTTGCTTGCAATGCTGATGCATATCCGTAATTATCTACTACTCACCCAGTACCCTCGTCATGTTCTTTTTAGTTTTTTTATTACTTTTGATTTTAGTTTCTTTGTAAGCCGAATAAACAGGACAAACAATTTCTCAAAAATATTTTTCTAAATAATTTTCGAAGTCTAAAACTATGTTTATTACTAGCTGAATGCCCGTGCGTTGTTACGGATTTAAACAAAATTAGAACATATTTGTATGCATGTTCCAACAAATTTTACCACTCGTTAGTTTTAGAACATGTAGTATGATAAAGTTTTAAAATCCGTAGCAACGCACGGGCATTCAGCTAGTACTTACATAGATTATTGAGCACTTTTCTTAGCATCTTTTAACTTGAGATAAATATGGTGTTATCAGGGGAAATGAAAATTTTATGTGTTGTCAACAAGATAATATTTATATGCATTGCATATTATACATATGAAGTGAAGTTTGCTCTGTGTAAGCTAGAAAGATATTAAGAGATAAGACTTGGGCAACTTCATCCTTAGCCCGTTTATTTATAAAATGATTTTGCTACACGATGATGAGCTTGATATCATGTGATTCTGTCAATGGCTACATTTACTCTGCTTGCCCCTGTGCTATTTCTGGCATTCGACTTTCCCTTCTCCCTGCATTGGTTCTTGATGGATAGAATTTTTCTTTGACTTTGTAAAGTTCTCTCACTGCATCTCGTATTTGCAACCGTTCTGGAGGTAGTTCTTTTGAACAGAGAATACCGACCCTCAGAATGGAGGTTAGCATATTATTGTAGTTAATCCTTTTTCACATCTGAAAAGCTAACTACTGGTTCAATAATCACTCATCAAGACAGTTTAAAAGGGAAGAAATAATACCAGTGACGCAATAATCTCACAAATCGGAACATACAACAAACACTAAACTTTACACAACGGAATACTAAACCATACAGTAAATAATATTTTTCTTTGTTAGAGCCACCAACATAAAGAGCAAAAAACCTTCTTTTCTGTTCTTATTCTCTCTTCCTCCTGGACACACATGGCGATCAAATCACTCATGCTCCATTTTTCTTTCTGAGTATTATAATTAATCTTAAAAGTCGTGTACTTAGAAGGAAAAGAGGTCATAATAAAATGGACAAGGAAACCATCAGATATTGCCAAGTCCATGCCCTTGAGTTTTTCTGCCATATCGGTCATCATCATGATATGCTCTATTTATGCTGTCGGACCCGTCATACTTAGTGGTTAAGAGCATCTGAATCAAAATACTGGTATAAACTTTAGTGGAGCTTTTAAATTTCTCCTCGATTGAAGCCAAGTATTCCTTAGCATTTTCAAAATCGGGGATTGCTCCCCTAATCCCGACTGAAATAGAGATCTTCATAATTATTAGTGATAAGCGGTTAGACCGCTCCCACTTTTCAGCATAAGCCTCATAAATTTTCTTTTTCTCATCATAGTTCTCCTCACCTTCGGTGGGAGGAATGGGAACGGCTACCCTTAAGCATATTCAAGGTCCAAAACACCAAGGACAACATGAATTCGTTCTTTCCACGTGGGAAAATTGCTCCCCGTCAGCTGCTCAACGTTATCAATTGTGGCGGCAACGTTTGATGCATTAAGTGATAAATTTCAAAATACAAGGCAAAGATTAGAAATATCATAAAGATATATTGCATGTAATTAACCCTACGTTGGTCTGATTAATAACATGCAAACTACAGTTCTAATTCATATCACCGTTGGGCAGAAATGAAAAAGAATTTAATAATTTTATATGGCAACACATGATTACAAACAACGTTGGTCAGAATGTAATCATATGCATACATAATGCCAAAAACATAAAAAATCTCCAATTAAAATATCTCGTTGGTTCAATTTTAATTAGAGACAAAATATAATAATATGGCGACATATGATTATAAACAACGTTGGTCAGAATATAACCATATGTATACATAATGCCAAAATTAATCATAAAATCTCAAATTAAAATATCTCATTGGTTCAATTTTAATCAGAGATTATACATAATAATATGGTAATGATACATGAAATTTTTGGTCACTGAAAAATAATTAATAACAGTGCACAAAATGGAGGCTTAAAGCATTAAAAAATGCACTGAAAATAATAATAATACTGCTGCAGTTGGCCCTTAAAGAAAACAGCCCAAAAACCAAAAATGCCCAGTCGAAAAACTCCCCGCACGGGCGTCCAAAAATGCCGGCCCAAAATCCCGGAACAATGCGCATGGGCTAAAATGCCGCACGGCCAACCTTATGCGTGCGCGGCCCTCAAAGGTGCGCGTGCGGAGGACCAAAACTCATTGGGCGCGCGGCCCACAACACACGCAGGCGTGGCCCTGAGATCCCACGCACGCACGCGCCGTCGGATCTTGATCCGACGACTGCAAAAATCGGCCGGCCCATAAGCTATTCGGCCCGCAAAAAATGGCCATCGGATGAGATCGGACGGCCGATAACTCACGGCGGTGGGGATGAAACCCAGAAACCCTAACCCTAGCCCCATTTCTGCCCGCCTCCTTGCGAAAAAACCGGAGCGGCGGCAGCGCGCGCGCTCGCGCGGAGCGTCGGTGGCCTGCTCCCACGAAGCGTAGGCGGTGCGCACGCTCGTGCGGAGCGGTGGCTCCCGCGCAGCACGGCGACAGTGGCGAGCGGCGGCGCACGCTGCGTTCACGAGGAGAGCGGCGGCGGCCCGCGTGGAGCGAGACGGCGCGGCGGTGCGGCGCGACGGCGGCCGAGCTCGCGAAACGGCGGCGCCCGCTAGAGCAAGGCGGGGCCCCCGCGCGTAGCGGCGGCGCACACGGCGGCGGCATGAAGGCCGGAGAGCAGCACCGGCGGCGCCCGCTCGGAGCAGCGCGCGACTACGGCGGCGGGCTCCATCGGTGGCGCCCGAAAGCCGTATGTTCCACCTCCTTTTTTTTGTTCTTCCCGTCGCCGATCCAAGATTTTGTTCGTTTGATTTTGGGGATTTAGGGTTCGGGAAATCTTGACATTGGGGATTTACAGGAGGGAGGGTAGGGGCGAGGGCGGCGAGGCGGAGGAGGGAGGGGAGGAGGCGAGGGCGGCGCGGCGGCGGAGGAGGGAGGGGAGGGCGGAAGAAATGAGGTGGGAGGAGGCAGCCGCACGGGATTCGGCGGGGGAGGCAGCGCTGCTAGCGCACGGCTTTCGGGGGTGGGCCCACACATCAGTCAGTATAGAAAAGGAAGTGTAGGATGCACCATCACCTTGAACTCCTTCTTTTAAGGAGTAGAGATCCGTGTCCACTTCTCCGCGATGTCAACAAACACAGCAAATAACTATCTACCGACAGCATCAATTCCGAAACAGTGATCTTGGGATTCCTGCCTGGCGCATAAAACGCAATCAGACAATCACGGCTCGATAGATATTTTTTTCTCTCAGCAGAACCTGAGTCTATTTCTTTTTATTTTGACTTATGACTTTTAACTACGGTTTATAACTTTTCAGCTGCTTGTGAGAAAAAAATACAAAGTAATAGAAACTCACAAACGATTTAGCTGATATAAATAAAGTCGCTACAGTATGTACTTTAATCACTTGTAGATTCCACCAAAAAATACTCTATTTAAAAGTTAGTTACTTTAAAAAAATCGAAAAACAGATTTTTAAAGTTGAAAAGAAGAGGCCCCTATCAACTTTTGTGTAAGCACTTTTCCAACTCCAATCTAATCATGCAAGTGTCTGACATTACATGGTGTCAGCTGACACATTCATATAAAAAAGGTCATATATAAGGTGGGTATTTTTTGCTCCGTTTTATAGTTTATGGTTATTGTCGTAGGGGTGGCCCCCACCTAAACCCAGCAGGCCTGGCAGGAAGGTATAAGGCCCAGAATAGGCCATGTGTAATGACATAACTGCCCCAAGAGGGGATAACCAGATGTAAGGGTATAATTGTAAAAGCACTCCTCATGTGTATATATATATGATGATAAGCCATGGGGAGGACCTAGGCCATTACACTTATCTTCATCACTCTCCACTACCATCTCTCTCTCTGTTTGGTCTGTAGCCACAACAGTTGGCGCCGTCCGTGGGAGGGACGAAGACAAGCCTGAAGACCGAAGAAAAAGATGGCACCGAAAAAAGCTTCCTCAGCGGCGGCGAAGGGAAAGAAGGCGGCCGGGCTGGAGCGTCGTATGAGTACCAGGGCTTCGGCATCGGCAGCGATGGACGCGGGTGGCGATGCAGGCGCGGTGGCCGAAGACGTCAACGTTCGCGCGGCGACGACCAACCCCGTCACCGGCACCGCGACGACCAACCCCGCCACCGGCGTTGCGAGGACGGAGCCCGCGGTCGAAGACGTCGACGCGGGTGCGGCGGCAACCGACCCCGCCGACGCAACGACAGCCGACCTCGCCGCCCCCACGGCAACCCCCGCCGGCGGCGCGGACCGGGCGGTCCGAAGTAGCCGCGACGGAGCGACCGGCAGCTCGGGACCTCGCAACGCGGTCGTCCCCGCGCCGATCCGCCCGCCGGGAGTACCGGCGACCCCGCCTGCAACGGCGACGGAAAGTGCTCTGCTGGCGGCTCTCAACGCGTTCCAGCGGGAGCCAAGGGACCTTCGCGGAGCCGTCAGAAACATGCAAGAGGCCCGGAGCCAGCAGGTCGCGCCAGTGGTCGCGTCCGAGCCCACGCCGGAGAGGGCGGACAGTCGCGAAGCCCCCACGTCCAGCCGCGTGCCGCTGCGGCGCGTGGATCCGGAGTCCCCGCTCTCGGCGGGGCTGCAGTAGGCGGCATGGCCCGAAGACTTCAAGTTTCCTAGCGCCATGGACTCGTACAAAGGCGACACGGACCCCCGTGAGTTCGTGCGCGTATACGAAACCGCGATCGAAGCCGCGGGAGGAGACGACACCACGAAAGCAAAGGGACTCCCCCTCGCGCTACAAGGGGTGGCGCTCTCTTGGTTTTTTACCATAGAGCCGGGCTCCATCTACGCGTGGGAGCAGCTCCGCGTCCGCCTTCACAACAACTTCCAGGGAAACTACGTCGACCGGGTCGACGCGGATCAACTCTTTGCCGTGAAGCAAAAACCCTCGGAGAAGCTCCGGGACTACTTCAAACGCTTCGCCAAGATTCGATGTCAAGTGAAAGACGTCAACGAGACCACCATCGTCAATGCAGCCATACAGGGCCTTCGTCCGGGCCCGATGGCCGAGTACAATGCGCGAAAGCCAATCAAGACGGTGGCGAAGCTCTTCGACAAGATGGAAGAATATGCCAGGGCGGAGGAAGATGTGCGGCGAAGGCAAGGTGACGACTCCGACACCAACCAGGCCGGAGCCTCGGCAAAAGCCGAAGATCCACCGAAGGGCGGTTCTTCGAAGGGAAAGCGCAAGCAGGAGTCGTCCAGGGACGCGCCCGACCGCAGGGACAACTCGCATAAGGAGTCGTCCGACCAGCCCAAGCGCGGCCAGCAAAGGTCGAGGCGAAACCGGTACGTCCTCGACATCGAAGGCGGGTCCGACGAGGGTGCTCCAGCGGGCCGAGGCGGCCGGGGGCGCGGCCTGGCGGAGGCCGCGACGATAAGGGTCGTGGAGATTACGACGACCAGCATCAGGGACTGTGGTGCTTAGTCCACGGCCGCGGCAATCATGATACCCGCACCTGCACCTCCATCGCGGCGCTCCGCGACAGCGTCGCTAGGGACAGAAACCTGGAGGCGCGCCCGCCTCCGGTGGCCCACGTCCAATTCCCATACGAGGCCCCCATGCAGGTACAGGCGCACGGGATGCAGGTACAGGCGCAAGGGATGCAACCCCAGGAAGGCACCTTGCGGATCCAAGCTCATGTACAGCAGCCTCGGGAGGGCCTCCTGTCGTTGCAGGCCCCGGACACAACCTACCGCAGGGTCATTAATGTCATATCCGGCGGCTCTGCGCTGGAATTCGCCTCGGCACGGCAGCAGAAGGCCTACGCGCGAAGACTACATCACGTGGCGGCATACCCAGCGCAAGCACCGCCGGAGTGGGCGCGGCACGAAGTTACATTCACACCCGATGACGCCCAAGGTGTGGACTTCCCTCATCAGGACCCCCTGGTCATCCGGGTCACCATCGCGGGATGCGACGTGGGGCGCGCCTTGGTGGACGGGGGTAGTTCCGCGAACGTATTGTTTGCGGCGGCCTTCGACTAGATGGGGATCCCTCGAAGCCGCCTGGGGCCCTCGGGAATCCCACTGCAGGGCTTCGGGGGACAGCCCCTGCGGGCGCTGGGCCAAATCGGCCTCCAAGTCTCCTTCGGCCGAGATGACAATGTGCGGACCGAAGATGCCACCTTCGACGTGGTCGACCTTCCGTACCCCTACAATGCCATACTAGGGCGCCCAATCCTCAACTCCTTCGGCGCGGTACCACATCACGGCTATCTGTGCATGAAGATCCCGGGTCCCCGGACCATCATCACCGTCCGAGGCGACCAGGATATGGCCCGGCGCATCGAGCCAGGCACCAGGTGCCCGCGTCGCGAAGCCCAACGACGCTCGTAGAGCCGGCGTCGCAGTGCGGAGGTCCGCGGGGTCATCCATGGGCGCCTGCGCGGGCCCTGCAGATGTCTAGCGACTAGAGGCTGCGGCCGCACCAAGGGGCAAACGGTCAGTATATTCACCCTTTGTAGTTGCTCACCCGCGCAAACGGGGATGTAATGAAAATCGCCGTTTGCCGCTAATCTTTCTTCGTCACACGCAAGCACGTGGTGAGGGCGCGCACAGGCTTGGCCAACGCGCGCGTCCCCGCAGCATACACCAAAGACGCACGTTCGCGTGTGCACTCGCCGTCGCCAGGGGGGCGGGACTGAGTATAAACCAAAGACGCACGTTCGCGTGTGCACTCGCCGTCGCCAGGGGGGCGGGACTGAGTATAAACCAAAGACGCACGTTCGCGTGTGCACTCGCCGTCGCCAGGGGGGCGGGACTGAGTATAAACCAAAGACGCACGTTCGCGTGTGCACTCGCCGTCGCCAGGGGGGCGGGACTGAGTATAAACAAAAGACGCACCGGGGGGACGCCCTCGCGCGCCAAGTCTCCGGACTATAAAGAAGACGTAGCGTCGAGCCTAGCTCCGCACGCAATAGTCCACGGACTTTAAATAAGACGTAGCGTCGAGCCTAGCTCCGCACGCACAAGTCTCCGGACTATAAAGAAGACGTAGCGTCGAGCCTAGCTCCGCACGCAATAGTCCACGGACTTTAAATAAGACGTAGCGTCGAGCCTAGCTCCGCACGCGCGAGTCTCCGGACTATAAAGAAGACGTAGCGTCGAGCCTAGCTCCGCACGCAATAGTCCACGGACTTTAAATAAGACGTAGCGTCGAGCCTAGCTCTGCACGCACAAGTCTCCGGACTATAAAGAAGACGTAGCGTCGAGCCTAGCTCCGCACGCAATAGTCCACGGACTTTAAATAAGACGTAGCGTCGAGCCTAGCTCCGCACGCACAAGTCTCCGGACTATAAAGAAGACGTAGCGTCGAGCCTAGCTCCGCACGCACTAGTCCACGGACTTTAAATAAGACGTAGCGTCGAGGTCCGCCTCCGCACGCGAGAGTCTGCGGACTATAAATAAGACGTAGCGTCGAGCCTAGCTCCGCACGCACCAGTCCACAGACTTTAAATAAGACGTAGCGTAGAGGTCCGCCTCCGCACGCGAGAGTCTGCGGACTATAAATAAGACGTAGCGTCGAGTCTAGCTCCGCACGCACCAGTCCACGGACTTTAAATAAGACGTAGTGTCGAGCCTAGCTCCGCACGCGAGAGTCTGCGGACTATAAATAAGACGTAGCGTCGAGCCTAGCTCCGCACGCACTAGTCCACGGACTTTAAATAAGACGTAGCGTCGAGGTCCGCCTCCGCACGCGAGAGTCTGCGGACTATAAATAAGACGTAGCGTCGAGCCTAGCTCCGCACGCACCAGTCCACGGACTTTAAATAAGACGTAGCGTCGAGCCTAGCTCCGCACGCACTCTACGGAGTATAAATAAGACGCAGCGGGGGGACGCCTCCGCGCGCACTCTACGGAGTATAAAGAAGATGTAGCGTCGAGCCTAGCTCCGCACGCACTAGTCCACGGACTTTAAATAAGACGTAGCGTCGAGCCTAGCTCCGCACGCGCGAGTCCCCGGACTATAAAAAGACGTAGCGTCGAGCCTAGCTCCGCACGCACTAGTCCACGGACTTTAAATAAGACGTAGCGTCGAGCCTAGCTCCGCACGCGCGAGTCCCCGGACTATAAAGAAGACGTAGCGTCGAGCCTAGCTCCGCACGCACTAGTCCACGGACTTTAAATAAGACGTAGCGTCGAGCCTAGCTCCGCACGCGCGAGTCCCCGGACTATAAAGAAGACGTAGCGTCGAGCCTAGCTCCGCACGCACTAGTCCACGGACTTTAAATAAGACGTAGCGTCGAGCCTAGCTCCGCACGCGCGAGTCTCCGGACTATAAAGGAAATCGTAGCGTCGAGATTCGCCTCCTCACGCTGCCACCCGTTCGAAGGGTGGGGGACGGAGCGCGCGCGTCTACCTCGACTTGGGCGCCAGCTTCGCTGCCACCCGTTCGAAGGGTAGGGGACGGAGTGCGCGCGTCTACCTCGACTTGGGCGCCAGCTTCGCTGCCACCCGTTCGAAGGGTAGGGGACGGAGCGCGCGCGTCTACCTCGACTAGGCGCCAGCTTCGCTGCCACCCGTTCGAAGGGTACGGGACGGAGCGCGCGCGTCTACCTCGACTAGGCGCCAGCTTCGCTGCCACCCGTTCGAAGGGTGGGGGACAGAGCGCGCGCGTCTACCTCGACTAGGCGCCAGCTTCGCTGCCACCCGTTCGAAGGGTGGGGGACGGAGCGCGCGCGTCTACTTCGACTAGGCGCCAACTTCGCTGCCACCCGTTCGAACGGTCGGGGACGGAGCGCGCGCGTCTACTTCGACTAGGCGCCAGCTTCGCTGCCACCCGTTCAAAGGGTAGGGGACGGAGCGCGCGCGTCTACTTCGACTTAGGCGCCAGCTTCGCTGCCACCCGTTCGAAGGCTAGGGGACGGAGCGCGCGCGTCTACTTCGACTAGGCGCCAGCTTCGCTGCCACCCGTTCGAAGGGTAGGGGACGGAGCGCGCGCGTCTACTTCGACTTAGGCGCCAGCTTCGCTGCCACCCGTTCGAAGGGTAGGGGACGGAGCGCGCGCGTCTACTTCGACTAGGCGCCAGCTTCGCTGCCACCCGTTCGAAGGGTAGGGGACGGAGCGCGCGCGACTATTTCGACTGGGCGCGAGCTGCGCTGCCACCCGTTCGAAGGGTAGGGGACGGAGCGCGCACGTCTACTTCGACTTCGGCGCCAGCTCTGCTGCCACCCGTTCGAAGTGTAGGGGACGGAGCGCGCGCGTCTACTTCGACTTAGGCGCCAGCTCCGCTGCCACCCGTTCGAAGGGTAGGGGACGGAGCGCGCGCGTCTACTTCGACTTAGGCGCCAGCTTCGCTGCCACCCGTTCGAAGGGTAGGGGTCGGAGCGCGCGCGTCTACTTCGACTTCGGCGCCAGCTTCGCTGCCACCCGTTCGAAGGGTAGGGGACGGAGCGCGCGCGTCTACTTCGACTTCGGCGCCAGCTGCGCTGCCACCCGTTCGAAGGGTAGGGGACGGAGCGCGCGCGTCTACTTCGACTTCGGCGCCAGCCTCCGCTGCCACCCGTTCGAAGGGTAGGGGACGGAGCGCGCGCGTCTACTTCGACTTAGGCGCCAGCGCCGCTGCCACCCGTTCGAAGGGTAGGAAACGGAGCGCGCGCGTCTACTTCGACTTAGGCGCCAGCCTCGCTGCCACCCGTTCGAAGGGTAGGGGACGGAGCGCACGCGTCTACTTTGACTTAGGCGCCAGCCTCGCTGCCACCCGTTCGAAGGGTAGGAGACGGAGCGCGCGTGTCTAGTTCGACTTAGGCGCCAGCCTCCGCTGCCACCCGTTCGAAAGGTAGGGGACGGAGCGCGCGCGTCTACTTCGACTTAGGCGCCAGCCTCCGCTGCCACCCGTTCGAAAGGTAGGGGACGGAGCGCGCGCGTCTACTTCAACTTAGGCGCCAGCTTCCCTGCCACCCGTTCGAAGGGTAGGGGACGGAGCGCGCACGTCTACTTCGACTTCGGCGCCAGCTCCGCTGCCACCCGTTCGAAAGGTAGGGGACGGAGCGCGCGCGTCTACTTCAACTTAGGCGCCAGCTTCGCTGCCACCCGTTCGAAGGGTAGGGGACGGAGCGCGCACGTCTACTTCGACTTCGGCGCCAGCGTCGCTGCCACCCGTTCGAAGGGTAGGGGACGGAGCGCGCGCGTCTACTTCGACTTAGGCGCCAGCCTCCGCTGCCACCCGTTCGAAGGTTAGGGGACGGAGCGCGCGAATCTACTTCGACTTAGGCGCCAGCTGCGCTGCCACCCGTTCCAAGGGTAGGGGACGGAGCGCGCGCGTCTACTTCGACTTAGGCGCCAGCCTCCGCTGCCACCCGTTCGAAGGGTAGGGGACGGAGCGCGCGCGTCTATTTCTACTTAGGCGCCAGCTTCGCTACCACCCGTTCGAAGGGTAGGGGACGGAGTGCGCACGTCTACTTCGACTTCGGCGCCAGCTTCGCTGCCACCCGTTCGAAGGGTAGGGGACGGAGCGCGCGCGTCTACTTCGACTTAGGCGCCTGCCAAGAACGGAGAACAGCACATATGACCACCAAACTCGAACAGGCAAAGGTCAATGTTGCGGCAAGAGCAGACATGATCTCGTAGGCAGATATGAGTCGCCACACCAGCATATGCTCGTTCGCACGAGCAGAGCGTACGGACGACTCCATATCTGTCTACGAGAGCAAGTCAGGCCTTGCCATTTCCGCGTCAAGCGGTGAAGCATTCCCACAAACGGGATGGTATTTGGTTCGCCGGCGCTCGCGGACATTGACGCCGGTCGACGCAGTCATCAAACACAGGTGCACAAAACTTTTCCTACATATGAGAAGTTAACCATAAACAGGTACGGGACGTACAGCAAGGATGTCTAGGGAGCGGCCCCTGGCGCCAGCATATTTATACTCAGCCTCGCTAGGCGAAGAGTCGCCAGCGTGGAGGCATGCCAACCGACGGAAGCACAAGCGCAAGGCGTCGGGCGGTGCAGCTACCAGAGGCGCGTAAGAGCAACCGTCCGCACCCCACCGCGTGCTCTCCGGAAACCGTCGCACGCTCCACTTACGAGAAGGCACACTGCACGATGCGACAGCCTGCCCCCTGGCAAGCCAACCGAAATTAAAGAGCACCCAACCAGGCGGCAAGGTCGCAACGATTGCGGAATGCGCGTGCCTCGGAAGTCCAGATGCCGGAAGCCCGCCGTCACATGGACGGTCACGACGCCTCAAGGCCTGTACCGCGCCGAGCACGCTTCACCGCGTGGACGGCCAGAAGAGCACGCAGCTGCTTCGGCCGCAGCGCAGCCCCGGGTCACGTCTGGACAGGTTCACAGGCCGTGGGACGGAGGGGGCCAAAGGACTCGGCAACATGGCTTCGGCCTTGTGAAGCCCTTTACCATGAGAGGCTCCTGTCGTAGGGGTGGCCCCCACCTAAACCCAGCAGGCCTGGCAGGAAGGTATAAGGCCCAGAATAGGCCATGTGTAATGACATAACTGCCCCAAGAGGGGATAACCAGATGTAAGGGTATAACTGTAAAAACACTCCTCATGTGTATATATATGATGATAAGCCATGGGGAGGACCTAGGCCATTACACTTATCTTCATCACTCTCCACTACCATCTCTCTCTGTTTGATCTGTAGCCACAACAGTTATGATTTATAGTTTTTAGTGTTAGTATAAGTGTTTATATAAATAAATCGAATATTAATAAACTGCTTTAAAATGACAACGAAGAAACTATTTTTTTGTTTATTTAAGAAAAACCGTAAGATATAAATTAAAAAGAACTCCGTAATGTGATCCAAGGCATTCATATGCATGGATATCCTGCGTTTTACCACCACTACCCCTGGTTCTTTTCTCGGCACTGTACTAATTATATATGTTCGTTTTACATGGAGTGCATTTTGAATTTTCTAAATGGATGTATTGACGCAAAAACAAGAGAGTAAAAAACTCACACCGCAAATGCTTGTATGGCCAAGCATAACAAGATGTAGGATGGGACTCACACCGCAAATGCTTGTATGGCCAAGCATAACAAGATGTAGGATGGGTTCTTTTCTACTGTTTCTAATGATTTTTAGTCTTAATGTAAGTGTTTATGTGAATAAACTAAATAATGATAAGTCAATTTAAAAAACTGTCTTATAAGTCATTTAAAAAACAAGAAATTAATAAGTTTATTTATTTTGAGAAAACTATTAAGTTATAAGCTGCAAAGAAAGTGGGGTAGAAGGGGCACGTCAACACCATGATCGAGCGCAAGTGTGGTAGGCTCAGTGTAGTCTCGGGTCCACATGCGCATCATCGTTCTCGAGGACGTCAGTTGCCACGGACCCATGAGCTAAATCCAACAACAGGATGCATCCAACCAGCACCTCCCACGCAGGGCCTGCTGGCCTAGCTCGCGCCCCACTTCCAGATGGGCCCCGCGGGAAAATGGGCGCCCGACGCCGCGACGGGGACCCGCTACGAGGGGCAGGTCGTGTGCATACGACGCGTGACGCCACCGACGATGCCAGCTCGCCACGGTCCGTCACCGTCCACTCTCACTTGCAGGTTCGAAGCCGCGACGGTTTTCTCAGAGTGTTGAATTGTGGCTCCCTTATGACTTGTGATTTATGATCTATGCTATAGCAACTGATTTTCAAACAGTATATTTTTTAAGACGGGGTTAACAGAAAGATTATAGTAAATAAAAGATATATTAAATTCAGCTATCGTATGTAAATATTATTCTTTACGTACTGTCTCTCATAAATAACTAAATTTAAAAAAATTAAACCATAAATTATAAGTCTTAGCTAAAAAAACCCCCACCTATATGTTTCCGTTGCGTATGCCGATTCACGTCGGTGTGGAGGGGATTATACGGCGAGGATTAGACAGACGCGGGACATTTTGCGGCAGGGCGAGGGCTAAAGCTGACGGGGCGTCAAGAAGGGAGAATCCCGTTCGGTAATTTTGGGCGGTTTCTCAATTCTACCCCTGGAAAGTGACTGATGTGTCACGATTTTGTGTACTTTTCCATTGCAGGGTAGCTTTCAAATTGCACTCTCAAAAGTGCATGCGGGGCTTTGATCCCCTTCCAAAACAATGGATTCTAGTTTCTATTTTTTGTAGTACTAGCTGAATGCCTGTGCTTTGCTACGAATTTTTAAAATTTATCACATTACATGTTTTAAAACTTACAGATGGTAAAAATTTTTAGTTCTAAAAGTTTTTAAATCCGTCAAGTAAGTCGGAAGCCGTCGATCACACCTCGTAGTCATACGGTGCATCAAAGTTTAAAGGCAACCACATAACCTTGTCATCCCTCTTGAGTGGCTTGATCTCTTTACAGCTTAACAAGATTTCTTCAATTTTTAAAATGCTATCATTTGAACTGAAATCGGAATCCTTATGTGAGCCATTAAGCATTTGAACTTTACTGATTCCAAGAAGTTTGGAACCTATAGATGGCGCTTTGGCATCAACAGCATTCATTGGAGGGTTTAATAATTTAAGAAGAAAATGGATACAAGATTTCGAATCCAAAAAATGATTGTCTTGGACCTGCATAACAACAAGAAAAGGGGAGATTGAAAATAAGCAAAATTGAAACTGCAGGAATATAACATCAAAGGTACTAAAAGAATAGCAACTGTTCGCCAATTAAATGGCATTCAACAAGCGAGATATATATAAGCTAATGAAAAGCTGAATATCAACACTACCTGAAATTCATACTTAAATTCTAATTCAACTTTCAACTTTCAATATAGTAGATATGAATAACTTTGTCACAACGTGGTTATCTTTGTGACTTATGAGATAGATATATTTAATATGCATAAAACAATGCAGGATGCACAAAAGCATATCAATTGGGATTAAGAGGTACTCACATCAACTGCCAAAACAAATAAAAGAGCTACTGCAGCAATAGCGCAGGGAGGATCATCAATGTTCAGAACCAAAACAGCATCGATAATTTGCTGAACCAATCTACAGGATATAAGAAAAGAAGGCACTTGTGGCTTGTGAGTAATAAAATGGAAAGGTGTAAGATTTTCAGAAAAATGAAATGGAATATTGTGTTTTAGCAATTGAAGATGTCCTGAAATTCAATAGAAAAATGAAGATTACATGATGCATGATCATACGTTGCAATAATTATGTTTGATGAGAACTTACTTTCAGCAATCTTATCCATCTACACAAGTAGAAATGGGTAAAAATATTGTAAGAATCTAGTGTGGTGATTCTATAGTCAAGGAACCAAAACTGCACTTCTTTCAGCATAATAACCGGCGAACTAAAGAATTGAAGCCCAATTCAGACAGCAACAGAGATATCATACGTCTTCAACTTATGCAAATCAAGACAGTATATCTTCAACTAAAAATGCTTGTAAAGTGTCAAAACGTCAGTATAGAACTGAGTTTAGTAGTAAAGCTTCGATGTTGTTCACAGCTCAATTAGATAGCAACTCCACATATTTTCATCAATATTGCAATTCTGGTTTACAAGACACCACAGTTCAGTACCAATTGGAAACCCTCCCAAAAATTACAAAATAAATACCCTCATGGTCCAAGGAGAAATATTAAGCTAGAGTATAACAGATGGCATTTCTACTGAAGACTTCCTTTCATTTTGATCCACAGATTGAAACCAAACCTCAGTTCCTAAGGATATATGGAACCACCACAAAGTGTACATTGATCTTACTGCTTAGACCTCATGCCATCATTCTGTAAGAATCACATAAACATTACATGCATAAATGCTTAAAAATACAGAAATTTCTAGAAATTCTGTATGGGGTATTAGCTAATCCACCACAATGCTGAACATCACTGGCAAGTGGCTAAGCATAAGCATTGAACTGAACATATAAGAAACAACATTTCATAGCACCCAACCACTAATGTCTTCCTTCCATGGAAACCGAAACCTGAATCTTCACTTTCTCAAGAAACACAGCATACGAATTGAACATAGATAAGGACCAAAATTTCCATATATTTGTGATGGAACAGAACTGTTATTATGCCTTGTTATACTCCTTGCTCACTCATCTCACCTCACCTCATTTCTTTCCATCCCCTTCTCCTCTGGGGAAGAAATCAAAATAGCCGGAAACACGGAGGACGAAATGTGTGTGTGACGAGACGACTCGCCACCGCCTCTCAGTCGAGGAAGCCGGTGCGGCGCAGGACGGCGTTGCGGACGCGGTGGAGGTCGCGGCCCTTGAGCGTGCGCCGCGCGACGATCTCGTGCGGCGGAACCATGGCCTCCCCGCCGACGGGCTGGGCCCACCTCCCCCTCCGCGTCGCCGCCTCCGACGGTATCCGCACCGGCCGGCGCCGACCTCGCCATTTCCGACGGGGTCAACGCGGCGGTCTCCGGGATGTGGCGCGCGGCTCGGACGTTGGGGGCCCAGCGCATCTTCTTCTTCTTACCCTCCTCGTCGGGGAGCGCGGCGAGACGGCCGGGGGCCGAGGAGGCTAGCCAGAGGACGTCGAGCTCGAGCGACGATCTCGTGCGGCGTGGGCGGTGGTGGGTTTCGGGGGGACGGAAGAGTATGAGGCGGTCCATTGCGTTGCTCCGGGGATCACCAGTACGGCAGATCTGTATGAGGCGGCGGCGGAACGGAGGGCGGGGGAGGAGGCGGCGGCGCAGAGGGCGGGGGAGGAGGCGGCGGAGAAATGGGGTCCCCGCTCCTCGCCGGCGTCGTGCCACTTCACATTCCCAACAGCGGCGGCGCCACCTCGACGACCACGGCGTCCTCCACGCCCCCCCCTTCCTGTTGGCGTACAGTCCGCCCCAATCCGCCGCTCCCAAACCCATCGGCGGCGCGGATCAGGACGGTGGGAGGGGGAGACGACTCGGTGACGAGACATGGGCGCAGATTGGGACGGGGGGAGGGGAGAGTGGCGGCGCGGAGAACGGGGGGAGAGGACTCGGCAGCGGCGGTGGCGCGGGGTGGGAGGGAGGGAAGGAGGCTGCGGCGCGGTGTGGGGAGGAGGAGGAGGAGGAGGCGGCGGCGGCGGCGCGGAGTGGGGAGGAGGAGGCGAGGGTGGAGCGGAGGAGCCGGGGAGAAGGCGGCGGCGGAGCGGAAGAGCGGGGGAGGAGGAGGCGACGGCGGCGCGGGGTGGGGAGGAGGAGGCGAGGGCGGAGCGGAGGAGGAGGGAGGGGAGGAGGCGAGGGCGGCGCGGTGGCGGAGGAGGGAGGGGAGGACCGGTGCGGTGGCGGAAGAAATGAGGTGGGGAGGCAGCCGCAGGGATTCGGGGGGCAGCGCAGGGGTTCGGGCGTGGGGGGTGGGCAGCGCACGATTTTTTAAAGAAGGGGTGGGCGTAGAATTGACCATCACCTTCAACTCCTCCTTTTAGGAGTAGAGAAAAGTTGTTTGGAGGGAGTTGTTTTTAATATGGTTTTTTCGCTTGTATTATTTATAAAGATATAATCATATTTTATAGTTTTTCTCTATTTTTTATTTTTTCTTTAATTAAATACCACAGAAAAGACTAACAGCTGCTATAGTGGTATTCAGCCAAAATTCACAACACTTCGAAACATAACCTTTTTCCCTTTTGTCATTCGTTCTTTTTAGTAATTATGTTTAGTTGTCAGTTTTTTCTAGTTCTAAAAAATAGGTGTTGTTTTCATAAGTACTGTGGGGTTAGTTGTAAGTTATTGTCACGGATTTGTTGAATATTTCAATATTTCAAATGGTCCAGTTGATGGAAAATATACTCTAGTTAAATGTACGCACACCCTTGCCATCAATCCCCTAGATTGCACTCTGCTGATGCAAATTCAGTATAACAGCATTACCCCCCTTGATGCAGGCATGATCTCTCACTCTCTTACATGCCAAGCAAGGTCTCCGTAAATGTTACCTTTCATTCTATCGAATTATATAAATGCAAAATTCATATTCATAAAATGAAAATGCAACACATTTATGGTGGAGATCGTAGCACCTATGGACAATCAAGACTACCATGTAGAAGAAAGTCTAGCAAAATCTCTTAAATGTGATATTCTTCATTCGAGCTAGTCAGCCAACTCACAGTAAATTCTCGTAACTTAGATCATAATTATCGGTGATATCATTTTGGAGTAACGTATATTGCACACGCGTGCATTGCACGTGCACACGTAATATATATCATAAAAAGCTTGGTAGCAACATCTTCCACTAGAAGGCAAGGGTGGACCTAATGTAGTTCATGGGTATTTAGTTAAATTTCTGAATTTTTTTAAGGGAATACCCTGTATTTAATAGGTATATTAGTCATATATGCTAATAAATTGGTCCAAATACTTCATATTTATATCTCTAATATATTTTAGCCTACTTCCATAGCTTTCCCCCAATTCGTCTCATAAACTGCAGCCCAAATGAAGTTTCAAGGAGATCAAGCTGGCTATCAAGCTGTTATTGAACTTCATTCAAAATTGACATAGTTCAACTTCAAATCATTTTATTTGTCTTTTAAGGGGTTGCTTTAAATTCAAGCTAATGAGTCACTATCAAGTCGAGCCTTATTAACATGTTTTCATTCGAAATTGACTCATTTCAATTTTGAACTCATTAACTATTGTAATCACAGCAATGATGATTGGAGCCCAAACAATTTTTTTTGCCAGCCGACTAGACGGGGTGAATAGTTAGTTTAATTTTTTTTTCCAAAACCAAGTTTTATATAAAATTTAAATGCAATGTAGCAAGCGGGCAGTGGAGAGCGCCAAGTGGGGACACAGCGGTGATGACTGGGCCACTGGGGACAGCAAGACAAGCCACGCACGTCGACAAAAAAAAAGTGCATGCCCATTTCTAAGTCCCAAATCCTATACTCCCAATTTAATAAATTTTTTTAATTATTTTGTAATTTATGTACATTATTTAGGATGTTGTCTTTAGTAAAAACAAATTATTCTTTGATTTTTTGTTACTGTAGATCGACATATACTTTCCTCATTAAAGTAATATCTTATTAACTCCGAACACCTATATTGAAAATCCTGAATCCGCTACTATAGAAGTGGATTCGAACAAGCCCCTTTTATTTTTCCTTCTCACGACACACCATTGTTGTTGAGCTCCCGCCAAGTCGATCTCCCAATCTGGTGAGCTTTTTTGAAATTTAACCATGTCACATCGTGTTCCACATCATGCTCATATACTATTCTGAGTTAATTAGATTTCCTTGTTTCTGAGCAAGATGTGGATATAGGAGAGTTGTAGCTTGAGGAGGTATGAACAACGAGATCCTCGGAGACGTCCTGGAGGTGCATTGCTGATGAATTCACCCTACACTCCCAGTATCTCGTGTGCAGCCCATGTAATACACTAGGCACATTTTCCTTCCCACCTCAGCCCTCCTCTTACAAGTACAAAGAGGCAAATATACAAACTAAAACCTAACCTTTTTCTCTCTCTCATCCTGTGGATGTTTGTGTGGGGGTGGTTCCAACCTTCGAGTGGCAAGCGAGCGGAGGCGCGGGCTATGGAGGCGAGCGACGACCGGTGGGCGCAGGGTGTAGAGGCAGCGGCAGTCGATGAACACAGCGCAAGCGACCAGCGATGTAGCGAATAGGGAGGTAGGGAGCGGGCGATGGGAAGGGAGCATCGCCTCCAATTCACCGTCATCGTCCTCTCTCCAGATGTAGTGTGCTCCACCCACTACAATTATTTTCTTTTTTGCTTTGCTTTGCTCTTCTCTACTCTGCTTTGCTTCGTCTTCGGTTCTTTCTGGACTTGAGCTTCTGCTTTTTGTGTTCTTTCTAATGGATGTTGTGCAAAAATACAATATTTGCCTTGGTTAATATGCAGTTACTTGAACCCTTGTTACATATGTTTGCATGCTAATTATTGCTATCTTTTGCTCTATAGAAGGAATATATAGCTTCCTCTTAGATGGGGGTTCTTGCTGACGGGCAAAGAGCTAAAAAGGGATATTCAACTATCATTAATCTATATAATTTGTTGTTTTATTCATGCCATTATGCTCGCCTTATGTCACCTTTTTCCTCATAAGAAATCATTAATTTCTATATATTTTGGAATTTTTATTATATATATATATATATATATATCCATTTATCGTTGTATCGGTGTTTTGGAGGAAATGGTATATCGCAGTATCGGCATATCGGTATCGACTTATCTGGGTAACCTAACTCCAAAGTCTAAACACCCATCATAAAAATTCTGGGTCCACCACTGCTAGGAGACTAGGTCCTGTTCGTATTAGCTTATATTTCTGACTTCTGCTTAGAAAAACCAAAAGCCAATATGAATATCTATTTCTGGCTTTGTCACTCCTCTCGCTATCGTCTTGCTCTGAAGATAAGGCAAGGGACTATGGGTGCATCACGCATCACACTTATCTCGCTCCCGTCACATACATGCATATATCACTCACTTTTTCACCGCTCGCCCTCTCCTTTAGAAATCACTTTTTTCATCCATTACTATTTATCTTTAGCCAAAAGCTACAATTAAAAGTCAATACAAACACCCCTAAGCCAATTCTACTTTAAGAATAGTTGTTTAATACGTGCCCTATCATCGTGCGCCAGGGAAATAATTTTCATCCAAATTTCGGCGAAATTCGCCGAATTTCGGATTTCTCGGCCCACCCCAAAAAAGGCCCATTTTGGTGAAAAATTTTGGCCTATTTTAAAATTTTTGGCCCAACCCAACCCACCTCACTGTTACTACGCCTCTTGAGTCACTCCCTCACGCACGAAGCTTCACAGACAAAGCGGCGCCCTCACCCTAGGGTTCCCATGGCTCCACGTCCTCCCCCACTGCCACCTCCTCCTCCCGCTCCTCTCCTACCTCCACTGCGCCGTGGTGGCCCTACTTCGCGGCTTCACCAAGGCTCTGTGGTGGCCCTCGCGGTCTACATCCCCACCTCCCCCACTCCAGCTCCTCCCCCCACCGCCGCCTCATCCTCTCCCACCTCCACCGCGCCCTGCTGTAGCTACTTTGGCAACGGTGTAGTCCTCCCTGACGGTAAGCCTATAAATTCTTTTTGTAATTGCTTTGGTGATGGTGTAGTCGTCTCCCGGTGGCATTAGCAACGGGGGAGGCGGGGGCGTAGAGGCCCTCGCTGTCGACGTGGAGGATGAAGGCATTGCCCTTGATGAGGAAGCAATTTTGACGAATTTGGTAAATTTTCCTTGAATTTAAATTGTAATTTTGAATTTTTCGACCAATTTTTTTTCAAAAAATCCAATTTTTTTTAAAAAATCCAAAATTTTGAATTTTCCGAATTTTGAATTTTTCGAGGGATCCGATTTTTAAAATATAATCCCTGTCGTGTATCATTTATATCACGTAAGCCATGGCTCATTTTTTAAGCTGACGTTATTCTACTTTAAGAAGAGTTTTTACTCGACACATCGTAACCGAAGTAAAGCCGGAAGGATTCGCGGCCGACGAGGGCGGCCACGTCGCCCCCCGCGCGCGCTCCGCCTGCCGCGTGGCCGAGGAATCTCGGTACGGTCGGGGGAGCCGATTTCCTTGTATTTTCTGAAAATTACGTAAAGGTCCTTTTTTCCTCGCGAAAAGGTCCCTGCCAATTTTGTTTTTTTCCTAAAAACACCCCTTCACTTCACCGAAATTTCGTATCCTTCACAGGATAGCGCCCCGCGGTTTTCTAAATTGCGTATGGGTCCTCGTTTAGTTACGTACATGTCCTTTATTCTCGCAAAAAGGTCCCTGCCAGTTTTGTTTTTTTAAAACACCCCTTCACTTCACCGAAATTTTGTATCCTTTGCAAGATAGTGCCCCGCAGTTTTCTAAATTACGTACGGGTCCTCGTTTAGTTGCGTACATGTCCTCAATTTTTTACGAAAAGATCTTTGGCTTTTCCGAAAATACGCATGTGTCCTCGATTTTTTAAAAAAAGATTCTCACAAATTTTCGCCTCTTTTACTTCGGCCCATACGGTGGCTGGCGTGGCGTGGCGCCACGCCTACGTGGCTAGTCTTACCAGTATACAAAGCCGGGGGGATTCCCGGCAGGAGAGACCCCCACGTCACCCCCAGCGCTCCCTCGGCCGGCGCGTGGCGTTGCAATTTGCGTACGGCCGGGGGAGCCGATTTCCCTGTACTTTTCAAAAATTACGTAAAGGTCCTTTTTCCTCGCGAAAAGGTCCCTGCCAGTTTTTTACCCCTCCACTTTGCAGGATAGCGCCCCGCGGTTTTCTAAATTACGTACGGGTCCTCGTTTATTTACATACATGCCCTTTTATTTACGTACAGGCCCTCGATTTTTTACGAAAAAAACTTTTAACTTTTTCGAAAATACACATGTGCCCTCAATTTTTTTTTAAAAAAAACTCCTCACGAATTATCGTCTCTTTTACTTCGGTACACACGGTGACTGACGCGGCGTGTCGCCGCGCCTATAAGACTAGTAATACACAACATCATTTCCCTTCTACCTCCTAATAAGTCCGATAGATGACATGCAACCTTTCAATGACATGGCGCACGAACAAAACGTTGAAGAGAGAACACACCTACCAAACCACCAAAGGGCACAATTACGGGACTGTCCAAGGACCTCAGGAGAAAACGCACCCGCGTTCCCCCCACCAATAAATTCCACCAACCAAAAACCACTCACCAGCAGGCAAGCAGCTCCCCCTCTGATTCAGCAAAATTGACACCTGTTTCCGCGTCCGCCTTCTCCCGTGGTTTTAGACAAGGCACTCTTCCCATTTCTCGCGTCCCCCCAGCCACGATTTCCACTGATTTCCCCTTCCCGATCCACTGGTTTTCCCCTTGCACGCCTCCACGGATCTACTGGTTCTGGAAGGGGAAGAGGACACTGGAGGCGTCTAGGGTTCGGAGCTCGAGCTGTTGGGGGGATAGGATAGGAGGGGCATGAGGATTCGCGAGCTTGGAGACGGTGACGGGGGGCTGGTGGAGGAGGAGCAGGGGCAGGAGGTGTCGGAGGCCTTGGGCGGCGGGGAGGTCGTGCGGCTGAGGGCGAAGCGCGTGCTCGTCGCCGCCGGCGCCAGGGTGCTGTTTTACCCGACGCTGCTCTACAACGTGCTGCGCAACCGGTTCGAGGCGGAGTTCCGGTGGTGGGATCGCGTCGACCAGGTGGTGACCCTGCCTTGCGTTTTCTTTAGGCGGATCCCGTGATTATTTTGGTTGGGATTATAGGTTGTGCTTTAGTTAACCCGCGATTGTCGTACTGAGCCTACTGACTTTTTTTGAACGAAAGTGTGCCTACTGACTTATTCATGTGCGATTTGAATTCATGTGCGATTAGTTAGCTTGGGCATCGTTATTCTTGGATAATAGGTTGGCCTTTTTAACCTGCGAATAGTGTGGTTTGAGCAACAATTTTTCTCTGGGGTTGTGCCGTCTATATTACATTTGGTTTATTGCGAGTTTCCACGCTGTTACATTTGGTTTCCATGCTTGGCTCTGACGCAGTGACACCGTAGTGCTCATTTGGGCTTATAAGCCAAGGCTAGAAAAAAAGCCAAAAAGCTAAAAAAAATGAAATTAAGAAGTTAGAAGCCAGAAGCAGAAGCTGGTTGGAGCAGAGCAGGGCCATTGCAAGTTCTCTACAGGATTGCCTTTGATTTGGTGATGTTTTTTGTCGGTGCTTATGAATTGTTTTTCTGTCAGTGTCGGTCTGTCAGGGAAAGCTAAGGCCCTTTACCCCTTGTGTGCAGTGGTTGTTGCTCTGCGCGCCTGTTCACTCTAGCCTCCATTTAGTCCAGTTCTAAGAATTTCAGTGCTTATCCGTCAATATGTATGTTACCCTCTGCTTGTTCTTTCGGTACTGTAGTGACTTGTGGTCTTTCATTTGGAACCGGTGGGTATGTTTACATGCCTAGGACCACAGAGGCCTGTCTGTTACCTCAGTGGTGAAAGGGCATGCATAGCCATTTCTGAATAGTATGCGTTTGATTGCCGTTGTTAGTTGTTACATTGTTGCTTTACCCAATTTAGTGTTTTGACGTGTGTATCATGATGAGTCTGCGCCATAAAGATCAGATCGCCTAATTTGTCCAACCTCCATCCGCAGTGTATTTTGCTAGGCGCTGTTCCTTTCCCAAGTGATGTTCCACGTTTGAAGCAACTTGGAGTTCAGGGAGTTGTAACATTGAATGAGCCTTATGAGACTCTGGTCCCGACTTCTTTATACCAGGTAAAATTTCCCTTACTTGATTCCCTAGTTG
Source organism: Dendrocalamus latiflorus (assembly GCA_017311315.1). Lineage (NCBI taxonomy): Eukaryota > Viridiplantae > Streptophyta > Magnoliopsida > Poales > Poaceae > Dendrocalamus > Dendrocalamus latiflorus. The sequence goes on along the minus strand of CM029665.1, from coordinate 17,423,451 downwards.
CATGATTTTTTTTTGGGTATTTTGAACTCGATGGTGTTATTTAGAACCTTGGACTCAACCACCTTACTTGTTTTGAAATTGTAAAATGCCTTTGTGTTGTCAATAATCTTCTCACCTTGAATTCACAAAGTGCGATTTCATACATGTTATGATTTATTCAGAGCCCTGTCCATCACTCTACTGTGCATTCCCAGTCAGTAAAACAGTATGTCCTGATGAATAACACATATTCCTTTTCCAGGCCCTTGGGATTGATCACCTTGTGATTCCCACAAGAGACTACCTGTTTGCACCTTCTCTTGAGGATATTTGTCGAGCCATGGATTTTATCCACCGTAAGTTCATGCCATTTCTGAAACATATGTGATTAATCTACAATTCAGTTTTCCTGGTGTCTTTAGTACTTCACGTTATGGAATATTTTTTTCTCCTGCAAGCAGACATCATTTTAGATTTAGGAAGCAAAACTAGTAGTGGTCAACTCAGATTTAGGGAAGCAAAGCAGGTAGCAATCAACTCAGACAAGGGAGGCAGGTGAAAACTTATGGTCAACTATTGTATAGAGAATTTGGTATTGTAATAGGTATAGCAGCATATAAGTTGCAGCCCTCTCTTTTAATGCAAACCGCCTTCCCAACAGCAGGATGAAGGTTCTGTTAGCTGTCGTTGTATATGACGTCATGGACAATAATTAAGTGAAATGGTTAATATAGTTGCTGACAAAAAAAGGAATTAAAACGAAACCTGCTGTTAGACACTGTCAGTATTCCAATCATTTATATAGACAGGGATAATAACCTACCAAAGCATGGCTGCATGTTGTGCTCATTCTGAGCGCTTGATTTATATGTATCAATAGACAATAGCCTATTTTTTTCAGGGAATGCATCACAAGGTGGTACTACCTATGTTCACTGTAAAGCTGGAAGAGGACGAAGCACCACTATTGTTTTATGCTATTTGGTTTGATAAACTACATAAAAATTGACCTCAATTGTATACATCTTCCCCTTCAGTTTGCTGATGACAGCTTATCATCTTCCTTGTCTTACAGATTAAATATAGGAACATGTCTCCCGAAGCAGCTTTGGATCATGTCCGATCCATTAGGCCTAGAGTGCTTTTGGCACCATCACAGTGGCAGGTATGAAGACGATTGTGATTGCATTCTGTTGAAGATGGTACAGTTCTATCGCTGCTAAACTGCTTCATGCCAATGACACGTTTTTGCAGGCCGTTAACATATTTGGCACCCTCACCACTGGACGCCTTCCAATACCAAGAACAAATCTGAATTGTTCTCTAGAAGCCGGAGAAGCCTGCATCACTGACAGAGAAACTGATGATTACTACACATTGGAGTTCGATTATGAAGACGGCGGTTTACCCCTTTGCCAAGTTATGCTACCCAGGCCAGCCAGTCCCACTGGGTCTATTGATGCAGTATTCATAACAGAAGCCGATCTTGAGGGCTATGATACGTATGTTGGTACCGGGAAGGATGTTGTGTCATTGGAAGTAGTAGTCTGTCGCAAGCCCATTATGAGGCGACTATCCTGCTTCTTTGGATCTTTGAAACTTAACAGCAATTGTGAACCAGCCCCAAGCCGGTTTACTGAGGTTCGCGCCTGCTAGGTAGGCCTGCAACACTCTATGCAGTTTTCCATGTTGTGAATCAAGAGTATATTAGCCTTAAAAAAATGAGCATATTACTAGTAGACTGGCAGTGAGCCAATCAGGCTCTGGAGAAACAGGGGTTTCTATGGCCACGGCAATGCCATCGGGAAGAAGTTGTGTGCATAGGGAGGTTGGAGAGTGTAGAGGTGAATGTGCCGATTGTCCTTGTTTTTCCTCGAAAACATGTGATTTCATTGCGTCATTGTTTCTTTGGAATAAAAAGCTGTTCATGTTCAGTGTCACTGTTTCCGTACTACTACTTGTTTTTGCGAGATACTACCTTCCTGCTATTCCGCATACCATCATCTTGGCACTAGTTAGCTACTCGGCATCTTGTACGTGCGGATTTGAGCTCGACTGCTCGTGCGCATGAGAATGAGATGCTAATATTGTTCTCGTCGTATTTTTCGTGCGGCTGGGTGCTGCGCTGCGATCCATGTTTCTCTACGTTCCATTGTTCCATAGCTCATGCGTTTATTACACAAGGAAAATATTCCTTGGAATATCCATAGCAAGGGCTGGACTGGAAGTCCCCGTCCAGGCGATGAAGTGGAATAGCAGATACGCTAATCCCAACAAAAATCGAAGCACAGCAGAGTGATCAGTCAAGCCATGGAAAGGCTTTCAGAGCTCGTGCTCCAAATATCTTGGGGGAAAGGCACTAAGGCGCCGTTTAGAATAGGAATTTCATATGATTTGTATTAGTTTTTTTGTAAAAGTTTTGTAAATTTTTCGTGAAATTCTTGTATGTTAAATAGGCCCAAAACACGATCAAATCAGCTCACTCTGAACTCAAAATTTCCATCTAAAATAAAGAACTCAAAATCTTAGAGGGCAAAATGAAAATCCCTAGCACAGCAAGCTAGAGGTGGCGAAATGGGCCGGGTTAACAGTGCCGGGCTAAGCATAGTACTAGTGGCCCAGCCCAGGTATGACATGTTCTACACCTAAACAGGTCGTGATAGCCCAGTCTGATCAACCTTGCATAATTATAACATCTTGGTTTTCAAAGTCTTTTCAAAGTTTAAAATAAAAACAATCATTTGGATTTTCTTAAATTAATTATAGCTTAATTTGAATTTTAGAGATTAAAAATATTTAATGTGACTAAAATAAACTTCGATTAAATCAAAACCAATTTTATTTGAGCTACTTGTGTTACAATGATTTTTTTGGTCTTTTCTTGGAATTTTTTAGATTCATTTCTTATTTTCTAGAGCTCGATTTCCTTTTTTTCTATTTTCTAAAATGGAAATACTGGAAAATCCCAAATAGTCATCATGCCAAATTCCCCAATTCTTTTGGCCCATCCATTTCTTTCAGCCTAGTCTGCCAGTCACCATCTTCCTGTGTGGCCCATTTCCCTGGGCCCATCTTCATGCCAGCTCGCTCAGCCCGGCTAACATGCCCACTTTCTCTCACCGATAGCCCGGCCCAGCTGTCAGTAGGCTGTCGTCCTCGCTACACATCGACACCATGTTGTCCACCTCTCTCTTTGTTTCATTGTAGGCTGACGAGGACAGAATAATCCTTAAATTATTATGTCATTATATTCCTTGAATATACCCTTTATCGATAAGAGGTAAATATGGCAGCATGGTCGTAAGCTTTTCTACGACCATATAGTCGTAAGTTCTTCTACGACCGTATAATCGTAAGTCCTACTGCAACTATCCCATGGTCGTAAGTCTTTCTATGATCATGCAGTCGTAAGTCTTATTGCGGCCACTCTGTAGTTATGGGAATTCCTACGACGAATCTAGAATCTATCTTCAATCGACTTATCTACGACAATAAATTACACTGTTGGTTCATCTACCAAGGTGGTTAGAACATGCGTTAGTCCACTAACCACATACGATCTCTCTCTAATAACAACCGCTACACGGTGAATGGCCTCTTATGTCTCTCTGACAATAACTTTCGTTAGGTGGTTATCATCTGAAGCGTCAAGACGTCTTTCAGCGTGGAATAATTGCCGTCGCTTCACTAGTTATATAAAGGTTAACGTCAAAGGGAGATGGGAGGATTGGTGAATCATTCATGCAAGATAGCACTAGCCATTCATGTAATTCTCTATTGTAATCCACATTCTAGTAACTAAGAATCACACTGGACGTAGAGTTGTTATTCTCTGAGGAGAAGGCCCGAACTAGGATAAAATTTCCCATGTCTCTACTCCGTATGCGCATACACTGGGTCTTCTAAGAGTTCCCCCTAATCCAAATAAATTATACGTAAGATCAATATTAAAACATTGACAGTTGGCACTGTCTGTGGGGATTTATTATTCCAAGACTCCGATAATTTCCTTATCGGCAAGTTTCTCTTTTTCTTCCTGATGTCCTCATGGTAGATGAATGGAATGAGGAGAACTGGTTTGACTTGGCTGACTACGCGAGTATCGACATGGAGGCCTGCTACGACTACGAGCAGACCTTGCTTACTTCCGATGGTGAATGTCTCCCTAGAGATTCCTCCGGTGATCCTGAAGACGACACTGTCAAAAAGGCTGATGAGGGACCAAACTCCCCCACAGTAGTACACCTAATGGAGGACTCATCTCCCCTAAGTAGCAAGGGTCAATCTGACCATAACGAGGGCTCGCAATGCAATAATGGGTCCGTTCCCAAGTGTTTGAGTCTCACGGCGTCGCCCCGTGTAGTTTTGTAGAGCCCCAGACTCTGTCGATTAGGGAGCACATGAAAGATCAAGCTCCATTTAAGTTGGTTTTGGTGTTAATGACAAATGCCATTATGACATTATGATATTAATGACATATACTTTATAATGTTTTGGTGAAAATGATAAATGAATTTATGAGACTAATATGTTTATTTGAGTTTATCTTTGGTTAATCTCATTTGGATGAAAAGGTGAAATCAAAGAGGTATGCATTCGAAATCGCTTTCTCATTTACAAATGCATTCCTTAGATCCAAAATATAGATTGAAATCCTCAATTAGTCTAAAATGAATATATGCATATGTCTTCACTATATACACTTGTATGCACACATTTAGGGGGAGCTCTCTATATATTTTGGAGTTTCATAAGTATTGATCCATGCTTCTTTTAATATGCATATTTAGGATCTTTACTTTGAAATACATTCTTGAGTATATATATCTTGTGTAGTTCATATATACTCATGTGTAATCGGGTTGTCATCTAGCTTCTCCATTTTGTGTTGATGGATGAATGATTTATGACAACCGGATAAGTAAGCTTTATTTAAAGCTTATCTTGGAGTATACATTTGTTGTGTACATATTGTATACTCACAAATCAATTTCATATCTCATTATTTGTTGAGATTGTCATGAATTACCAAAATTGTGAAGTTTGGTAATCGATGACAATTGTTTTGTGGACTAACGGTTTCTATGAGTTGGATGCAAAGGTTATGTTCCACAAATGAGAACGACTTGATATGACTTCATGTGTTGAAGGTCATCAAGTCAAGATCGAGAAGAAGATGGATTCATGTGTTGAAGGCCATCAAAGAAGAAGACGCATCATGATTTGATGCATGAGGAGATGATCATGTGTTGATCATCAAGTCAAGAAAGACCATCATGTGTTGATGGTGTTGATGAAAAGAAAGCATCATGAGTTGATGCCTATCAAGACGATGACCCAAGGCAAAGGTATGACTAGCTAGGGCTAAGGATGCGTTCCTAGTCTTTTACCGGTCTTGGTGTTTGGTTGGAAGACCGGATTGCTAGTGTAGGTTGCCGTACTATTAAGAGGGGTCATGTCTAGTAGTTTGAGTCTCATCATGTGTTGATAGCTCAAACCTCACTTGCTCTAGCTCATTTTCACACGATGCCATTATTTGCGAATGTGTTTTGCAAATAGTTGAGGCTCATGTATCTAATCCTTGCGGCATGTGACTTAGGTTTGCGAATGTGTTTCGCAAATGTGAGAAGTCCATGTACCTAATCCTTGTAGCATGATCTAAGTTTGCAAATGTGTTTTGCAAAAGTTGGAGATCATGCATTATCCCTTGGCATGGTCTAAAATTGTTTGTTGCTATTTCCTTTGATATTAGACCATGATAGTGACACTTTGGATGTCTTGTGATTCCTGCATTGATCTAATATGTTTGAGGTCATACAAATAGATGGGTTGTGTAGCCCTCTGAATAAGCTTTCCACAGAGTCCAAGATCACTCAATTCCGACATCGGAGTCAAAAGTTATGACCGTTTTTCCGAGTGTCGTCTGTGCTGAAAAACCGGAAAACGGAAGTACCGCGATTTGTACTGCGGTAGTTCCGATTTTTGCGGAAGTACCACGATTTGTACTGCGGTAGTTCCGATTTTTCCGGTAGTTCCGCGATTCCGGAAGTTCCGGTTTCCGAGCGGAACGTTTTTTCCAGAGAGCGACTTTTTGGATGACTTAGCCTCGAGAAAAACAGAAGTACCGCAATTTGAACTGCGGTAGTTCCGTTTTCGCCGAGAAACGGCTAGTTTTCTGACCGTTGGCGAGGAAAACGGAAGTACCACAATTTGTACTGCGGTAGTTCCGTTTTTCCTGATTTTTCAGGGGTTTGGCTCCAACGGCTAGTTTTCTTGTGTGGGGTATAAATACCCCCTTGTGGCCGGTTAGAGAGGGTGTTGCTTGATCCATTTCTGTTGTCTTGAGCTAGAGTGAGGCTCTCCACTCAATTGTGCATGTGTTGCACTTTGTGAGAGAGGAGAGGTGATCTAGAGTGCATGTGTTGCATCTAGAGGAGGACTTTGTGTCCTGATTGAGCTTGTGCATTCGTTGCACGTGGTGAGAGTCAAGCGAGAGGCTTGGCTTGTTACTCTTGGAGTTTGCCGACTCCTAGACGGCGTGGGAGGCGTCGTGCGCGGTGATCTTCTCAAGAAGGTTGTGAGAAGACCCGGCGAAGTTGTGAAGGTTGGAGCTCACCTACCCGGAGCGGGAAAGAGCTAACACTAGTGGATACGAGGTGTTTCGGCTTAATTCGTGGAGCCGGTCCGATTCGTTCGGGCTCACCTCAACGTGGACTAGGGGAAACCGGCAAGTTTCCGAACACCACGGTAAAACATCATTGTGTCAATTGTGGTTTGTTTTCTTGTGTTCCATTTATATTCAAGCAATTTACATTCATAGAATTAAATTGATTGCTTGTATATTTAGAATTGTAAACCTTGACCTAGGCTAGAACTATTAGTGCACTTAGGCGAATTTAATTGTTGTAGGCGCTATTTGAGCCAAACCAACTTGAATTTAGCTTCCGCATTGTATACTTGGTTTAGGCAAATAGAAAAGGTTTTGAATTGCTAATATTAATTTGTAGAGAATTTTTAAACCGCCTATTCACCCCCCTCTAGTCGGCCTCCTCGATCTTACAGCACATCGCCAGTTCCTAGTGGTGACTCCAGACAACTCGACGAAGGCCATGGGCGGGCACACTTTGTGTTTGTCTGCATTCTCGATAGTTATAACCCAGACTTCCACTACCTGGAGGGGTTTGCTCCAAGCCGCCAGACAATCTCGCTTGACGATTCTTCGGATGAGGGGGCATCCCTCAGAATTGGAGATTCTAGATAGGAGGTTTTTGCCCTGCCCTCATATTCTCATCACCCTCTCAGAGGAAGGCCTGAGGATGCACCCCGGCGATCACACTCTCCCTCCTCTGAGGCATGCCTAGTTTGCTTTAGGGGTTGATGATCTTGAGACTACTCAGCAAAGGCGACTTGCTGCCCAGAATGCTTTGCCTGGGTGGGCCCAGTATCAGTCTAAAGAGGCATAGGAGCTTCAACGGATTAATGACTTATTCGAGAACCTAACTCAAAAGCTTGCTCGAGCGTTGGGCTACAACCGCTTCGCTAAAGACATTGCATGAAGGCTTCACGATGTGATGGCTTGACTTGAACAGCCTTGCCGATGTCCCTTCGAGAGTTGACAAGGTACGACTATATCTAGTCGTTCACGAAACTTGCCTTGCAGGAGTCAGTATGGTGAAGGGGCATGTCGCACTCCCGATCGTAATACCGATCGAAGGAGGATGCCCTGGATTGATTCGGATTGGCAAGTCGACGCTCGATCACTGCTTCGAGCAAGGCACCTGTAGCAACAGATGGACTACGAGTGTCAACCTTAAGTGGATGAGATCTACTACAGGTTTGGTCCGCCTACCGTCGGGCATCGCCAAGTGCGTTTGCCTGGCGATGCTAACTACCCGCTTCCCTAGAGGAGACATATAAACAAAGGAGGTGTTGTCAAAATTTTTATTAGTAGCGCAAAAATTGAGATGGTAAATGTATAGTGGTAGCATCCTGAGCTCTAAGGAGGGATGGGGTGTTACAGTGTATTAACCCACTTGCATTATTTCTGCTTGTCATTTTTTTCTGCAAGGTAATGGCAATTGGAGATGGATGAAATGACAGAGAAATGCCACAACGAGCATCATTGGGTGTTGCTCTTGCAAATGGATCTGAGAAGACCAAAGCAGTGGCAAATGTATTTGGCGCCCCCAACAACGAAGTTGTGAGTCGCACAAGCTATTTATGAGTATGCTTTGGGCCTGTTTGGTAGAGCTCCAGATTCTCAATTCTCAGCTTCTGCTCTGGATTATTTGAGAATCCACTTCTCTGAGAATCTAGAGCTGCCTCTGAAAAGCGTTTGGCTACTAAGTTAGCTCCAGATTCATAAAAGGGGTATTTGAGGGAAATAGACCTTTATGAGCAGAGAATTCTATTGCTATTGTGAGAGCATTGACTTTGTTGGAGGCATGTTCTGATGGTTATTTGGAATTAGTGAATAATTCGTGTGTGAGCTATTCTTTTACTGTGTTCGTTATATGAATTATATTTCTTGTTCTGAAGAAAGCTATTTATAATACGGTTCGGTATCAATTAATACCACATTATTTTGGTACAATATCAGCGAACATTGAAGAATGCCCAACATCCTGAAATTTGTCTTGCAAGTCTATCACGAAATTCACAGAGGGGAAGGAGGTGGGACATTAGTTATGTTGTGAGGAAAACACACATCAAAAAAGAGAACACATCAAAGTATCTCCATCATCCTGAAATTTGTCTTGCAAGTCTATCACAAAATTCACAGAGGGGAAGGAGGCGGGGCATTAGTTATGTTGTGAAGAAAACACACACAAAAAAAGAGAACAAATCAAAGTATCTCCATCATCCTGAAATTTGTCTTGCAAGTCTATCACGAAATGCATCCATCGATGTATCGCTTCTACCCTCAGTTGATGTATCAGATGCATCTTGAGAAATGACATATCTCCTATATCTAGTTGGGATGGTAGGAACATAGTTTGGATTCCTATCAAACCTATGAAAATGCCTATCAGACGCATCATGGTCACGAATAAAATTATGCAATCCCATAGTTGCAGCCACAATCATCATTTGTTTATCCATTGGATAGCTAGGCATCTTCAAAAGTATTCTCCACTTCATCTTCCATACACCAAAGCATCTCTCAATGATGTTCCGCAAACTAGAGTGTAAATGGTTGAATTTTGCTTTCTCACCATAATATTTTTCTAATAGAAAAAACAAGTATTTGTCATTTCCATATTTCATATGAAATAACAAAATAAAATTTGTAGAAAGTACCTTGAGGAGGATGAGGAAAGATGTCTCTATCAATTTCCAATGCATGAAATAGCACACTTGTATCATGCATTGCTCCTGGTTGTCCAATAGATGCATATATAAATCTCATGTCGTGATCACAAACTGCCATCACATTTTGAGTTGCTTTCTGAGATCTACCAATATATCTAACTTTTTCTTCTTCTGGAACAACCGCCAAAATATGAGTTCCATCAATAGCACCAATGCAATTTTGAAAATGTGTCCACATACGACGATCATTTCTAATTCTAGGATGGACAGTAGTAAAGTTTGGATCCTTAGGGCGCACAAAGTCGCGTGCCAAGTCCACCATACATTTCAAGACTTCCTCAAACTTCCTACTGATAGTTTCTCCAGAATGCTTGAAACGGTTTTGCACCTTTCTATTTGATTCAGAGCCACCGACTATATAAAGAAAAATGGCTAGCGCCTCACTTGTGTGCATATGTGTAGTGGATTTTAGATTGTAGGTGCTAACCAAAAGATCATGCAACGTAATAAAGGTTCTGGAGTTCATACGAAGCATACAGTAGCTTTCACCCGGAGTGGTCAAAGTTTCTTTCACCCATCCCATCCCGCTGAGTCGTGAAGTCCTAGGTGCTGCCTTATCCAAGTAGGTTGAGCGATATTTCTCTGCAATTCTTGTGGCTGCTAGAAGATTATTTGCAACAGCTTGATACATGAGCAAGACATGTGTATCACTTTCATGTTCTTGATCAGTGGAACCATCTTCTTCACTATCACTTGACATCTATACTTGAAGAAACAAATTAAAAGACAAGAGTTACATGAATATGGCAGCAAAAAGAAACAAAATTTTCAAATTATGACACAAACAAACATGTCTTAAATTAAAATGATACATCCCCACATAAATAGAACATGTTTAGTGCTACAATCCATGAGAGTTCTCATATTATTGAAAGCAAACATAGGTTTAAAAGATACAACCCAACAAAAGATGTTGGATAAAATGGTACACCAACCAACACACGTCACTTTCCATATTTCACTTCATACTTCTTGGTAAGCCAATTAAAACGCCCTGTGGCGGTATGGAGTGAATTAACAAACATCTCTCTTTGTTCCTTCTTGATAAAAATTTCAGTTGCAATGAAATGCTCATTAGTCCCTTCAGTAGAACCACATTCTTCAACTAGGGCCATGACATCTTTTATGGAACAACCTGGAGGGTCCTCTCTTTGTTTAGCAAATGATTGAATAGAGGACAAAGTTTGTTCAGAAATGTCAGCAGTCCGCGACATTTCATCTATTAACCTTTCAGATCCACCCTTGTTCTTTTTGGGCTTGTTAACCTTTCCTCTCTTTCTCTTTTGGGACAGTGGCTCATCCTCTGGTTCGCTATCCTTGTCATTGTCATCATCAATATTGATAGCGTCAATGTCTACTGTAGGCATAGTGCCCATGCCTACAGACCAATGGTCGCTACCACTATTGCGAATGTCCTCAAACATCACAGTCAAAAGTTCCTCACTTTGCAGTCCAGCCTTCATATACTTGCCACAACCTGGTATATCCTGAAAAACATGACATTAAACCAATGAAAATTATGTCTTCCAAGTGCTGGACAGAAATGAAATAAATTGAAAACTTACTTTTTTAAGTGCTACCCAACGCTCAGGAGTAGCAACCACTGTTTTCTTGGCATCATCCCATCCCAATCCTGTTTGAGCGTTCAACTTCTTCCATGTGTTGTACTCGCCCCTAAGTCTGTCCCATTTGTTCTTAAATTGGCGCTTTGTGTACACTAAGCCTGTCCTCGCGCTAAAATTCTCAATCACTTCTTTATACCCCTTATTGTTTAAATGGGTACTAGGGCGATTACCATCTTGTACTTGAGCAGCAAAAATCTCACACACTACCCTTGTGTTGTAGTCAGACCAATCAGCATTGTCCATTGCCATTTTAACACTAGGTGATGTTTCATTTTGATCCATGCCTGCCATCCACTCACACCAATTATGCCTCAATAAAAAGTTCAACATACCAATTTGGACAAGTTCAACACACCAACAGATACACCCACCAACAGACAACAGATACACCCCAATTTGAATTGGTGGTCAGCACATTTCCAAACAACAGATACACCCACCAATTTTCATGCTTACCAATCAACAATTCACATTGATACAACTACAGATACACCCACCAATTTTCATTCTTACCCGTAATGAACCAATTTTCATGCTTATTTTCCCCTCACCCTTAACAAAAATTGATACAAGTTTTATTGCATTACAGGAGGAGACAGTAGGGGGATGGACTCACGGGTAGAGGGGGTCACCGGCCACCGCCGCCGGGTCACCGGCCGCCGCCGCTGCCGGGTCACTGGTGAAAACAGTGGGGGATTAGGAGGAGACAGTAGGGAATGGAAGAAAATGGAGAGAGGGAGTGGAAGAAAATGGAGAGAGGGATGGACTCACGGGTAGAGGGGTCACTGGCCGCCGCCGCCGCTGGGTCACTGGTGAAAACAGTGGGAGGATTAGAAGGAGACAGTAGGGAATGGAAGAAAATGGAGAGAGGGAGTGGAAGAAAATGGAGAGAGGGATGGACTCACGGGTCACTGGCCGCCGCCGCCTAGATCCGTCCCCGCCGTCGCCTAGATCCGTCCCCGCCGCTGCCGCCTAGATTCGTCCCCGCCGCCGCCTAGGGCCGTCCCCGCCGCCGCCGCCTGGGGCTGCCCCCGCCGCCGCCGCCTGGGGCTGCCCCCACCGCCGCCGCCGGATATCTGGCCGCCGCCGCCTAGGGTTCCCCTTTCCCCGGTCGCGCGAGAGGAGAGGGCAGATGGGATTCACATGCGGGAATGGGAGGAGTCGCGTGCGGGGAGGAGGCGCGCGAGTTGCTGGCAGATGGGGCCGGTGGGAGGAGTGGGGTATACCCCCAATGGCAATTGCGGGTAATATTTGTGACTTTAGATGGATCTAGAGCTGTGGAGTGGTCTGGATCCCGCTCCACCACCATAGTACTATTTTTGGAGTGGATTCACCCCGCATGGCTCTAGATTTTTGCGAATCTCCATCCGTTTGGCACGGCTCCGGCTCCACCAAAGGTGAATCCGGGAGCTGGAGCCTTGCCAAACACCCCCTTCTAACAGCCGCTCAGGCGCATTGGGATAGGATTATCTGCTCTTTGGTTCTCCACGGTCCTGGATTCACCAAATAACGAAGTCTTGCAAATCTGCAAATCTACAAGATTATACAGGATTGTTATCTCAATTACCTATTGGAGTTGAAACATTTGTGTTGTTATGCTGAGATAATTTTTGGTGTGCAAACATTGATGGCAAGGTACGCATTTTCTTGGCTGGAATATTTATAAAATGAAGCTTTTTTCCTCTGTCCTTTCCGTTTTAGGTGAGCTACTCTTTGCTGCTCCTTTTTTTTATTACATTGAGAAATAACCAAATTGTACCATAGTTCAGAATTCAGATATACAGGGAAGGTTGTTCATCAACCCTGCAGTTAAAAGAAATGTTCAGTATACAACCTGTAGTTATTTACACACAGAATAAATGTTTTCATGAACAAGATGACTTCTGCAGAGAAGTAAAACCTCTTACATCTGTGACAGGCTAATATGCTTGTCAAGAAAATTCCTCAAGAAAAAAAAACAGGTGAGACCCTGGGCAAAAAACATTTCAATGGTGACTCTACTGATGGTATCCGCTTTTGTTTACAGGAATTGGGGGAGGCCTGTAGAGCATGCTTTTGCTGTTGTTCCGAGCCATCAGATTTGCACAAGAACTTCCAGAGGGCTTCTTGGCTATTGCGTTGCTGTTAGGACTAGGTATATGACAAGCTTTCTGGTTCCCATCTAGTGCCACATAGCTCTTGCATGATTTGATCTTCTTGTAGGGGCTCTCTTTCTTGCGTAGATCCTCCAGGCATCTCACCTCGGACATACATGCAAACGATTGGGACTTCCCATCGTAGTATTTGGATAGCCCTTTCCTGCAAAGAACGGCACAATACTTGCACGGTGAGGAAAATTTTCTTTCGTTGTACATATATTGATATATGCAAATATTTTCCCAGAAACTTACTTGACAGGGAGTTGTGCCATCATAGATGACAGATCGTAGAGGCTATCCGAATTCAGTCTTCGCACGGGCTGCAGCGCTGTTGAAGCCGCCTGCTGCGCAAACTGGTATTCTTGAGCTTCAGCGTCCTCGCTGTCTGAAAATTGGGCCTCATCGTCTGAGTCGCCGGAGATGGAAGATGATGTCTCGAACAACTCTTCATCTTCACCTTCATGGTGCACTGGAAGGACTGGAGCTCCACCGAATCTGCTCATGGTTCTTTTGATTTCTGGAACGCAGGAAACTGCAAGAAAAGGTATGCTTGGTGTATGGATATATTCTTCCTCTTTCTTCTCTCTCTCACCCTTTACAAGGCTGGTAGGAGGGTGGGTATATATATATGCTCCAGCTGGAATGGGATAATGCTAGGTGCTTGCTTTCAAACACGGCGTAGTGCCCTTTGACTAGTATAATGTATGCCTTTTGCATCAGTGACATCACCATTTTGTTGCGTTTACATGGCACTAGTTAGGTTTTTTTAGGACGCTGGACGCTGACATGGACACCATGAGCATGGTTTGTGCCTTTCTCCCTGTTTTTCTCAAAATAAAAAAGGGTATTAGAAAGAGTGTGAACGTTGGCTAGCCACTTCCACGTGCCTTTGCCAGATTCTGCTGTTGGTGCCCTGATCTGATCTTATCGTCTTCGTTTGCCGACTTGGGACCCGGTTCGGTTGATATATCCCTTTGGCAAGTTGGTTTATGAGACTGACATGTAGACCGTGGCATGTACAGGATTCCTCATAATGTCGGTAATCTTTTAATGTGGGGAGCCGATCGAGGACACGCGGTGCGCTGCTGTGGGGTTCTGATTCTATTACAGGCTGAGTCGGTGGTCGAGGTAAAACGCAAGTAGATCTTTCAAGAAGCTCTTTTCAAAATTGTAGGAGTATTATTCTGGGAAAACTATACTGGTATGACTTTGGCGCCTCTGATTTTGACTAGTTAGCTTACAGGTGTCCCGAGCCTCTACTACAAAATCTGATGCCTTTTCCATTCTAAACAGCTTGAGAGATGGTAAAGTTTTATTAGACTACTATCTTAATTGCAATGATGAGGGAACTACCAACTGCTATAGTCCTTGATTAGCGCCAGAAAATATGTTTTTGTCTCACAAATTTTGGACAGAAGTCCTGCACTCGAACTGCAAGTTTACGAAAGCTGGAGCACAATCTTAGCTTGAAGGACATTTTTGCTCTTTTGGTTATGTATCATCGAATGCCCAATTGTCCATTCATGGTTTCATGTTTCTGATAAAATGGGCAAAAGGATAGAACTCGTGGACCCAATCAGAGCTGGTGAGTAAAGTGTAAACACGTGTATGGTTTTCCGCGTCACATTTGTGTTCGCACTTGGTGGTGGTTGTTCCTTGGCTTCCATTGCGAGGGAGAAAAGGGAGAAGCAATCCCGAAATTAAAAGTAATCTCATCACATTACTAGTTTTATGCTTAACAAACTTAATCGTTTCCCTAAAAAATACACGAGATAATGGTGGATTTCACCCCATCGCTAGGAAGCATCACCCATATGGCCATATGCATTCTTTTAATAAGATATCATTAAGCTTAGCCCACCCGTCCTGCATCAGTTTTTTTTTGAGACCTGAAGACATAACTAGGAATTCCGATAGATATACTAGTATATCATTTTAACCAAGAGCTCTACCTAACCTAACACGGCGTGATGGGCACTGCAAAACTGGACACCCGTCACGCGATCCGGTTACGCGCCAAGCGCATGTTCTGTGGGCAGACGAACAGACACCTCACACGTCTGCCATTAACCCAAACACCTAATGATAGTTAAAAGGAATAAAACAAAAAGACCAGCGCACACATGGCACGAGCACGATTTCCGGGGGCACGGCCACAGGTTTGCTGGACCGACAAAACCGGCGCCAAGCTTTCTTTCTCGTGTTCCGGTGTTGTTTTGCTCAAGCACCGAGGGCTGCTAAAATGGTTCTCTGCTAGGCCGTTGTTTCTAGTCCCACTGATGTAGACACCCAAATGCGTCTGCCTCTTACCTTTCTTCTTCTACCACTGCCTTTTTCTCTGGAGCCAATTACATGTCCTAATCCGTGGCATTAATCTCTGAGCTTTTAGTAAAGAGGGAGGCTGCGTAGAATCTGTACCCAAGATCGTGATGCTCTCTAATCCTTATCCACGTCTAGCACTGGTTCAAGCTTAGCGTGGTGGACTGGCTCAAAAAAATTCTAAGACTCAGCCGTTTGAAAATGTATTGCTTTTTTAATATAGTTTTTTCTTTTATTATCCACAGAAATATAATAATATTTTTTCTTTTTTCGTTTAATTGAATAACATAAAAAACTAACAATTGCTACGGTGTTATTTTAACTAAATACCAAAAAAATAAAAGACATATCACTTTTGAATCGGACATTTCGATGTGAGCTATGAGTGACCGTCCCGCTCTAGGGTGAGTGGAGGTTGTATCGTATATTCTAACTGAGTGGATACAGACTGAGTGGAATTGTATTTCAGAAAAAGAAGATGTTTGGTGAGGTTGCATGAGCGGATGCAAAAAAACTGGAGATGCTGTTTGGTTGCCTGTATGAGCGGATGCAGTCTACCAAACCTGAGAGGCTGACACGTGGGACCGCATAAGATACACTGCATCAACCCATCCAGGATGGCCAGTGAAGCTCATTTTGAGCGTATCCACCCATCCAGGACGAGGACGTATTTTTGCATCCGCTCATACAGGCTGCATCCACTCATACAGGCAACCAAACAAGCTCTTTCTCAGATTATACGGATCCACCCAGCCAGAACGAAGGAGATTCAGGCAACCAAACACACTCTAGACTCTTCGTAGGTACCGGTGGAGCTTCACTTTCGGAAACATTCAAACACGAGGTTGATGCTGAGCTCGACCAATACGACCCTTCCTGCCGGACCGGTTCTCTCCGTCGTGCGCAGGTCTCGTGTTCTACTACGACTCACGTGAGATTTTTCTCCAAGCTCGTGCGTTCAAAAAACGCGTCCACGGACGGAGCGGGGCGGGACGTAGCCAGCCGCTCTGACCCGGTGGCTGTACTCGTGCGTACAGGACGAAACGCGCCATTTTTATCCACGGAGGAAGACCGAAGTGGGCGTCGCGAGTCTCGCGACCATAGCCATCACCCAGATGATCGACACGTTCGGCTCTGCTGCGGTCGTCTTATAATCTCCAGCGGTAAGGGTGCGTGTATGTACGCGATGTGTTAGTATTCCATGATCCGTGGTGGACCCGTCGGAATCGTGCGAAAATCCGACGAAAGCGACCGAACCACGATACCATGGTAGGCCAGCAGCACGGCGAGGGCGCGGCTCGCCAAAATCGAGTTGAAGTCATTTCTGGCCCCACGCAGCAAAATACCAAAACTGACCTGCCTTAGCCCTCTCAGCGCCGGGAGAAACTTTACTATACCACGATTGCACGGATGAGTTTGTGCAACGAACAAATCAGAGGCTGACATGTGTCATTTTTACTGTAGCAAGTACTATATAGTACTGTAGCAAACACTATTGAATACTGTAGCATACAGTGTAACAATGAAACTGCAGCGGAAACTTAAAAAAATGCTGCAGTACTCACACAGTGTTTGTTACAGTATCAAATAGTATTTGCTACAGTAAAAAAATGACACATGTCAGCCTCTGATTTGCCCGTTGCACAAACTCATCCGTGCAATCCCTGGGCACGCGAGGGGGCTAAAATTGGGATTCCGCGTGAAGATAGGCCAGTTTTGGTATTTCGCAGTGCGGGGGAGCCAGAAATTACTTTAGTTCGCCAAAATCATGTGCCACAAGCCAAAATTTTTCCAACTTTTGGGGTGGACTATAGCCAGTCCCAGCTGCGAGGGAACGTGGTCTGCGCGGAAGGGACGGCGAGGCATGTGGAAATCCAGGCTGATAATATAGGGGATCTGGGTCGCTGTTCAGGAGATATTTTTCTCATTTTTTTAAATAACTTGTCTCTTTATTAATATAACAAAAAAATACTCTTATAAAATTACAAAAATAATGATATATAGCCAAATGAATTAATGACAAAAGCTCTGCCATCGAATAAAATGGCGACAGGTCGACTAAAATGGCGACAGATTGATGAGACCCCTCTTGTTACCATTTCTATCACCAAATCATTTGGCAATAGAGATATGTCAGCCAAACAAATCTATTAGCGAAATCAATCAACATAGAAGTTTTTGTCGACTAAATAACACTATGGCACCGAATAGTCTGGCGTCCAGGCCTCTGTTGCCACATGAATTGGCGACATGCTGACGGGAAGCTTTTGCTGCTAATGGAATTGGCGACAGGAGTTGCCATGTCAACCTATCATTAATTTATTTAGTGACAGAATCCTGTCATGAAATAAATTAGCGACAGAGTGTTATTCTTACTTTTTTAAAGGGCATTTATTTTTACCATATTAATAAAATAATAGATCATTTAAAAAAACTATAATTTTCTCGTCCCCGTCCCCTCGTTTGTTCGGCGCGAATCCGGCCGGATGGGCAGGCGCCTCCAGGGACGCGTGTCCTTCCTCATCTCTCCGGGCCCGGACGCGCCGCGCGGCGCTCCATCTCGAATCCGAAATCTGGCGGTTTTCTGTGAGGGTGCGGCAGGCGGCGTCTCGTCCCCTCGCCGGATTTGGTTTGTTTGGAGCTGGGATGGCATCCAGCCATCACGCGAGCGCATGGAAGGAAGACCAGAGTTCCTAGCGTCTTCCTGGCCGAATTATCTACTCCACCTTTGCGTATCGTCCAAAGCCTATTTGGAGCGGATCGTGCTTCTTGAGCAGTCGGAGAGATATGGGCCCGAATATCTCTTTTTCAGATTTTAAAAGCTATTTATTTTACAGCAATTAGTTTTTAAATATAATATTCTTTCGAGACAAAGTCTACAAATTAATTATAGTATACACTATAGCAATTTTATTTATATCGACCAAAACTACATATAAGTTCTGTTACTCCGTCTCCGTGCTCTTTCTCATGAATAGACCAAAAACCATAAACCGTAACTATAAGTTATAAACCGAAGTAAAAAAAAAACTACTTGCCCATGCCTCACCATCATAGGAATATAGTATCCTATTCAACAATAATGGGCCGGCACTTTGGAATAAACGGAAAGAAACGAAAATGACGAGAAAAATCGGATGGGCAGACGCACCGCACCACAAATGGATGCTGAGGTATATCCCCATTGCCTATTGTTAATATATCATGGATATCACGCGTGTATCAGCAGGCATCTTTGAATCTTTGATGAGCTCATGAGCGAGTTCCCATCAACACCGTAATGTCGTAGGCCTCACGGGAAATGATAAGCGAGCAGTCTTCGAACCAATCCTGACCTAACCGCAACATACTGCATCTATGAGACACAAACGAAGGTTGCATGAACCGGCGAGCAGCAGATTCTGTTGCCATGCCAAACTTATCACACGCGAGCTCAAAACTCGAAACCACATGAGAATTGAGGTAGCACCTCAGGATTCTTGAAGTGCTATACTAGTCTGTTCTGCTTTCGTCATGGACGTTCTCTGTGCCTGTGTCTGTGAGTCTGTGACGAGTGAAGGTTCAGGGAAGCGGCGGCTTAAACGGACGGAAGGGGGACGCGTCATCTTACCGGCCGTTCCGTTCTGCAGCCAATGAGGTGGTCGAACAGATTGAGATTTGGCGTCCGCATGGG
Organism: Dendrocalamus latiflorus; assembly: GCA_017311315.1. NCBI lineage: Eukaryota > Viridiplantae > Streptophyta > Magnoliopsida > Poales > Poaceae > Dendrocalamus > Dendrocalamus latiflorus. The sequence goes on along the minus strand of CM029665.1, from coordinate 17,404,345 downwards.
CCATGGATTGGATGAGGCGCGGGTAGGTGGTGGCCGGCTGGTGGAAGTTGGAAACGCAACGCACAACAACTATCTGGTTTCAACATCAGCTGCCATAAAAGTGAGCTATACTGCATGGGTGAGGCTTTGAACAAACAAGGTGCTTACAGCCGGTTTTTTACTTGTGAGGTGGTCTTTCACAATGAAATAAGTGAACCAACAACTACTTGATGCACTCAATTTTTTTTTCTTGAAACATTCTGGAGCTTCAGGGCATATATGATACATATACACAATTCATGAGAATAACAACTTTAGGATCAGTACATTACTACATACCACTGCCGCCATTGCTTCCATTTGCTTGGACAGTGCAAGATGACAACTCCCTATGAAATGTCTTGAGTTCTTCTACAATTAAACTAGAAGGCTCATCCTCCAAAACACAATTTAAGTTAGCAGTAAATTCCTCAAAACAATTGGATCATAACTTCAAGATTTGTAGTTGCATCTATATTTGAACTCAAAAGTTAAAACAAAAATTATATAAATGATATCAGGGTAGTAAGTGACATGTACAAAGGAAATGGTGCTTAACTCTCACCTTTATTGTAGCCTTAGATTATAGTGTACGTAGACCAGATCATTCAACTATTAATGTTCAAGTCTATTTTTCTTCTTTGAATGGTATACTCCAATTCTCTCACATCTCGATGCGCTACAGGTTTGGCTTAATACACAAATTGCCACTTTTTGTATATAGGAGCACTTGAGACATAATTCAACCACCATTTATCTTCATATAAGACATGTTAAGAACAAAGTTAACATCTCATATGAAGAAGCAAAGAAGGGAAAAGGAGATACAATGGACACATATGAAGGGAAAAAAGAGATATACTAGGAAGCAACACATGACGATCGTTTATGGCAGATAGTGATTTGCATGAGCATACCTCTCAATTATATCTATAACTCCATCGGCATCCCTTCTTATGTTTTTTGTTTTAGAGAGATTATAACAAAATGCTGGATTTAAGGGGAAAAACCAGCTGCATGGGGGTCCTTTCTAAGATGAAAACCACATCTAGTTTCAATAATTTTCAAGAATGGTCTTGCCACAGTTTTTCTCCTATGAAATCTTCTCCTAACTTCATCTTCAGCCACTTGAATAGCATGGTACAAATATTCCATAGCAGGCTTATTATCACTATCAAGAATTCTTAACACTCTAACCAAAGGCTCACACAACAAGCAAACGGTGGCATATTTCTTCCAAAAATCTGCGTTCAATACAAGCCCAATATACTTTGTTTTTGACTTCTCTTGCATAAGCAGAAGGCGTCCACTCCCTTGATGTGACCCTAGCACGTAATGCATTTTTCATTTTTTTTATTGGTAGATGCTTTGCAACGCAATGAAGTTGGTAGCAAAGCGAGTTGGAGCAGAGCACAATATCTCTCTTCCACCGATGAACTTTTTCATAAGGTACAATGGAAAACAGTGAGTATACATATACTTTGTTATCTTGGAAGCATGTTCCACAATCTCACTGATTTCATCAAGCTTACTGACATCTAACAACATCAAGTTCAAGCAATAGGCTGCACAAGGTGACCAATAAAGATTTGAAAACTCTTATTCCAACTTCCTTCTTGATGCCTTATAATTATATACATTGTCTGTCACAAAGTGAGCTATGTTTTCAGGGCCAACATGTAGAACCACTTCTTTGAACAATTTGAATAATGTATCAGCTACTTTGGAAGCACTAGTAGCATCTACTGATTCAATAAACAAGAAAATTGATAAGAGTTCACCTCCTCATGTCTATATCAGTAGCTATATCAGCTATATCAGTTCACCCAGTTTCTTTCCAATTGGACAAAATTCCTCCACAAACTTTTTAGCTTCATCAACATTTTTCAAAAGCAAGAAATTACGTAAGCTATAAAACTACGCAAGCTATGAAACTTTGGCATTTTAAAACCAGGACAATAACTAGTAATAGCATCTGCCATTTGTTGATAGTAAATAGAATTAGCAACATTAAATAAAATGCAAGCATCAATCATCCACTTTGAAATGGCTATTTTAACTTATTCTTTGATATGTTCACCTTGCATCACATTCTTGATCGTTAACTAAGCTCTTGGAGTGGTTCTAGGCATAAAAAAAAACCAACTCCTTTTTTCCTTTACCTGCATTCACATGAGCTCTAACAGCTACATTTTCCTTGGATTTGGATGGGCTGGCAGGAATTTCTTGAACTTCATCATTGCCATGATTTGCTTCATCTTTGTTTTGACTAGATCCATATGGATTCCATTCATTGTATGCTTCATGCACTTTCTTCTTCTTCTCTGAAGCACTTTCAATGTGCTGCTTGATGGTGGTTTGACCTTCTTACATCCTTCTACATCTCCTTTTAATTTAGCTAGGTGTTGTTTGAATCGATTTGTTCCTCCTCCTCTAAAATTCTTTTGACAAAATGAACAAATAATCGTCTTTGATTTAGCATCAATAATTTGTGTACAATACCCCCAAGCAGGATATATCTTCCCTCTAACTAATTTGGCTACAAAAGAATTTGGTGTTTCAGCTGTGCCAACAGTAGCAGCTAGTGTTCCATCAGTAGAAGCAGGAATATTATATGCTTCCCTGCATCAGCAAAAAGTTTTTGCTATAAAATCCTCATCTCTAAGTTCTATTCTAATTTCTAATAGCATGTGTTGTCACTGTTGTGTACGATAGTCAAGCGACACAAGCTAACAATGAAGCAAAGCAACATCTTATTAGTTATTACTGATTCATATATGATAAGTGAGCGACACAAGCTAGCAATGAAGCAAAGCAAAGAAACACACTTACATTTTAATCTTACTACTCATATATGATAATTTGATTACTGATTATAAAATAAAGTGGTAAAACATAACACTTGCATTGCATTTTAACTAGTAAAAGAGATAAAACAATAGAGGAGGAAAGCATCGAGTTTTTAACTTGCATCAGCAATAAAGATTGAACTTGAAGTGAATCGCACGTGGGGGAGCAGATGCAGTGGCGGTAGATTAGGACAAGCGGCAGTGGAGAGAAGGAGCTGAAGCTTCGGAGGGGGTGGTGATCGGAGTGGACGTTAGTGGTGCTGGTGCGGGAGGGTTGAGGAGAGGTAGTAGCGGAGGAGTGGCGTTTGTGTCTCTATGGCGCTCAGTGGTACGAGACAACTTAGAGAAGAGAAGTGGCGGAGCCTCTAGGATCTGGGTAAGGCCGTAAGGCCCCCAAAAAAGTCAAAAACCCTAGTAGCTCCCAAAAGATAGGTATACCCATTAGTTTTCCCTTGAGAATTTCTTTAATTTGAGGGTACTTTTGCCTTTTGGTCTCTTGAATAAAACCTAACCGAGTCAATCAAAATCAGGTGGGTTAGTCGAGTCACTTAAAACCTGGCTAAGTTGACCGGGTTTTCCTGGGTCAATTGTATTTGCGATCCTGTGAGTGTGACCAGTCCGATATAGCTTCTGGGTCTGGATTCTTCTAGTCCAACCTCTGGGGCGGTCTGGGTCTTGATAACACTGATAGCAAGTTGGCCTTTTGAAGCCTGAGCTGCAACTGATTAATGATTATGGGTTTTTCTTTAATGATTATGTCACTGATGGATAGATACGTAGTTAGATAGAACGAAAGAAATTGTAGAGTATTTGCGATAGTTATTGCATTGTAGATGAGTCAGTGGATGATTGTTTAAGATGACCAGGTAGGTGTGCGTGAGTCAGGACTGCAGGTGGCCTCCAAAGAGAAAAAGAAACAAAGAAAAAAAGCAGGGAGGCATACAGAGTGGGCCGGATTTGATAGGATGGAAAGCTAGCAGCAGGAGTATGTTGCTTGGACCCAGTATTTTAGCTTCGCCGTAATCCCGGCATCTCGAAATGTGTAGTTGGGCCTTCGTCCCATAGCAGCTCACCCCGTCTCTTCTTGTTTCTCTCATCCATCACCAGTACCATTTCGCTCCTTACCGGGAGTAACTCTACCACTGGCACATGTTGAGGTGAAATGAAATTCGATGCCCATGATTCCACGGTTCATAGATTAACAGATAAATTAGCCACCGTGGAGTGCCAACCTGTTTCGATAGTGAGCACTAACAGCTTTTTATCCCGATTCCTGAGCTCATTAGATATGGCGCAGTCATAAGACATCTTCTTTTCAGTTTCTAAAAACTGATTCTCAGCTTTTTTTTTACAGTAACTTACTTTTAAACATAATATTTTTAAGTTATGGTCTACAAATTTATTTTAATACACACTGTAGCAATTTTATTTATATCGGTTAAAACCTTACGAGAGTTCTGTTATTTCATACTCTCTCACAAACAGCTCAAAAGAAATAAGCTACAACTATAAGCTGAATAAAAAATAGACCCTATATAGTGGCCTCACTTGATATAAAATAAATTAAAATTCAAAAGTTATAAGGCATAAAAAAACCACACGTGTCTATCACCTGGTGAAAGCGAACCGTGGATAGATCGCCAATCTCCTAAGCAAAAGTGTACTTAGCCACGCAGAACAATGCCAATTCTCCTCCCATGTTGCACTGCACCCTAGATTGTTGTTACAATCAAATCAAGTAAGACCCCACTACTGTCCACGATAGCATTTAGCTTCGGTTTGATATATAGTGACCGCTAAAAAAATGTAAAGATAAAAACCGAAAAACAAAAAAAAATGGCAATGCTCACGTACCGGCTGAGCATCGGTAAGAGCAACTCCAGCAGGGCCCCTACTTGACCCCTCAAACCTCATATTTGAGGGCTTGAGGCAAAAATAGAGGTCCAGTAGGGCCCCTACTAGAGCCCTCAAATTTGAGGAGCCCCTCAAATCCCCCCTTCAGCCCTCATTCCCAGGGGCCCCCTACTCTGGCTCTCATTTTTCCATTTCTTCCCGCTGGTGAAAAATCCTCCGCCCGTCCCCCTCCCTCCCACTCCGCAGTCCGCCTCCCCGCCCGCCTCCCCACCGCCTCCCCGCCCGCCTCCTCCGCCTCCCCACCCGCCTCCCCGCCTCCCTCCTCCGCTTCCCCGCCCGCCTGCCTCCCTCCCCGACGCCTCCGCCCGCCGCCTCCCTCGCCGACGCCTCCTCCGCCTCCCCGCCTCCCTCCTCCGCTTCCCCGCCCGCCTCCCTCGCCGACGCCTCCCCGCCGGCCTCCTCCGCTTCCCCGCCCGCCTCCCTTGCCGACGCCTCCCCGCCCGCCTCCTCCGCTTCCCCGCCCGCCTCCTCCGCCTCCCCACCGCCTCCCCGCCCGCCTCCCTCCTCCGCTTCCCCGCCCGCCCGCCTCCCTCGCCGACGCCTCCGCCCGCCGCCTCCCTCGCCGACGCCTCCGCCCGCCGCCTCCCTCGCCGACGCCTCCCCGCCCGCCTCCTCCGCTTCCCCGCCCGCCTCCCTCGCCGACGCCTTCCCGCCCGCCTCCTCCGCTTCCCCGCCTCGCCCGTCACCTCGCCGTCGCCCGTCGCCGACGCCTCCGCCCATCGCCGTCGCCTCCGCCCATCGCCGTCGCCGACGCCTCGCCGTCGCCGTCGCCACCAAAATCCCCTACCGCCTTCACTGATCGGGATTTGCCAGGAGTGGGTCCCATGTGTCAGTGTGTGGTGGAATAGATTTGAAGGCTTAGATTTGAGGGGTGCTGTTGGAGTAGAAGCAAAAAAATTGGGCCCTCAAAAGTAGGGGGAGCTCTCAGATGAAAAGTAGGGGCCCTGTTTTGAGTAGTACTGCTGGAGTTGCTCTAAGGTGGTGTTCAGTTTGACAGTGAATTATGTTTTTTTACTGTAGCTGGTTTATTTTTTACTGTAATTGATGTTTCTTATTTAGGGTAATTAAATTTAAAAATAAAAATATATTAGCCCATAATGCGAAGGAGTACGAAAAAAATAAAAAATCTAAAATTAAAATTAATGAATTAAAAGTGAAGCTAAAACAACGGGTTAATTTCTCAGGAGCACGCAATTCCACGTTTCCACTTGCCGAAAATGCCAAAAGCGCGCCAGGTCAAGAAAGAGGGAGGACCCCAGCGCAAGCTTTACCGTTGCAGGACCCACGGCGTGCCTGCGTGGACTGGGCTTACCGATGAGACGACCTGTCCCCGTCCGTAGCGCCTCGGTAACTGCTGTGCCGCTGCCCTTGCCTGCGTTCGTTCCATTGCATGAGCCATGGACCACTTGCTGTGGACAATCTGGTATACTACTACTAGTACTGTACTACTACTCTTCGCTTTCTACCTGGACCCATGCTGACCCAACAAGGAGGGTGCTATGGTAGTTTGATTGGTTTTCCAGCAAGTATGTAGGTATGTACAGCTAGACTCCTTTCTTTTAACTGATTACAGATATGGCATTATAGCAATTTTCTTTCAAAAATGACCTTAGAACACTTGTTTTTGTAGTTGCCGTTCTCTAAGCTCAGAAGACACGACAACCGATACGTGTCACCTATCGCATCACCTAGCTCAGCAGTATGAGATAGCTGCGGCAGCGTGCATAGGCGCGACAGGAGTAGGCACGGATAGGGAGCGTGGCAGGCAAGGCTGCCGAGCCAGAGGGCTCGGTAGCTTTGTAGCCTTGCCTTCAACCCACGGCCGCGGTGGCCGTTTGCTCTATTAACCTACACAGACTAAGTGAAAAAATTGGTTTTGTTAGAACTTTATTGGAGAGGCGCAACGGGGATTTTGACGGGCCAATAAATCAATTCCATCGTTTAAGTAGTGCAGATACATTACTAAAAATTATATGAATGGACAATGTGTAGCCTGATATAGCACTTCACAATGAAGGTACGAATGACAACAGCCCTAGGGCAAAAATGTGGAACTGTACAGCACCCACATGGTGTGGCAGTCATCCGGGCGGCGTGGACGTGGCTGGTTATCGCGGTAGTGGCAGGCGCAATTGCAGCTTAGGTTAGCGCAATAACAATATGGGTGGTAGTCGCTGTCGAGGTGCACAACCTTCTCGTTGTTTCTCTTCCTAATCCTCTGCCTGTGGAGCTCGTCGTCATTGGTCCTATCGGTCTGGAACTCCTTCCACAACTCCTCTAGCCAGATGTGCAATTTGTGAATTAAACCTCGATGGGTACTGATACGATGGAGCCACCCGCTTGGTGAACTTGCAATCCGCTGTCTACATGCAAGATGAAGTTAACACAAGCATTTCATGCATGCAAGTATATGTAGGTAATAAACCACTTACCATAAATAGAGGGCAGTGAAAGAATCGACGTCTTGCGTGCACATGGTCGTCACAAACCTGCACCACCACGTCAAGGTTGTGTTTGCATTGCGGCCAAGGCTCGAGGATATATGGGTAGTGGTGGAGGGGATTTTTAGGAGTGTACGACTCTCTGGTTTCGAGCGGTAGACCAGGGCATGGAGGGTCAGGGTCTAGGAGACCGTAGATGCTCGTGTCTTCGAGGTAAGGGTCACAACATCGAAACCCAGCCTGTGCCCGTCGTCCCCCCCCCCCCCCCCCCGACTTGAGCATCCAGCCCTGTCTGCCATGCTTCTGTTGGTGTAATGCGATTCCATGCAATATAGCAAAGGATGTTTAAGTGTTTGTATTATCAGTGTTCGTACAAAATTCATATCAAAAGTTACAGAAAAACGTGGCAACATTAAGACCGAACTAAATTTAAAACACACATACTTTGTATTGCCAAACATTAATTCGTTGTGAGTTACATTGTAGGAAATGCCAATGTTATAAAGAATGAACAAGTACACAGGTGGTATAAATCGACAAATGGTGGATGTTGTAATACTCTGAAATGTACTACGTGGAGGACTACCGCCACACAGCACACATGGTGTAGGCACGGGAGCAAGGCTTGTGAAGGAGCATTGGCTTATTACACGTGCAGGTCGTGACTTCACCGATGGTGCATCCATGCTTGCGATCGCCTTTTATGTGGCCCATGTTGTACTTCTCCCTTAAATGGATCCTGAACTTCTTTCTCATGCCGTGCATGGTCCAAGTGACATGCGAACAAGTTTTCACCATTTTCTACTCCATGTATGCCTGCATGAATTCTAAGAGTTGCCTTGCTTCATCTAGGTGCTTCTTCGCAATCATGGCTGTTGTAGGGGTGGCCCCCACCTAAACCCAGCAGGCCTGTTAGAAGGTTATAGGGCCCAAAATGGGACATATGTAATGACTTAAATACCCCTGGCAGGGAGGTATGTAAGTCCACATTTGTAAAAGCACAACCCATGTGAATATATATACCAAGGGAGGACTAGAGGGGGAGGACTCTTCTCCCAACTCTCCACTACCACATCTCTCTCTGTTTGGTCTGTAACCACAACAGTTGGCGCCGTCCGTGGGGAGGACAGGAGCAAGCCTGAAATCCGAAGAAGGATGGCACCGAAAAGAGCTTCGTCGACGGCGGCGAAGGGGAAGAAGGCGGCTGGGTCGGAGCGTCGCGTGGGTACCAGCGCTTCGGCATCGGCTGTCGCAAGTGCGGGCGTCGACGCTGGCGCTGCGACGACCAACCCCGGCACCGCCGCTACAACGACCAACCCCGCCGACGCGACAGCGACCGGTAGCGCGGACCGGGCGGTTGGAGATAGCCGCAACGGAGCGACCGGCAGCTCGGAAGCTCGCGAGGCGATCGTACCCGTGCCAACCCGTCCGCCGGGCGTGCCGGCGGCCCCGCCCGCACTAGCGGTAGAAAGTGCCCTGCTGGCGGCCCTCAACGCGTTCCAGCAAGAGCTAGGGGATCTTCGCGGGGCTGTCCGCGACATGCAAGAGGCTCGGAGCCAGCAAGCCGCTCCAGTGGTCGCGCCAGAGCCCGCGCCAGGAAGGGCAGACAGCCGCGACGCCCCCACATCCAGCCGCGCGCTGCTGCGACGTACCGACCCAGAGTCCCCGCTTTTGGCAGGGCTACAGCAGGCGGCGTGGCCCGAAGACTTCAAATTCCCTAGTGTCATCTAGCCATACAAAGGCGATACGGATCCCCGTGAGTTCGTGCGCGTATATGAAACCGCAATCGAGGCCGCGGGTGGAGATGACACCACAAAGGCGAAGGGACTCCCCCTCGCGCTGCATGGAGTTGCGCTTTCCTGGTTTTTTTACCATAGAGCCAAACTCCATCTACGCGTGGGAACAGATCTGTGACCGCCTTCACAACAACTTCCAAGGAAGCTATGTTGAGCGGGTCGATGCGGACCAGCTCTTCGCCGTGAAGCAGAAACCATCAGAGAAGCTCCGCGACTACTCCAAGCGCTTCGCGAAGGTGCGCTGCCAAGTCAAAGACATTAATGAGACAACCGTGATCAACGCGGCCATACAGGGCCTTCGTCCGGGCCCCATGGCCGAATACAACGCGCGGAAGCCTATCAAGACAGTCGCCGAGCTCTTCGACAAAATGGAGGAGTATGCGCGGGCAGAGGAGGAGGCGCGGAGACGCAGTGCCGCCCCCCGACCTCGCCCAAGCAAAGCGCTTGCCACACGAGGGGGGCGAGTGATGATTCCCCGAAGCAGGGCCGCAGACGAGAACCCCGGGAGGACACTCCCAGCGGTAGCGATACCGGGGGGCAGGAGGGCTCTTCAAGGGGCAGGCGCAAGCCCCGACGTCACCAGCGCAGGCCACAAAAGGTCCGTCATGTCCTCGGCATCGAGAACGTCGAGAACGCCCCTCGAGGACCTGCCCCCACCTCGCGGGGAGGGGGCCGGGGATGGGAAGGCGGACCCGATCGCGACGGGCGATTCCGCGCGGAACAAGAAATTCTAGACTACGGCAAGTGGTGTGAGGTGCACGACTACGGCGACCACCACACGAAGACGTGCGTCGAAGTCATGGAGTTGCGACGGATGGCGGCCGGAGCTCGGACCGCATCCGGGGAAGGCACGTGGTGTCGCTCCATCAGCGTCATCACCGGAGGGTCCTTATCAGGGGCCAACTTGGAGCAGCCGCAACCGTGGGTGACGCCCCGCGACATCACCTTCACCCTCGATGACGCCAGGGGTGTGGAGTTCCCTCACCAAGACCCTATAGTCATTCAGGCTCAAATCGCATGCCATGACGTCAGGCGCATCCTCGTCGACGGGGGCAGCTCCGCGAACATTCTGTTCGCGGGGGCCCTCGATCGTATGGGAATCCCCCGAAACCGCTTAGAGCAGTCAGGAGCTCCACTTCAAGGCTTTGAAGGCCAACCGCTGGAGGCCATAGGACACGTGTCCCTTCCAGTTACATTCCGCCAGGGGGGTAACACCCGAAGCGCGCACGTCATCTTCGATGTCGTAGACATCCCGCACCCCTACAACGTCATATTGGGACGGCCTGCCATCAACTCCCTCGAGGCGATCCCACACCACGCCTTCTTATGTATGAAGCTCCCAGGCCCGGAGGGCGTGATCACTGTATTCGGCGACCAGGACCTCGCCAGACGAGTCGAAGTCAGCAGCCGGGGTTTACACCGACCGGTGCACGTCCTCCTAGGCAGGCTCGGCGATACGCCCTCCGCTCCGGGATGGACACCTAAGCCTCGGCCCGAGGGTGGAGTCAAAAAGGTTCCGCTCCAGGCGGAGGGCCAGTTCGTGTCCATTGGCGAGGGGCTCCCTACGGAGGTCTACCTTCACCCGCCTCGTCGCACTTGCCCTCGCCGCCCAACTCGGGCGGAATGTGGAAGCCTACGTCGACGACGTGGTAGTCAAAACCCGGCAGCTAGCTTTGCACGACCGGGACCTCCAGGAGACCTTCGACAACCTCAGGAAGGCCAGCATCAAGCTCAACCCCGACAAATGCGTCTTTGGCGTGCAGGCGGGCAAACTACTGGGCTTCCTCGTATCCGGACGAGGCATTCAGGCGAATCCCGATAGGGTCGAGGCCATCATGGGCATGGAGCCGCCCAAGACGACGAGGGAGGTCCAGAGGCTGGCGGGCCGCATGGCAGCCCTAAGCCACTTCCTATCTAGGGCGGCGGAGCGGGGTCTGCCATTCTATAAGACACTCCGCGGGTGCGACAGATTTCGTTGGGATGACAACTGTGCGGAGGCCTTAAACGAGCTCAAGAAACACCTGGCGAGCCTCCCCACTCTGGTCACCCCAACACCAGAGGCTCCCCTCTTGCTCTATCTGGCCGCGTCGGCCACAGCGGTCAGTGCCGTCCTCGTCCTAGAGGAAGGCGCCGTACAGCGGCCTGCATACTTTGTATCCGAAGCCCTCCAAGGAGCCAAGACGAGATATACGGAGCTTGAAAAGCTCGCTTACGCGTTGGTCATGGCCTCCAGAAAGCTTCGACATTATTTTTTAGCTCACCCAATCAACAATGGCTCTATTAACGAAGTAGTCGACGGTGTGATTCCAACTCTTGTCCATGATTGTAGTGATCAGGAGGGAGCGCACACACTTTAGTATACTATTGTACACATCCGACATGTTGGTCGTTATAATCTCATACCTTGCATCATCCGTATCGTGAAATAGGGACCATTTCTCGACGTCTAGAGCATACAAGTTGATCCATTGGGTGAACTCGCTTGTTGCTGTGAGAGCGGCTTGAGTTGCAGCTAGTTGCGCTCTCTACAACTCCCTCACTTGCCTGGAAGTCTCCTCGTCAAGCTCTCGTCATATTGCATTGAACTTGCACCTCTAGTTCTACATGCATAGCTTCTTGTACTTTTTCATCAACTCCTTATTATAGAAACGGGAGTGAAAGTTCACCACCAGATGCCTCATGCACCAGCGGGTCCTCACGTTGTTCCACTAGAAGGGCAGTTGAGTCCATTACTGTAAGCTGCTCAGCGCCAACAGCAACCCAATGTTGTAGTCCATGATAAGATAGACATTGGGTTGGTCTTGGACAACTGCTTGCTTCACATTGGCCAAAAAACACCACTAGCTATAAGTGTTCTCATTCTCCATAATTGCATAGGCCACTGGGAGTAGTTGGCCATTTGTGTTGGCAGCCACCATCGTCAATAACGTGCCCTTGTACCTGCCAAAGAGGAATATGTCATCCATTATGAGCACTGAACAACGGTACTTGAACCCCTTGATTACCTGCTAAGATGCCCAGAACACCCAGTCAAGGATGAAACAATTGGGGGCCCTTTGTAGGGTGTGCCCTCTCCATCTTATTTACATATGTCATGGAATTGGTTTCAGCAATCTGATGCAGCATTCTTGATATGAAGTCATAGAACTCCTTGTACGTCCCGTACATCCCATGTATGACCTTTCTCCTCGCCCGCTACACCTTACCGTAGCTCATTGGGAAACTAACTAGGTTCATGGTATCAGCCATCAACAGCTTAGTGAAACTATGACTTCCGCAACTACGAGGTGACTTATTAGGTTGGTGATAGGTGACACCCGTGTAGCGGCTCCGCAAGCTCACAGGTGTGGTCCTTGACCACTGTTATCCAGAAATTTGTTGCACCGCCTCTAAATATTTGCGCATAGACCTTCCCTAGGACAAGAATCATCCACACATTTCACCACATACTTATCATTGTTTGACCTGTGCACATACTTATCATTGTTTGACCTGTGCATCCGATACGTGTGGCTTATGCAATCGTCATATCTTATGATGGCTTACTACGCGGCACAGTTATTGGAGAAGCATTGCCTTTCGAGGAGAGTGTCCTCGTCGAATGATGAGTGTCCTCGTCGAATGACCATTACGACCCATCTTCAGATGACATAACTTGGGAGACCAATGCAACAGCCTCTAAATATTGAGGATACGTACTTACAATTCGTGCACACAATGTTGTCGGATGCACCACCCCACTAGCGCCTTCACCAACCTTGTTTCCACTATTAGCTATGTCAGTATCCTCCTCGCTGGGATGGCTTCCATCCGACAGGCCATCCAAGTATCCATGGCAATCTATACGCGTCACCTACCATTTCCTTACACTTTCTGTTGGCTAAAAGTTATGAGCCAATCTCAACAACTGTCCATAATTTTGATCGGCATCATCTTCTACCGTATCACCAGCACCATCAAGTTCCACTTCGCCGCCATCATCCCCACTAATACTATGCTCCACACTACCGCCACCAACAAACTGTGGAACTTTCACGCCCCATTGGCCTCCTATATATTGCCGCAACATGATTGCTTGCAATCTCCATATACTGCCACCAGGTGATGTTGCCAACCACCTTCTTCAGCTCCCAGAAACACTCCCTGAATTTCCAAAAATCGTAGCTGTCGCCGCCTTAATGATGAGCTTCTTTCTGCCAACCTCCGAATCAAATGCACTCCGCACGCACCTCCTGAGGTCAGGGAGACCCATGTCCTTAAGCCCCGAAGCCTAGATTACGACCCTCTCACAATGTTGAAGATCCGCCCTGTACAGCCCATCCCATACGACTCTCTCCTGTAGAACAAAAACAAGTGTTCTATATGCGACAGCAGGTACCTACCACCAATTCAAATGAAATGCACTTATTTCAGACAACACTACATACAACTAAGAATAATGCAAAATAATCACCCATATGTACATAGCTAAGCTACCAATGATGCTTACAACCATGTGCTAAAAGTACAAGTACACAGATATTTTCTACATTATTGGAAATGGTACCAGAGCAATACATATATACATTTACATACATACACATACACACACACACGCAGATATATATATGTGTATATATATATATGCGAAAAATAGTGTGACCTTTTTATCGTTATTATCAAAAAAAGTTACAAATTATAACAGTGTACAAGTCACAACAATGTATAAATAATACCAGTGTATAAATAATAATATTGCACAAATAATGACAGTATACAAATAATAACAGTGCATAAATAATAACGGTGCACAAATAGCAGTGCACAAATAATAAAAACACATTAGTAAGAATAGTGCATAAATAATAACCGTACACAAATAATAATAGTGTACAAATAATAACAGTGCACACATAACATTACAAAGAAGGTCAGGTATTGATAAAGAATCGTTATTATCGCCACTAATACATCACTAACATGAGTAAGTACAAAATATCATCCGCATGAACTAAAAACATACGTCATGTAAACATGGTTACAGAGCCATTCTATACAAACAAACCACCGTTAAGCCAATGAAATGTTAATGACATATTAAGCGCATGTCTTATAGGCGAATGAAATATACCTCTTTGTTAAGGTCTTCACCAGGACCACACTAACTCCAACTGTGAAATCCCCTAAATCACAGCAAAATCACTTTGAAAAATAATTCAAACTCTCTTCTACTCTCTTTTTTTCTTCTCCATCGGCTCTCTCTCGCTCTGTAGGGAAGATACTTAGCTGTGCGATTTTGGATGAGCTAGCAGAGAGGGAGGCAAGCCATTCTATATGCATGGGGAAGCGTTGTCGACTGATAGGCCCAGACGGGCACATGCTAACACGTGGGGCAATGGCCGCGTCCAGCCGAGAGCCAAGGGAATCACTGTCGGCATCGCTTCGCGCTCGCGTGGTTGGTCACCCACCTAACTATTGAGGTAGGGTAGCTCCTACGGAGCCAGGGGGCTCGGTAGCCCTGCCTGCCGTGCTGTGCCTACTCCTACTGCACCCGTGCGCACTGCCACAGCTGGCCCGTCCTGTCGGGTTAGAGATGCCCGGCATATGACACGTGTCATCTGTCGCACTTTCCGAGCTCGGAGAGGGGTGCTTTTGTAAAAACAGACGTCTAGAGGCCATTCTTGAAAAACAATACTATAGTGCTATATCTATGAATAGTTCTTTTTAAGCATGTCTTATTACTTATGGTTTTCATCGAACAAACAAACGGAATGATTTTTTTGTCATCTTTTTGAAACAGCTTATCGGGGTAACCTTTTCAAAGTGGTTTATCAGTATTTCTTTCATTCACAAGTCTCTCACGCTAAAACCAAAAGCTATTAGTGACAGCCGAAAAGAGCCCATCCACAATCCAACTTTTTTTTCAGGAACAAAAACGAAGTATGCGAAGGAATGTCATCACCTATAGTCATATGCTACATGTTCAATCCACAAACAGGAAGCAAATAGACTGTAAATTTGCGAAAGCCTTCTTGGGGCAGATTTCATTCGTCTCCGGTGAAAAGGTTTGAACCACTGCTCTGGAGGTGTCAGCATAAACTCTTTTCTCAAGCAAAATATCCTCCTAAGAGCAACTCCAAGAGATTAGCCAAAAGAAGTATCTAAATTTAGTGATTTAGCTATTCTCTAAAATGAATCTCACCCAAAAAACAAGACTACTCCAACAGGCTATCTAAACTAGAGGGCGCGCGGTGGGTCGCGTACGCGCGGGAATGGGGCGCAGCGTGCGGGAAGGAAACGCCGACCGCGCCAAGAGACTGGATGGTGAGCGAGGTAGGCTATCCAAAAATAGAGAGCGAAGGAGGAGGGATGGAGAGCTACTAAATTTAGAGAGTCATTTACAGAGTCTATTGGAGACGTTTTTTCTCCAATAATAGCCAAATTTACCTTTAGAAAATGATTTAGCTCTTCTCTTGGAGTTGCTCTAAGAGCTTTTCTTTTCAGTAGTACAATGGCTTGCTTTTTTGTTCTTTAAAGTTTGAATAAAAGAGGTTGACATAACAGAGGGAGGCTTTGATCTTTACTTTATATGACATGCAAACTCCATTTTTCGCCTTTTCTCTTCTTGGTGCAGTTAATCTTCGCATTTTTGCAGTTCACAAATGCTTTGTTTTCAATTATATATTTATTGACTACAACTCCACTAAGTTATTATGAATAGTACGTAACTGACACACGAGCTCTCCCTAATTTATGCTTCCCTTTAAATGAAATCCTTTTTTTTTGTCAGTTTATATTCATAGCACTTCCTTTTTTATTTCTTGGGTTCACGTTCATATGTAATAGGCCTTGCAACAATTGTAGCAGGGGTGGCCAGCAGTGGCGTAGCCAGGATTTGTAGCTATGGTGGTCCATTGTCTAAAATTTATTTAACCGCTATAAATTTAACATGTCGGTACACAAGTATATGAATTACGAAATGCAATTAAGGGAAAAAGGACATACGAACTTCATAAAATAGACGAATATAGCTTTCTTAACATAGAATTGAAATATTACATACCCATAGTAGTTGAAGAACAGTACGTCACTACTTCTTCTTCTTGTCAGGATATAAAGAGAACATCACATTAATTTTATATTAGAACATTAAATACATTCTATATTTATGGACAAAGCTATTTAAAAAATACATTTTATAAAGGAGTAGATCAGAAGAGTTTGCTTGCATGGGTAACTTCCTGAAAGCCGCATTTGGAGCAAACGCAAGCTAAGACAACAAATACCTACCTCGGCAAATTTACGAGACCGTTTACACCGACTTCTGTTCACAGAAGAAAGAAGGTAATATAAATGTTTAACTTTCTAAAATAATTTCTCTATTTCTCTCATCCTGAAAATAAGTTATGGGACACAGACATATCACTACCTCACTCTTCTCGCTCCTGTCTCGCACACGCATCTTTTTTTTATTTTCCCTACCACTCGTATCCTCCCACTAAAAGCTTTTTTTAGTCATTACTATTTATTTTAGCTAAAAACCATCAACTGTCGTTCAATATGAACATGCCAAGGATTTTAGCTAAAAACCATCAACTGTCGTTCAATATGAACATGCCAAGCTAGTCATCGATTTTATTGTACATCTAGATGCCAAGCTAGCCAACGATTTTACTGTACATCTAGATTCCCAAGTTGCGTGTCATTAGCTTGACACATATAGAGCAAATTAAATGATTTAGCGGGAGGTAAAATGTAGCTGTGATTCAACAAGTTTTTGCATTATGATCAAATAGATGAAGGCCTCATTATGCGAGCGCAGGGTGGTCCGCGGCCCACAGGGACCACCCTGTAGCTCCGCCAGTGGTGGCCAGCCACTTCCTAATTAGGTCTTATAACTGATCCAACATGTAATAGACCCAATAGTATAGAGAAATATACCAATATACCCTCATATTTTGTAATTATTAAGGAGGTACAATGGGAATTTCCTATTCTACCCTACTCATGTATATAAACCCCAAGAGGAGTATAAAGAGGCTAGATCCACTCATTCTCACTCAGCAGCTCTCTCTCTAACTCCCTTGGTGCTATATCTCCCATAGTGAAGGGTACCCTGTACCCATTGTTGCAGCTATGCTACAACAGCTAGTGCCGTCCGTGGGGACCACACAAGAAGCTGCGCAAGGGAAGGTGCTAGAGAAGGCTCCCACCAGAGTGCTCGTACCGCGAGCACCCCAGATGCTGCCATATCCAGGGCCACTTTCGGCGGCTGCCCCACCACACCTGCAAAAAGTGGAGTGGCATTTCTCATCACCGAACACCATGGAGTCGGCCTCCGTGCGTGACATAGACTGGCTCCGAGCTGCAAAGGTGTAGTAGCGTTTCTTGTCGCCAGACACTAGGGAGTCGGTCTCTGCACACAGCAAAGACAGGCTCTGGCCATTGGCCATAGCCTGTCGAGCCTCCACGACTTTGTCCAATCACCTCGTGGTCGTAGACGCCCATCTAACCACCTTCTGGTCGGAGACTTTGTCCGACCACTCCATAGTTGTAGACGCTTATGGCTTCATCTACGACCATGTCGTGGTCAACACTTCGCCGACAACTATAGCCTTCTCATGGTCGAGACTTCGTCGATGCCAGTCTGAAGCGTGGGGACAGAGCGCCCGCTCCGAAGTCTTTGTTCCGCCACTGACTTCGTCGACACGTATCGCACCTTCGGCGATGTCGTTCGACCCCTTGGGCTCAAAGCATCATTGACGCTCGTTTGACCACCTCGTGGTCATGACTTCGTCGATGCTCATCCGAGTCGTGACTTCATCGGCCCTCGATCGACTCCTCGTGGTCGTGTCCTCATTAGCCTTGGTTCCGCTGGACTCTGTGTGGCCTCCGCTGGCCACTATTAGATCTCGCGTGGCCTCCGCCGGACATTGTGTTGCCTTCGCGCCCTACGACCTCTATCCGTCTCAGCTCTGCACCTCTAACTTCATCAGCCTTGGCTCCGCTGGACTTTGCATGACCTTCACTGGCTTCCATCGGACCTTGCGTGGTCTCCATTGGCCTCCGCTGGACATTGCATTACCTTCACCGGCCTTCGCGCCATCCGGCCTCCGTCGGTCTCGGCTCTGTACCTCCGACTTCATCAGCCTAAGCTCCGTTGGGTATTATACGACCACTTCCTCGTCGTGACTTCATCATCGATGACCACCTAACCACCTAGTGGTCACGACATCGTAGACCATTCCTTCGACCATGATATGGTCGTGAGCCTTGCCACGACCTCCGTGACATCGTAGGCCCCTCTGTACGAACATTCTATGGTTGTGCACCTTGTCATGACCACCACATGATCGTACGTATTTCTATAAACACGATAGGGTCGTGGGCTTTGCCCTAACCACTTCGTGATCGCTAAACCTTTCTTCGGACATGATCTGGTCTTGGGCTTTGCCACGACCACTTCATGACCGTAGCACATCTCTCCAACATTTTCAGCTCATCTTGAGTCTAGTGCCAGGATCCTCTCATGACCCGGCCAATTCCATGGAGTATAAAAAAAATCGAACGGTGGGCTCACGTCCCGGCATACTCTGTGGGGGTATAAAGCATCGGAAACTTAGCCATTCTGGGCAACTCTACGGACTATAAAAAATTACACGCTGACCTCGTGGCTAGGCGTACTCTGCGGAGTATAAAGTGTTGGGAACTTAGCCATTCCAAGCAACACTACGGAGTATAAAAAATCACACGGTGGCCTCGTGCCCCAGTGTACTCTATAGAGTATAAAGCACTGGAAACTTAGCCCTCCCAGGCAACTCTAGGGAGTATAAAAAAGCACACCATGGCCCCGCACCCTGGTGTACTCGGCAAAGTATAAAGCACTGGAAACTTAGTCGTACCCGCGTGTATAAAGCACCCTGGTGTACCTGCGTGGGGGACGGACCGCGTGCCATAGTTTTGTCTTGCCATCACCTTCGTCAACCCCGAGTCCAAAGGGTGGGGGATGGCCCATGCGCATCAGAGTTCCTTCTCGCCACCGACTTTATCGATGCCAGGTCCAAAGGGTGGAGGATGGACCGTATGCGTCATACTTTCGTCTCGCCGCCGCCTTCATCGACACTGAGTCTGAAGGGTACGGGATAGAACGCGTACCTCAGAGCTTTGTTTTGCTGCCACCTTCGTCGACCATGGGTCCAAATGGTGGGGGACAGAATGCGCACCTCAGAGCTTCGTTGTGCCACCGGCTTCATTGATGCTGAGTTCGAATGGTGGGGGACAACCCATGCATCACAGTTTTGTCTCGCTATCGCCTTTGTCCGAGTCCAAAGGGTGAGGGATATAACATGCATCTCAGAGCTTCATCGGGCTTAAAACTTCTCATGGTCGAGACTTCGTCCGACCACCTCGTAGTCGCTAACGCTTTGTCTAATTGCCTCACGGTTGTGACCTCATCTAACCACCTCATGGTCATTGATACTTGGTTTGACTGTTTCGTGGTCGTGAAGTCGTCCGATCACCTCGTGATCATTGTTGTTTTCTTCGACTGCCTCGCGGTCGTGACCTTGTCTGATCACCTCATGGTCGTTGATGTTTGTTTGACCATCCCACAGTTGTGACTTTGTCTGGCCAACTCGTAATCGTAGATGCTTCGTCTGACCACCTCATGGTCGTACTCTTTGTTCGACTGCCTCATGGTCATATATGCTTCATCCGACCACCTCGTGGTCATACCCGTTTCATCCAATCACCTCATGGTCGTAGATGCTTCGTCCGACCATCTCGTGGTCGTTGATACTTTGTCTGACTATCTCATGGTCGTGACCTCGTCCGACCACCTCGTGGTCATTGACGCTTGGTTCGACCATCGCGTGGTTGTGACTTCGTCTGATCACCTCATGGTCATTGATGTTTTGTTCGATTGCCTTGTGGTCGTGACCTTGTTCAATTGCCTCACAATCGTAGATGCTTTGTTCAACCACCTCATGGTTGTACACATTTCATCCAACCACCCCGTGGTCATTGACACTTTGTTCGATTGCTTCGTAGTCATGACCTCATTCGACCACCTCACTTGGTATAACTGTCTCACAGTCATGACGTTGTCTGACCACCTTGTGGTCATTGACATTTTGCCCAATCGTCTCGCGGTCGTGACCTTGTCTGACCACCTCATGGTTGTTGATATTTTGTTCGACTACCCGCAGGTCGTAGACCGTTTTTTGACCGTCTTACAGTCGAGACATCATTCGAACACCTCGTATGCGTGACTTCATCCGCCTGCCTCACGACCATGACCATGTCTAACCACCTCGTGGTCGTCGATGTTTTGTCTAACCGCCTCACGGTCATGACCTCATCCGACCACCTCATGGTTGTTGACATTTTGTCTGATCGCCTTGTGGTCGTGACCTCATCCAACTATCTCATGGTCATTGACGTTTTGTCCAACCGCCTCACGGTCTTGACCTCGTCTGATCACCTTGTGGTTGTTGACATTTTGTCTATCCTCCTCGTGGTCGTTGACATTTTGTCTGACTTCCTCATGGTCATTGACATTTTGTCCAACCATCTCATGGTCGTGACCTTGTCTGACTGCCTCATGGTCATGACCTCATTCGACCACCTCGTAGTCGTTGATATTTTATCTGACCGCTTTGCAGTCGTGACTTCGTCCGACCACCTCGCGGTTATTGATGCTTTGTCCGATCGCCTCACGGTTATGACCTTTTCTGACCACCTCATGGTCGTTGACATTTTGACCAACCGCCTTGTAATTATGAATTCATCCAACCACATCGTGGTCATAGATTCTTCATTTGATCACCTCGCGGTCGCAACTCCGTTCGCCGCCTTTGTTGACACTAAGTCCGAAGGGTAGGAGATGGGCCACGCGTGTCAGAGCTTTGCCTCGCCACTGCCTTCGTCGTCCGTGATTCCAAAGGGTGGGGGACGCGCTACGCGCATCAGAGTTTTATCTCACTATCCCCTCCGTCGACCCCGAGTCTGAATTGTGTGGGACAGAACGCACGCCTGAGAGCTTTGTCTCACTGCTGCCTTCGTCAACTGCGAGTCCAAAGGGTAGAGGATGGGCCGCACGCCATAATATCATCGTGTCACAGACTTCATCGATGCCAAGTACGAAAGGTGGGGGAAGGGTCACGTGTGTCATAGTTTCATCTCACTACCGACTTCGTCGACCCTGAGTCCGAAGGGTGTGGGACGAAATGCACGCCTCAGAGCTTTGTCTCGCTGCCACGTTCGTCGACCACAAGTCCGATGGTGAGGGACGGGCCACGTGCATCAAAGTTTCATCTCGCTGCCGAGTTCATTGATGCCAAGTCTAAAGAGTGGGGGATGGACCGCACACATCACATTTTCATCGCGCCACTGACTTCGTCGATTCTGAGTCCACGTGCTAGATAGAACATGCATCTCAAAGCTTCATCTCGCCGCTGCTTTCGTCGACCGCAAGTCTGAAGGTGGGGGACGGGCCACGTGTGTCAGAGTTTTGTCTCACCGTCGACTTTGTCGACGCCAAGTCCAAAGGGTGGGGGACGGACCGCGCACATCACAGTTTTGTATCAACGACGAATTCATTGACGTTAAGTCCGTAGAGTGGGGGATGGACCGCGTGCATCACAGTTTTGTCTCGCCGCTGACTTCATCAATCTCAAGTCCAAATGGTGCAGGATAGAACGTGCTTCTCATAGCTTCGTCTCACCACCGCTTTCGTCGACGCCAAGTCCGAAGGGTGGGGGACGAACCACGCACGTCATAGTTTCGTATCGCCGACGACTTCATCAATGCTAAGTCTGTAGGGTGGGGGATGGACCGCGCGTGTCATAGTTTCGTCTCACCGCCAACTTCAAGTCCGAAGGGTACGGGGCGGAACGCGCGCCTCATAGCTTCATCACACTTAAAACTGCTTCTTGCGGTCGAGACTTCGTTAGACCACCTCGTGGTCGTAGACGCTTCGTTCGACCACCTTGTGGTTGTTGAGGCGTTGTCTGACTACCCCGTGGTGGTGACCTCGTCCAACCACCTCGTGATCGTTGGTGCTTGGTCCAACCGTCTCATGGTTGTGATGTCGTCTGACCACCTCATAGTCATTGACGTTTTGCCCGACCACCTGCTGGTCATAGACGCTTCATCCGATCGGCTCATGGTTGAGACTTCGTCCGATCACCTTGTGGGCGTGACCTTGTTTGACCACCTTGTGGTCGTTGATATTTTGTTTGACCACCTACTGATCATAGACACTTCATCTGACCGGCTCACGGTTGAGACTTCGTTCGACCACCTTGTGGGCGCGACTTCATTTGACCGCCTCGCGGTCATGACCTTGTTCGACTATCTCGTGGTCATTGACTTTTTGTTCGATCACCTCGCGATCGTGATCTCATCTTACTACATCGCAGTCGTGACCTTGTTCGACCACTTGCTGGTTGTAGACGCTTCGTCTCACCATCTCATGGTCGAGACATCGCCTGACCACACCATGGCCATGACTTTGTCCGACTGCCTCGTGGTCGTGACCTTGTTTGACTACCTCATGGTCGTTGACATTTTTTTCCATCCGCCTCACGTCGTGGCGTCGTCCGACCACTTGGTGGTCGTTGACATTTTGTTTGATCGCCTCGCGGTTGTGACCTCGTCCGAGCACCTCGTGGTCATTGATGCTTGGTCCAACAGTCTCACGGTCATGATCTCATCCGACCACCTACTAGTTGTACATGGTTCGTCCAACTATCTTACGGTCGAGACTTCGTTCGACCACCTCATGGGCATGACTTCATCCAACCACCTCGTGATCGTGATGTTGTCTGACCACCTCATGGTCATTGATGCTTTGTCCGACCGTCTCATAGTCATGATGTCGTCTGACCATCTCGTAGTCATTGACGTTTCATCCGATTGTCTTATGGTCCAGACTTCGTCCGACCACCTTGTGGGCGTCACATTGTCCATCCACTTCGCGGTTGAGATTCTGATGAGTCCACTTCGAAAGCACCATCTCGACGGCGCACCTCTGGCTGCATTGCAGGACTTCGTCGTTCTCCTCGTAGCCATCGCCTCGGAGGGGCGGCCCGATCCACGACTCCGCCTCAAAAGCTCGACCTCGACGGGGTGCCTTCGGCTGCGTCACAGGACTTCGCTGCTCTCCTCGTAGCCATCGCCTCGGAGGGGCGGCCCGATCCACGATTCCCCCTCAAAAGCTTGACCTCAACAGGGTGCCTTCGGCTGCGTCGCGGGATTTCCCCGCCCTCCTTGTAGCCATCGCCTTGGAGGGGTGGCCTGACCCACAACTCCGCCTCGAAAGCTTGACTTTGACGGGGCGCCTTTGGCTGTGTCGCGGGACTTTGCCACCCTCCTCGAAGGCACCACCTTAGATGGGAGGCACGATCGACGACTACGCCTTTGTGTGCCGCCTACGTTGGAATACGACCTCGATGGCACGGTCGTAGCCTCGGCATCCGAGGGGCTGGAGCTACCAATTGCATTAGCTCACTCGTTGGGACCTTCATGCTTGTTGGCAAGGGACGGGGGCTGGGATAGTTGGTCACGTCAGCTCACCCATCAGGACCTCCGTGTTTGCTGTCGAGTGAATACTGTTGTAGAAGAGGTGGCCCAACCCCGTGACTGGGCCTTGCAACTGGTCCAATATATAATAGGTCTAATAGCATAGAGAAATGTACCAATATATTATCATATTTTTTAATTATTATGGGGTACGATAGGAATTTCTCAACATACTCCACTCATGTATATGAACCCCTAAGAGCGGTATGAAGAGGCTAGATCCGCTTATTCTTACGCACCAGCTCTTTCTATCTCTCAGTGCTATGTCTCCTATGAAAAGAGTACCCTGTATCCACTATTACTGCTATGCTACAACACATGGGTTCACGTTCATGGCAACAGTGATGTTAAGCGTTTCATGTTCTTTGACCATCTGGTTAGGGGAGTTGAGTAAAATACGATGAGACCGATTTAGACCCTATTCTTTTCGGCTTCTAAAAGTCGTTTTTCGGTTTTTCTACAGTAACTAGTTTTTAAATAGAGTATTTTTTCAAGATAGGGTCTGCTAGTTAATTGTAGTACATATTTTACCGACTTTATTTATATCGGCAAAAACCGCATGTGAGTTTCTGTTACTCTATAATCTCTCACACAAACAGTCCAAAAGGCACAAGCCGCAGCAAAAAAGAAGAGGCCCTTACATATTTTCTAGTTGAAACTTTCTTATGGGCAGTACATTCTAGGTTCAGCTAGTGGCTTTTGACGTTTAATTTTTTGTTAAAATTATATTATAGTGGTTTTAGATTTTTGAATCATTTAACTAAAGAAAATAAAGAAAAATAATGTCAATACAAACAGAAAGAAAATCTAAAAGATATAAAAACTAAAATTAAAAAGTTAATATATTCATTCTTGCTTCTGAAAGCTAAGTCGGCAGGGCCTTAGATTAACGATTGCATTACACGTATTACAAATCTTGTTTGGAACACGATATTATTTTTATTTCTGTTAGAATTGAGTTGTTTCACGTGATTCTGTATATGCAAATGTGGTATAAGTGTAGGTTCTAACCCGTGTCAATGCACGTGTGAGTGAGCGGAAAAACTGATACAGGAATGACACGATCAAGGAGCTGCACGCCCCAAAGTCATTTTTCTTACCATGATGACTCAGCTCAACCGACATGTGGGTCCCACTTCGAGCCATGTGGTCCCGGTCCGTGTAAGAATTTCCCCAACAGCAAACATTCCTCCTCGCTCCCGCTTCCGTTCCTGTTCCGGACCTGAGCCACCTTTGTTTGAACACTCTCAACCCAATTTGGTAACACCCACCTCGCGTCCGCTTCCACCGCTACGGTCACGCACTCCACGCCACCCCCCTGCCCTGCTCTCTCTGCGCCGCCAGTGCCTGTGGCCGTCGGTCCGTGTCTCGGTTCGCCCACCCCCTCCTCCTCCTCTCTCTCTCCTCCATTCAACGGTCGGGCCGCGGCCGCGCAGCCAGCAAAAGCAAGGCTGTGGCAGCGGTTGGTGCCACCGGAGAAGGCGGAGCCTGGGGTTCGGACACCAATGGCGCGGCGGGCTGTGGCGGCGTTTGTTGCGTTCCTCTTCTTGCTGCTCGTCGGTGAGTTCTTGGCCCATTCCATGTTCTTCTTCAGTTGCTTGTTTGATGGCAGTGCTACCTTTGGGAGTGTTTACTGAGATGCCTTGCTTGCTGCTTGTGCTCTTGTGGGGACGAGAGCACGACTCTTCTTGTTTCTTGGAGACGGGGATTATTGTGTCCATTAAAATATGTTCTTTTGGGGGAAATCCAAATGCTCCATTCCTATCACTCATTTTAGCTATCCGTCTCCATCGGATTGTTTCTTTTTTTTTTGACATGGAAGAAAAGAAGCATAAATGATAAGGAATAAAATGCGCACTTGCAATGTGGCTTTGCAGGCCATTGCCGCGGCGGCAAGATTGGCATCTGCTACGGGCGCAACGCGGACGACCTGCCGGCGCCGGACAAGGTGGTGCAGCTGATCCAGCAGCAGTCGGTCAAGTACGTGCGCATCTACGACACCAACATCGGCGTCATCAAGGCCTTCGCCAACACCGGCGTCGAGCTCATGGTCGGCGTCCCCAACGCCGACCTCCTCCCCTTCGCGCAGTACCAGTCCAACGTCGACACCTGGCTCAAGAACAGCATCCTCCCCTACTACCCGGCCACCATGATCACCTACATCACCGTCGGCGCCGAGGTCACCGAGAGCCCCGTCAACGTCTCCGCCCTCGTGGTGCCCGCCATGCGCAATGTGCACACCGCCCTCAAGAAGGTCGGGCTGCACAAGAAGATCACTATCTCAAGCACGCACTCGCTCGGGATACTGTCCCGGTCGTTCCCGCCGTCTGCGGGGGCGTTCAACAGCAGCTACGCGTACTTCTTGAAGCCGATGCTGGAGTTCCTTGTGGAGAACCAAGCACCGTTCATGGTAGATTTGTACCCCTACTATGCATACCAGAACTCGCCGAGCAATGTCTCCCTGAACTATGCACTGTTCTCGCCGCAGTCTCAGGATGTGATTGACCCCAACACTGGACTTGTTTACACAAACATGTTCGATGCGCAGGTCGATTCCATTTTCTTTGCACTCATGGCTCTGAACTTCAAGACACTGAAGATCATGGTCACTGAGACAGGCTGGCCGAACAAAGGAGCTGCTAAGGAGACCGGAGCAACTCCGGACAATGCTCAGACTTACAATACCAATCTGATACGTCATGTTGTTAATGACAGCGGCACACCTGCGAAACCTGGGGAAGAAATTGATGTCTACATCTTTTCCTTGTTCAATGAGAACAGGAAACCGGGGATTGAGTCGGAGAGGAACTGGGGACTGTTCTTTCCCGACCAAAGCTCCATCTACAGTCTAGATTGGACTGGCCGAGGCAACGTGGACATTATGACTGGAGGAAACCTTACGAATTCAAATGGGACTTGGTGTGTTGCTTCAACTAATGCCTCGGAGACGGATCTGCAGAATGGCTTGAATTGGGCATGCGGCCCAGGCAATGTGGATTGCTCAGCTATTCAACCAAGCCAGCCCTGCTACCAGCCTGACACATTGGCTTCCCATGCTTCATATGCATTCAACAGCTTTTACCAGCAAAATGGAGCTAATGATGTCGCTTGTGACTTTGGTGGTGCCGGAGTTCGAACAACAAAAGATCCAAGTAAGTTTCCCATGTTCAATACAATTATGTTCATGGTGACATGATGTAGATGGTTTAATTCGACAATTTGTCTGTACTTCTGTTGCTTACTGGTTCTTGGCTGTGGTCTGGATAATGGCAAAGGAGCTCAATGTAAGCCTATAATTGCAAGTAATATGTGCTGACTACAACCTGTTTATGATAGTAGTGTCCAACGTTAAATAAGTTGCAGCAATAGATATGCCTTTGATAGATGGTAGGAGTATAATGCTAGCTGTATTTCTGAATAACTAATTTTCATGTGTTTATGGTTAGATTTTTTTGCTATAGACTACATAGCTGTTAGTGTGGTATTGTAATAACGTAGCTTGCTTGGGCTCAATTGTGGGTAGCCCATCATTAATTTGTAATTTTCTGTTTTTCTCCCACTTTTCTTCTTGAATTGATCTGTTGGACATAAGAAAATGGGCATGAACGTTGTCAGTTCTGATTGATTCATTTCATATAGCAAGTATGCATTTTCATTTCATAGTATTCTCATGCTTTGATTCTGTAGGTTTTGGGACTGAGAGGTGTGGACAATGTTTTTTTTTTCTAACTGCATGCATGAATCTCAACATATGCTCTGGTAAAAAAAAAGATGTATATGAAAATTTGATGATGGAAGTAGCATTTTAATATAACTTACCAATGGGTATGTTCTGGTCCGTATGATGCTAGATGAAATCACCTTCGAGCTGACTGGACTTTTAGAATATTGTGTTCCCTCTACACCAGTACTACAGCATTCTTCTATAAGCTCTATTAGAACCTAGTTTTCGCTTGTGCTTGATTCTTTAATAATGACATTAAGGCCTAGTTCATGTTGCCTTTTCTTTGCCAGCCTGAAAATCTTCTCATGCTTTATTAATTGCTTGCTTGCAGGTTATGACACTTGTGTTTATATGGCTGCTGGGTACGAAAAAACTCCTCATGTCTTTTCATAAATTTGAGAAATATTTTCACCAACTAGTTTGAGAAACAATCGCACTGAGTATCATTGTTTTCTTCTCTTGAAGCAGCAAGATGAGCACAACAAATTCATCCACCCCTCCGGTTCCAAACGGCTCCAGTCTGTCACCATTGGCCAAATGCTTTACCTTATTGCTCCTTGTGCTGCCCATTGTGATTGCTGCAGGTATTCTGTGATATTCAATGGGCGCTCTAGTTATCTTTTCGGATGGAAGATGGAAGGTGGAAACCAGTACTGGTTTGTTTTGTTATGAGGGGTGACTATGGAGTCGTATTATGCAGTAGGGAATTCTCTAGCCAGTTAGATGTACATCGCCGCGCGGACAATATATATCAGTCGGCATTAAGAACTAGAAATATGTTCTGCTGATGTAATCTCTCAGGTGTTCTCACCCCCACTGCATTTTGCATCATAGTATCTCGAATCTCGATTGCATGGTGCTTGTTATCTGAAGGTCGTATGTATGTCTGTATGCGAGAATGCAATGCTACAATGCTAGATGGAGACTACTTTGGCAAATCCTTGTGGAGTAGCTGGACCATCAGATGGACTGTAGGGAGTTCTTGTGTCGGTTATCACTCATCAAAGAGGTCCTGGGATTCATTACTAAGAGCATCTCCAAGAGATGCTCTTTCTCACCCCCTATCTTAAAATATTAGGTATGAAAACTAAAAACAAACTCTAACAGATACTCTAAAACACACCTAATAATTTTGGTACTCTAAAATTAAGGTGGACCACCATCAAATATACAGTGCCTAGATAGTAATTTTAGAGATCCAAGTTTAAAGGAGTTGCTGAAGGAGGGGAAAGATTTAGAGGATAATTTTTTTAGGAAAACTCCCAATATGAGATTTTAGAGAACAAAATATTGAGTCTCTCTTGGAGATGCTCTAAGCTTCCAAATGAACCGTCCGTTCTGATGCCCCCTTTTCAACTGTAGAATTGGTTGGTTCGCCGCCATCTGTGATTGCGATCCTGCGACGGCTGTTTCTGATCTCGTAGCTGCATCAGTTAACAAGGGCGTACGTGTTAAATCAGGGAAATGTAGTACTGCACACTACTATCAGCGCGGCTGCTAATTGTAACGTTGGATTCTCACAAGATTTTTTTTTTGGGTAGGAAACTCAAATCTCGTATCCAGTGAGAGTAGATGTTTCGTTCCGTTCACGATCCCTACAAAATTTTGTATGTTCTAAATGGGACCTCAGCCGTTGGTTGAAAATAGGGAAACATGAATCTTGTTGGGAAGAAAAAAAAAATGCTCCCTGTGATGTTACTGAAAAAAAAAGAAACGGCACAAAATTCCACTCCCATCTCTGCTGGCTTCGCATCTCCTTTGCACTTTGCAGAAAGCAATCCGATCAGTCGAAGAAGAGAAAGTCGAGGAATAAAGCAATTTGATGTGGGGTTTGAACAATACCGTATTTATTTTTTTAGACGAAAATATGCTGCAGTATTCAGTTAAGGCGAAAAAGGAGGAATGGTTGAAAAAGAAAAATTGGGTGAAAAAAAATAAACGGAGCTGGCCTCCAGAATCTATGGGCTTAGAAGCCCAGCACAACAGCTTGGCAACCGCTTTCGGCCAGAGTGGGGTACTGGGCAGATGGCTGGAAAGCAAGATTCTGATGGCCCACCAGTACGACTTGCAGGCCCGGCGTACAGCCTATCTTGCCCGGCCATCTCACTGGCGTGGGGGCCCACACCTCATTCATCACCTTAGCTGCAAAATTTATGATCATGCCCGTATTTCTCTTTAATTGTAACCCGCCCCTTCCTTTCTGCAACTTGAACCGCCGATTTCTTTTAGAACAGGAGCAACCAAATTCGTGAAACTCGTGGCCCCGTTCAATTCAATTTTTTATTATTGTTTTTGACTAGAATGACATGTTAGCTTTATCTAAGATATTTAATTAAAGAAAAATAGGAAAAAAGTGGAAACAAAATAAAACACTGCCGTATCTCCATGCACAATGCAAAGGGAAAAAGAAAAAAACCGTATTAAAAACCAACATATTCTAAATAGTTTTTGGTTAAACTTTTAGAAACCAGAAACCAAAAGCTGTTTAGAACGGAATCTTAAACGTTTGAGAAGTTGATCCTACAAATTTATAAATAATCCACCAAAAACATGTCTAGCATGTATTAATTAGACTGCAATTTTGTCTTGGCAAGACAACAAAATCATAGAGGGTAGACAAATTGCCGGTTGGTTTGGACAAATTCAGCTGCAACCAAGTTACTGTTGTATGCATGTGCGCTTATTGATCAGTGGATTAAAAGGCAAAACACTTGATTTGATTTTTGGGTCGTTCATGAGAGAAAACACAAAGTAAGAGAAACGTGTGTGTAGTTTTGGCCGATATAAATGAAGTCGTTATAGTGTGTACTTTTATCAACTTGTAGACCTTATCTTAAAAACATACTTAATTTAAAAGTTAGTTACTGTAAAAAATCAAAAAAATAATTTTTAAAAGTTTTTAAAAAAGACCCATATCAGCACTACAATTAGGACGGTCTAAAACTCTACTGTAAAAGGAGATGCTCGTATCAAGCACTAACTAATACTAATATTCCACAGGGAAGAGGTGCTCAAACGCCGGGGACATGGATAGAATTCGGAACTTACCCAGGGTGAAGTACTGAAATTCGCCCGAGTAATGGCAGGGCCCGAGTTTGCGGCCAAATCCAGGGAGTTTGCGGCCAAATCCAGGGGTGGATGGCGGGCGGGCGAGCATGGGTGGGACTAATGGCGAGCAGCGCATCAAAGTTGGCGAAGTTGAAGGGCAAACTAAAGATGGAACGGGTGGTTGGGACGAAGTAGCGGGGATCTATCCAGTCTCTCTTCCTCCTCGCGGCTCGATCTCACCCTGCCTATTTATACCGCGGCCATCCCCCGCTCACTCTTACGTGCGCCTCACCACCGCAGTCAACGAACGAACCAGTGAGAGATCGAGCCCGTTTCTCGATCGTAGAAGGCAGCTAGAGAAGGGAGAGGAAGCAGCGGCGGATCAGGAAGGCGAAGATGTCGTGGCAGACTTACGTCGACGACCACCTGATGTGCGAGATCGAGGGCCACCACCTCACCTCCGCCGCCATCGTCGGCCACGACGGCGCTGTCTGGGCTCAGAGCGCCGCCTTCCCAGAGGTAAGAGCTAATTCCGCCGTACTTCTTGCTCCTGCATGATCGATCGCTGACGTGCCCATGGATTACGTATTCTGCTGTGCATACATGGTCCAGTTCAAGCCGGAGGAGATGGCCAACATCATGAAGGACTTCGACGAGCCCGGGTTCCTCGCCCCGACCGGCCTCTTCCTTGGACCCACCAAGTACATGGTCATCCAAGGCGAACCTGGCGCCGTCATCCGCGGCAAGAAGGTATCCATCCATCCATCTCTGCTCCAGCTGATCCCTCCATCTCTGCCATTGAGCAGCTGATATAATCAATCCCTCGCCGCAATGCAAAGTCGTATCACTGAAATTTGCTGCCTGGATGTGCATGATCCCTCTGGATTTTGGATTTCAGGGATCGGGAGGCGTGACCGTGAAGAAGACCGGGCAGGCGCTGGTGATCGGCATCTACGACGAGCCGATGACCCCCGGGCAGTGCAACATGGTGGTCGAGAGGCTCGGCGACTACCTCGTAGAGCAGGGCCTGTAGATCGCCATCATCATACCTCCACGGTTCAGCAACAAACCAACCGGCGAGCCTACACATAGTAGATCTCCACGCTTTTTCAGCCACCGCGCATGAGATTCGTGCTTCTTTTTTCCTCCTCCTTGTCCCGGCACGTCGCCGATTACCCCTTGGTCTGCGATATATTTTTTCCCCCTCTCGTTACTTGATGCCCTTTCGGCCAATAATTCTGTATTTTCTTTTGTCGGTTTGGTCATGTGGGTTGCCGTCTGAGTTGTGGATCCGGAACAAACAACTATATATTTTTTTATTGTCACCGTCTTTGTAATACGAGAAAATATATATGTATTTTGATCGTGCAGTATCCTCCAAACACAGGAGCGCGTAAGGAGTTACTTCCTTTACTTGTTGTCTTGATCGGGTCGTTCCACCATGTTCTTGTATATGCATCTCTGTTCTCTCCGCGGTTTATAGTCATGTTTGCGACGCTCTCCAGAATTTTTTTTATTTGAAAGGTGGCCTAACAATCATAAAGAACTTGGAATGAAACATAGATCGATTACCCTTACGAAGAATGCATGCGTGTAAGGCGCCTACAAATGCAGAGATCAACTAGCTAGTTAGGGGAGAAAACAGGTGGAATATGAATTTAATAGTGCCCATGCCACATTATATTTTTAAACGAGTATGAATGCAAATATGAATATGCTTAAATACAGATACAAATAGAATGTTATAATGCATACAAATGCAAATCAAATACTTGCTCAATTCGATCAAATTTGAATATTCTAAACTATAATGAGTTCAAACCCCAAACATCTTTAAATAGAGTTCTGATAAATGGAATTACATGTCAAACCTCCACAAGCAACATGGTAACACAAAACACACAAAAAATGCTAGTGGGCTAGATGATAAGGATATAAAATTGTCGGACCCCAAACCTCGTGTGGGGCTAATCGTTTTCATTTACCATCTCATGGAAAACCCTTTTCGTTCCGCTTAGCCCCATCGGGTATTTTAGTGATAGGTTCTATAGGAATTGGGCGATCCTATTTTTCTCTACGTAGTGTCTCTCGCGAACAGTCAGAATTCAAAAATTTAAACTATAAGTCAGAAGTCACATCTTAAAAGAATATACTGAGCCACCTGGCTTACTTTTATAATTTAACAATTATTGTTTATTATTGATAAAAAATCGGCAAATTTTTATTGAAGAAATGAAGAGTCTTTGTATTTTTTAGAGGAATATTGAAGAATCTTGTTGCATACTAGACTTACGTAAGCTCATAATTGGGCTTCATCTAAAAAAAATCCTCACAAGTGAGCTTAAGTAAGCCTAGCTGGTTAGGCCGCAAGACCGCTAATGGACGACACGCTATGCTTTATGTACAGGTATTGGAATTGCTATTGGGCCGTTGGCAAAGGCTTACGGAAACAGAAGGCCCATTTCTTTCAGTCTAAAATATAGCATTTGCTAGAGAACCATACGTATAGCATTTGCTAATTGAGGGCATTTTAGGATTAGGCAATATTGAGAGGGTGTTTGGTTCATAGCCACACTCTACCGCACTGATGAGTTTGATTAAGGGCATGTTTGGCAACGGCTGCGGTTTATGGTTTTTGGCTGAAATTTTTGAATTTTCGCTGTTTACGGTACAGATTACGGAGAGACAGATACTCACCTGCGATTTTGGCTGGCACACATGTTGGGTTTTTAGCGTGTAGATCGTTTAACTTGTAGACCCCGTCTTGAGAAAATACTTCGTTTGAAAGTTAGGTACTGTAACAAAAGCCAAAAGCCACTAGCTTCAGAGAAAAAGAACAGGCCCTTCCTATTGTTTGGCTCACGTCCACATGACATACCGCACTTTTTTAGCCTCTGGCCCATTTTTCATACACTCATTCCTTTGCCAAAGTTTGCAAGTTGTGGATCCGCCTTGGTATTCTATGGCCCTGTTTGTTTCCACTTAAAATTATTATAATCTAGCTTATAATCATAAGTGGAAACAAACAGCCTAGATTATAAAGTAACTTATTATAATCTAATAGCCCAGATTATTGTAATCTAATAAGCTCAAAAAAGGAGCTTATTTCAGCTTATAGATCCACCTTTTATCTTAAAGATCATAAAACTTTAGGAATATTACCCACCTTTGCCATTCATCCATCCCCCAACTCCCTTGCCTCTCTCTCAAGGACATTGTAGTCTTTAAATATTCGAATACAACAATCCATAACTCTGATAATTCAGGCTGCCAAACACTTGACAGCTTATTTTCCACCAGCTTATTATAATCTAGCTTATATAATCCCCCACCTATAAGCTAGATTATAATAATCTTAAATGGAAACAAACAGGTCCTATGTTTCTTTGCAGCAGGCGAGCACAATAAGGAATGTGCCACCTCATCTTTACTAGATTTGCCCCATTATTCTTCGTTGCTGCAAGAAGCAGGCAAGCATGTAAGGCAACACACATCAAGGTTTGATCAGCTGCTAGTGGTTATGACGAGTGTCATTGCAATCTTCATTGGCCACTATCCCAAAAGGGGTCTCGGTGCAACGTTGATAATCCATTTTTTTTACAAAAAAATTGGAGGTCTTTGTGGGCGGTGAGGAGAATATGCTAAAATTCTCGAAAGGCCTTATTTGGATTGCCTGAATGGGCTGGGAAGCCATATCATCTGGTAGTGCCGTAGCTATCATCAATATCCTGTAAGGTTAATTCTTTCAAAATTTCTAAAATTTTGCGGATTTCTAAGAAATTGTCACTAGAAATAAAGGTATTTTACAAAAATCTATGGGGTCAATTGACCCATAAGTAAAGCCTCCCTCTGCCCACAGCCATCTGGGAAAAAACTCTCTACTTACATTCGTTTGAGCAAGGATATGCAAAACAGCAAAATAATATTCAGAATTGCTATACATCATGTAAATGATAATTTTTGTGAAAATCATTTGAATTTTTGACCTTATGATTCACTTGGAGATTCATGCTCCGGTCAGTGAGGTTCGTGGGATTAGGCCTCGGGTTCACCGGGTTAGGGTTTGGGGTTCATCGGAGCCCAGATTGCCGGGCCGACGGGAGGGCCAGCGGTGGGTGGTGGCTGCGGCGAGGCGGCTAGGGAACCGCCGACCGTGGGCTTGGTGGCCTGCAGTGGGTGGCATCAGCGGGTGGGGTGACAAGTGCTAGGCGGCACCGTTGCCAGAGACAAGGAAAAGGGGGAGACAGAGGCAGCAGTGGTGGGATTCGGTGGAGACGGGGCGAGGGAGGAGGCAGCAATCGGCGCTACCGTCGCCCTCAGCGCCGGCAGTTGCATCAAGACGTGACAATGGTGGGGAGGAGGTCATAAGGCGGGCCTCGTCGGTGTTGGGTAGCAGTGCACAGGGTGGCGATGGGGGGGGGGAGAACGTGGAGTGGTGGCAGTTTGAGGGGCGAAGGAGGCAGTAGCGGCCTGGGAGGGCTTGCCGAAGGGAGGCAACGCTGGTAGGGCGGCGCGTCGGTGGCAGTGGGGCGCAGGCATGGGGAGGGGAGGAGAAGCCGGGTGGGTATCGGGGCTGGTGGAGCTCACATAGGATGACGGGAGGAGAAGCCGAGTGGGAAGTAGGGAAGTTTAGGGTTAGGACACGTGTCAAAATCTTGTAGTGCATGATTTTAATCAGATGGCCTAGAATTCGAATGATTTTCACCCCAAAAATCATTCACATGATACCTATAGAATCCCAATAATATTTGCATTCTTAAGAAAACTCTAGAGGATTTCCTAATTTTCTTTAATTCGGCTATTCCAATGCCTTCTCTATGTACTATATCAAGTTCTTGCAGTATTTGGACAAGAAATTGGATTGCCTCATCCTTTACACCATGCGCTACAGGGGAATCTAGATGGGCATTATTTCTTTTAGGTATTTGATGAACATTATGATTCTTTTCTTTTATTTTGGGTTATCTCAAATTCTCGGATTTTGTGGCAGTGATACTGGAACTGTTCACACCTTTGACACTGCAGCCACCTTTCTTTTCAAAATTGGCCCCTGAACATCCGTTTTTACAAAAAAAAAGCTATATCCCCAAGCTTAGAAGGCGTGGCAGGTGACACTTGTCAATTGTCACCTGCCGCGCCCCCTAGCTCGACATGGCCTATCCGCGGCAGGGTAGGCTAGTGCGGCAGCGAGCGTTGCGTGACAGTAGGCAGGGCCCATAACCAGCTGAGAGGCCATTGCTCAGTACTTGCCTATCGAGCTAGGCTGGCTCGTAGCTGCCTACCGAATGTCGGTAGCTCAACAGGTGGGCTGGCGTGCGTAGGAGAGCATGGGAGGTGCTCTATTGGCTTGGTTCGGGGGAGAATCTTATGTGGCCGACTGCGATGACGCGGCAACGATATGTATGATTCCCGCTTTATTTGCACGGGGATTTTGCCGCCCGCGTGCACCCGCGTGGTAATGTCATCGCAAATGCCTTTTCATGCCTATAAAATGGGAGGCCTTGTGGTCTACCTTCTCATCCAAAGCCGCATCCGATTTATTTCTTGCCAAGCAAGAAAACAATGAGGGAGAAGAAATAAAGAGGGATTAGTAGGCAAGTTCAAAATAATTTACATTGCATGTTTCATTTCGCACATCTCTAATCTACTCCATGCATGACGATAGATCATGGAGTGTTGCTACTTCTTCCAATGGATCGACGGCTCAGAGATGTACAATAGGCATTCATCGAGCAAAAGTACATGCTCAACTACCCGGTGGCACCAAAAAGATTCACACGCTAAAAACTTTATACCCCAGATGACAATGGAAAGGCTAGGATGGCAGAGGACAAAGGGTAAAGCATCGATGGTCCCCGAGCCCCCCACTGAACGCCAGGTTATTTTCGACTAGGGCAAACCTACATAAGTTGTGAAAGTCGAGTACTGGGCGCGGGTCACGAGGGCTAAGCCTGCCAATGAGAGAAAGGAAAGACACCGATAGACCCAAATATATACGATGAATGACTGCAAGCATGACTTCTAAAGTGCGTACATGTATCTTAACTGTAGTTGGGGTTGATGATTCACACATGTTGCTATTTGTATTGTATGAGTAGTGAGGCAAATATATGCACCTAACCAAACCCTACACGCCATGTAACTCATACCTTCACTGCGAAGTGTTATGTCGGACAACACATGGTTCATTACGATAATTATTTACAATAATATATCTCTACTCCTTAACACAACAAGTTGTTGATGGTGGTTTATCTGCCGCTCCGACTCCCTTGCACATTCCTAAAATATTTCTACCTTGACATGAACAAAATAGTGTTAAGATAATATGATTTTAAATGCGTATTAAAGCACGGATATTTTGCTTTCACCTAATGAAAAAAATTAAATTGATCACGTGCCGCTGCCGAGCTGCACTTTTCAAACTTTAAGATGGATCTATTTTTATAAAAACAAGTGTCTAAAGGGGAAATTTAAAAAAGAAAATGTCTACGGCGCCAGAAGGGGCGAACAGTTTCGTGATACCGTCCCGTCCAGAAGATCCACGATTATCCAGTTTCCTGGTAAACGCTGCATTATAGTACCAAGTTGTTCCTTGTTTATACTGTGCATGACACATGAGCTGGTGATACTTTTTTTTACAGTGATTTGTCGATTGATTAGTACAAGTGGCAGTCGAGTTGTGGAGCTCTGTGCACATGCATGCTTTGCAGCAGGCGAGCACACAGTAAGGCAAACCGCATCCAAGAAGCTTTGATCAGCTGCCGGTGGTTGCTGCTAGTGGGTGGGTGGTAGTACGCAGCAACCTCCGATCCTGCAGCATCTGGTTATTACCAGAACATCTGAACATGTATGGTAGTTACAATGGGAGTTATCGATGCCTCGGCAGCAGCTCCATCATTCAGCAAGTTATGGAAAATCTGGTAAACTTAAACAGAAAGACCTGTTAATTTGGGACTGTCAATGAGCTTCTATCTTAGAACCACAAGTAAACTTCATCTTTCAAACAAGGTTCAGCTATACGGGGTATTTTGGGGGAAGCTTAAGCCCCATTAAAGTTTCCACCAGTTTCTTCAATAAGCTGGGAAGGTAGATTGTCGAACAATTATGCGCAACCCACCTAAACTAGGCCTAAACGTACACAGCATTACAGTTTGCTGTATCAACCTCTCAGACCAAATTTCAGATCACCAGGTGAGGCAGTCGGATCCACATGATCAGGCATTGTCAGCATTCAGCCTCCGAGCCTCGGCAGGTACGTAGACGGCTTGGCGGTTGCATGAACGAACGCACGATGACCAACTTGGCGTCATCGATCGATTCGCTCGCTCCATATGCCTAGTCCAGCATATATTGGGGAACGTAGCCGTCCAACGAGCAGCACGATCTGATTATCTGAACCTCGAAATCATCGGATCGATCGCCAACGACCGGTATAAACCACCTAGCAACCTGCAACGACCACCCACCCGTCGTCGTCCACCTTGCTCCCCTCCTAACTAGCCACCACGGGTCCAAGCGGCCGGGCGGCGGCGTCCAATCCAACGGGTCAAAACGGCAGCCAACCGCGCACATGCGTGCGTACATGTGCGCCGCGGCACGCACCTAACGCGCATCACACGCCGGCCGTTCCGCTTCCGCCCCACGCGCGGGGGTCACCACGGCCGAGGCGGACGCGTGAGACATGCGTATCTCACAGCGGATTTCGGTGCCTGCCCCTGCCCGCGCACACGAACGGGGCCATTGGATCCTGGGGGAGAGAAAAAAGAACGGGGCCTTCTGGAAATCGCATGCATCGTGATGCCGCCGCTGCGTCGGATTAGCCGGGTGGTGATTCACCGGTCGCGTGCGTGTCGGCCGGCCGTCAAAACCGCTGCAAAACACTGGAGCACTCTGTTTCGTATTGAATTGATTCTGGAGTTTTCAGGCTCATCACTTTCTTATACAAGGGCGAAGCCAACAGGGCGCTTAGTAAGACTTGAGCCTCATCGTTTTCGGTAACAACTTTGTACATAGTAAAAATAGACAGAGAGATTAACAAATCCAAAAAAATCTAGTTCTCCTTGATGAGGTTAACAGCAAGCATGAAATTAAAGAAGGCGACGAGGAGAAGGAGGAGGAGGAGTGAAAATCATACAATTAAAGAAGAGCTAATCAATCAATCAAAGAAAAAAGAAAGTGAAATAATATATGCAAATTGTAAAATTAAAGAAGAAGAAGAGGAGTAGTGAAAATCATAAAATTAAAGAAGAGATAATCAATCAAAGAAACAAAAAAGAAAGAAAGTGAAATATATATGAACCTTTTTGAGTCTGGGGATGATGGTGGAGAGCTTGATGAACCTCTGGTTGATTTGCTCCCTCCGCTGCCGCTCCGCGATGATGTGATCTTGCACGTGCCCCGAAGGCGGCGAGCCCCCCGCGCGCAGCGGGCGCCACACTTCCCCCTCTCTTCCCGGCCGACTTATGCGCTATAGTGGCCTCGGTGGCGTCCGGCAACACAACGCCCCCGCTGCCACCATCGCTCTCATCAGTTGGCTACGCCGACACAACGCTGAAGTTCCGGCTCATTGGCCTGTTGCCGCCGCCACCGGTCCTGGCGAGGGCGATGTGGGGGGGGGGGGGGGGGACCACCTGGCGGCCGCGTCGTGGTCCATGGCGGCGCCGAAGCTGTCGCCGGAGCTCCAACTACTGGGCCGGTGGTCGACCTGCACCGTGAGGTCTCGGACACCGACTACCGCGATGGTCTGGGAGGCATTACGGAGCGCTTGTAGCGAGGGGAAGGAAGCACCCTCACCGTCGCCACCGCCATCAGTGTATGCGGGGGTGGCGGCGGCGGCGGCTGAGGAGTGCTAGTGCAGCGTGTTTATTGCCCACTGCATGAAGAGGTTTGAGTCGTCCATATCAATTGACTAATCCTTGCTCTCTGCTTGCATCAACAAACAAGCCATGAAGATGATAAAAACATGGGATAGGGTGTGGAAAAAGATGCCGCCTTTTGTTTCTATTGTCTCGTGATTCAAATTAGCTTAATTCTGGTATGTTCATATGATCTAAATTTTCATTGCCATTCATAATTTTCTATTATATCACTAATTTTGATATGTTTTATACATAGTTAGCTTATCGCTACTCCGCACTCATGGCTCTTTCTATTATTGAGATACCTACTTTCTATTTCTCTATTTTTTTATTGTTTGTGTCCATCCAATTTATAATTTCTATATAAATTTGAAATTTTATATACTTTAGACCTAGTTCAAAACAGACGCGTAGACATGCATCTCACAGCGGATTTCGGTGCCTGCCCCTGCCCGCGCACACGAGCTCCATGCATGCATGCACGCCCCCGCCGGACATTGGATCTGGGGGAGAGAAAAAACAACGGGGCCTTCTTGAAATCGTATGCATCGCGATGCCGCCGCTGCGTCGGATTAGCCGGGTGGTGATTCACCGGTCGCGTGCGTGTCGGCCGGCCGTCAAAACCGCTGCAACTTAATTGCCTGCAAAACACTGGAGCACTCTGTTTCGTATAGAATTGATTCTGGAGTTTTCAGGCTCATCACTTTCTTATAGGATTCATTTTACTCAAGTCGCTGCCACCTTAATTTACTGGTCGGTGGTGATTTGGCCTTCATCTACTGCACCCGCCACCCGGAGAAGCTAGCGAACTGTAACAATTACTCCGGAGTACTGTATAATTGCAAGTTTGCAAATTGCAACGCATGCTTATATTTTAGAAGTAGCTCGTTAATACACGTGCACAGTAGCGAAGTCAGGATTCAATTACGCTCCGGACTCTCTAGGCTGGGCCATGAAAATGTTATTTAGGCTAGATTAAATTTACCTAGACTGTACACTAGATATTTTTCCACATCTAGGACTGAAACCTACTCTGTCCGGGGTATAGCTCCGCCTCTGCGTGCGCATGATGGAGAACTGTTTTTTTTAACAGATATATAAGTATGTTCTGCGGAACAAATGCATGTGAATGTAGCTTCAGTTTTCCAGAGTTTGGTACGTAGGCTACGCTAGATCTCTTAACTTCTCTATAGACTACGTAGATACAACTCACGAGTCACGACTGTGTATATCAGTATATGCATAAACCTAGCTATAGTCCAATATGGTGAGTTAATTTTTATCTTAATTACTTATCCAATCAACAACCCATTGGCTCGATCATAGTGAATGGATTGAACGAAGAAAAATTGAATACTTAACTGATTTGCTGGCCTACCTAGCTGCTGGAGTACTTTATATAGATAGAGGATTTTATTGGGCAGATGAATTATATGTTTGATCATAGGATCACATCAGTCCAAGAGCTGCCAGATAGCATATGTCCGCATCCAAGGAGGAAAACTTTATGTCCAGACAAAAGACGAGATCAGATTAGGTTCCCCGTAGCGATATTCCCATGTGATTGCCATCTCGCTCGCACTGTCACTTCATCACACTACGCATGATTATGCATGTACCTTGCCAAAAAAAAAAGGCATAACCTAGCAAACTAGAGGAATTAGTAGGCCCAAAAATTAAGTTGCAAATTGACATCTCCCAACGAGGCAATCCACCCAA
Organism: Dendrocalamus latiflorus; assembly: GCA_017311315.1. Taxonomy (NCBI): domain Eukaryota; kingdom Viridiplantae; phylum Streptophyta; class Magnoliopsida; order Poales; family Poaceae; genus Dendrocalamus; species Dendrocalamus latiflorus. The sequence continues at coordinate 17,363,413 of CM029665.1, read as the reverse complement.
AGAGAGCATGCGTGTACATACCACCAAATCAAGCTGGTATACTCGTAATCGAAATGGTATCTACGTCATGCATGCATATATTCCCCAGGAGATCGAGCTAGTTTTTTTTTTTTGATCTGGTAATGAATAATTTTAACCAATCGAATAATACTAGGAATATATGCTCACACTCCCTTGCTCTATTCTCAAATACTTAACTGTATGTAATTTATGCACTTTTCATATCATCAATTAATTACGGGTTATAGGTGAAGTAGTGGGGACTCGAAAAGATGTTGAGACAGAAAAAAGTACGTACGCCGACTGGCTGGCCCTCCACAAATTTCAGAACCTAGAATTTACACACGAGTCACTAACCGGCCCCTTCTCAGTTTTTGATTGGAACTGATTGGTCCGTATAATATAAACGCAAGAAACTATTGGCATATTCTTTTGTGGCTTTTGGTTTCAGCTTCTGACTTTTCTACAGTAATTAATTTTTAAACAGAGTATCTTTTCAAGATAGAGTCTACTAGTTAATTGTAGTATATACTGTACCGACTTTATTTATATCGGCAAAAGACACATGTGAATTTCAATTATTCTGTATCTCTCACATAAATAGCAGCTAAAAATTATAAGCCATAACCACAAAAGAATAGGCCCTATAATCAACAACGTACGTATGCGGCCCAGGCATGCATAAACGCCGACGACCGATAGGTGAAACGTTGCATCACGGCGATGCATGCATGTAACGTACGTATGGGGCAGGACCAAACGCCCATACCGCGCGTCCAGGTGAACAGCTCGCCAGTCCGCGCCCGCGCCCACCGGTCGGTTGGGTCCGTGGGGGCACGCGGCGCGGTACGTACGTGCGTGTCGGAGCAATGTTTCTTGCATCGACTTGTATGGCGCGGAGACTAGTGGGACAGTGGCATGCGGATGCAATGTACAGCAGTTTGGCCGCGAACAGCGTGGTATGCTTAGACCGGTACCCCAGCCCCAATTCGCGTTGAAGCTTCTACGCGAACAGCGACGTGCATGTGAACTTGTTTTGCGTTGGATGGACGTGTGCGCGTAGGGCAAACAAATGAGCCGGCCGGTAAGCACTGTACACTTCAGTGGCGGAGCCCGAAATTTTTGGTGAGGTGCGAATTTAAGATGTACTTCATCACCATAAGAATATTGTTGTTATATGTTGATTTTTAAGAGACAAATTTTCAAGTTTTATATGCAAATGTTGCTAAACTACTGTTGAAAATCTCTCTAAAAATTATCATTTGGGATAAACAATCTTGTTATATGTAAATATATATTCTCTATAGAAAGAATCTCGAGGAAACTGAAATTAGCCATAAAAAATGAGGATAGAGCTAAAGAGATGACAAAATGAAGAAATAGCTCAAGGGAACTTAAAAAGAAATATACATATATGTTATGATTTACTTACTACCTTGGAAGTTTGAGTATAGGAAATCTTAACAGACATTGACATAGCAGTTGTCTGTTTTCCCACAAATTTTGATATTTGAATACTGTTTGTAGCAGCTTCAAATATAGTTTATAATTCAAGGGATAGCAGAAGTTAGATTTATAGATGACAAGTAAATGACTTCAAACTAAATAATATGCAGAAGTACCATTTTACTACATTGCAAGTTTGAGTATATGAAAGTTAACACAGAAACTTACATAGCAGCTGCTCTGGGATGCTTATGTGTGCCTTTTCAGCTTGAGCAGAATGAGCCTTCAGGGAGCACAGTGGTGGCGATGAGCTGCGCCTACATGTGAGCTGCGTGCCGGAGCTCAAGCTCACCTGCTAGTTAGGGCACACTTACACTAAGGTAGAAGTCTAAAGGAAGGATGTGGCTGATTGTCGATTGGGAAATTGCCGTCTAGCCGATGTATATTATGAATTGGTCTGAGGAAGTGAGGATGACACTTGGGTTTAACTTAGGGTTAATTCTCTCCTGAGGTCTGTTTTGGGTCTAATAGGTTACCAGAAGTATGTTAGTATGTATAGTATATAATTTGTGTATTAAGAAGATATATACTGAGTTATTTTGTAAAAATTTTAGAGGTGTAACTGCACCATGCACTATTGTGGCCCCACCACTGGTACACTTCCGACTGTGTACGCGCGTTTTACAGTGGATAATGGGCTACGTGCTTAATTAATTGTTGTACTTTTGATCGTCGATTTCAGATAACCATGCATGCATGTATGATCTAAATCAAGTGGTAGCTTGTATAATAGTAGAGATAACTACTGTTTATATATTACTTCATATTATCTGAAGACAAAGTTAAATATAACTTCTACAATAAATGACATTTTAAAGTTGCCTCTATAGGATCCTAGAATCTTTTAATTATGACATGAAAAATATTTGTTATAGACAATAACTTATATAATAGTGTTTTGTGTTGTCTATATAGTTATCTCTTCACGATCTCCTTCTCTCTCCATATCAATAAAAACTTTATGTGGCAAAACTTATAAACTGCCGACGTCACGTTATTGTACATGACTTAACGGAGACTGCCGTATATCCTAGTGCATGTGTGTATATATATATATACTAATATATGGAGATATTTTTCCTTTTTTCCTCTCCTAATTTTAGTGATCAAAATGGTTAAGATAAAAGGAGCTGGCAGTTCTTTAAGTATACATGATGTCACAGCTATATAACATAGCTACAACTTAGTGCTTTTATAGCAGTATTAGCTTTTCTGCGCTTGACATTGATCCAGCCAATTATTGCAATTATGCACTAGACAGGCTCTTAATTTAGCTCACAAGATGCACACCTACGTAAATACCTATTTGTCAGGCGCCCCTAGCTAGCTAGCTAGCTAAGAACATGAGTTCAAAAAAATAATTAAAAAAACTAGCTAGCTAAGAACATCATTATCGCCAACCAAATCCAAATCGACGGATATGTGTAGTTGCGCGTTATCCAGTGCCGCGATTAATGGTACTAACACGAATCAAGCTAGCAGGATCATGCCAGTCTCGCAGAAGCTAAGCATACCAATCAACACGTACATTCGATCGATCAGCAGTCCAGCTCTGGTCGGCACAAAAGTAGTACGTAGGCAGTCCAGCTCTGGTCGGCAACAGGGCCTCCTCAATGAATGGGGCTTCCCTATTCTCTCAATTTAAACCACTCACATTTCATCCAATGGCTAGTTTTTTTATATATTTTCACCATTTGCCCATCCATCATAAATAATAAAAAAATACAGAAAAAATAAAATTTATTTTTTATTATAATTTTTTAAGAAAAAATAAAATTATAATTTCTGTAAAAAATTATAATAAAAAATAAATTTTATTTTTTTCTGTATTTTTTATTATTTATGATGGATGAGAAAATGGTGAAAATATTAAAAAAAACAAGCCATTGGATGAGATTTGAGTGGTTTAGATTGAGAGAATAGGGAAGCCCCATTCCTCCTCAATTGCTGCACAGTTCTTTCAGCTCTTCCACAAGTACGTGCATTTCTTTCTACTAGAGTTAAAGCCACTTTTGATACTGTTTTATATCGTATTTACAAAAATAGTCATACACGTATTGTATTGACAAAGATGACATTTCTACCATCCGGTGGACAAGCGGCAGTGCCCGCGAAGCGACACACGGCATTGCCACCGGCGACAGGCTCCTGTCGCCCCACACCAGACGGTAGACAACCTGCCGTCCAGTGGGGGGACGGCAGGCTGAGGGGGCGGCAGGTAATTAAGGATGTGTTTGGTTGGAGGGATGGGGTGGGATGGGATGGTTCCTTTGACCAAGCCTATCTGTGTATTTGGTTGGAGGGATGCGGTGGGATGGAATGGTCAAAAGTGGGATGAGCCTGTGCAAATTTAGAGAATATTCTTCTTAGATGTTGGATCATGTGGTTCCACTTTTTTTTGTGGAACTATCTCATCCCATCCCCATCCCATCCCACCCCATCCCTCCAACCAAACACATCCTAAGCCGGCTTAATTACCCGTCCTATTTTTTTGTTTAATGCTTGTTTGAATTTTTAAATATATCAAATGAGCTTCAAAAATTACAAATATTTATGTATAGTCCCCTGACATAATGTACTTCATAGTGTAATTTTTTTGGGTAATTTTATCCATTGTGAATGTTGCTCAAAAATTCATAAAATATTAATATTTGTACGAGTTTTTACATATAGCAAATGAGCTCCAAAAATTAAGAAATTTTATGTGAAGCCTTCCGAAACACCCATAGTTATTTTGTAATTTTTTTAGGAATTTTATGTGGTTTGAATTTGTCATATTAATTCATGATAATTTTATGGTAATTAGTGATATGTGATGCTCAGGCCTCTTTTGAAGTGCGTGACCTCTGTCCTTCGCACATATGTCGGCTCATTGCTGCTATCTTTTCTTTTCCACTGCGTGCTTTGCACAATTGTCACTCTACTTGTGTCGTCCCACCTCACGCGCTTCCTCGTCTGCACTGATATCGTTATGTCTGTGTCGTCCACCCTCGCCTGCTCCCACGTCTCCACATTTGTCAGTGTTACCATGCCGTCCCCCTAGCTGAAAGTGCTGCGCATCGACGAGGAATCCTTAATTTGTGGGTTGAGTGCACTGGGTTCCCTTTGCGCTTAGGTATAAATACAAGTCTCTCGTAGTTGGTTAGTCGCTCATCGCAGAAACTCATTCTTACGATAGTCGCTCAAAATAAAGAGTACGTAGCTAATTATTTTGAGAAGCAAGTGCATAGCTCATTAAGGATGCGGTACGAGGGAGTGGTAGTGTGAATTGCTTATACCGAAAGACTGGTAATTTTTTCGGATTGGTAGTCAAATTGTCAGTAATTAATGAACTATTTGTATGTAGTTACACGCATGTAATCATTTTTGTTGTAACACTTACTGCAGATCTAGTTGTTGTGGCTTCAGATAGTCGTACACATGGAACACTTGATAATGTTCTACGGCGATAGTCTTGTATGGGTTGGACCCAATGGGTTAGACTTATCAACTTACCAATATAAGGTGCTCCAGGTCGAGAGACTCGGTGTCATGAATATTCATGAGCTACGAAGCTACATCCGAAGAGAGTTCGCCCCGAAGGCAATGGCGATGAAACTTGCCGTCGAGGAGATCACGTGCACCAATGGCGTGTGGGAGCTCATGAAGGTGAATGGCACTACCGCATGGAGGCAGTACATGCAAATTGCCTCCCAGCTCGAGGCGGCCATTTATAGGAGGCCAATGGTGTACCTAAGTTTCACGCGCCGAGAGTCTGAAAACATTAATGAGCCTGGCCCCTCGACACCCGGGGAACCACAAGTGGAGCTTCAAGATGATACCACTTAATATGTTGCATCAGAGGGTAGACTCGCCCCTGATTTCTTGCGGAATGAAGGGTCGAGCATGTGATGGTCAGCTTGAATTGACTGCCATGAGTATTTACCGAACCAACCGCTACGAGGACACTGACCCAGGCTCTGATGATAGCGAGGACGATGGACAGTACATGGTTGCTCCACCCGGGGGAATTGTGTTATCGGAGGTGCCCTATGTGCCCTTCAGGCATAATGATGTTGTGGTTTCTTCCCCCATACTGCCGCATGAAGAAGGGTCCCAGTGGAAAAATTCTATTGTATCACCGTTGCACAGCCCAGGATATGTAACAAGCCAACCAGCGTTTGACACGTGGCATGTAGCAATGTAGCAGTACTGTAGCGCGCACTGTAGCAACAGTGTAGCATGCGAGAACAGCAAAAAAACATGTCTGCTATAGTGCGCTACAGTGCATATTGTGCCACATGTTAGACGCTAGTTGGCTTGTTACATATCGTGGGCTGTGCAACAGTGATACAATATAATTTTTCGGTCCTAGTGGGGGTTTCAAGCTGACACCCTCCGAATTGGGTAGCGCTTCCCTAGCAAGGCTACTCAACAAAGGTCAGTGCTCAACGAGCCAAGATTTTTGGCTCGGCCTTCTCGATCAAGAAGATGATCGACTACACTTGCGTGCTCAGCGAGCCCCTACGCCATCATCGAAACGTGACTTCGGCATATGTGGCAAGCATCAATAGCCACCTAGTTGCGGTGGACGTTTTCGTATCCCCGAAGATTCTCATGTCAGAAGTCGCCAATGTGGTTGGCTATCCAGTCAGCTACAGTAAGGTCCGACGAGCCAAGCACAAGGTCATCGAGTCCATATATGGGACGTATGAAGAGGCGTACAACCTGGCACCGAGATTGCTTCACCAGATAGCCGAGTCAAACACTAGCACATGCGTAAACAAACTTGAGCATCCAGATGCTGATGGAGGGTCCAACTGCTTCATACTAGACTGGCTATTCTGGGCTTTCGCCCAGGCCATTAAGGGTTTCAAGTTTTGTCGTCCTGTGATCACGATAGATAGCACTTTCATCACAAGGAGTTACAAGAGAACCATTCTCACCGTGGTGGCAGCCGACACGAATGACTAGCTTCTCCCAGTGGCATGTGCCATTGTGGAAAGCGAGAGCATGTCTAGTTGGCTCTAGTTCCTGGCGAACGTAAAGCAAGCGGTGGGCGGTGACCGACCCAATGCTTGTGTCGTCATGGATCACAATGATGGGTTGATGGGCGCGGTGAACACCATGCAGCAGAGGACTGAACTCCCTCACCAGCGGAACGATGTGTGAACCCGATGGTGCATAAAGCATCTTGAATCTAACTTGTTCGCACGGTTCTGCAGCCAGGAAGTTGTGAAGATGTTCAAGGCACTGTGTCTGTGAAACTAGAGGCAGAAGTTCGAATCCATCTGGACAGAGTTAGAAAGGCGAACTACGGTGGGAGAGCAATCCTGCGGTGCCATAAGGTTCTCCAAGTGGATTCTTCGGCACGCTCCTGAATTATAGAAATGGTCCCTTCTATATGACATAGATAGTGCGAGGTATGGGATTATGACGACCAACATGTCCGAGGTGTACAACAGTATCCTGAAAGGCGTGCGGTGCCTCCCTATCACCACGATCATGAAGGAGACATGGACTCGCACTGTCGGTTACTTCATCAATAGAGCCATCGTAGCCAGGCGTCAAATAGATGAAGGCAAGAAATGGTCCGAGAACATGTAGAGGCATATGGAACTGAAGATGGAGAAAGCCCGAATGCACGACATTCAGGTAATCGATGGCCTCTAAAAGAAGTACGAGATAAGGCTTCGGCAAAAATATGTAAACAGTCATGCTAGGGGTGAAATGAAATAGGCATGCATCTTGGGTGATGTGGCAACATGTACTTGCAACAAGCCGATGCTCCTACACAAGCCATGCTCACATGTGTACAAGGCATGTTCGCAAATGAGGCAGATGTCCGAGGTGTATACCTCAAAGTAGTATGACATGCAACACTTTTTCGGTACATGGAGTGCAAAGTTTCATTCCTACGGCTTGGACATGAACTACAGGGATCTTTGACCGAACATGCTGTAATGGCCCCCAACAAGGAGTTGAAGATAACTACGAAGGGACATCGGCATACACGATGCTTCCAGAACGACATGGATGTGAGCCAACGTACCAGCATTTCCTACACAGTGAAATGTAGAATATGTAAGACCTTCGGGCACTCATTGAAGGATTGTCCCAACAGACCGAGCTCGTCTGGTCGCCACTTAGTGTCATAATCTCATGTATCTTTTACTAGATCGCATTAATTCATATTTGTACCCATTTGAGATGTAAGTGACAACATTTGTTCAATGCATATCGACCCCTCTAGCTTAATGCACATGGCACAACATTTGAACAGTCCACAAAAAAACAGCAACTGCAACGACGTGTACACTATTCAGTTACATGCTTTACAACATTGAACATAACCACGAGCTACATGCTACAACCTTCTCTGTGCGTTCCTACTGGTAGAAGGTGGCTCGTTGTACCCACATGGAGTGTTCCAGTGGAGGGCCCCTCGGACAAGACTGGCCGTTGTTGTAGTGGCACGCACATATGCAGCTAGGATTCGCGTAACAACATGTGGAATTATACAAACTTCCTATATTGATGTCCTCCTCGCTGCCCCTGTCGTGCTGCATCTGTTGCCAGAGGTCACCGTTCTCCTCATTGAGACTGTCAATTCGCGCCTTCATCTCTAAGATTCGCTCCCACAGTGTATCCACGTACCTCGCAACATAGTGTTCATGGAGAGGATTGATCCAGTGAATGAAGTCGTATTTCGCCATCTGTATGAAAGAGGGTTAACATGAAAGTGCTAATACCAGTAAGATAAAATAAATTATTGGCTAATTGTACTACAGAGTGTGGGCATCGGAAGAAACGTCGCCCGCCATCGAAATGGCCATCGACGACCTGCATGATCGCGTCCTCCCTGTGTCTATATTTCGGCCATACTGGTTGAGCCCCCTGTTTGGCCTCAAGAAGTAGTTACGGCTGAAGTCCTTCCTCCTTTCCACGGGAAGATCTTCCTTTGGTGACCCCACTCTGACTGGCCCCTCGATGTCTGCCATGCTATATTACTGTATGACGCAGAAGGTTTTTCTTTCTACAAGAAGCGAAACAAAGTTTGTATTAGCGATAAGCGATTGCGAGAGCTCTGTATTTGAAGCGAGCCAAAAGAGAATCCGGTTGCGTTCCCACCAAAAATTACGGACGCGTTGTCAATATGCACCACCACGGGCGACAGGGGATACCACGGTAAAAGTGACATATGTGCGTACGATGGAGCAGACGAGGTAGGGCGACATGGCTAGACTAATATTTGTGCAAATGAGGGAGCGGGCGAGGGGGGCTGTTATGTCAAGTCAACACATGTCCGAAAGAGCGAGCGGGCAACGCCGTACAATATTGCCATTTCTGTGGACCACATAAAATTCCCAAAAACATTATATAATAACTATGGATGTGTTAGGAGGCTTCATATAAAATTTCTTAATTTTTTGAGCTCGTTTGCTATATGTAAAAACTCATACAAATATCAAAATTGTATGAATTTTTGAGCAACATTCACATTGGATAAAATCATCAAAATATTACACTATGAAGTACATTATGTCGGGTGACTGTACATAAATTTTTATAATTTTTAGAGCTAATTTGATATATTTAAAAATTTAAAAATATTAAACAAAAAATTAGAGCAGATAATTAAGCCAGCTAATTAGCCGGCTTAATTACTTGCCGCCCCCTCATTGGACGGCAGGCAAGCTTGCCGTCCGCCCGTCCCCCCACCGGGTGGCAGGTTGCCTGCTGTCTGGTGGGGGGCGGCAGGCGTCTGCCACCGGCGGCAGGCGTCTGCCACCGGCGGCAGCACCGCGTGTCACCTCGTCGGCGTTGCCGCCCGCCTACCAGAGAACAGAAACGTCATTTTTATAAATACGATGCGCATACGACTATTTTTATAAATACGATCAAGTAATGTTAAAAATGGCTTTATCTCAGTGTCACTACGAGTCTTAACTAAATTGTTCTGTGGGATAATTAAACCGGAGCCAATCAGGAAGCTGTTTTCTCCCAGCCATTGATCAGGTCAATCCTATCCTGATCATCTCATCGAGAGAGAAGCGGCGAAGGATAAAGGTCAAGTAGTCCATTTAGTCCTTACTCATTTTAATTTAAGCTTTTAGTTTCTGATTTATTTTTTATTATTTATAAATTTCATTTTTTTTTGATTTTTTTGGTTTTTTTGAGCTTTTTTGTCAGCTCTTTTTCGGTATTCGTTTGCATTTTCTGTGGGGCTAACATGTTTTTTTCTATTTTTAAAATTTAGTTATACTAAATAAACTACCATCAGTTACATTATACCATCAGCTACAGTGTAATTTTAGCTAACTACAGTACAATTTCAACTATAAACTAACTTATTAAGCCCAACCGAGCGGCACCTTATTCGAGCTATTGTTATATGTCTCGTGGACCACACAGCATACTCGCATGCGAGTGCAACTCGGCGCAACTGCTAGCCTGGCGACTGGGCCCACGGGTGGGTCCGCGACAGGTCACGCCGACTGCATCAATATACGTGCCCAACTTATGGAAGCAACATCGACCAGAAGTTAAAGACGAACATCATCATCTTGAACCGATTATTATTAGGGCTCGTAATCTCGTCCACCTGTCAAATATCGATCGATCGATGTTGCTAGCTAGACATGCTCGCTTTTCATGGTTCTGATGATTCATTCTCCGCTTTGGTTTCTTTTTTCTTTTTGGTGCAATCAATCCCGTATTTAGCCTTTTGCTTTATAGATTTTTTTTAGGGAGCTTTGGTTTTATAGATAAACGACGACGTACGTTATATGCATGGCCGGTGCCTACACTCCTCGTGGATCACCCATCTCGGTGAGTTGGAATATGGGTAGCTTATATTAATACATATTAAAATTTTTTACTGTGTAAATTAAGAAGTCATATAAGTAAGATATCATAGATTATTACCATTAAACACGTAGTGTAGTTGGAATAGAGTTGAAACGGTCAGTTTAACGTAGTGCGCGTCGGTGTAGTGGAAGTAGTCGATCGTCCTTTAGTCAACCGTCTTCTTGTGATCACCCCGATTAGCACCGTAGTCGTAGCATCACCCCTACCGAAGTCCACCCATTCAAAGATAGAACGCCATGCGTTAATGTGCTAGCACCAACGCGTATGACAGGAGTTGTGAGAGGTGGTGACTAGGGTTTCGATGGGTGTTACTTGAGATACCTCTCTCAGCCCCGCGTCTCTCTTTATATAGTCTCCAATCGGATTCTTATCCGATACGATCAAATATCATATCCAACTTGGAAAGTTTCTAACTGGATCTTTATCCAATTGAGTAGAGATCGTATCTCACTTAGAGAGTCTCCGATTGGATCCAATATGAGTAGAGATTGAATCCCACTCAGAGTATATCATCCGGACCCTTATTGTCCCAACCCGTTAAGTGTGTGACTCTATAAGTTCATGTATATTTAGCCATGAGTTAAAAACTCTTTTCTGATCCATAAGTCAATAGCGGTCCCTAACAGGACATAACGACTCGTAAATGTACATACATATCATATCGAAGGAACATATATAGTGCTTATGTACCGATCCATTTGCCTCACGATACCATATCAAACTCAAGACGAGAAACATGTCATTCTATGATAGCTCGATTCTTTACTCGAACATGTAGTGGATTACTCAGTTATGATTGACTTCCAATGACATTCGGTAGCACTTAATCCAACCACATTGAGGATGCCAGGGATATATCTCCCGTTATATTTAGAAGGGGTAAATTTCATCTTGATCGCTTATATTTCTCCGCATGTTTTATAGTAAACCCGAAAGCTACCTTTATGACCACCCAGTTACGGAATAGTACTTGGTAACCGCTAAGTAAACTATTACACATGTAAAAAATTGTGACGATTTCAGGTCTAAGGATCCCACATACACTATGTGTGAGATCAACTGTTGACACTTAAGATTATAACAATTCCCGCAATGTCTCATGGTAGGTTAATTCAACACATATTCTCTAACATGTGTCCACATTATTGATTTGATATCTCCATATCTGTGATCCGTGAAACATGATTATTAATCAATATATGTGCTGATCTATAAATCATAATTGCTCTACATAATGATATAAGATCAGGGATAATTTAGAATGACATCGAAACAATAAAGAGATCTATGAACAAGTCACATACTTATTGATCAATATGAAAGATATTTATTCAAAGGATAAAATAATATATTATTTAAAAGATCATAATATAGAAGTGATACAACCATCTCTATGTTCGTCTCTAGAACATATCACTAACACAGTAGACACTGACTCTTTTATCGTTGTGGGTATTATGACCACGTCATGTATTGGCAAACATGGTGCATAATGCGTGACCCTTTGATTATGGCACATGTATAGTACACTACCATTTCCTTGTTTTATCCCTCATAATCGATTATAAGCTTATGATCGATTGGTTCTTTTTATAAATTGAAGTTTTAGAACTTTTACAAATGACGCTCTAAGATTTCGAGGTGAAACACAACCATATCCTCCAATATCTAATTTACCCATGGTTTATCTAATTTACGCATTTAATAGGAGAAGGGTGGTAATTATCTTGTGTTTTCCCTTAAAATACAAGTATGCATAAGTCTATTAATAAGATCGATTACTTTTGGGTGATGCTATTATAAACTAAACTTTAATAGAGGATGGAGATATAACGTGATCAAGAGTTGAGTTGGTGTCATACACCGTGGCCAGGACAATAATGTCTGCAACGAGAGATGAGATTCACGGTACCATGCGTGAAGCGCTAGACGTTCCTTCTGGTTTGCAATGATTTATTTACTAGTATTTTCATCAAGAAACTTGCAGCTTCGTTTAAGACGAAGTAAGCGCGCGGCGTTCCGTAGCGTATTGTTTTAGGGCTTAGGCACGAGCCAAATAATCAGCTATCGTCCACACGACATTACGAGGCTATTTGATATCACTGTGGCTTATGGTTTTTGGATAAATCTTTTGAAGTTTAGCTGTTTACGACAGAGATTACGGAGAGATATTCACTTGCGATTTTGGTTGATACAGATATTGGGTTTTTAACGTGTACTACAATTAACTTGTAGACTCCGTTTAAAAGTTAAGTACTGTAACAAAAGTCAAAAGTCTACAATTAAGTTGTAGACTCCGTTTAAAAGTTAAGTACGGTAACAAAAGCTAAAAGTCGTTTTTAGAAGCCGTAAAGAACAGGACCGTATGCCCCATCTGATCTGCACTGCACCACCAGACTGGATCGCCACGCATGCAGGAGGGCCAGACCCAAACCCAAACTCCCAGGACCCAGGGCCCAAACCCGCGGCTACATATGACCCGCGCAGGGAAGCAGCAGACGCAAGAACACTTGCCTTGTTGCGTTGCGACCGTTGAGCCCCGGGGATCTCTGGCCGTCGCCATGGACCCCTGCGCGTTCGTCCGCCTCACCGTGGACCAGCTCCTCCTCAAGCTCCCCTCCGTGCCGCGCCCCAACTCCCGCGCCGGCGTCCACCCCTCCACCTCCCCCTGCTTCTGCACGCTCCACCTCCAGAACCACCCCGCCTCCCTCTCCCGCACTGCGCCGCTGCCCCTCGCCTCCGCCGCCGCGCAGCACGCGGACCCCGTCGTGCTCAGCCTCGACGCCGCCGCCGTGCAGCGGCTCTCGGCGCGCCCCGCGGAGCTCGTCGTGTCCGTGCACGCCGGCCAGACGGGGAGCACCTGCGGCATGAGCGCCGCCCGCGCGCTGGGGCGGGTGCGGGTGGCCGTGGACGTGGCGCGCGCCGCGGCAGGGGAGACCGTCGTCGCGCGTGAGGGGTGGGTGGACGTGGGGAAGCCGGCGTCGGCGTCATCCCCCGCGCGCGCGCAGATCCACATGGTCGTGCGGGCCGAGCCCGACCCGCGGTACGTCTTCCAGTTCGGCGGCGAGCCAGAGTGCGGGCCCGTGGTCTACCATGTGCCCGGAGGCGGCTCCGGCGGCGGGCAGCGGCAGCCGGTGTTCACCTGCCGGTTCAGCGCCGGACCGAGGGCAACCAGAACGAGGTTGGTGACTTCGTTTGCTTGCTAAGTTAAGCTTTAACTAAAATTCCTTTGCATGCAGCAAAATACTCATGACTACCCTTCTATAACGAACATACATGCATGGTGCACTGCAACTGTGAACTGCAAGCACCGAAGTATACTTGTAACAGCACCATAAAACACATTATTATCACCAGAACATAAAGCTTAACTTAGCAAGCAAACGAAATTTTTTTGATGGTTGATGATAAAAATGATGATATCTCACAGAAGTATAAATTAATTTAATGATCATTTCTCTTGCTTTTAATTTGAAGTGAACTAATCAATAATACATCATGTTAATATACAAGTGGCCTGTAGAGACAGCACTGATACAGTATGGTATTGGTACGTGGTCCCGGCCTCTTAACCATCACTGTTTATCCAGCCAAGCAGCACCTGTCTAATATATCTCTAGAGGTAGACAGATACATGGAGCATTATCGTCCCATACCAGCAGGTAGAGGAGAAAAAAAAAGAATGAAAGGCGTGCAACGCAATTGCTATATATTCTCAATCAAATAAGTTTTTGCAGTAATTAAGTACGGCCAGATATATAGAGGTGGAGATTAAACGCAGGCTAGTCAGTTGATACTTGTCGTCATAAGCTAGCCAATCGATCGATTTGCTATATCGACTTGTAATTTGGGCGGCAATACTCTTTTATTTGGAAAAAGGAAGGTATAGCTAGCACAGCTCAATGAAGAATGTGATGCGAATCTATTTTGTGCCACCTCTCTTCATAAAAAAGGTTTTTGAGAAAGCCTCTTCATAAAAAAAAAGTAGAAAATAATTTCCCCCTCTATCCATTTTGCTTTTCTTTCGTCCGGCGTCCTTTTCATTACTGGATGCCAGCTCTTAGATACCTTATAGTTTATATCGTACTACCGGCATTGGCACAATCACTTGATAAAATATCGCAGCTAGCTTCCATTTGCAACTAGACGTTTTTATTAATATAGTTTGTCATGGGATGAAAGCCTTTTCATATTGAGGTCAAATGGATGAAAGATTTAAGAGTATTGCTATACAACATTCGATTATTTTTTAGGATAAAAACAGTCAAATTGATCTGGAGCGTTAGATCTCCATCCAACGGATCCACCCATACAAGCCCCCCTCCGAAAAAACTGACCCCCTCCAAAAAAAATGATCTAGGGCGTTGGATCTCCATCTAACGGCTCAAAATCTGACTGTTTTTGTCCTAAAAAAACAGTCAAATGTTGTATAGACACTCCCAAGATTTAATAGCAAGTAGAAATCCAAATCACTGTTCAGAGGATTGTACAGAGTAAAAAAACTACTCGAGAATATATTGGTGTTACTGTTTGACCAGTCAAGTAGGTTTCAAGAGAACCTTCACTGCAGTGCAGCTCAGGTCTCCAAATGTGCAGTAGTATATACATGCTTAGCCTAGAAACGACAAAATTTTACATATAGACTGTCGAACATCCAGCATGATCAGATAAGACAGCCACCAACCGTGCATGTGATGTGCTTATTAACTAGCTACCTTATTAATTTGCTATGCACATTTTTGATCTGTAATTAAGCTCATTAGCTGGTTCAGAATCTTCCATATATCATGTCGCCATTACCTGTCGATCTTGCATCACACACTTGGCGGCACACCATATAGTACCAAGCTAGCTATTCTTTACAAGCTAGCCAGTAGTACTTAGTTAATATTATCTCCTTAAAAAATGAGTGACTATTGCATAGGCATAGTTTTCTTTATTTCATCTTCAGTCACTTTTTTATTCTGTAACTTTAGATGATTATAAGTGCAACTTCAGGTAAGAAAATTAGTACACTGCAACTTTAAGTGACTGAGAGTGCAACTTCAGGTGACTGAGAGATAAAAAAATTTCAGTCGACTGTGCAATAGCAAAATCGTAAAAAAATTGTTACTAGAAAATAAAAAACTAAACTAAACTAAAAATAAAAAAATTAAATAAAATCATAAAAAATAAAAAATGTTAGTACTAGTTAAACCGTAAAATTGCAATTTTAGGTGACTGAGAGTACAATTTCAGGTGGAGGAAATTAGTACACTGCAACTTTAAGTGACTGAGAGTACAACTTCAGATGACTAAGAGATAAAAAAATTTCAGTCGACTGTGTAATAGCAAAATCGTAAAAAAATTTGTTACTAGCCATCCACGCATGAACTTGCATGTTACTACGTTGTTAAACTAAACTAACCTTGCATGTACATTGTGCATTTTGACCAGATGGTTGACGTCGGAGTCGTCAATGACTCGGAGCACCAGCCGGAGGCTGCGGACCTGGCTGAGCACCCTGCACGGCGACCGGGACTCGCAGGCTCGCCGCGAGCAGCGCAAGGGCTGGACAGTGACGATCCACGACCTGTCCGGCTCCCCCGTGGCCGCGGCGTCCATGGTCACCCCGTTCGTGCCGTCCCCGGGCTCCGGCCGCGTCTCCCGCGCCAACCCGGGCTCCTGGCTCATCCTCCAGCCCACCGGCGCCGGGCCGTCCAGCTGGAAGCCGTGGGCGCGGCTGGAGGCGTGGCGCGAGCGCGGCCCCGTCGACGCGCTCGGCTACCGGCTCGAGCTGGTCTTCGACTCGGGCCCCACCGAGTGCGCAGTCCCCATCGCCGAGTCGTCCATCAGCACCAAGCGCGGCGGCCAGTTCGTCATCGACCCAGACACGTTCCCCGAGGGCGCCGCCGGCGCCGCGTGGCCGTTCACCGGCGGGTTCGTGATGGGGTCCACGGTGGAGGGCGAGGGGAGGGCGAGCCGGCCCACCGTGCAGGTCGGCGTGCAGCACGTGGCGTGCATGGGCGACGTGGCCGTGTTCGTCGCGCTGTCCGCGGCCGTCGATCTCTGCATGGACGCATGCAAGCTCTTCTCCCAGAGGCTCAGGAAGGAGCTGTGCCAGGACCAAGAGGACTAGTGTTAACTCTTGGGTTTGGCTTGTGATGTTGCGTTATATGATGTGATTAATTAGTCAAGTATTAGTGGTTTCTTGTGGAAGTGATGGCCTGTAGCTGTTTTTTTAGTTTAGGCTAGGTCGGATCACAAGAACAGATCGAACGGAGTGTGTTTATTCTTTCATTGCGATATTTTTATGTGAGGCCATGTGCAGATCCAGCTGCGTGTTGTGATAAGTAATTGACTCTTTGTTTCAATTGGATATGAGGAATTCCTCAAAGGAAAAAAATAGAACAAAGGCAAAGTCCGTGGCGAAGATCTTTCTTTTCTATCAATAGATAGGAATGAGTGTTCGTCATAGGGGATAGGATCCATCTGCTCTCTCTCTCTCTCTTCTTTGATGCAATTTAGATTGGTTTTGGTGTTTCAAGTTTGTTTTTGAAAAAAAAAAGATTCAAGGTTTGTTTTGTTTTAAATCGGATTATCTGAGTGGGATAGATAATCCGGGTCGAGTGGATCATTAGGGCATATCATTAGCTCAGAGAGTTCCCAAGATGAATCATGTGAGCGCAAGACGATTCAGGTCAGTCGGACCATTGGTCCAGAGAGTAGACAAGTTGAAATGTAGTTGAGGCAAATCATCCGGATCACTCGTACTATTGGGACTGATCATTGTTTCAGCAAGCATGTTTTTGATGTTTTGAGTCGTTTCATAATGTTCCGACTATCCGATAACCATAAAGTCTTAACATCTTTGGTGGAGGGTTATTAGGTTAGCCCATGTGTAAGTGGATAGTATCCATATGTGTGGTTCAGATCTAGGGTTTAGAAGTGAAGTAGTTGGCTTGGCCACCACTATAAAAGGAGAGATAGAGATGACTTAGGGGGTTAAGCCTTCGGAAGTCTTCAGGAGAGAGTAGTGCTCATGAATAGAATGGGTGTGTATATAGAACATGTGAAATTATGAGTTGTGTGTGCTCTTGAATGAGCTCTATTCTCTAATGTTGGAGTGGCTATAATCATCCATCTTCTAGTGGAAATAGAGATCAAATTTTATCCAAGTCTTCGCTCATGTGTTTCCTCTCAAGTTTGGCTTGTTCTTTGGGTCTCTTTGTTTGGATTTGCTTTGGTTCTTGTTCCTCTTTGTTTTGCTAGTTGCCAAGGATGTGTAAGAGGTGAAAAAAATCTTTAGGAGGTTATATCCTATCTATCCAGATATCATTATAGCAAGTTCTTGGAGTTTGACCTGTTTTGGCTTAGGAGTGAATTCTCGAGAGCTTTTGTTCTTGGTATTTTGACTTGGTTCTTGCTGAGACAAAGAGTGCTAGGACATGTGAGAAAACATTCTTGGCTATGTTGGCTTGAATCCTCCCACTAGTGACTCAAGATCTTGGTTTTGCGGTTTTGACTGGTTTCGGTACAATTTATCTTGAAATGAATAAAGATTGGAACTTTGAAAATGATCCTTGAGATTATTGATTGGAATTGGTTCCTACGGTCCTAGGAAATTTGTGTTCCAAATTTCATGTCATTTGGAGTCTCGGTTTGAAAGTTGCGTTAGTTTTTGTCTTGGGTTGTGTTGCTGTTTTGCAGTTGTGTTGACTCGGAAATCCGCCAGTAAGTCTTTTAACAGCCCGTACTGGCTTTTGGTTTGGATTTGTGGGTTGGTTCCATTGTGCGTCTTGATTTGACCATTATAACTTCTCATAACTATTAGAGAGAAGAATTTTTAAAATACTTTAGAGGAAAATTTAATAAATATTTGAAGACTCCTATTCACCCCCTCTAATCGTGGCCACAGTCCTACATCTTTTCGATTCTTTCTGGTGTACGTCTCTGTTCTTGTTTGTTCGTCTTGTTTGAAAGATTGAATAGTGGATTTAGATGCAACTGCGATGTTAAATGTCGTGTTTGATCCGATTGCAATGTTCAATCATGTTGATCAGAACAAAGAAATCACCAGCAAAATTGGAAGTCCTTTAAACCTCATTTTTTAGCAGCACGAGATCAAAGAAAAAAATAGGGAGGAAAAACAACGTCCTGGTAATGATTAGTACCTGATTTAACATTCACTTTGAGTATACTGGACCAGCATAAGGATTTAGGAGCCCAGGTTTATTTAGCATTGTGCAGTCATATAACTTTATCATGACGAATGATGATATATGGAAGTTTATGAATATACCAGTAGGTTCACCAAGAGATCTCTATCTGTCAGATGCTCTGAATGATATTACGTCATTTCTCATAGAAATGCTATACACAATCAAGCAGTAGCTTTTGCAGAATACAGATAGATGCATAATACAACTACACAAGCATGTGTATTAACCTACAGATATCTGTACAAATAACATGCTACCTTGGTGTCTAAATTGATCACCGTCAATTATATAGTGCATCACTGTATCTTTTCCTTGTCGATCAAGAATCGAGCTATCCAGATGACTATCCATGCAGGGCAAACGTTCATTGGCCTGTTGCCTTTCATTGCTGAAATAATGTGTTTTATGTTGGAGTCCAATTATGTTATGTCAGGCTGCCACTGAGTACTGCAGATGCCTGTATCACGGCCCTGGCGACTCTGTGAATCTCGTGCTGTACGAGCTTCCATGATTCTGAAGTGTTGGTGCTCCTTGCGGTGGCTATGGCATCGGCTACACCAGGATAGGATGCAGTTTCCCAGTCGTTCTGTTCTGAAGGTCCATACACCTGTGAGAGGAGACATTCGCAAATTAGTACAAAGTACAAACTACAGATTATAAGATTCTTCAGTGAATCCCAGCGAAGAAAGAGTTTGGATGAGTATTCGCTCACCAGATGTTTGTACCATTCTTGCTTTAGGAGGCCCTCCCTGTTAGTGAACGCTCGTTCTGCCTGCATAAGCCGGTCATTGATCTGTCGGATTTTCAGTGAATCCTTGCTTAGCTGCTTGCTCAACACTTGTCTTTGAAGTTCCTAAAAACAATCATTTATCGTAGTAATCATGAAAACCTTGCCGGCAAGATTGTATGGCTGAGCAGCAATTCTGAAGTAAGTTACCTTTCGCTCGCTGTTTGCATTGGTAGCTGCCCTTCTCAGAGCTCTGATTGAGTTGTACAGTGGGGAGCAACTAACAGGCATTCCCTTGACTTCATTCTCTACTACTTTGGTGTATGCCTGCCATAAACAAAATTTTAGCGGTTGTTGCATTCAGTGCGGCCCAATGCCTCCAGATGTTGCATTCAGATTCAGTGGACAGTGTTACCTCAAGCTCGACTGCGTAGGACATATAATTGAAGGGTAGGATCTCTTCATCGGCAAGCCTTAAAGCCATAATTCCCCAGATGCTAGCAGCTGTAAGACGGAAATGTTGGTTATTGTGTTGCGGTGCAAGAAGTGCCGCTACTAACACACTGCACAAGAAGAACAAAGAGCTGCACCTGCAACATGCCTACGGAACCCAGGATCAGCGAATTTCTCCATCCATACAAAGTCATCATATAAAGAGTGGTAAACTGGATATCCTGGTCCTGCATAGGCCAAGGCGCCAAGTAGCATCCATTAGAAAGGAGAAAGATAGTTAGAATTAGAGAAAAAAAAGTCCATACGATGCTCTAAACTTTTATGGAAAATCCGTCCGGCGCTTGAAACTTTAAAGCCAGTTATTCGACTTTTTGAATTTTCTAATCTGATTCAAATAGACCTATAACCAGGTTATACAAGATGGTATTATCCGTAAGGCATGATAAGTGATGGTTTTGCCACATGGTCTGACAAGCAGGCCAAAAGTGGCTCCAGTTCATCTCCTACAACCTCGGCGCAACCTCTCTCTTCTCTGACGCCTGCCTGTTTTTGCCGGTGAGCCACACGCCGCCGCCTTGCTCAGTTCCTCGTCCGCCACCAACAGTACGCCACTGCCACTTCTTCCCGCCTCAAATTGGAGTGCAGGATAACACCCTCGAGTCCCCTAGCCTACTTCCCGTCAATCCACATCGCCGGCAATTTCCCGTCGACAAGCTCCAGTGCCGCCAGACCTTGACACCACGCGGCCACCGTCGCTAGGCCACCACACATCATCACCGCCCATTCCACAACCACCACTGAACTCCTCGTCGCCCACTGAAGCCCGTGCGCACAGTTGTCCGGCCGGAAGACCACCGGAGCTCACCACCGGGACGTGGCGCACCACCTCGATGCAAACTAAGGCGAGCACCAGAGCCTCCTCGACCTACCGTTGCTCACCCACCTGCCAAATCAGGCGCACCGCCGCAGAATGTCACCGCCGGTGAAGTCTTCTTCTCCAGATCTGGCTTGCCGCCACCGGGTCACCTCAGAGCATCACCTCGAAATCCACTGCCTCCTATAGACTCCCCTTGCTCGGGAGCGCGTCATGTGCAAGCCTTCTGGACCGGGACATTACCGGAAAGCCGCTACCGTTGTCAAGTACCGCCGCCAGCTTGTTAGCCAACGAGGCAAAATGGTCTACTTATTATGTCATATAAATAATACCACTTTGTGAAACTGGGTTATAAAGTATTTGAACCAGGTAAAGAGGTTGAGGGGACAAATAACTAATTTTAAAGTTCAGAGCTTTTGATAGACTTTTGAGCAAAATTGAGAGAATTTATATGAACTTTCTTTCTTAGAATAAGCAACAGGAGGTATCTTACCTTCTCCAAAAACCATGTCGGTTGAAGGAATACCGACATGTTGGACGAAGGCTGCAAAATCTGAACCTCCTTGGCCTAGCCGTCCAATCTTGATGCAGGAGATCAGCAACAATATATGTTAAACTACAGTAACTGAAATGGAAAAAACTATGTACTTTTTTCAGGGTTGGAACTGAAATGTACAGCTGAAGATGTCTACTATCAGAATACTCCTAAAAAAGGATATCAGAACACAAAGCCAAGAAGCTCAAGATTTTATTTTATTCACGCTTGACAGCAATTAGTACTACATAAGTAATAGCGTTGCTAATTAAGTCATTTTACAACTCACCACAGGAGAAATGTTGGATTTGACCCATGAATCATACACCGTCTGAGTTGAATTGTCAGGATCTTGAACCTTCACAAAATGAGAAAGGAACGCTTTTACTTTTCGAACATCTTGATAAGGAAAATGTAAACACGAATTTTTCTCACATAGGTCCTTGACAGTTGAAACATCCATTGTTGACCACCACTACCACATTTTTACCAAAAGCAAACAAAGTACACACTCATTTTTCGGTGACTACAGTTCTTTCTTCCTTTATTTTTATGTATGCTACTTGTTTCAGGAAGGATATACATACCAATTTAATTGTTTCCTGGAGTAGCTCATCAAGTTGGGGAGTTGCTGCGGGGCGGAATACCGGGCCTACTACCGAAACGTCAATATTAAGATATGCAACAGCTCTCGAAGAAAGCATCTCCCTGTTTTCTTCAACCCATTCAGTTGATCCTGTCTGCATATATAAATGTAATCGTGATCACCATTGTAGTTGTTCCAAACATTTTCTGATTTTTAGTTTTTAGAAGCTGGCTTTTAAACGGAGTGATTTATCAACGTGGTTTTTATAGGTAGTTTATAGGAGTCACTTTAGGAGCTAATTTGAATGAAGTGTCTTTCCAACACGAGTGTCACTTACTCCCTCAATCTCTCTCGTAATTAACCAAAAGATATAGCTAAAAGCCACAGGACTTTTGAACATGGACTTTAAGTTGGCTATGTCTATAACATATTGTAAGATCGAGTATAGTGACTAGAGAGGGGTGAATAGGAGCTCAAATTCAATCCGAGGCTTTTCAAAATATTTTCCTTTGAACGGAAGCAACACTCTTCACTCTAGTAGCTATAGAAGCTATGAAAATCAAAGACAAATAATCTCAAGAGAAGATCTGACCAAAACAGAGCAAAATTTGCTTTGAAAACCCCCGGCGGTTCGACCCCTACATACATGACGATCTGACCTTCATAAAAAGGGCAGTCTGACCACCAGGGCAGTCAGACTATCACGCTGTTTCAATGGCGGCCAGACCGTTATGAATAGTAATTCTACAGAAAACCCAGTCAGACACTACTATAGTGCCAGTCAGACCGCTGCTACAGTAATTTAATGAATGAATAATGTTTTCATCCCGATTTCAAATCCAAAAATCTATAGAACTTTTGATCCGTAGATCCAAATGATATAAAATTTTGCAAGGATCTTCCCTAGGATATTAGGAACCTATTCCAATAAATGATCATGAAAATCATGGTCAAAGTTGAGATATTTTTCAGTTTATTGGAAGGTTGCACCAAAATCGAGCCAAAATTAAAATCGGTGAATACAACTTGCTCGTGGGTGAGTGATGACCAAGATAGGTCCTCCTACGCCTCACCGAGAGAAGCCAGCCTGACTGCCAGGCTGGTCTGACATGAGTACTCGAGGTCGACAATAGCTTATCGCAATGCCTACAACTACGACTATAGACCATCGACCATCCGTGGTTGATCAAGCACTGCATATTTCAACCATCGATCATTGGTCACAAAGCCTATGACTATCGATCACACAGTCTACGACTACCACTCGCAAAATCTATGACTATCGACAACAAAGTCTATGACTATCGACCGCAAAGCCTACGACTACTGATCGCGAAGTCTACGACTATCGAGCGCAAATTCTACGACTATCGAGCGCAAAGTCTACAACTATCGACCGCATGCGAAGTCTACGAATACCGACCATCGACCATCCATGGTCGTTCAGGCATTGTAGCTTTTGACCATCGACCATCCGTGCATGCGTCAAAGGTCAATTACTCATCACAACCATAGGGTAACCTCTACCTAGTCTCACACATATAGACGAATGAATGTGGTGCAAACTGGAGAGAGAGGGAGGGAGAGCACCATATACCAATCCATACTCTTCCGCATCCCAGCTACAGAAGATGATGGTTCTTCGAGGTCTCCATCCTTGCTTTTGCAGCATCGAAAACCTTTGAGCTAACTAGATGAACAGCATGTGAAATAACATGTTAAGAAGCAAACATGATCATGTTTAAGATTTGTGCTAACAGGTCAATTACAGTATTCTTGTGGAGCAGCATTAGTGTAAAGAGCACAGCCTACAGGCTTGCGGAGAAGAAGTGTTGCAATCAAGAATTACCTCAATCATAGCTGCTGTTCCGCTATTGGGGTCAGCTGCTCCAAATGTCCAGGCATCACGGTGGTTACCAAGGATGACATATCTGTACCACGAAAGGTTAAAATTCAGCTCAATCACATCCTTAGTAGTAAAATAAACGGAAAACCCTATTTCAGCGTGTGCGTCCTTTAGTTTGTCGGCGCGCACACCTCAGCAAACCATCAGATCAGGAGTATGCCATCTGAAATGCTAAGGAGCACAGTTTACATTGCCCTGAAAGCAGCATGCGTGCAATAGAGGGTTGCTGTCCCCACTCATTTATTTAGTCTCACTTCCCAGCTTTATTCAATTCTTTTTTACTTTTGGAGGCGACTACGGACCAAATGTAAAGAGGGATGCCCCTTGATGTTTCTCTTCATCTCCTTGACAACCTCCTTAGGTATCCCATGATTCACCATCTGCTTAATTAGTGCATGCCTTTTATTCAAATCAGTATGAAAAAATAGAGGGAATCATTATCTTGAATTTTGCTCTTGAAGTTATACTGATTTGCTCTAAAACTTGTCCTGAATTTGCTTTCAATCTTATCCTAATTTTGCTCTTCAATTTTAAATTTAATTTGCTCTCAAAATTATCTTGAATTTGTTTTTGAAATTATCTTGAATTTACTCTCAGAATTATATTGATTTGCTCTCAGACTTATCATGAATTTGCTTTTCAAATTTATCCTAAATTTACTTTTGAATTTTATATTTGATTTGCTCTTAGAATTATTCTAAGTTTTTCTTTTGAAAATTTCTTGAATTTGCTCTCATAAATTTTGATGCCTTTATGAAGTGTTGTGTATGAGCTGATCAGGCTCTTACCGTGTTACGCGCCATGGGTGGCGCCGAACCATACGCACGTGCCCAGCTAGCTAGTGTGCACTTGATGCAGCGGCATCAGCACACGTGTCTCCTCTTTTTCTCGAAGCTATTTTATTATTTAGCTTTTTTATAGGATGTGTGTGTGGAATAATCAACGGACGCACGACCCATCTCCAATTTGTGCCTACGCCTATCTGCAGATTGACACGTCTCTAATCTCTCTGTTTTAAACCATCCTTCTTTTAAACTAAACTAAAACTACGAGGACTGAATCAAATTGTTGCGTCCAAGGAAAAGGGATCGAGCAAACAAAAAAAAAGGCAAGAGAAATGCGTTTGACCTTCGTGCTTAACCGTGGCTATTGGTAGCAGCTATTGATGCGTTATTGCACCGAAGGTCACAACAAATTAAGTACTGCAATCCAAGCCGCTTCCAACGTGAAGTAGATAAATAGATACACGCCTTCCTTTTTCGTATAAAAAAGTGTAGCTGTAGAACTTTCTGAGCCCCGTAGGATACGGCAGCAATACAAAATTGCCGGGTACATGACATAAACTTGGATGCAACAACCAAGCAAACGGGCCATGCACTACTTGCCAGGATATCATATTTTTTCCTGCTAAAATTCCGCATTTGGTCCACCTAAATCACCAATAGCGTTTTCTACCACCTCTTGTTTCTCAGAACTCACGCAGGTCAAGGAGAGGTCTGCTCGGTGGATTCACCAAGAAAAGAAGAAAAACAAATGCCCACGTGGGAAGCTTAATTCATGTACTGCTACAAGTCTTGCAACTTATGGAATGTTATTTTGGATTTTCAGTCCATTTTTAACTTCGATTTCTTCTACGAATTAATACTATTTATTAGATTTACCGATCACAGCTAAAAGACTTTAGCCACAGCTTAAAACAACAGAGCCTACGGCTGAAGCTTGAACAGTTATTTTATCACTAGAACTTAAAACTTGATGCAGCATCAGAAAGAGGTGGCAGTAGTTACCTATCCGGCTCTTCTGCACCTTGGATCACCGCGAAGACATTCTCGATCGTTGCCATCGTATCATTCCCCTGCAAATCCCAATACAAACGCATCGATCAGTACTGTTGTACCCAAGGCTAAACAGTAAAAAAATCAGTGAAACGATACGAAGGGCGCCTCGAGTTCTCCGTACGATATAGGTCAGGTTCAGGACGGCCGGCCCAGGGCCAAGGCGGTACACGGGGCTGCCCTCCCGGCCCTGCCAGTCCGCCGGCGCCGCGGCCCCGCCTAGAGCCCGGTGGATCTCCGCCGCGTCCCTCGCCGACACCGGCAGCGCCGGGATGCCCGGCATGTCGTCGGTGGCCATGGCCTCCTCCACGCTCACGCGCTCGCAGCCCTCCGACGACGCCCACATCGGCGTCGTCGGGTCGCCCACGCCCCGGAACAGGCTCCCCACCTGCACGCCGCTCGGCGGCAGCCACCGCTTGCTGGGGAACCACCCCTCCCCCGGGGCGCCGCCGTACTGCAGCGGGTCGGTGTACACCACCGCGGCCGCCGCGCCCGCCGCGCGCGCGTTGTGCGCGATGTCCTCGCAGTGGATCCTCCCGTACCGCGCGAGCGCCACCTTGCCCGCGACGTCTACGCCGCGGGAGGCGAGGTAGGCGAAGTCCTCCTCTCGGCCGTAGTTGGCGTACACGGCCTCAGCGGAGACCGACCCGGAGGCGGCGTACGCGTAGAACGTTGGTAGCGCCTCCGCCGCGGCGGACGCGTAGGGGTCGTTGGGGTAGGTGTCCTGGGTCAGAGAAAAGGACGTGGTGGCACGGCTGGGCGCGGAGAGGGAGAGGGAGCGGTGGACGGGGTAGGAGAGGAGGACGGAGTAGGGCGTGATGTGCGCGGGGAAGGAGAGGGAGGAGAGCGCGTTGCGCACGTAGGCGGCGGTGAGGGAGTTGGCCTTGGTGCCCGCGACGTGGGGGTGGAGGGTGAGGGCGCGGAGGTGCCGGGCGGCGGTGTCGTTGGAGCCGAGGGAGAGGAAGAGGGAACCGTAGTTGGGGGATGGGTTCGGCGGGGGGCGGAGGAGGACGAATAAGAGGAGAGAGAGGGTGGCGCAGAGGACGGCGAGGATGGAGGAGAGGAGGCGGCGTCGGCGGTTAGCTTTGGGAGGCGGCGAGAGGAGGGAGGCGGCGTCGAGGCGCGACATGGCGGGAGATCGGGGTGGGGTGGTGGCGGGGAGAGCGGAAGGAAGGAGAGGGAGAGAAGCAGAGTGGTGGGTTTAAATGCGAAGTGGGTGCTGAGTGCTCTGCTCTTTTCCCCACGAGGTGGCCGTGCCGGTTTGCGGACGAAACGACGTGCTGTGTGGTGACAAGTGGACCAGTGGTTAGTGGGATACTAGTGTTGGAAACCTAGCTCTGGTCTTGCAAGTCCAATTCATTGGTGGGTATCCTCTATCTGATCTATAAGTAGAGGGTTTCAATTGTAATCATGTATACCTTTGGAAAGAAATAGCAATAAAGAAAAAGTCTCTCATCTCTCTGTGTTCACTCTTTTATTATTTTCGTATTATCTGTGTATAATCCATCTCTATCACATAGGAGGAATCATTCGGACTGGACTGCCAGAGTTCCTCGACATGTTACAGCACCGAATTGCTCCAGTAAATCGCAAGGTAATCATTCGCAGATTACATTACCTATCTAGATGGCTTTAATTCCACAAATTTCTTTTTCTAGACTATTTTAAACGGTGCAAATTCGCTTTAATCTATCGCGAGTAGACTTAATGTCGCCGGCCAAGCCGATCGGTAGATTTGCACAAAGAGTAGATGTTGATTGCACTGTAGATTGAAATTAACGACGTATGGCCGCACCATTTGCACGCAACACGTCGCTCATACGGCCGTTGTGCCACCCGCACGCAGCCGCACTGCCGGGCCGTCGAGCCTCGCGACCCGCATGCGGCTGAGCCACATCGTGCCGTTTGCATGCAGCCTAGGCCGTCGCGCCGTGCCATTGCACCTCCCGCAAGAGGCTGTGCCGTCGAGCCACGGCGACCCTCGCTGCCTGAACAAGGCCAAACTCCGCGTCACACATCGGCCGAAGCCGCACCGCTTGCACATGACCGTGGCCATGCGCGCCCCTCATACATGCCGTTGCGCCACACAGCCAGCATGCGGCTGCGCCGCCGGCACGCGCCACGCCACCCCCACATGGCTACCCCGATGCCGATGCCGCACGGCTCCTGGGTGATGTGCCGCCATCCGCATCCCTTACGAGGCACTGGCACCGCGTTGCACGTCGTCACCGACACGGAACCACGCCACAGCTCGGCCATCACCCACCTCCTGCACGAGGCACCATCGGCCCGCTATCGCACTACCCGAGCTGTCGCGCCGTCCACATACGGCTGCACGCCCGTAGCCGCACTGGCCTTCCACCGCGCTAGCCCACAGCTGCATCGACCTACCACCATGCCAGCTTGCAACCTTGCCGGACTGCCGATGATGGTTTACTAGGCAACAAAGCTACAAGTGCGCCGCTAGCCATAGATCGATTAATTGTTGGGTGATAAGTAGGGTCAACAAAGGTGTTGATGTTGTGCCAGAGCCGCACATAGGGGGAGAAAGTATATTGGAAGATTAATCGGCCAAAATAACCATGAGCAACCATAATATTATAAGTCTCTTCCTCATGACCAAATTTGAAACCTTCATTATCGTATTCGTTTTTAGTGGTTTCTCTGATCAAGCTAGAGGTTACCTAGGAATCATGTATATAGCACTAAATAGGGAGCCGCTGAATACACCAGCTATAGCTAACATCTGAAATGGATGCACATTATGGTGGAAAAATATGGGTACATATATTTCCCGACAAACCAATTATACGATGACTCACGAAAACTTGTATGGGCTCAGGAAAGTGATCCTTTGACTATTTGGTAGCTATTGTTAAACAAGGTCAAATACCTTATGAAATAGGCGAAGTATCTAAAACTGTAGCTAGAGCAGTTATCTCCATGGCTGCTATAAAATGCCCATATGAAGTCAATTTCCTCGATTAGAGATATTGAACCCCCCCAAAATGAGTATTGAAGATTAAAAAAACCAAGTTTTTCCTTATGGAAAGACAATATTTATTTCATCCTTTTGTATTGAAATAACAAATTAAAATCAAAATAATATGATTCAACCTCGAACCCTTTTAATAAGGATGTTATGCTCTGTCTAGAATACAATCATAATGTTGAAAGTACTCGTGTAGGGTGAGAGAGGCCAATGAAATGGGAGTTGGGGTTGTGTCTGCCACTCGAACAAAAGCGCTACTCGAACAAGCTTGATACATGTTAATTTCCTCTTCATTGCACTCCTCCTTTTTTACAGGAATCCATTCTATTCTGGCATCCTATAATATATCATTATTTTATCATATCACTTATGTGTTGTAAGACCGCGTGTAGCTCACTCCATGGTTGTGATGAGTAATCAACTTTTGGTTTAGAGAGTTTATGGAGTTTGAGTTTGATTTTTGAGAGTTTACAAATTTATCAGTTGCTTTCTTTTGCTGGTGGTCTGACTGGCATTGGTGCTATTGTCAAACCAGCCAGGTGGCGGTCAGACCGACATGGAAGCTGCGATTGAGGGCTAGTGATCTGATCGGTGGGCAACTAGCGGTCAAACTGGCCTAGGCTTGGTGGTCTGGCCGATTGCTGGCGGCCTTGTTGGTTTGAGCTGAATTGGTTTTTGTAGGCATGGTATGAGTGCCATTGCTTATGTGCACTGAGGTTCTTGGATTGGCACTAGGTTTAGGTTCAATGATTTAGGTGCATACATTTTGCGTGGTGCATTGTATGGACTAATTATGTCAATTGATGATTTTATTTATTGTGCGGTGCTACGTAATGGTTTACTTATTGTTGTTGGTTGTAAGACTCTGGAATTATGTTATGGTGAGGTGAATGGGACCGGAACTAAGTTAGGAAAGGTTAAGTCCAAAGCGGTCAAGGGATCAGGACTACGCTCAGGAAGAGCTAAGGTCTTGATGATGGGGAGTCGCCAAAAGATGTCCGATGCTTGTGGGGTGG
Organism: Dendrocalamus latiflorus; assembly: GCA_017311315.1. Lineage (NCBI taxonomy): Eukaryota > Viridiplantae > Streptophyta > Magnoliopsida > Poales > Poaceae > Dendrocalamus > Dendrocalamus latiflorus. Next base: position 17,333,932 of record CM029665.1, on the reverse strand, counting down.
TTACAAACCAAGATGGCGAGGGGCTGAAGTGAAAGCTATGAGTGGAGGACATGACGGGTAACAGCAAGGTGAACCGGGACTAGAATCAGGGAGGAGCCGAGGTCCTGTGTGGTCAAGGCAGTCAGGTGCCATCATGTGCGAGGAGAAACATGTGGTGCATCAAGTGACTTGGGTCATTTTCTAAGTGTCAATGTGAAGATCAATGTGAAGCGTCATTTGCTAAGTAGTCCAGGACCTCTTTTTGGTTTTACTGGTCTTAGAAAAAGGGATGGAAGATTAGATTATAGGATAAATGATGTACTATTAAGAGGGATCAAAACTAGTAACTTGATATCATATTCTTGTGCCATTTGATCAATTTAAGATCATGCATGTACTTCAAATTAAAATTGATAGCCAACTGTGCATTATCAGGAAAATCTGTAGTACCGGAGTTTATAAGGCGGAACTACTGCTGAGTGGAATCACCACAGCTCCTGAGTGGTACTACCGGAACCCAAAAGTACCCAAAATGTAGTGGAATATTTTTTTTTCAGAGAGCACAATTGGAAGCACATTTATTATTCTAGAAAACGGTAGTACCGGAGTTTAAACAGCAGAACTACTGTAGAAAGGTACGATGACACCTCCTAAACAGTGCTACCGAACCTCAGAAATTCCATAAATTTGGGCGGTATGTTTTTCTAGAGAGCACCAAGTTTTGGGCTCGAGACAAACGGAAGTACCGTGCTAGAAATCAGAACTACTGCATTTACAATGACGGTAGTACCACACCATATTTCTATGGCTAGTTCAGAAGCTCTGAAATAGTCGTTACTGTTGTGTCAAAATAGTAATTGTCTTGTAACTACTAGATTTGGTATGTAGGGGTATAAATACTTCCCGACCAGCTCAAGGATAGGGCTAGATACTTCATTGCAACATCCTTGAGTATAGAACATTCACTCTACACCTCATTTACTCTTGTTCCATTCATTTGAGGTAGTTGAGCTAAAATCATGTGCATTCATCTTATATTGATCATTTGGCACTTGATCGTCCTCAAGTGAAGTTTTGGTTTATTACTCTTGGTGCTTGCCGGCACCTAGACGGTCTTGGCAGTAGATTACGAGGTGACCTCTTCAAGAAGATTGTGAATAGGTCTGGTGCCAACTTGTGAGTGGTTCGGTGCTCACTATCTTTGGAGCGGAGGAAGAGTCACCACTAGTGGATTGAGGAGTTGAGGGGTAATTCATGGAGTTGGTCCAAGTTGCTTGGGCTTTCCTTAACGTGGACTAGTGAAGACTAGCAAGTGTTCGATACCATGGGAAAAACTTCTTGAGTCATCTTATGGTTACTTCTTTGCCTCTACATTCCCCACTTATACTTCTAGCTTTATGTTTGTTAAGATTGTTTTTTACTTGTACTAGAGATATATTTGAAGAAACTTGTACTTGCGGTGCCCTAACTATACTAGATTGTGTAGAATTAAATTGATTTGAAATATTACCTAGATATAAATTGTGGTACTTACTTTTAGAAGGTAAGAATTTTTATAACCTCGTATTCACCCCCTCTAGTCGGTTACCTTGATCCTACAAAGGATCAAGTGTTAATTCGCTAATGGGTTAATGATTGTGTGTGCTTTAAGAAACGTGCTTGTGTAAGTGTAAAGTATGATATGGTGTTGAATTAATAGGTTAGCCCATGTAAGTGGATAAAACCAGAGCCCAGATTGGTTGGTTTTGCTATTGGATTGGCTTTGCATTTGAGTCACTCTGAGCCGAAGAATTCCTAGTTAAACTTGCGATTTTGCAGTAAACCACGTGAGAACTAGAGACAGTTGGACCGGTGAGCTAGCCACATGCTGGAAGGAATAAAAATGATGCACGATGGTGAGCTGGCCACATGCTTGGGGAATTAAAATGATGCGCATTTGGGGAATCAACTGAGCAATGGTTTGCATGTGATTCAAGTGACATTACTAATATATTAATGATAAGTAGAACTGATGGTCTAACTGGCCAACCGACGGTTGGACAGCTAAACCAACGAACCAAAGCCTCAAGCGGTTCGACGAGCGGTCTGGTTTCAATAACTATTGTTGTGGCATTTGAAAATACATCTAAAGCTATCTTGGCTATCATTCACCCACGAGCAAGTCATAATCACCGTTTTTATTTTTGACCCTTTTTTGTGTAACCTTCTTTCAAATGAAAAAAAGGTTAGAACTTTGACAATGATTTTCTTTATTGTTGATTGAAATAAGTTCTTGATATCCTAGAGAAGGTACATACCAAATTTTAAGTGATTTGTAGCATTCGTTTGAGGGCTAGCTCAATTTCAGGTTTTGCCCGATTTTGGTGCAGCAGAGCTTAACGAATCAAAATATCCCAATTCTCTAATGTTCTTTCAAGATTTTTGATTGGGATAGGTTCTTAAGGTCATGACATAGCCTTAGGTTAAGTTTCTAGTCTTTTGGATCCACATATCAAAAGTTTCATATATTTTCATTTTTGAAATAATGTTGAATTACTATTCATGGGCTAAAATTATTGTAGCACAACAATTTTTAAAATTTTGGGTTTTTGATCTTCATAACTTCTCATAGTTATTAGAGTGAAGGATCGGTGAATACTTGAAGGACAATTTGAAGGCACCATTCACCCTCTATTGTCATACCGGTCCTACATTATTGGTGTGTTGAAATTGTTGTGTATCAAGTATTAATTCACTAATGGGTTAATGGGTGTATGTGCTTTGAGAAGCGTGCTTGTGTAAGTGTAGAACCCGATATGATGTTGGGTTAATAGGTTAGCCCATGTAAGTGAATGAAACCTAACTAGAGATGTTAGTTAGGATTTTTCTTATAAGCCTTCATATATAAGAAGGGAGAAAGGTGGTTAGGTTAAGTTTTGTGAGAGTTTAGTCTAAGCCTTTAAGAGGAGAGTTAGAGTTTATAGAAAGAACCTTATGGGAATCTAAGAGGCTGTTGTGGCTGAGCTTTTTGTCATCCTTATGTTTTGTGTATGGCTAGTGTTGTAGCATGGCTACAACAGGGGGTATAGGGTACCCTTCTCCCTACGAGATAGAGCGCTAAGAGAACTAGAGAGACAACTAGTGGTAAGAATGAGTGGACCTGGCCTCCTCATACCCCTCTTAGAGGCTTATATACATGAGTGGGGTAGAAGGGCAAATCTCCATCCTAACCCTTAATAATCACAAAAAGTAGGGATACACTGGTACATTCCTTTATACTATTGGGCCTCCTGCAAGGCCCAATCATTTGGGGCTGCACCACCCCTACAATGGTACTCTCGGTAGCAAGCGCAGAGGTCCCGAGGGGCAAGCTGACGTGGCCAATTGGCCTAGCCTGGCCCAACCTCCCGTCCCCTAGCAGCAAGCATGCAAGTGCCGATGGGTGAGGTGATGCAGCTGATAGCCCCAGCCTCCAAGGGTATGGACGTTGTAAACCTCCCGGAGCAAGGTTGTTTCACCGATCTTGATGTGGTCATGCAATCTCCCGGCAGAGGCTGAGCCGATGCACGGAGGTCTTGCCCCGGACTCGGGCGACGCATAGACGCAGGCAACGAAGTCCACGCCGAAGGCTTGGGTGCCCCATTGGGTTGGTGCCTCCGACGCGGTCGGCGTGTGGACGCAAACAACGGTGGTTGGATGACCATGAGTTTGTCATGAGGTGGTCGAAGAAGGCCTCACAACTACATCGCTCATGACATGGTTGTGGGCATCGATGAAGGCGGCAGCGGGACAAAGTCTTGAAGGGCACGCTTCGTCCCTTACCATTCGGACTTGGCGTCGACGAAGATGGCGACGAGATAAAGCCTTAAAGCACGAGCTCTGTCCCTTCATGACCACGCAGTGGTTGAGCATATGTCGGCGATGCTGTAACCCTGATGTGGTCATGCGTGGACAAAGTGTCGACAAAGTCTGGACCCCGTAGTAGTTAGACGATTGTCAACAAAGTTGCGACCACGAGGTGATAAATGGAGCTGGGACCACGAGGTGGTCATTGACGTGGACGAGGTCACAACCATGAGGTGGTCGGACAGCCGTCGATGAAGTTCCGATGGCAAGGCGGTCGTAGGCGTCGACCAAGGTGCGACCACAAGATGGTCATAGAAGTGGCAAATGACTATGTTGAGGGAGACGTGGTCGTGGGTGTCGACGAAGCCAGTGGCGGAACAAGGGATGTCGATGAAGTTTCAACCCTGAGGGGTCGGATGACATCGCCGAAGATGCGACCACGAGATGATCGTAGGTGAACACGAAGTCGGCGGCAGGATAAAGGCTTTGAACGTGCGCTTCGTCCCGACCACTTGGGCATCTAGGACCCTGGGGTGGTCAAACGGACTCACAACCATGAGGTGGTCGAACGAGCGTCGTCTGACCAAGAGGTGGTCAGACAGGCGTCTGTGACCACGAGATGGTCGGACGAAGTTAGAACCACAAGGTGGTCGGATGGAGTCGCGACCATGAGGTGGTCCAACGAGTCTACGACCACAAGGTGGTCAGACAAAGTCCACGACCATGAGGTGGTCGAACGGGTGTCTACGACTACGAGGTGGTCGGACGAAGGCCACAACCGTTCAAGTATTTTTTCCTCGTCCTCTTGTAATGAAATCTTGATTTAGTATGGTTTTTTATGCTTCTCCTTCCTCTCTTAATTTTGCTTTGTGTCAGGGACATGTAAGTGATAAAGATGTCTTTTGAAGACCATATCTCATCTGTTTAGTCACTTGTTATTTGTAAATTCTTATGTTTGCCCAGTTTTGGCTTAAGAAAAAGTGACTTTGTGGTTTTGATCTTGTAAGTGTTTAAGCTTGAGTTCGTACTATGATCTAGCTTGCTATAATATGTGAGAATCCATCTAAGATAATCTATATCATCAATAACTCACGAGCAATAGTAGATCGAGATTTTCCTTTTTATCTAGTTTCGTTGCTTTTTATCCAGTTTCATTGTAATATTTCTTCAAACGAAAAAAGATCAAAGCTTTGGCAACAATTTTTTTTATCGTTAATTGAAATTGGTTCCTGACATGCTAGAGAAGATGCATGTCATGTTTCAAGTTATTTAGAACTTTTGTTTGAGAATTGGCTCAAATTATAGTTTTAACCCAATTTTGGTGCAGCAGAGCTTCAAGAGCCAAAAGATCTTAACCTTTTTTAAGTTCTTTCAAGATCTTTGGCTGGGATAAGTTCTTAAGGTCATGATCTAGTGTTGGTTCAAGTTTCAAATTATTTGGAGTTGTAGATCAAAAGTTTCGTCTATTTTTGGATTTAAAATAGTGCTGAAAATATGTTCTGTCCTGGAAGAGAGGTCAGACCATCAACTAGCTAGAGATCAGACCGCCAAGCAGTAAGACTACCAACTAGTTAGAGGTCGGATTGCGCTGGTCAAGTGTTAGACCACCGGAGCTTGTCAAGGCACGTTTCGCTTGGTTTTTCTTCAATATTTTCTTATGACTGATTAATTTCTAATCTTCATAATTTTTCATAGCTATTGAAGTGAAAAGATTTGCCTTTATCCTTTAAAACAGCTTTTAGTCTAATTGACTCCTATTCGCCTTGCTCTAATCGGTCGTTCTCAGTCCTACACGCGCGTGTTTACCTTGTTCTCTCCGCAACCATAAAGAAGCACGGATTAATTATTGGCTAGCAACCATGCATGTACCACAAGTTGCTTCCTAAGACACCGGAAGATCAACTTGCCAGACGTAGCTGTCGCATATAGCTATCGGCAAGCTCGGAACACTGTGAAAATTATTCGGACACAATATATACCCCCACGAGTGTCCCTATCTCTATGACACTTAATTCCGTATGTAAGCGGTTGGACAGTGCGTTGTTACAAATCCAAAAGTTAACATAGTTGGGAAAATTATCTGGGCGCGCACTATGCAGCTCTCGATGTTATATACCAATAAAAGTTTGCTTGTTATTTTGAAAATTTGGCCCTTTTAGGTGTGTCGACACTATGTGAACATCGTTCTGTAAGCGTGTTGAATTAGACTTGATGTTGTGTCAGATGAACAACTGAACTGTTGGATGGGACATCAAAAGGGAATTTTGTGGTATAAATATTGAGAATTCAAGTCTTATGCAGTTAACCGTATTAGTACGCCAAAATAAAATAAAGGGAGTGTCTATATAATATTTGATTATTTTTTAGGATAAAAATAGTCAGATTTTGAGCTGTTAGATGGAGATCTAACGTCCTAGATCATTTTTTTGAGGCGGTCATTTTTTTGGAGGGGGGCTTGTATGGGTAGATCCGTTAGATGGAGATCTAACGCCCCAGATCAATTTGATTGTTTTTGTCCTAAAAAACAGTCGAATGTTGTATAGCAGTACTCTAAAATAAAATGTTTGTTATATGAACAAAAATCTTCTAGATGGTGAGTACCATATCTCGCGCCCTCTCTTTATTCATATATAGTTCATCACTTCATATACCCATGTATTTCCTTCTCTAACGCATCGATAGTTTTGATACCCCTATACAACTGCTACTTCTATCCACATGGGCACAGCAACCTTTTCTCTTCTTTTTGGTTTATTTAATTTTACCTAGACTGGAAATTTTTTTAAAGCACTAAGCCGAGAGCTAGAATAACATAAATGTATGTAAGACCGTAGAAACCAGATGCCATATGATCAAATCTCTATACACAAAACCCAGGATCAATCCAATATATAAACGCGAGGCAGGTCGCGATCAATATATGTTGAATTTTCTCTCGTTCCTTTGGATCTTGCAAAGTTGCAATCATCCATTGGAAATGCGATGTAGCGCGACGCAGCACCGAACAAGATTGATGCGACCAAAGGGCCCATTGCTGCGACTTCGGCAACAGAATTCTTGACACATCTAGACCCCTAATGACCTGAAATTCTATTTTTGACCCTCAAATCAAAAAAAAATTCCGATTTGGACCCCTCCCCACCGCGCGTTTATGAGAGGCCGACACGTGTCCCGGTCGTGCGGTGTGGTACCGCACGACCGGTCGTGCGGTCAAAACCCGAGTCGTGCGGTCAAAAAATCGGTCGTGCGCTCAAAAAATCGAAACGGACGGCCGACGCGGAGGACGAGGTGGTTGTGCGGTGTGGTACCGCACGACCCGTGCTACAGTGCGGTCGTGCGGTACCACACCGCACGACCGGACACGTGTCGACGCCACGCGAACGCGTGCTCCAGTTTTGGAATTTTTTTTGGTTTGGGGGCCAAAAACGGAATTTCGGGTGTTTAGGGGTCCACATGTGTCCAAAATTCTCGGCAACAAGTCTTGATTTCAGTAATTGAAAATATATTATAGTTACTGGTATCTTCTTCAGCATAATTAAATTTAAAAAAATTATGTTATCACAGACAATGAAAAGAAAAAAGAAAAAACATAAAAAAATCAAAAAAATCATATTGTCAAAAAAACGAAAGCACAAAGTTAAAAACCAAAAACGGAAGATAGCGTGATACTCGTCATGTAGCGAGGATTAATTAGTTAGTCACTTCAAATCGTTTTCACGTACTCTTCAGCCTTCAGTGCGCCATACGTTTTCATTTTGTAAGCGGGAAAAAACCAGTGCTGATGGGATCGTGTCGTCCTCTTGGCCAATGCCCCTAGATTTAACCAGTGTCATGCCCGTACCTTGCGGTGGCCTTTTTAGATGGTGTTTATATGTTGTAAATTACTGTATTTATTATATAACTCTATTATTTTTTAAAAATATAGTTGTGTTTGTTATATAATTATAATAGTTGTAATATATACATAATCAATATAATTTGGCCCCATGAAATAAGTAGTGTAGATCTTATCTTTTCTCTTGATTGATAGGAGAATTTCTTACTATATATGACTAATCTGTATCGTTATAATTTAGTCCTATCAAAATAAGTAGTGTACATATTTTCTTTTTCTATTGATTAATGAGATAATTTCTAAGAATTTTGCTTTTTCTGATTTAGATATTATCATGGGATTTTTAGACCTCTAAAACCAAGAAGATACCTAATACCATCAATTGTTTACAGATACATAGATTTGTTTGAAAATTTTGAGTTGTAAGAGAACATGAACCTAGAATGGAGTTTAGAAAGAAACTGAGCTCTTTGGTAAGCACAATACAACCCATTGCATAGATACACATGAGTGGTACGTTGCAGTGGTACAAATGCATTCCGATTGCCTTGTTGAGGTGTAGCCGTGTAGGTAGAGGTGTAATCCAACAGTAGTACCCGCGCTTTACTGTCGGACGCCGGTCCTGGTTGATCTCTTTTCAATTTTTCATGGACGGTAGCATGAGTTTTGCTCTTACATACCTATAACTTACAAAATTTCAACTTTAGTTTATCAAATCAAAATTTTAAGCTCATCATAAGAATGATTTTTTAGGTAAAATAAGTTTTGAAGTATTGAATATTCTAGACAAAGTGGCATACTACATACATTACTTTAAGTTGTCATCACATAACTAACTCTCCTTAGCCACATCAAAAATTGGCACAAAGCAAGCTATACAAGAACATACCTATAATTTTGTATAAGTACATAGGGGATGTCTTTTTTTTGTTAAGAAATACTCCCTCTAGTCACAAAAGAGTAACGTCCTAGAATAAGTGCAATACAATCCTATTAATTTTGACTAAAGATATTGTTTAAAATATATGGTTTGGATATATGAAAATGATATAAGTGGATATTTGTCATAAAAAATACTTTCATAATATTGCACTTTTACGACTTATTCAAATATATGATAGGAGAATTTAATGATAAAAAAGCATCTTGTTAACTTTAAAAAAATAAAAAAAGGTCACTCTTTTGTGACTAGGAAAAGTAGTAGATTCTATCCTCATAATTTTCATAGTGATTTTTTCACTAATAAAATCATCGCTAAGATGTTTTGGACAAAAGAATAAAAATATTTGTTTATTTATCCAGTGAGGATGTATGTAAAATCAAATCAGCTGCACATGGATACAGGATTGCACAATTGATGATAATAAAAAAAATATGGTTGAAATGAAATATGAGTGATGACACCTGAACATTAAGACCTGCAGAATAATCTCGTCCAAATAAACAACCCAATCAATGATCAATTAAGCATTAAGAGATCCTTTGGCGTGCCCTTGAACCATCTACAACATGTTCCTGGGTATCCTTTTGCATCTAACCATTCACCTATTTAGATGAATTTGAACAAAGAAAGGTATCTTGTTAAGAATACTCCATCCGGTCACAAATACATGTCTATATGTCATTTTAGATATCAACATAGTCCCCAAAATACTATTTTGATTACTAATTTTATTATTATAATTATAAAATACAATAAGATTATAAATTATTAAAGTACTTTTCAAAACAAATCTACATATATGATTTAAAAAGTTATTTATAGCTAAAGTTTCAAAAATTTGACTGCACATATCCTAAAACTACGTTTATTTGTAACTGAGGGAGTAGTAACTACTTGAAATATACTGATTATAATGAGCCAGGGAGAGAATGAGGGTATTAGTATTTATTTACCTTAATAACTCGTGCATCTTAATGGCAATAGGTTGCGTACCAAGCATCACGGCCAGCAGTGCTTTTGTGTTTTAACCTTTATGAATTGTTAGGGCAGTCCCAGTGCTCCACGTACCATGTAGGAGTTTTAGATGATGTGGCGCTATATTAAATAAGAGAGAGAAGAAAAAGAGGAAGAAACTGGGTCTCATGCAAGACCTAGTTTCTATGAGAAAACCAATGCAATAGACACTACCAAATTTTGCATTGAAGAGATGGTGGTATCTTCATGATAGATGGAGAAAAATTATGATTAGTGGAGAGGAGAGAGAGATTTTGATGCTTAATTAATTGTTTGGGTTATAAATAGATATGATGCATTGGAAACAATAGTGTCTAAAGTAATGTCTATATGACATGACATAGACAGAAACTACTTAAGTGGTTTCTGCACTGGGACTGCATCATGCACGCGTGTGCATGTTCGTAGGTCTCGTAGAGGTCGGTGTTATAGAGGCTGTTGACGATTTCAGAAGGCTTGGCATCCTCTCCATGATAGGTACATTGGTCTCCCTGCCATGGAGAATGATGCGCGCACACCATGATGGTATGGAAAGAGAGCACTGTAGAGGAATGGGGGTGGCCGGAGATGCATTTCAAGGGTAGGAGAAAGGACGTGAGAATGCATGGAGTATATGTGCTAGCGTTGAAATTGTTGGAATTGAAGTGCAAGTGGCAACCATTGAGATATGCCGATCCAGGAAGGTTCTATTTAGGAAAAATTCATGAAAAAACACTTCAAAGAATAGTCACTCTCGAAATGCCACTCTAAAGATTGTCTTCTGTGCTATACCACTCTAAACACATGTTGATCCACCAAATACCATGTCTCCTCCTTTTTTTATATTTTTTTCTTTTTTTCAATTTTTTCAGTCACGCAAAAAACGTAACTTCGTGTAGCTGAAAAAATAAAAAAAAATAGGAAAAAAAAAATAGGAAATGGCATTTTGGGGCACCAACATGTCTTTGAAGTGGTATATTACGAAAGATAATCTTTGAAGTGGCGTTTTGAGTGTCATGTTCTTTAGAGTGATATTTGATGAATTTTCCTTTCTATTTATTATTTAGTAGACATAGGGATGAAGACTAAGAGCAACTCCATCCCATTAGTCATTTCTCCCTCTTTATTTCCTAGGATGAAGAGGCTAGCTATTATTTTCAGCTCTCTATTTGAGTTAGCATTCCAATGGCCTAGCTATTTGAGAAGCGAGTGAGGAGGCGCTCGCCAAATCTAGCTAGCGGCCGGGAGAAAATAGCGACTCGATAAAAATGAAGAGGAGGATAAAGAACCGGTTGGAGTCTATTTCTTAAGTCATATTAGGTAAATATACAATGAAGAGCAGGATAAAGAACCGGTTGGAGTTGCTCTAACAAAGGAGGCTGGGTGGTTAAAAAAAGATGCGTCCCTACCAAGAAGTTAGAAAATTTAGCACACGCCCTTTAAACCCGGCAGTTACAACTCACGCACATGATATTTTTCTTCAAGGGGAGAATGATTAACTAATTAAGCGTTCAGGATCTAACGGTTGATATTCTAAATGGGTTTAATCCGAAGGCTATAGTTTTAAGGGTGATGTGGCATAATTGGGAGGCTGATTTGATAATCAACTTTAGATGTAAGGCGGATTACTTTCTTTGAACTTTGGTTACTTCTACTGGGTTCCACCAAAGCTTGTATTAGTGACACCAGGACAGATACTGGTTGGAGTACTAGTAAGAACACAACTGGATTACCAGGAGTTGGGTAGGAAAAGGTCCTAACCATTTTTTATTATTTTTCCGATTGAAGTAGCAACTGGAACTTCCTCCTTTACTTAATTAATAAAAATACTAGTAATATAGCTATAAATAATTCTTAATGGACAAGGCCTCTAAAAAATCACCAACACGTGGCTACATCCCAAGCCACAAAAGTATAGTTATATATAGACAACAGATAGTGAGGTACATAGTGTTGACGTATAAGAGATTGGCCTTCTTTCCTTATTAACTTAGATTTTTGGATGAATTATCTAATATATATAACTTAATATATCAGAGTCAAAAAAGTTAAGACTCCGCAAGCGTAATTAAAAAAATAGCTGTAACATACTTCTATTCCATATATTATGTCTGAACGAGTCTACACATGAAAAAGAGTGATAAGTATAAGTACAATACATATCTTTCTACATTAAAAAGTGTATTAAAATATAAGTGAATTACCTATTTTCCTACATCAATCTAGTCTTTTAAGTGGACTAAGATACACGTAAAGATGAATCGATCGGCAATTCTAGCGGCCAAGTACTATGTATCACACTTGTTTACTAGCCAATCAATTCACGTGTGTACGCAGATTAACAAAGGGGCACGATCCAAAATTAGTGGATCTACCTGCAGGCGTTGCCTTCATGGAATCTGCGGCGTGTACGCCATTTCTTCATGTATTCTACAGACAACGACCCTCCAGCAAACCAAGCAAAGCTGCGAGATTCGAAGGTGTTCTTCTAGAGGCCCATGCCGCTGACGCAGGATAAACTAGTCCTACACCCCCATGCCAATCAGCTGCGAGATCCGTGTCCTTAGCGAGATACTTTTTGATACAGATACTGTAGTACTGTTCAATTTGATGAGCTACACTGATAGCGAAAGCAGAGGATAATTACACGCTTCCTAAACAATTTATTGGTATTACTCTCAAGAGGATCACCAAGGGGGCGATTCATCAATCATTATGATGCCAAGTGTACCTGTGTACGTGGATATTTCTTCAGTATTTGCACAAGTACATATTCAGTTGTTTCTTCGCCTTGGACACAGCCCTTGCACCCCTGTAAATTTCATGCTGCAAGAGCCGCCAAGATTCGGCCGTGTTGAGCTTCTTCGCCTTGTCGATGGCCGAGACGATACCAGGGAATGCTTTGGTGCCCCAGTCGTCCTGGTCCGACGATGCATATATCTGCAAGAAGACATAGCTTGTCACTGTGCCAGCTTCAGAGTTCGCTTCAGAAAGGTACATCAAAATGCAAACCTGCGGCGCTGATACCATATGTTTGTACCACTGCCTCCTGGCCAGCCCTTCTCGGTTGGGGAAGGCTCGCTCTGCCATCATCAATCGGTCATTGATCTCTCTTAATTTTATTGTGTGCTCTGGCGTGTTTAGGCCCCGATTTTCTGCTTGCAGCAACTGCAATGAAGAAATGAGATATTTTAGTAGGAAATTTCAGTGGAAGTTACACATCATACGTTTCTGCTTCACTAGAATTGATAGGTGCTACCTTCGTTTCTTTGGGAATTTTTGTGGCTGCCTTCTCAAGCTGCTGGATTGACTTGCGCAGAGGAGTGAAGCTGACGGGACATCTTGGGCATCCACCTTCCAAAACTTCCGTGCAATTCTGCAATAAACAAACAAGACGGCAGATAATTCATATGTCAAGCATTTGTTGGAGCTACCCCTACCAATGCTGAGAATTTCATAAGCACACGATTACCAATCAACAAGGAGTGAATTTTATATCTCAATTTTGTTTCAATTTAATTGATAAAATGGAATTGGGGCTTTGCCCTGTGATTATAAAAATTGTATCTCAATTGCAAAAAAAAAAAAGGAGTACCTCCTGTTCGGACGAGTAAGAGACATAATTGAAGGGTATGATCTCATCGTCTGCAAGTCTCAAAAGCAATCAGACCTCAAACGCTTGCCACTACGTGATTCACAAGGAAATTGGATTAGTCAGCGCTTGGCACGAGATGGAGATGCAAAAGCTTTTGGAGCATTAGCTGGTTCAGTACATGCTACATGTCTGTGGAACAATGGATCTCCAAACCTCCCCATCCAAACATAATCATCGTACAGTGAGTGGTAAACACGGTATTCTTCAACTGCAAGAGCAACAACATTTAGAGCAGATGCTAGATGCTACAGGAGTATTAACAACGGCATCGACAGCAAAGATATGATTCCTACTCCCTAGTCTTCTGAATTCCTTTAAGTAAATCACATCACCGGAGTACTAAAAAAGAGAGGAATTCTTGAGATCAATGCGTCAAGAATAGTTCCACTTACATAGTCCGTAAGACATATCAAGTAAGGGACTCCAATATGCTGGACAAAAGCGGCAAAATCTGTTCCCGCACCGGCCACTCTAGTAATCTGAAAATAGGAGCTTGTCACTTTAGCTCATGATAGCGATATTTCAGATCCAATGGAATGGTGTTCTCGTTATCACTCATTTGGGCCAGAATAGAATTATAAGACCATTTCACCACTGTACACACCGGAGGATGATGGCGAATCATGGAGTCATGCAAGGTCTGAGATGGATCATCAGGATCTGGTACCTTCAAAAAAAAGGACAGGAGGAAGAAAAATGGATTTAATGCCTATGTAAGACTGCAACAGACTCTGATACTCGCTGCTGCTCATGAATTTGAAAATGTACTTGTGCTTTTGCAGTTGCTGGAACCATTTCCGGTCTGTATCCAATTTGTGGAAAGGAAAGAGGGTGTAGAGCTTAAATACCATTCGACTTGCTTCTTTTATCAATTCATCAAGTTGAGGGGTTGCACGGGGCATAAGACCTCCACGACCAAACACTGATATGTCCATATTCAGATAAGCAATAGCTCTTGAAGCTAGCATGCCCATGTTCTCCTCGGCGCATTCAGTAGACCCAATCTGAGATATTGGATTTGTCTAGCATTAGCACATACCTGCGAATACACAAGCATATGAGAACAAGTGCGCAAGGACATATTAGAGCGAACTCTTCTGCATCCCAACTGCACACGATGATTGTTCGTCTAGGCTTCCATCCCTTCTTTTGCAGCTTGGATAACCTCTCCGCGATCTATAACGGAAAGGTGGGAAAGTGACATTATACCCTCGATCTATGGAAGATGTATTCTATTCTAAAAAAACACGGCTTCAGAATTTGTTCTTTAAAGAATGAGACAATGTTTTAGTACTATGTATGCTAAGATACATAACATTTCCAAATGTTCAAGATGCCTTCAAAACTGCTCTATGTATGCATCGGCCTTCAAGGTCGTGCGTGGGAGACCCAGACGCTCTGACCTGACCTGAGCTGATCGCGCAGTCGTGCGTGGTTAAAAGATGTAACTTATACTTTTATATATGCTAACGAGCATTTGTGCACCTGTGCATATATATTCGTCTCAGTTGTGGCAACGCAAACATGTAGAAATATAAGACCTGAACCATGTATTTCTAAAAAAAAGAGAACATTCTGAGCGTTAACGTGATCCAAGGTACCACTTTGACAACTTAAAAAGGATATTTCACAAGTAATACAAGGTTCTATCGGCCACCTGGCGTCCAGTGAGTTTGAGAATCCCAATCGCCGCATCTACCATATCCTTCCCAAGCATCGCAGCCATCTCTTCCCTCGTCATCCCACGCGTCCCCGCCTCGCGCTGCTCCTGACCCGCATCTGCGGGCTTCTCTTCTTTCACCACCGGCGCCGGCGCCGATGCTTCTTCTCCCATATGTTTCGTCTTCGTCTGATGGACCGGCAGTGCACGCTTCCATTTTTCCTCGCCGCCGTCGACGTTTCTTCTTCCGCCCTCGTAATGCACCAGGATCAGCCCGAGGGAGCCGTCAGGGTGGCCGGTCTCCTCGCCATGAGGCAACTTGGGCAACCTCCGCGACCGGAACGCCCACAGCTCGACGTCCACGTGACGAGTCCATTCGTCGCCACCAGTGCCATGTAGATTCAAGCTGTTGCGGTCCAGGAACTCGCCCCACTGGTTGATGAACCGGTAGCCGCCGTTGGAGTCGAGGTACTTGCACGTAAACGCATACTTGTCGCCGCGAAGGTCGAAGACCGTCACCTCCAGCCCCTGCCACTTGTCTTCGATGAGGCGCATCTCCTTCTCAGTGAAGAGCCGGGTGATCGGGCAACTGGCGAGTTCCTTGCGCTTGCAGGAGACGAGCAGGCGGTTCTGGTTGCGGCACACGTCGCTCTTTCTGAGCATCTTCTCGCAGACGTACTCCGGGTCCGTGGCGCCGAGTTCCTCGAGACGGTCGCGCAGCTCCATGCTTACGTGCATCTCCTTCTCAGGAAATTCAAAACACAAGATGCAAAGACAATGATTTTGTTGGGGGCAATTTTGTTCTCTGTTCTCTATTCAATTTATAGTAGCAGTAATTCATGAAACATGGAAAGTACTAGTTCTATACAAATAAGAATCCTGATCGGACAATGGATCAAAATCCTGCCCGGAAACTGTCTCTCTGAAAACGGCTACTCGGAAACTGTCTCCTACTTCCTGACTAACTTCCTCTGCCGTTGCCGTTCAGAGTTCTTCTGCTTCTTCCTTTCCAGAGAGGGATGCTTAGGATTAACTCCAAGAAGGCGGCTGCTGCCGCTGGTGCTCCCGGATCACCCGCGTGCCGTGCCTGGCGGCGCATATGGCCAGGTCCACGTGAGATCACCCGCGTGGGAAGCTGGGCTCTTACTCGGCCCTCGTCCGGATTCAAGGGCGGCCCTGGCACCGAGTGCTACCAATGCTCGGCTGGGCCGACTTGTGGTGCTGTCTGGGTCGGATACTCGGCTTGATTCGGCAGTGTGACACACAAAATTTCCAGTTAAACATTTGCACGCTTGTTGTATCGGGTGCATACCACCCTTTTGGTGCTCACTGCTATGGTGATTTTTCTACATTGCTCGCTGCAATTCCTTGTTGGATCCAGAATTCCTGATCGCTATTTCTTAATTGGATGGCTCGAGGTGAATCCATTCTGCAAAGTTTCAGATCTAAATTCAATGTAAATGACAAGGCCAACTTGGAAAGTGTATCCGAAAATGAAAAAGGAAATGAAAAGGTACTATTCGGTATTCACTGAGCTTTTGTTTTTTGTTCTCCTGTTCTGCAATGAGTTTAGAGTTAGAATTCTAGAGATGCTTCCTAAAGTTATGAGTTATGACCTACTGAATAAAAAATTTCTCATAATTTTTTTACATGGTGTTTTAATTTTGATTTGAGGGAGTATGTGACTATGTGTGCACCGACTATGTCCTCTTGCACATCTTACCTTGGAATGTTAACTGGGCTTCAAATTTTCGTCATGGTTTAACTATATGCTAAGGTTATATTGATTTAGACACAGAAGAAATATGACGATTAAAATCTTGTCACAATACTGCTATCTAGATCTAGATTATCAGGCAGCGTAGTTGCAATTTGATCATGCTGCTATTTGTGTTGTCTACCGTTTCTTTTTTTTCGAACCGATCTAAAAACAGCAGGGTTTTAGTGCCAAATTATTAGAGAAAAATCTGAAAACAGCTGTGAATATACACCCCGCTCATTTTGGCTTTAACTTTTGGGTTCTGGCTTATTTTTCACTATTCCTAAATTTCGTCTTTTATGACTTTTTTGAGCTTTTTTGTCGGTTCTTTTTTCCTGTATTCGTTTGCATTGTCTGTGACGAGCTAACATGTTTTTTATTTTAAAATTTTTTAATTTTAGTTATCTTAAATAAGCCACCATCAGTTACAGTGTAATTTCAGTCATAAGCCAGCTTATTTTAGCCCAACTGAGTAGCCCTAGGTCTATCTCCCTACAAAAGTTAAGCTTCAAATGTAGTCTATGTTTGGCAAATTTAAAATGACTTTAGGATATATTTTTTTTGCAAATGATCTCTGAATGCAATCAGGATTCAAGACTCAGGAATAGAGCTGCAATCGGAGCAGATACGAATAAATGTCATTCATCCTATATCATATTGTGTATTTTCTCGGAGTCGGACAAGGAAAATACTGGATACCCATTTCTCTATGACATATTCGTTCTATAAGTTTTCGGACGATCGGTTGGACAAAAATTATCCGCTTCTTTACACATGACATTGAATAGTAGGGGTACAATCAGAGCGAACAGTGAGTCTAATATTCGAGATATTGAAAGAAGAGCACTTAGTATTTTCCTACATGTTTAGATGTAACAATCCGTCTATATGTTACCTTTTTCCTAAATAAAGTCGCAACAGACTTCCTAATATTACTTGACATATGGATATATGCATAGACGGATATCACTTATTCTATATCATATTCTATATTTTTCTCTGGAATTAGAGTCAGATATAAATAATACATGATAATTCTTTCCTATTCACTTTATAAATTTTTAATTGATAAAATAAAAATTATTCGCTCCGTTTCCAACTCACTTGTTTAGGCAGTTTAGACCTCACGCCGGATTCCCTTATCGCGATGCCGGAGGGCATTTGAGACAATTCATCTGGCACACCCAGATAATTTATCAGGTTGCCACTCCGCCCCCAAATGCTCGCCGGCATCTACAGATCCCTCACTCGCCGCCGCCGGCCCCTTCCGCTTGCCGCCGCCCCCGCAGCAGCAGCAGCCATGTCGTCTTCCACCACCGGCGCGAACGTCTCCGAGCATCCGATCACTCCGGACACCACCCGCGTCGCCTGGGTGGGGACGGGCGTCATGGGCCAGTCCATGGCCGGCCACCTCCTTGCCGCCGGCTACGCTCTCACCGTCTACAACCGCACGCCCTCCAAGGCCCAGGGACTCGTCTCCCGCGGTGCCCGCCTCGCGGAAAACCCGCGCGTCGCGGCGGCCGCCGCCGATGTCATCTTTCTCATGGTCGGCTTCCCCTCCGACGTCCGCTCCACCTCTCTCGACCCCTCCACCGGAGCCCTCGCCGGCCTCGCCCCAGGAGGCGTCCTCGTCGACATGACCACCTCCGACCCCACCCTCGCCGCCGAGATAGCCGCGGCTGCGGCCGCGGCCGGCTGCGCCGCCGTCGACGCCCCAGTTTCCGGCGGCGACCGCGGGGCCCGCAACGCGGCCCTCTCCATCTTCGCCGGCGGCGACGCGGCCGTGGTCGCCCGCCTGGCGCCCCTTTTCCAGCTGATGGGCACCGCGCTGTACATGGGCGGGCCGGGCGCGGGGCAGCGCGCAAAGCTGGGCAACCAGATCGCCATCGCGTCCACCATGGTGGGCCTCGTGGAGGGCATGGTGTACGCGCACAAGGCCGGGCTGGACGTGGCCAAGTGGCTGGAGGCCATCTCCACTGGCGCGGCGGGGTCCAAGTCGCTGGACCTGTACGGGAAGCGGATGCTGGAGCGGGACATGGCGGCCGGGTTCTACGTCCGGCACTTCGTGAAGGACCTCGGGATCTGCCTGTCGGAATGCCAGACCATGGGGCTGGCGCTGCCGGGGCTCGCGCTCGCGCACCAGCTCTACGTGTCGCTGCTCGCGCACGGCGAGGGCGGGCTCGGGACGCAGGCGCTGATACTGGCCATCGAGCGGTTGAACAACACCTGCCTCGAGAAGAAAGGGGAGTGAGCTCCCCGCTCCCGCGCCGGCGAGCCTATGGGAGGTTTGGTTGATGCAACTTGAGATGATTCTTGGTGGTGTTTGAGTTGTTCCCTTCGATCACTTGTGTATGCGTAATGCTGTAGTGGTGTTGCAGTGGCTACAGGTTCAGATAAATAAGATCGCAAACATGGACGTGTTTCCTTGCTGTGATGTAGTGCCAGTAGCCTGCTTTATGCTATTTGTCAGTCAACCTGTAACGATTACCGATCAATCCTGGCAATGAAAATAGCACAGTTAAGCTCAATACTCAGCGTGGCTACTAAAACTTTTCAAGGAGCTCACTCTGTGTTAGTGAGTAGCTTCATGTGATCTGCTTTCTTTACCTGAATTGCATCCCTTCCATTTTTGATGCTGTGAATGATGACAACTCGACTGCACGAGTGTTATGAAACACCAGGTTCCTCCCCTCCTTGCTTTTTTTTTTTTTGAGATACCTCCTCTACTTACTGATGGTCTGATCCTTGTCAATGACTGTTTTTCCTGTGAACCAAACACAAAGTAGGTCTTTCGACATCTTCAACCATCACCGCGCATTGCCTAGCGGATAAACTTGCTAATGATGAAATGCTACCTGGGAAGTTATAATTCCGGAGCAAATTAGTTGGACATTATCTAACTAACGCTATAGTGCGGAGACTCCGGACAATTGAAACTTGAAAGGTCCACCAGACGGCTCTTTGTCCGGTGATTCAAACATGTGCTTCGATCTGGGGTTCACACTGACCAGTCTCATGCTACTAGTATACTGACAGGAGCCAAAAATATGAGCACAGGGCAGCACCATGTCAAGTAGCATGATGCATCATATTAGCGCCTGGGCCTGTATGGATGAGGGGATTTTTGGAATTTAGTTCCTTTTTTTGGTGTATCGCTTATTGCCTTCAGAAGACCTGACAAATAGCAATGAACGAAACAGCATCCATCTGAAGAAATGAGATATGCTCTCATCCCTGAATGTGGCTGATGCATGCAGATTATTTGTAAGTTTGTCCATCATTTGATTGGCTTCCCCTACATAAATCCTGTTCTTGTATTTGACCAATCCCCCTTGAATGCTGAAGTCTTGATCTGCGGGGCTTCCTGAATGTACTTTAGCCATTACATTTGCAAATCCTGGATCATCTATATAACTGGCCTTTACTTCTTCCACTCATTCGGGTCTGACTATGGTTATGGCTACACAAGCTACATCTCCTTCATCCCCTACACAATCTCTCCTAGATAAAGTATCTGCCACCACATTTTCTTTTTTCTTCTTGTATTCTATTTGGTAATCAAACTCTAATAACTTCAACAGTAAGTTATGTTGTATACCTTCTGTCAGCCCTTGGGTTGCCATATATTTTAAACTGTTTTGATCAGTTCTAATCACTAAAGGATTGCCCAACAAGCAATGTCTCCACTTCTTTAAGGCCTCTAGAATAGCAATGGCTTACTTCTCATAAACTGACTGTCCAGCAGCTCTGGGACCTAATGATTTACTGTAATATGCAATTGGTCTCCCATTTTGCATCAACACGGCTCCTATACCAACAGCACATGCATATGTTTCTAGAACAAAGGGTTGGTTGAAATCTGGTAGAGCCAGACGGGACAGGTAGTCATCTTCTGCTTCAAGATCTTAAAAGCTTTGATTTGTTCTTTCCCCAATAAAATGAATTCTTCTTGAGCATATCATGCAGTGGTCGGCATATCTTCCCGTAGTCCTTAACAAATCTTCTATAGTATCCTATAAGACCCAAGAATCCTCTCAACTTGGAAATAGTGTTGGGCTAAGGCCATTTAATAATGTCTACAATTTTACTTGGGTTCGTGGAAACCCCTCTCCAGTGATGACATGTCCCAAATACTCAATGCTATTGGTGGCAAAAGTGCATTTGCTCAATTTCACGGATAGCTGGTTTTGTTTGAGTGTCTTCAGCACTAACTCCAGATGTTTCTTGTGGTCTTCAAAAGACTTGCTATATATGAGTATGTCATCAAAAAATACCAATACAAACTGTCTCATATACTCAGCGAATATGTTGTTCATAATGGATTGAAATGTGGCTGGGGCATTTGTTAGCCCAAATGGCATAACTGTGTACTCATAATGACCCATATGTGTTTTGAACGCAGTTTTGGGGATGTCCTCCTCTTGCATTCTGATTTGGTGATATCCCTATCTTAAATCCAATTTTGAGAATACCGTGGCTCCATGTAGTTGATCTAGTAAATCTTCAATAATAGGCATTGAAAATTTATTCTTGATGTTTTTTTGCTTTCAGTTGCTTGTAATCAACGCACATCCTCCAACTACCATCTTTTTTCCTACCATTACCGCAGGTGAGGAGTACAGACTCACAGTGGGTCTAATTTCCTCAACTGCTAGCATTTTGTTGATAACTTCCTCCATGGCACTTTTCTGATAATGTGGAACCCTGTATGGCCGAAGGTTTGGGGGTTCAGCTCTAGCTTGCAATGGTATGTTATGATCACAAGCCCTTTTTGGAGGTAACCCTTCAGGTTCTCTAAACACATCCACAAATTGCTTCGACACATCTTCTACTCCTGTTGCTCGGACAGATTCTTTTCTCTGCTCTTCCTCCTGAGCCATATTCATATGTATAACATATCCCATCACCCCTCTTAGCATTTTTAACAATTCTTTATGTTCCACCTTGAACTTGTTGTTTGGAAGTGTATGGTCTCTAAACAGTATTTTTTTTTCTCGAAAACGCAGGAGAGCTGCGCCTCATTATATTAAGAAGAGAATAAAGGGCAAGAGCCCAAACAAAACCACAAACACCACACAAACACACACTGACGCCCCAAACGATTCGAGGGTTACAAACGCGTAGACAAAAATCCACAAGGCGACCACTTTTGAGCTAGACACTAACTACTGGGGAGGAGGGCAGTCAAGAATGATAGCCCTTTAGCCCCTGCCAAAGACCACAAGCGGCGCTCCTCGCCGGCTAAGATCAAAGCCCCAGCTAAGTTTGGAGCTGCTCCATCAAAAACACACCCATTGCGATGTTTCCAAATAGTCCAAGCTCCGAGAATAATGAGTGAATTAATTCCTTGCCTCATCAACCCATCAACGGTGCTGCTGCTAGCTTTCTCCCACCAAGCATGGAAGGATAGCTCTGTAGGCTGAGGGGACAAGAGCTGAAGACCGACCTGTCTGAACAGAAAGAACCAAAATTCTCTTGCGAACACACACTGGACAAGGAGATGGTCGATAGTCTCCTCTTCTTGGTCACAAAGAGGACAGAGCTCCCGATGAGGTAGCCCACGACGAGCTAGGCGATCAGCCGTCCAGCACTTATTGTGCGCGACCAACCACACAAAGAAGCGACATTTGGGCAGAGCCCAAGATTTCCAGATCCTTTCCCACGGTCCAAAGAGAATAGAACCTAAAAAAGAATCCTTCATAAGCCGACTTCGTCGAGTATAACCCATTGGAGGAGAGCCTCCATAAGTGTCTATCTTCAACCTCCGGCTGCAGCTGAAGATCCACCAGTAGATCCCATAAATGAAGGTAGTCTACAATCACACCAACAGTAAGAGCTCCCTGAATGTCCAAAATCCAAGCTCGGTTAGAGAGGGCGTCCCGGACAGTGCGCCGCTTGACCCTCCTTTTGGGGAGAACCGCGAAAAGGCGAGGGGCAAGGTCTGCAATGCATTGCCCATGGAGCCACCGATCTGTCCAGAAAAGAGTATTTGCACCATCTCCAATTATAGAATGCACTGCTACTGAGAAGAAGGCTCTCACTTGCTCAGGCACATGGAAAGGGAGAGCAGCCCAAGGACGATGAGGCTCTGTTTTCTGCAGCCAAACCCATCTCATGCGTAGGGACCAGCCAAGAGACTTGAGATCAGAAATTCCAAGACCTCCAAGCTCCGGTGGAGGACAAACTTTGACCCAGGCCACAAGACAATGTCCACCTTTTGCATCTTTACGGCCTCTCCAAAGAAAACCGCGCCGAATTTTATCCACCGCCTTGATAGCCCAAGGAGGAAAATCAAAGGCCATAGCCAAGTAAATGAGCATCCCAGTGAGAACGGATTGAACTAGAACCCTTCTTCCAGCCCTTGACAATAGATCTGCCTTCCAGCCAGGTAGTTGATCTGCAATGCGGTCAATAATGGGCTGCACTTGTTCTTTAGAAAGTTTTCTTAGGGATAGGGGCACACCTAAGTATTTGCAAGGGAAATCTGAGAGTGGGCAGGGCAGCAGGTTTTGTATGGTAGCAAACTCCAAATTACCACACCTGATCGGGAGCACATTACTTTTTTGCAGATTTGTCTTGAGCCCAGAAGCCTCACCGAAAAGATTAAGAATATCCATGGTTGTAGAGATATCCCCAGCCTCCGGGCGGAGAAAGAGAGCCACATCGTCAGCATAAATAGAAATGCGGTGCTATAAGCCACGAGCTGACAGAGGTTGTAGGAGACCTTCACCGGTGGCTTTAGTAATCATATGCCCCAACACATCCATTACCAAGATAAAGAGCATGGGGGAGAGGGGATCACCTTGCCGCAAACCTCGCCGATGATGAATATGATCCCCCGGCACCCCATTCAAAAGAACTTGGGTTGAAGATGAGGATAGTAGCCCACTGATGATATCTCTCCAAACTTGCCCGAAACCAAGCTGCTGCAATACTTCCAGGAGGAAAGGCCACGACACAGAATCAAAGGCTTTTGAAATATCTAACTTGAGAAGAATCCGAGGCTGCTTTTGCTGATGAAGGAGCCTTGCCGTTTGCTGAACCATCATGAAGTTATCCTGTATGAATCGCCCTTTTATGAAGGCGCTTTGAATCGGAGAGACCATTTGATGTAGACGACCAGCAAGGCGATTAGCCATCAACTTTGTGATTAACTTGGCGAAGCTATGAACCAGACTTATGGGTCGAAAATCTTTAGGCTGATCAGCACCATCCTTTTTAGGAAGGAGAGTGATATAGGCTGAGTTGAGGTTGCCAAAGTTCGCAAACTTCCTGTTCCAAACTGCTGAAACAGCCGCCATAATATCGACCTTTATGATGGGCCAGCAAGCTTTATAAAAACGTCCCGTGAAGCCGTCTGGCCCGGGAGCTTTGTCTGAAGGCAAAAATTTAATTGTATTCCACACTTCTTCCTCACTAAAAGGGAGCTCGAGATCAGCCAGGTCATGAGCATTGACTTCTAACTCAGTTAAGTTGATAGAGTACTCCCTGTCAGCACAGCTACCCAGCAGATTTTCATAGAAATCATCAATAGATGCAGCCTTCTCCTCATGCCTAGTGCAGATTTGCTCACCAGCAATAATTTTTCCAATAAAGTTCTTCCTTTTCCGGTGACGAGCACAAAGGTGGAAGAGCTTTGAATTTGCATCTCCGTCACGAAGCCAGCTAATCCTTGAGCGCAGCCGAGCAATTGTGCGCTGAAGGGATGCTAGAGCTAAGCTGTGCTTTTTAAGACTGTTTTTGAGCCACAGTTCCCTCAAGGATAACGGACGACTATCTTGGGCGACCTCAAACTGGTGGAGAATTTCCCTAGCCAAAGCGAGCTGGAAATTCACCTGACCGACCACTTGATCGTTCCATCTCTGTAGACCTCTGGTGGTAGCCTTGAGTTTCTTTACCAAGGTTAAGAAAGGATACCAATCTATCATTCTTGGTTATAGCCAATACCCTTTGTTTCAAGTCCAATCCAATTGGGCTATAACTATAAATCTAGTCAGCTCCTAAAATCACATCATAGCTCTACAGCTTTAGTACCTGGAAGGAATTGGTGAATGTTTCTCCTTGCACTTGATAAGATATTGGCCCAACTACAACTCTTGTTGTCAATTCACCCCCTCCTGCTACCTTTACTTTCTTAATTTTTGTAGTGGTCAAGGGCCAATCATTCTTCAACCCAAACTCATAACTCATAAAGGTGTGAGTGCTTCCACTATCTACTAAGGTCAATGCTCTCCTTCCCTTAATGTTTAGAATCAAAGAGAAAGTGAATGATCCGGTTGTTCCCTTACATTAACAGAGATTAACATCAGTTGCTCACTTGCTTCCTCATGGACAGGACTGCCAGGTGTGGTTTTGTCACCCCCTTCTATCCCATCCTTAGTATTGTGATGAATTTCAACTGACTCTTCATCGTCCTCTTCCTGTAATATGCAGACAGTCCTTTCAATCTTACATCTATGTTGTTTATGCCATGGTTCCTTGCAGTACCAACATTTCTATTCTTTCCTTTCTCCTACCATTGTCTGACCCTTCTCTTTTATTGGTCTATTGGCATTTGACTTATGCCCTGCATTCTTGTTATATTCCATGGGTTTGGCAATGAATTTCCCTTTGTTGTACTGTCCTAGCCAATAACTCTTCTTAGCCGCTGTTGCTTTTTCATAAGTTTTTACATACCAATATGCTTCTATCATACCTTGTGGTTTTTGGTTGCATACATCGTACTTGATATCTTCCCTCAGACCACCAATAAAACAACTCATCAAGAAGAGCTCATTTAGATATGGATGGTCCCTTTTTACTAGCTCAACACACTCCTCGAACCTATCAATATAATTAAGCGCAGTTGACCCTTGTTGTTTGATGTTTTGTAATTGCTCCATTGTTTCGTGTGCACTAGCAGCAGAAAATCTATCTCCCACCATTGCACACAACTGAGGCCATGTCAATATTTGCCAAGGAATCCCCACATTCTTGAGCCAAGTAGCTGCTCTACCTTGAAAATGGGTTGTAGCCAGGTTAACCCACTGGTCTCTAGGTGTACCTGAGATTTCAAAAAACTTTTCACATTATCTCAACCAATTCAAAGCATCATCACCTGAGAATAATGGAATCTCTAATTGGGGTCCGTTTATAATAGCTTCAGCATATACTGAACTCTCTTGAGTAACTCCCACTTAGGGTGTGTTTGGTTGCTTTTGGGTAGTGGGATCGTATATCCTGGATGAGGGGAAGCTGGATGAGGAGGGCCGTATTTTGAAAAAGAAGAGTGTTTGGTTCGATGTATCTGTGGATACAGGGTGAATGAGTATGTGATTGGTAGGCTATATATGAGGTTGTATGAAGGTCTTGCTCGACTCCCTCGGTCCTGGACGGGCAGATTCGGTCGAAATGGTCTTCACTCCCGGTCCCGGATGAGACCGTATGTGGGGACGAGCTGATCCAGGCTTCCACAGTAAATTCGTCCAACCAAACATCCGAATTTTTCGCAATATACGGTGAAGCTGGGATCCGACCGTCCATATTCAGCAAACCAAACACACCCTTTAAGTGTTCCTTTGAGCATCCAACATTTGCACACCCGGATAGTGAAGGTTAACTCCCCTCCAGCATGTGGCCCTGAGATTGATTCCCCCGCGTTGAAGTGATTTCCATAATGTCCATGACTCAAATTATGATTTCTACCAACTGCTCCAAAGTGAGGGCTCGAGTGTGAAATATTTGGTAGTGTGGTTCTCACTGAGTTAGTATATACTAGATAGGCACTGTTCCAATGAGTATTGGGCTCTATAAAGAAATTTACGGGAAAATTGCACATATACCCCATAGTTAGTAGACACTTGTAAATTTGCCCTACACTTGAGTGACCTTGTAATTTTGCCCCATACTTGACATGCCTCCTTATTATTTTGCCCCATTGCCTATTTAGCTCCTATTTTAATTTCGTTTTTCATTTTTTGGGGCAGGAAATGGCAGTAAAACCCTTTAATTGGTGAACATCCTCTCTTAGCTGTGTATACAGATGCACAAAAAGGTTTAGAAAATGCAATCAAAATATATTTTTTAATATCATTTCCTACTCCAAAAAATGAAAAACGAAATTAAAATAGCAACTAAATGGGCAATGGAACAAAATAATAAGGGGGCATGTCAAGTATAGGGCAAAATTACAAGACCACTCAAGTGTAAGGCAAATTTATAAGTGCCTACTAACTATGGGGTATATGTGCAATTTCCCCGAAATTTACTGGGGAACGATTACTTGCAGGGTTACCGCTGCCAGCCATATTACCTCCATGGTTATGGCCAATACTAGCAGGGTCTAGTGAAATACCAGCAAACAGAGGGTTCCAGAATGCATATTACCAAATGTTGCTTGATTTGCCAAGGTCAAAGCTGGGTCTACTTGAGCCGATGGTCCTCCCGCCCTCCTAATCTCACCTTCTCTACTGGAGGTTCCATTCTGGCCGTCATCTAGCGTGGGTTTCCCCATGACCTCAATGTGTTCTTGCTTTCGTCCACATTTGTCTTTAGATTCTTCAGCCCTTACAATTCCTGAATCTCTCCTTTTTATCACTTCAATCTCAGATCACATAGAGACCTCTCCTTCCCCTCCACCAGATTTCCATGGGAGCGAGTATTCACCACCATTTCCTAGATTTAACAGGATTGGCTCGAGGGATTTTACAAGCACCAATGCCAACCTCTCCCCTCTTCCTCCTGGAATCCTTCACCGTCGCCTCGCCTTGATTCGCTTGGATCCAGGGATTTTATAGCTATATTTCAAGCTAACCCAGATCTACACGAATGAAGCCAATCACCGCCGAGCGAACAGTCGATTTTGGCTCAGGGATTTTACGGAGGAAATCTCCCGATTCCACCAACCCTCACCGATCTCAACTTCACTCCAAGAACCGAGCTAAGCTCTGATACCTATGTCAGATTTGAGTGAAACGAACTAGACATTTGTAAAATGGATGCGAGATCAAGGAAGAAAACACTAGCAGATCGGAACAATCTGTGACAAGGTAATATCGTGGTGGCTGAAGCTAGGGTTTTACACTACTCTACTAGATAAGACATATAAAGATTAGTTCATCATGATATCTCCCCATTCCCAGCCACGACGGCTCAAGTATCTGAGGTTTTACCTCTTAGTACAATCAGAAAAGTTTAACTGAAGTAATAGTTTCTAAAAGTAAACATTACATCTACAGTTTTCACCATAGTGATTACTGCAATGAATGTTGTCCCTTCGATTCAACTTAAATTTTCTTCGGCTCATCTCTAACCCTTCATCTTGGAAACCTGAAGTCGGTCAAGCGTTATAACTAGTGCCATTTTTCCTCTGCTCTGACTCGCTGTAACTTGGGTCCTGATAGGTCCCCTAGTGGAGAGAGGGGAGGTGGCGGGGTGGTCCAGTGGAGGGATGCAGGGGCGCCGCGCGGTCCTGGTGGTGAGGGGGGAGGCACGGGGTCGGAGCTAGGCGGCGACCAGCGACACGAGTGGGGAGGCGAGGTGGGGGGGGGGGGGGTCGGAGCGAGGCGAGTGCGGGAGGGTGAGAGACAGAGTGAGGTGGTGGCCATGAAACCCTAGAGGCGTGATGAGGAAGACTGTAGAGGACGAGGGAGGTGGTGGCCATGGAGGGAGGCAGCGGCCATGGAGAGAGGCGACGCCATCGAGGGCTAGGGAGGCGCGGCGGGGAGAGGCGACAGATTGGGGATTGGAGGCACACGGGTTTTTTTTGGAAAATGCATAAGTAATTAGGGGGTTTTGAGGAAAAATACATAAATGACTAGGGGCTTTCACCCTCATGAATCCAAGCCGTAGAAAGTAGATCCAATGGTCTTGAATCACGTTTGCATGTTACCACTGAATAGCCTATTTACACTAGATATGCTCCTATACACACGCGCGCGCACACAGACACACACACACACACACACCCAAATCACCCCTTTTGGCCTTGCCTCCCTCTCCCCAACCTATTCATGTACATACACCAATAAAAGACCTTTTACTAGACAGACAAGAAAATTCATGACACTCTTTATATACACTGAGAGCCAGCAATCAGTTTATCTCAAAAAGACCAAGAAGTGATCTGCACCGATTTGTTGGCCTTCAGTTCTTCCGTCTGGCAACCAGGGCTGCGTTCTATATTTGAAAATAAGAGGACTAAATTGTCAAAATTGATAAAAGAGGAGTCAGCCGAACAGATCGTGAAAACCAGGGGACTCGCACAAAAACTACTCCCCATCTCACCGCGTCATCCTCGCCGCGGCATTTCGTCGAACGAGTGGTGCGCACCGCCCAAAGCCCCCTCACCCCAACTTTCGCGCCGCACCCGCGACCCCAAACCCTACGCTCCCCTGCCGCGCCATGCTCCACTCCCGCCTCTCCAAATCCCATCCCCTCCTCGCTGCGGCGTCTTCGCCTCGCCGCACCCTCCTCGCCGGCCTCCGCGCCGGGTACTTCTCCAAGTCTGCGGCCTCCTCACCCGCGCTTCGTCCGACCACCGCCACCACCCGTGCGAGCACCAGAGCCGCGGCTTCCCCGGGCGATCCCTCGCGCTTCGGGCTGAGGGCTAGGGTTTCGTTCTGCACCGCACCAGATGGCTCCGCATCGGCCGGCGGCGAGAGGGCCCTTCCCTGGCTTGCCGCTGAGAGTGGCGATGGCGGCGCCCCAGCAGCGAGGGCCAGCGCCGGCCGCTCCTCCTCGTGGGAGAGCTCTGCGGAGAAGTTCTTCTCCAGAGGCGACCAAAGCGCGCGAAGAGAGGTATTGGAAGATAGGGTTTCGAATAAGGAGGAGGCAATTAGAGAGGAGGAGGAGCAAGAGCCTATTGACAATCCCAAGTGGGGCAGGATTAAAGACAAGTACCGGCGAATTGTGGCGAGGGATGGAGGAACCCGTGGTGAGAGGTATAGAGGGGAGAAGTTCGACAAGCCTGAGGTGAGGCAGTGGAACAAACAGGAGAACTGGGGGAGGAAGACGTGGAAGGAGGCAGGGGAATCAACGGTGCCAAAGATGGTTGGGCAGGGGGTTTATGGTGTTGGGCCGGTCCTTGCGGCGCTCATGGCTGGGAGGAGGGAGTTTTATGCATTGTATATGCAGGAAGGGATGGATTTGAGTGGGAGCAACAAGAAGAAGAAGGATAAGAGGGGGATTGAGAAGGTGCTACGGATGGCAGAGAGGATCGGGCTGAAAGTTATTGAGGCATCAAAGCATGACCTCAACATGGTGGTGGATAACCGGCCACATCAAGGTCTGGTGCTTGATGCATCACCCTTGGAAATGGTGAATACCAAGGAGTTGGAACCAGTCAGGGTGGATGGTGGAAAGGCGCCAGTCTGGATAGCCTTGGATGAGGTTATGGATCCTCAGAATTTGGGAGCCATAATTAGATCTGCATACTTCTTTGGTGCTGAGGGTGTTGTGTTGTGTGCTAAGAACTCTGCTCCATTAAGTGGAGTAGTGAGCAAAGCTAGTGCAGGCTCGCTTGAGTTGATTGAGCTGCTTTCCTGCAGCAACATGATGCAGTTCTTGTCTTCATCAGCTGAAAATGGGTGGCGAGTTCTTGGTGGCACCATTGCTCCTAAAGCTATACCTCTCTCTGAAGTTGCCACAGGGGAGCCAACAATTCTTGTGTTGGGAAGTGAAGGCACTGGTCTGAGGCCCCTGGTTGAGCGATCCTGCACACATTTGGTCAAAATTTCCGGTAATGTTGATGGATATGTTGTAGGAGCAGATATGGATGCAGGAGAAGAAGGTGATAATTATTCAGGTAATCAAGATTTGAAATCGTTCCTTGCGGTAGAGAGCTTGAATGTAAGCGTTGCAGCCGGAGTTTTGCTTTATCATCTGGCTGGAAAGAATGTCTGCCCTGTAAGTGATAAGCCTAGCGCCTCTCTCATGTAAGGATGTTTCATGTTTCATTTATACCATATTTATTTATGTTTGTTCTCTTTATTATACTTACTCCCACTAAGGACTGACTTTAGTTTCTGT
Source organism: Dendrocalamus latiflorus (assembly GCA_017311315.1). NCBI lineage: Eukaryota > Viridiplantae > Streptophyta > Magnoliopsida > Poales > Poaceae > Dendrocalamus > Dendrocalamus latiflorus. Next base: position 17,303,276 of record CM029665.1, on the reverse strand, counting down.
TGCATGCTTTCAATTTTCTGGTTCAAATTACTATTTCTTGCTAGGTTTGACTTGTGAGGACAACTTTATTTGAGAAATGCCTTATTTCACCACGCTGGGTAGGAAGTAGGATTCTGTGCTGCCTTAACTAGCATTTTAATTGAACATTTTAATGTGATTCCCAAACATAGGCTGATATCACCGAATCTTTCATTTGTTTTGGAGTAGTATGGACCAAAAGATATTGTGCTTGACCTGTTGGACTTCGTATCACTGTATCATCAATTCATCATTTGCTGTTCAGACTTCTGATTGCTGATCCTGTTGATTGTTGAAACTTCCAACTGCGTTGTAATATAGCTCGAGCCATCAAAAGTTCAAAACTATTTTATATTGTATCTGTTTGAAAGATTTCACTTTTCTTTCCTTAAAACACACGTGGAAAGATAAGCTATGAATCCATGCAACACATTCCCTTGCTAGTTGTTTTGCTTATTTGAACTGGGAAACTTATAAATGACCTTACTTAATTGAACACTTTGAACTATTGTTCATACAGCCATGAGGTGCTATCCACAAAATCTTATTATACCCTGATGCTAAGCAGAATTGTTCTTGTGCAATTTCTGTCTTTGAATGAAGGCCAGTTTGTTAGCAATAAGAATACAGATCTTGGAAATGAGGCAATTAGTTTTTCTAGATACCCTACTTAGGAGTGAGTGAAACAAAACTACATAGACCTACACTGACAGAGTCAAAACTATGTTCTGGAATTAGCATGTAAAGGGTAGGGCTACTATTAGAAATAGTTTTCAGAAGTCAAAAATTTCCTGAGGAAGTCTAGTTCTTCACTGTATGGGGCTGTCAGTTGGATCTTGCTCTAGCCTGCCTAGGCAATTGAGCTTTACCTGTATGTACCTTGTATATCGCGATTGCGGTGTTATTTTTTAGGTGCAAATCTCTCAATAAAGCTAGAAAAGTCATTCAAGTTGGAAAATAACATTGTTGTGTCCTGTCATCCTCACATAAATCACATTGGATGCTATTTTCCAATCGAGTAAATTGCACTGTAGCTCCCTAAACTTGTAAGGTTGTGGCACACAGTTCCTTGAACTTGCATTTTACTTTTTGGTTTCCCTAAACTTGCTCTTATTTGTACCGCAGGTCCAATCCACCGTTAGCTAACAAATTTCGCTGACATGGCTTCCTTTATCGCTGATGCAGATTGACATGGCACACTACCCACATGTTAGTGTGGAGATGTATATTCACACATTCACATTGTTCTTCTCTCTTACCCATTTCTCTCTTCAAACCGTCTCTCTCTCTACCCCTCTACAGCTACCAGTGAGTACGGCGTTGCGGCATCTGGCAAGGTGGCAACTCGACAATCGACGAGGAGGTGGTACGGTGGCTGGTGAGAGGAGAACATGCCTGCTCGTCGCAAGCTTCGTCGTCCTCTTGAATCTATCCCAAATCCCCTTCAAAACCAACCCAATTAGGCAAACACCAAGCCACAAACAAGACCACCATAGTGCGAGCTGCTTAAAGCCTTGAAGAATCCATGGCCGACGCCCTTATCACTACCGCCGCAGCGGAGACGGGGCACCGGTTGAGCTAGATCGCGGCGAGCGGGACGCACCGGCTGCTGCTAAAGCAGTGGCTCAAGGAGGACCTCCTTGCTCGCCGCGTTGCACTGCAGGAGGCTCGCCATGATGGCGCCCGCAAAGACATCGCCTTGCTCTACTGCGCCTTCATGCCGCCTCTATCCTCATCCTCTCCTTCTCCTCCGCATCCGCCTTCTGGACTGGGCGCTGTGGTACAAGGTCGAAACAGAGGCTATCCTGGAGCAGCTGCTCGAGTGGGAGTGGGAGGACACCGTGCAGGTGCCTCCTGTGCTGCTTGCAGAGCTCAAACGTAAGGGGATTGATCCTCTTCTTTCTTTATTTTTTTCTCATAATGGCTTGAGATGGATTTGTGTGGGTGAGGATTAGACTAGATAGATAAATTTGATGGAGATTTGGTGGAAACTCTCCCTTCTCACTTCCATCTCAGCAGTCACACCACCTCAGCCACATGTAGGATGCCAGATCAGAGGAATCTGTTAGCAAATAGAGAATTGGACCTGCGGTGCAAACGAAAGCTAGTTTATGGAGACTAGAAAGTAAAATGCAAGCCCAGGGCGTTAGGTGCATAACCTCACAAGTTTAGGGAGCTATAGTGCAATCTACTCTTTCCAGTTTACTCATCTTTACAATGTTACCGAGCTAATCTTCCCTATTTTTATATTATTTTGGTGCACTGCCACTATATACATTCTTAGTTTGTTAGCCACCAACTTATCATAGTATATTTCAATAAAGTGAACTGAGGGCTTAGCAATAACCCTTGAAATGATACCTGCTACTGAGCTCTGCTAATGGAAAAATTTCACAGTTTGGGGAGAATTATAATTCTTTGATACCTTATGATTTTTGTGCTTTGACTTGTTGAGGCAATTGGGCCAACATTTTTGTACTTCTATCTGCATGACTGTCCTTGGTACAAAGATTTATATAATATTGAGTTAAGCCTTCCTTTTCCACTTCAGGTTCATTCGGCAAACTTAATTTTTGGTGACCTAATCATTATGATGGTCTTGAAATACTTTCGCTTTCTATCTTTTCTGGAGCGAAGTATATGAATGGCATCTTTGAGCACCTCAGTTACTTCACTGTGTGCATTAGCGAGAAAGCTTGTACCCAATCACTGAGAGTCTAGATGTGCTATACTGCTACGTAATGGAAAACAAGACCAGAAAAGTGATAAAGAGTCAGTGCACACCTAGAAAATCCAAAGTGGTCCATAGTTGCGCAAAGTGACAAACTGATGCTTGAAGGTTATAGGAGGTGATTTAAAGGTGAGAGTGAATTATGCTGAAAGGCCCATTAAAAAAAATCCACAAAGTCATCTTCATTTGCTACTTAATTGTTAACAGCTCTAGTCTATGTCGCAGTTCTACCACCCTGTGCGTATTCAATCTCCATAATCCTAATCATTCAGTCTTTGCACTTTCTTGACAACCAACGCATGATGGATGGAGCTCAAATGTTCAATTCTTAGTTTCTCCAACCACTTGACCCAAGTGACATCTTAGGTCACTGTTCTGTGATTATTTTCAGTAATCACATGCTTAGCATGCCTGGTCATCTTATTCCTTTCTTATGGCTGCAGTGCCGTCCAGAGATACAAAAACTGACACTAACCAGTCCTCCGGGTGAGGACTGAGAGGTACTGTATCACAACAGCATTAGTATTGTTTTGTGTTATTTTCGAAGGACTGGGGACGTACTGATTACTATAAGTTAGCTGAAAGTTAGGAATTAAAGAAAAATGAGAATAAACTAAATATGTTGTTCTTCTTTACAAATCTGGTTTGTATCCTTTCTGCTGTCTAAACTTTTGGCTCCATCTTGACTCCAACAGTGTTACAGGTTAGAAAGTGAAAGCAGAACATCATAATAGTTCTACAGTACCAGGCTACCAGCAAGCTTGCATGATTGTAGTTTCACATCTCCGTCGAACACACTCTTGCACTATACTTGTTTCATATTTCCGTAGTAATCTATTCTAGTAACAACATTCTTCTGGTAAAATATAGTTGCATTATGGTTTGTGCCTCCAGATGGTCACTTGGAATATTATACAAGTGAGCTGTCCATTCCATTCTTATGACACAGGAAGTGTACTGATGCGCAGTAACTACAATGTTTTCTTCTCAAAGAAAGAACATAGCTGAGCTGTCAATTGTCAGATACTGGTTTTATCTGATAGATCATAAGGTGATCATTCTTATATTATTCCTGAAAAGATCATACTTGACTAGAAAGAAGAGAAAACGGGAACTAGATGACAGTACAAGAAACAGAAACCTAATATTTCACTCGAAACTGGACAGCCTATTACAAATAATAAATGGGAATATTCTACGTGTTGGTTGGTGCACATGTTTAAAGTGGGAATCTATTTCTGCCTTGTGTTGGACAAACACAGGTAAGGATTGAGAGTTTCTTTTTTCTTGAAAGTAAGGTTTAAGAAACGATATCAAGCATTGTTTACTTTGTTGCACCCGACCTTATTTTATAGGCTAGGTGTCGCAATCAAGTTGGATCAACTAAGAGTTTGAGCTTACAAGGGGTAGTCTCCTTTGATGTGGTTTTGAACTACAAGATTTGTCAACTTTTTTTTTTTGCTAGAATTTTTATGTATAATGGTGTTGCTTCATGCCATTATCATGTTGATTGTATTGTAATCAAATTTTCTGTTCTTGTTCTTCTTGGTTGCAGCATAAGAAGTCGAATCCTTGCACCTTTTCTTTTTTTGTGGTGTTATACTGATTTATTTGTTCTTTGAATAGCTGGTACCTGCAGACTCTGGAATGAGATCTTAGGGGACAGAAACTGAACTCTTTTCATGCATGAGCCCCTTGTGGGATGAAGGCCTATGGGATGTTTACATGTTATACTGTAACTGTAGCACTAGGAATTAGCGTACACTTTACAAGATATATGGCATTGTTCATTGGATCCCATCATGCCAAATTGACGATGTCCTCAATTGTTTGCGCACGTGTACACTTTTCTATCATATCACCATAATATATTTGATTGACAGAATAATTTTTGGTACTAGAATTCAACACCCAGTGGGCTAGGAAATCCACACAGTTAGGTACTCGAAATAAGGTTGGCTTTGTCATTCTGGATTGTCTGAACACTTTTTTGTGGCTTTCACCGACACCAAAGAACTGTCTTGCAAAAGGGGAATAATTTTTCAGTCCATATAAGTCAAATATACAGCTATACACTGCATGTGGCAGCACATGAGCACACGACACGGTGGGGATAAAGATGTCCGGTAAGGACATTACAAAAGGGCCTAAAATTCTTTCGTAAGCCACCCCGTCTGTTCTACTTTTTCCTGCTGTCCGGAGTTTAGGTATGGTCCAATGACAAAGACTTTTCCTTTGTCCCCAATTTCAAGGCCCGGAAGCATCAAGGTGAGTATTCCCCCTCTACCAGAAGCCCCCCCCCCCCCCCCCCCCCTCCACTCGTTGTTTGGTGGTCATATGCTTCATTATCTCGATAGTCAATATATATACAGGTGTTAGTTATCTGCGGATGGCACGAACCAGCTGGCAATGGCTGCGTAGTAGTTTTCCAATGGCAAAGTCGAGCACTCCCATTTTCAGGTATCCTCATAATAACCAAACAAAAATGTCTTATTGGTGTCTATTCTAACATTTGAGTTTCATGGGCTTGTCCTGCTACTTAGACCTCTACTGTACAGTACATAAGTAGTTCAATTTGATTTCTTCTATTTTGCCTCCCTCGTAGCTGGGCATTGCTAAAATCCACTTTCAGAAAGCATGCAAGAATGATAGGCATTAGACATGCTTTGTATACGTGTCAAGTTGAAACTAATGCACTGTTTCTATCATGCTAAAGAACCAGTGGCTTCTATTGTTAATCTTCACTTCTTCAAGAGCCTTGCATTGCGATATGGGCTCTGTTCTTTTTGGCTTTTCAATAGCTTTTGGTTTCTCTTAATAATCACTATTCGTTAGATTACTAAATTGTAGCTAAAAATTATAAACCACAGCCTAAAAGAACAGACCTATGATCATCAGGGCAGCTTGGAGATAATAGGTGGATTCTTTTGGGTTGTGGTTTATGGTTTAAAATTTTGAATTCTGGTTGTTCGCGATAGGCAGTATGCAGAGGAAAATAGTCGTATATAATTTCAGTCGGTACAGTTAAACTTAGTACACTTTTTACTACAATTTTTCTGTTGATCCCGCTTTAAAAAACGCACCATTTGAAAGCTAGCTACTGTAGCATAAACTACAAACCATAAGTAGAAGAGAAGGCACCCAACTTCTATGTTTGGCAACTGGTGCTATCAGATGGGTTTAATCATAAATGGACCTAGATCATTTACTGGTGTAAAAACAATACATACTGTTAACTCATAGCGTTACAAGCAATTCAAAGGATGAGAAGTTATCCCTCTTGTGTGTAGTCACAATCTTGGCCCTATTGGCACAGTAGAGCAATTTGGCACTCAACAAGCACGAAGGCATTAGCGCATGTTTTGCTTTCGGCAGTTTCATGGTTAGGTCAAACCTGTCTCATGGTGCTTGTGAAATTTAGGAAGGGATGAGGTTGGAAAGATCACAACTCAGCTAGTGGGCCCTTCTGCTTTTTTTTATGCCCTAGTAGTAGCGAATTCCACATGAACTTGCTACTCCATAGATGGCGTGATGCTATCAGGATAGCCTAGTTTTTGTCCTCTGCGACATACTGGTGACACAACCACCGTGGCCTGAACATTATAGATTTGCATGTCGGATTACATCAGGGCTGAATACCAATTTATCAGACAAAAGAGGGACTTTACAGGGGTGAGCCGCGAGTCTACATCTGCGGCTCTCTCCTATAAACCCCAAACCATGTAGAATTGAACTAAGCACCATTGCATTAAGAATACAAGGTAGCCTAATTTACAAAATAGTCAGGACATCTCCATGCATCTGCAATATGCTAATTCATCTCATTAGATTTATCTCTACAAGCAATAAAAGGGGTTAGTCCCAAAAAAAAGGAGAATGGACTGGCTTCAGTGCGCACACATTCCAAATGGTTGAAAAGCTGCCACCATTTCAGCAATTTGCTAGTCTCCTAGGAGCAGCTCCAATCTGGAATAAAGAAAAAAAAAGTTATCGGAGGCTCAGCTTTGGGCAATCAAACCCATACCTGAAATCGGCATATATATTACAGAAAAGTGCAGTTGGCTTCATCCAAATGTAGCCAAAAGCTAAATTTCTATGAATAGAAGATTTGGACACAACTTGAAGTGGTGTTGTACTTAGTACTTACCAGGGCATGGGAAAGCTCTGAACTCCTCAGAACCCTCAGCCTTTTAGCAGTTGACACAAATACACTGAAGGAGTTATATATACAAAAAGGAGTTTAGATCGTGTGGAGGTACTTACTATAAATCATGTGGTAAACTGTATATGACAAAGGAACAAGCAAGCTTACTTCCATGGGACGTCCCCAACCAACATCCTGTCTCCTTCATTGTCTTGGTAGAGTAGAGTATATTCACCGGACCCATCCAACAACTGAGAAAATATTTTTTCATCTGGTCCTTGCTGTGCACTTTCAACACTAGGTAGATCCTTTTGAGCTGCAACATGGTCAAGACATAAGTATTGAAGAAAGAGAAGATATACAACTTGGTGTTGTTTAGGCACATTAATCTCCATTTTGAAAATGAATTGAAGTACATGTTTATTTGGATTGATTGTTGATTCCTACCTTCAAGAAAACCATGGAAAAGCTCTTTGACGGCCAATGATAACCTTTCGAAGCTGTCATAGGCTGCAAGGTCTACTTTCCTTCCAATGGGGATCCCATCCATGTTGATTTTTACGAGAGTGCTTTTCTTGCAGTTGAGCTTTGCCTTCGCATCAGCTTCACCACTTTGCGGTTCAGGGGATTGCTTGGATGAACTACTGCTAGCAAGATTTTTCCTGAAGGATCGGATTGGAGGCCAACCGACCACTGGAACTGCAGTGCCTCTACATCAGATTAGAGCACCGGTGAGTTAGTCTGTGAAAGGCCAGCTAAATTAATGATTGCATGCTAGCGTTAATAAATTAAAATAGCTGAATATTTGGTGAGTAGTTATACATCATTTCGTGTTTGATACTATATTGTGTTTTCTATTTATACTGCAATTGTGCCAATAAATTAAACTAGTACAACGATCATAAACGAGATAGAATTGCCCTGCCCAGGGCTGTAAATCTACACCACAGCGCAATAAACAATAAAGACTAGCAAAGGAATACGAAAGTAACCGCAGACTTGAGCAAAAAGACAACTCTATTTTTTTTTAAAAAAAGTTCTTTTTTAAGAAGATAAATATGTGGTTCTTATTTGACGAAGTAAATGGTGCTTCTTCTGGAAAAGGGGAAGTTAATCCTTAGAGGCCTGGAAAGCAGGACACTGATTTCTGGAAACCTGGAAAGAACATGCATGGAAGAGCAACGATATTGCACTACTTGAATGAACTATAAATGATGAGAGGAACAAACGAACATGTCTTCAAGCAGAGAAGATGGCTAAACACCATCTTGGGCTATCATTACCTCCCCTGGGCCTGTGGTCTGTTGCCGCCGCTTCGCGCAGGTGCAGCAGGAGGGCCATGTGATGGTGGTGGGGGGGAGCATCCTTTCTTCTTCTCACTCACGGCTGCTATCTTTTCCTCCACTGCTAGTTCCTTCTCACATCCTGCTCTTGCCTGCTGCTTCTGCTCGTTATAACCTTAAAACAACAGAACAAAATAGTATTTTTAGTTCAGTGGTTCCATCTGTTTGTTTCCATGTTTCTGATCCCAAGTGAACATGTTTCGAGAACAAGCGCACAATAGAACTGAAAAGCTGCTTGTTACCTTCTGTTTTGGCGTCAACAGTGTCTAAGAATCCCCTCTTTGCCCCAGTGGTCGAAGTGTTGATGGCGGTGTTCGAGTGTTTAGGGAAGTAACCAAGGGAGAGAGGTGGGCTCTCTTGCTGTATCCTGTTAATTCTTGAGGTTGCTGCTGTCTCCTCTTCTATTACACCAGGAAGACCAAGCTTCAGCTCTAGCTTCTTGTCCTCGTCACCCCTGAAGCTTGTGTTTCTTGATCTCCCTAAACCTAGTGCTTCTCTCAGCTTCCATTCTTTCTCATCTGGGATAAGATCTAGCAGTTGAGGACGAAAGGCTTCTCTTTTATTGGAGTCTTCTTCCATAGGACTTGTTCTAGGTGAGCTAATTCAAAGGCTTCAAGAGTCCAAATACTACGCCCCTAGAATAATATTAGTAAGAGTTGAAGGCAAGAGAGGAGCCAACTCGAAAAGTTTAGTTCTACACTCAACTTAGGCTGGAGAAAGTGCCAAAACAACAGGGAACGTATGCTGAGGTCAAAGCGAACATCCGAAAGAGAGCACGGAAAAACGGGAACTTCAGATCAAATCAACTCATTTCAGGCAAGGAAAATGGATCGTGTAACTTATCTTATTTGTGCAACAAGACAACACTCTGGACGTTTGTTTCAATTAGAGTCCTTCATAAGAAACTCGTCTTGAAACATGAAACGGAACCAACTCGAGGGAAAAGCATTTGAAGAATGAGAAGCGTGCCTTCCATTGGAGCAAAGATTCAAAGCAGTCAGTCACAAATCAAATCAGCTCATGTCAAAACCATTTCAGGCAAGAAAAAGAATAACCTGCAACTCCTTAAATCAGCAGGCAACAAAAACACCTGTACTCCAACCAAAGCTCTTATTGATACACAACTCACCAGGAGATAAGAACAGGTGCAAACCCTAGTAGCCCAAGAGCTCCAGAACCCAGATGGGAAATGGCCAAGTGGAAGCGGCTAGAGCTCGCAAACCCAGCGTGGCGCCTCGAGCTGCTTGCTTGCCGTTCTTTTCTAGGCTTCCTTTCTTCTTTTATCCCCTACGGCTCTCCTTTTTATCCTGCTTTCCTTCGCCGCTCTGTTCTGGAGAAGCATGCACTCTAGTGATTTAGTAGAGATTCCATTTATAAAGAGGATGGCTTGGTCACGAAAGTGTGCGTGCTTTGTGCTCATGTCTACTTCCTGTGCGTGTTTATATCGCAGATCGATGATGATGTGGGGGGCGAGCAACGCGTGCGTCCAGGACAGGAACAGCGGCACGCTTATCCAAGCAAGTGGGGTGATGTGATGCGTCTTCCTGGCTTACGCACATACATCTGTGTGAAAGTGTGGTGTTGCTGGACGCGGACCCTCTACTTCACGAAGCATAGTCACGGCTTGCAGTTCCTAGTAACATCCACCGCTCAACACCATCTAACGGTTACTCTTTCACGGGCCTACATCAGGTATCAACAACAGCTACCTTTCCCGGTCCACTAACTGATTACCCAGGTTCCTTTGTTTTTGCTATTACGTGGGGATTAAAAAGTCTGTGCAAGCATGGAAAAAAACAACAACGTAGGTGCAAGAATATGATAATTAACAGGTAATTCATCTTAAGCTCTTGACTCCTGAAAGCAAACGAATTTTGATCCGATCAAGATTGAATGTCAGAAGAGACAGGCGCGGTTCAATATGGATCAACTAAATGAGACCACTCAACATATGCGTTCACCATGGTTTGTATTTTAAGCTGTGCCATGAACTAGCATCATTTTATACAATGTAATATGAAATCAACGAACTTCATGTGTTCCCTAACTGTAGTTGATAAAGAATTTGAAAGTTTTCAACTCAGCAAACGTCCTTTTTTTATGTCCAACTTTCTGATAGTAATCGGTGTGATAGTCTACATATCCATATGCGGACTGATATTGTGTTTAGTTCAAACTAGCCATCTAAGCATGTGGCCTCGTCGGAGCAATCGTTTTGGTTGATAACTTGATATAGCGTGAGAAAGAGGAGCCATCCGATGGTGCTGGACGATGGATCTTCTTATTAGCTACTGCAAGCCGTGACTTTACTCGATGAAGTCGGAGGATCCGCATCCGGTGTTGTTCGTTGCCAAGGGAGGTGGTGGCGTATGGAACGGTTCCACCTTCACACCCGACCCGACCACTGTGGATGAGGATAGCAGCCGTCTCCCTCTTGCTGTTCGTGTCTACCTAGAGCACGTACAAATATTTATTTTTTAAAGTTGTTTTTAAAACTTTTATTTTATTTAAATACAGCACTAGAGGTAACATCTTTAATAGTAAATTATTTATTTAAGTATTTTATATTATTTTTATTATAACTTCTTGTCTCACACCCTCACTATTTGCGTTTGTTTGCGGGGTCAAGTCATCTCTTGTATAAAAGAATATATTATCTATCCTCACTTATTCTCTTTTTATATAGAATTTTACTTATTTAATATAGTTAAGAGACAACTGAGATAGTATTATTAAAGATGCTCTTAGATTGGCTTAGATTGGAGCTCAGTATTATTAGAGATGCTCTTAGATTGGAGCTCCGGCCTCGTAGCAGTGCAAAACAAGGAAGAAAAATAATAATGTTTACTATCCCAAGTCGTTGACAATAAATTTTCTACTGTTGATGATCCATCAATCGTGCAAGTTGATTAGGATGCTAGCAGCTGCAAGCATTCTGACCAGGGCATCCGAATTTTTTTTGTAACTATGGGCCAGTTGACCCTGTCCTATGCAAAATGCATGTTTTTTAGTTTGGCGTGCTATGTGTGTAGGCGTAGCTAGACCCAAGCATTCCTTGTCTGACCAAGTTTTGATAAGGGCGCCTCGCTGATGCACCGATAATACTTCCAACCTGACTGAACAAACAGCACGGATTCTGCCGAATATATAGCTATAGTATGGCTCTTTCGTATGAAAAATCCCAAATTTGTAACCTTTCCCTGTTCATGGGCTCCCTCTACGGCTCTACCGTCCTCGTATCATGCTGATGCAGCTGATAGGGTCTACATGCATTGGCATACAGTGCCTGCTGGGGCATGTACTTTTCTTGCCAATGATAGAAGGCCAAGTGTACCTTTCCTTGTCTCCAGGCAGGTCAATTTTACCACAAATCATTAGCTCCCTAATCGAGTGTTAAGACCCAATCAGTGCTGCCTCCCATCCATCATTAGCTTTAACAATCCTGCTTGTAATCCAATCATTTCAGCCTTGTCACTTTCCATCTCCTATAGTGTTTTCTATCTATTACCTGAGCATTGCAAGGCACAGAAATTTGCCCTCACGCGTGGTGCCGTGTCATCGCGACAAGTGCGGCATCCAACCCCCGGATACACCTCCCTCCAATTACTTAAATCCTTGTTACATGTACATACAGAGGAGTTGGTTTATAGTTTTTAAATTATAATTATTCCTTGAGAGATAGTACGTAGAGAAAAATAGTTGTATATGATTTTGATCGATATATTTAAAGTCGGTATAATATCTACTATAATTTATCTATACACCTCGCTTTGAAAAGACGCATCATTTAAAGACTGGTTATTGTAGCAGGAAATAATAAACCAAAGCTTGAGCTGCTCCGACAAGCCACAAGCTTAGTTGGCTAGTTTGAACTAAATAATAAGAGTACAATCGGAGCGGATACAGATAGGTATTACTCGTTTTGTGTTATATTTTTTTTTGGAATCAGAGTCGGACACAGATAGTACCGAGTACTCATTTCTTCATTCCGTATTCACTCCACAAGCCTTCGAACGGTCGGTAGGATAAAAATTATCTGCTTCTTTTGTATCCCTACACAGGACACTGAACAGTAGATGTGTAATCAAAGCGAACACAGATAAACTAATCGCCGAGATGTCGAAAGAAAAACACTCAGTATTGCCCGCATTTTTAGATGCATCAATCCATCTATCTGTTATCTTGTTCCTAAGTGTAGTCATAACAGACTTACTCATATTACTTGACATATGGATATATACAGACGGATATCACTCATTCGTATCTTATTCCATATTTTTTCCTCAGAGTCGGATTCGGACACGGATAATGTCGGATACCTATTTACCCCTTCTGTATTTGCTCCGTGAACCTTTGATCGGTTGAACAGAAATTATCCGCTCCATTTGTACCCCAACTAAACACAATATCAATCCTTATCATATGAATATGTAGACTACCACACCGATTACTATCAGGAAGTTGGACATAAAAAAGGGATGTTTGCTGAGTTGAAAATTTTAAAATTCTTTATCAATTACAGTTAGGGAACACCTGAAGTTCGTTGATTTTAGATTACATAGTATAAAATGATGCTAGTTCAAAGCACAGCTTAAAATACAAATAATGGCAAACACATATATTGAGTAGTCTCATTTAGTTGATCCATATTGAACTGCGCCTGTCTCTTCTGACATTCAATCTTGATCGGATCAAAATTTGTTTGCTTTCAAGAGTCAAGAGCTTTAGACGAATTATCTGTCAATTACCATATTTTTGCAACAGACTTTATTACTTTATTGTTTTTTCCATGCTTGTACAGACTTTTTAATCCTCACGTAATAGTTGATACTTAGGCCCTACTCTATTAGACTTGAGCTTTTAGTTTCTAACTTTTTAATTTTGTCTTTTTTCTATATTTTTTTAGTTTTTTTGTCTTTTCCCTTTATTCCTTTGTATTGTCTGTGATAATATAACATTTTTTCTTTTTTAAATTTAACCACACTAAAAAAAAGCTAACAACAACTATAATATAAAAATAAGCCTTAAACAGTACTAAAAGTGAAAAAAAGCTTAAGCTATAAACTTAATGGAGCGGGGCCTTAATATAGGCCCGAGAAAGGGTAGCCGTTAGATGATATTGGGTGAAATCAGAGCATCCGCGTCCCCTGAGATATTGAGAGAGGAGGTAGAAAGAACCCCATCAATGAGAACTGAGTTGCTCATTTGGCAGGGATGCCGGTGTGCGTCCCGTCCGTCCGCGTTCAACTCTAAGAGTGTGTTTGGTTGCCTGAATCTCCTTCGTTCTGGTTGGGTGGATCCGTATAATCTGAGAAAGAGCCTGTTTGGTTGTCTGTATGAGTGGATGCAGCCTGCATGAGCGGATGCAAAAATACGCCCTTATCTTGGATGGGTGGATACGCTCAAAATGAGCTTCACTGGCCATCCTGGATGGGTTGATGCAGTGTATCTTATGCGGTCCCACGTGTCAGCCTCTCAGGTTTGGTAGACTGCATCCGCTCATACAGGCAACCAAACAACATCTCAGTTTTTTTGCATCCGCTCATGCAACCTCACCAAACATCTTCTTTTTCTGAAATACGATTTCACTCAGCTGCATCCACTCAGTCAGGATATACGATACAACCTCCATCCATAAACCAAACACACTCTAAGTTGATATGTGCGCTCACCAATATTTTGTGTGGAGTACATACGCTTGCGCGTTAAGTGAAATAGCGTACGCTCGTGCTCGATCTTGAAATTTTCGATTAATAATTTTCTAGTGTGTGCAGAAGATACATACACGTGTGGTGTGAGTATAAAGTGCATAAGTTGTATTCGTCTTTCTTGTACCCTAAAAAAACCCATCAATAATTGAAAAGATGTTTAGGTGATGGGAGAGGACAAGAATAAAATGATGGCCGTCCGGATATACATTCTCTTGGGGGCCTGGAGCTGGAGGTAGCAAAGTCTGAGAAAATTCCCACTAGAAATAAAGGAAAGGTGACGCTAAGAAATGCCTGCCACAATGCAAAGCTTTTTCACCATTATACCAGGTAGTATTTTACCTTTTGCTATGGTGGGGATCTCACAAGTCACAAGGTAGGAGTATTTACAACAGTACATGCAACTCGGTTTCTCTGCAAAATCTTGACCGTCAGTACTATGCATCTAGCAGGCAGAAGTCTGAAATGCTGCTATAGCGAGTAGCAGGACTGCAGTTCAGAGCAGAATCATCCTCCTAGTGATTCAGAGGCTCACAGCCGCACAAGTTGGCAGTTCACTTCTTCAAAATTTGCTCGAAGAAGTCATCGCTTGGGATAACAGGGACAAGATGATTTCCAAACAGAGAAAGCTTTTATAGCTTCCAAGGCATCCCTCGTGCTGTGCTTGAAAGACAGCAAATCTTTTTGCTTCTCTAATTTTGTTCAAATCCACTCTAGCTGGCAGTGTACCTGAAACCTGCAAAAGGGGTGTTCACATCGAAGAAAGGATGTTAGGAGAAATCAATACAGGAGAGAAGGTGCCCATTGCCAAATCGACATGTCAGGGAATACCGATGAATTGGATGATGTTTCCACCTTGTCCTTACCCAGTGCAACTTGAGAAGATCTCTTCCTGTGTTCCTGAGCACAATGTAAATTATTGTCTAGGCAAGAAAGTAGTTTTGAGACAAATTACAATAAGCAGCAGAACATGGTTGCTAGAGTCATTGGCAAGAAAATGGCTGCTACTAGTAGTTAGTAAGTGCAAGGTGACTACGAAAAAGCAACATTAGGGAGTAGGGACCTCAAATGCGCAGTTGACTGTAATATACAATAGGTAATTTGCTCCAATAGAATAGCTAGTTTGGTTCAATGATTTAATGGTGGTAATGACTAATGAAGAAGGCCGTCCACAAAGGATCTCTAGAACATGAAATTGACTGCACTATGTTCTTCGTTTATGAGCTATACTGCAGTCCATGGTTGGAGTTGGACCAACGTAATCATGAACGAAAGGTCGATTACCCTATACCAACGCGACCACAATGTTGGCTGAAAATTATCTCCGTAGGGCAGAAATGCAAAAAAAGGCCTCAAGATTCGCCTCAATCAACAAGGTTCCAGGGGAATATAGAGCCTTTTGCCGATAAACAAGCACATTGCCACATTCCAAAGCCCCTTTTAAAGAACGCCAAAACCTAGCGTATAGAGATGCTCACGAGATCATCTAGTCCGGAATCTTTACCTAAACGAACCCTACACTTGTAGCGCCCAACTCCACTGACCGAGATGGAACCGTTGCAACCTTCTCAGATGGACAGGGCATCGCGCGGCGTGAGAAATCAGGCCTAACATCCACCGAATTGGATGATTCGAAGCACGAAGAAATCACACCAAACATGAAAGGCTAGCAAGAATCCGAGAGAACGCTGGAACTCGTACCTCCTCCTCGGTGGTTCGATCTTTCGCCGTTTCGGCGGCGGCGAAATTTTTTAGCCGTCTGATTGAACGTGTTAACGGGTCGGATATTGCTTTTGTGGGCTGATAGTTTTATTCGGGCCTTGTGCTAGGGCCACGTTTTTTTACCCTGTTACGGGCTTTTCCGGTGCAGCGGCCCTGAACAACGTACTTAAAGACATCATATACTCCCCCTATTATGCCCGGGGGATTCCCCGCAGGAGAGACCTCCCACGTCGCCCCTGCGCGCGCTCCGGCCGGCGCGTGGCGCAGGAATTTCGGTACGGTTGGGAGACCGTTTTTGCGAAAAAGTCCCTGCGTTTTCCCGAAATTACGTAAAGGTCCTTGATTCTCGCGAAAAAGTCTCTGCCAGTTTTTTTAAACCCTTTTTTTTTAAAAAACACCCCTCCACTTCACCGAAATTTTTTATACTTTGCAGGATAGCGCCCCGCGGTTTTCTAAATTACGTACGGGTCCTCGTTTAGTTACGTACATGTCCTCGATTTTTTACGAAAAAGACCTTTGACTTTTTTGAAAATACACATGTGCCCTCGATTTTTTTTTAAAAAACTCCTCACGAATTATCGCCTCTTTTACTTCGGTACACACGGTGGCTGGCGCGGCGTACCGCCGCGCCTATGAGGCTAGTACTTATATTACAGCCGGGGGGATTCCCCGGCCGTGAGGCTATCCACGTCAGCTTTTTTACAAAAAAGTCCTTGCATTTTTTGAAATAGCGTAAAGGTCCTCCTTTCTCGCGAAAAGGTCCCTATCAGGTTTTTTTGCGAAAACCCCCCTGCACTTCACCGAAATTACGTATCCTTTGTTGGATAGCGCCCCACGGTTTTCTAAAATTATATATAGGTCCTTTTTAGTTACGTATAGGTCCTTACATGTCTTCGATTTTTTACGAAAAAGACCTTTGGTTTTTCCAAAATTACGCATGCGTCCTCGATTTTTTTTAAGAAACTCCCCATGAATTATCGTCTCTTTTGTTTCAGTCCACATTATAGCTAGCGCAGCGTGTCGCCGCGCTTACGCAGCTAGTATATGCTGAAAGCCTGTAGCCCAATAGGCCCATATTAAAGACCAAGTGTCGAACTTTGACTTGCAAGAAAAAAGTGAAAGGGAAGAAAATCCAAGAGAGAGAGATATCGGGAGGAGGCTGCGAAGATTAAAAAAAATGTAAGTGTTTACACATTACTAGTTTTTTTAAAAATAAAATATATCAACGAGAATTGAATAAATCTCTAAACACAGTTTTAATATTTAATTAAGGCCAATCGACCCTATAGTCATAAACTTCCAGAGGTTACTCCCCAAATACCCTGGTCGGAGAAATATTGTACGTATTGCCCAATTGGATGACTATTCGGAGATTTTGTGAACTGGTATCTGGACCTAATTTCAGGATATTCCTTCCGTGCGGTGGATAAAACGAGTGCCCTATCCACTCCAAAACAGTACGACATTTTTAGTCCCGAATCTATGATAATTCTAATGTTTGTCTCCTACTAACAACAACTGACGATCAGACGTCCTCTTTCTGACAATAACTGCCTCCCAAACCGAACGCATTGGTTCCATAAGACGTTTTCCCCGGTAGATAATTGGCGTCTCTTCATTGGTATTTAAGGCTGAACGAGAGAAGACAGAAAGATAATGAAGCAATTCAACAATACAATTGACATCTCATTCAATTTAGTGTAATTAGGGTTAGTCTCACGCCTTATTAAAGGTACCATGTAATCTGTTCGTAGCAACAAAGAGCATCCACGTTCTATCCTAAAGATTTTAGCTATCTTCGTTATTTTTTTTATAAGATCGATGATTCAATTGTCGAGGCATATGTTATTACTTATGGTTGTATAACATGATGAGAACAATTATAGTTTCATCGACAGCAATTGTCCTAGTGCAATTCCTAGCATGATGTATACATAAAAAATCGTTATTCATACATGAAAAGCTGAGTGTATATGTAGTGGTGGATCTAGGAGCAAAATTTAGGGGATTAATAGGATTTACTCATCAGTTTATTGAATATCGAGTTGTTGATTTGCAGTAGAACATGGAGAAATTGAAGATACCTTGTCTCTATTAAGGCTGCATACAGAACAAGAACAAAGTAAGTTTGTGAATATGACAAAATCTCATCGTTAGTTATTAGATCCTTACGACCAAACTCGAAAAGAGCCCAGTAAAAGCCTAACTGACCCTAGAACTTTGGGCCCACCACGTACTCCTGCGTGGCCGTTGGGGGTTAGGACGCCTCCTCTAAAACCTCAAAGCCACCGTGCCGCCGCCCTTGCGTCTCGTACCAGCGACCCGTTCGCAACAGGCAAGGCCTGCAGCCGCCGGCCGCGGAACCCGAAGCCAACGAGGTATGCGTGCTTCCCATCACCGTGCTCTAACCTATCTGTCCGTTTAGTCGTCTATTGGTTTGCTGCTGTGAGAGTTCACCTACTGTTTGGTTTCCGAGAGCATTGGTAATGTTACATCCATCTTTACTCATCCTTGCACTCTTGAGGGTTACCAGTAAAGAAACCATTAGGGAATATATAGTCTGAGATGCTCTAGTGTTCTTCCTTTGTCGGTTTGTTCTTTTGTTTGTGGCTTTGTGTATCCATAGAGCCTGCACATTCTCACAGTATCAGGTGTATGTGCGGCCGGCGGTAGGGGCGGCAGCTCCACTAACCCTCCTCGGTGGGTCCGTCCCTGTGTATATGTCTATAAAGTTATCCAGTTAACGTCTTTCTTACACATATTTAAGGCCGTAAGGGCTCACTTCATTTACAAGCCATCGCTTCGTCGGGCATGGCCATCGAGCATGCAGGGCACGAAAACGCCAAGCGGCGCAGGGCATGGCCGCGGCGTACGACGCGCGTTGGCCTTCTTTGAGGGGCAGCCAACTGATCGAACAGAGAGCTTGGAGCTTAACTACGGGCGCATCGCCTCGCCTGCCGCTCCGGCCTGCCGGTTCCGCTGCCACCGGTGTACGTACGCGACGCGTGCACGTCGTCGCGGCTAGCTAAGCTAGCGCATAGGTCAATTGATTGCGCCTTTCGGTCCCATTACAGTTGCCGCTCTCGTTTCTGTCCCTGCCGCAGTCTGCAGCACGCGGTCCACGCCCCGACGATGGAGATCTCTACAATGTTCTGTATCGTAGTCGTACTGTAGCGAAGAATTGGAGCGCATGCGTTAATGCCGCCGAGGGGTGGTGTGGTGGCGGTGTCTACGCCAACAGGAGAAACAAGAATCACTCATCCTTTTCTTTTGAACTACTTTTGAATTTTGGCTTCTCCGAAAGTTAAGAAGCCAAACATTAAAACGAGACGATCTCTTAAAACAGACTCTTCAAACGGCTTTCGAGTCTAAAATCATATGCACTATCTAAATTGACATCTCTAATATTTACTACCGTATCAAAAAATATAAACAAAAGTATAGGATCGACTACTGCAATCAGAGAGGGTGAATGGTTGTCGCCGCTTTTTGGAGTCTCTTAACGACTGATGATGCTTTCGACCGCTCGCTTGATCGACCGATCTGTCCGACGCTTCGCTCGATCGTTTTGCTCATCTCTACCCCTAAAATCCACCAGTTCAGTTCTTTCCTACGACCACCCCAAATTGTGCCCCCAGCAGTCATGAGTTTTCCTGCGTCCACACCAATTCGTGTCCCCAGGAAAACCAACCAGTGAAATCAACGATCAAGAATCAATTCCCACCATTCTCTCTCCTTACCCACTCATATCCAACGATCCAAATCCAAATCCACAGCCATCCCGCACCGCCGCCGCCTCCTTCCCTCCCCACCCCGCATCGCCTCCTCCTCCCCATCCCTCCGCTCTACCGCCGCCTCCTCCTCCCCCCACCTTGCGCTGCCGCCGCCTCCTCCTCCTCCCCACCCCACGCCGCCGCCTCCTCCCCCGCGCCTCCACTCCCGCCGCTCCCCCCGTCCTCCACCGCGCCGCCACTCCCTCCGCTCCCCCCGTCCTCCACCGCGCCGCCGCTCCCCCATCTCCACCTCTCCCCCGCGCCTCCGCTCCCTCCGCTCCCCCCGTCCTCCCCCGCGCCGCCGCTCCCCTCACCTCCTCCTCCCCACTCCGCCGCGTTCGCGCGCCCGACCACCCCGTCCTCCGCGCGCCCCACCACGCAGTCCTCTACCGCCTCCGCGCAGCCGACCACGCCGTCATCGGTTTCCTCGCGAGCAGCCGGGAAAATGATGAACCAGTGCGTCGTCTTCCGCCCCTTCAAGGGCGAGATCCTCGAGGCCGTCGTCACCATGGTCAACAAGGTGTATTCTTTTGCCTCCTTCCCTCTCAGGATTGTTTAGCTTTTCTTTGAATTTGATGCAGGTTGTGGTGGTGAATGCCAGGGTTGGTTTTACTGACTTCAATTCTTTCTCTTCTTTGTTCTGCAGATGGGGCTCTTCGCAGAGGCTGGGCCTGTGCAGATCTTCGTCTCCAACCATGTGAGTGCCTTGCTTTGCTTGGAGTTGCTCCATCAAATTGGTGGAATAAACTTCAGAACTCTCCGAATGATCAATACTAGATTTTAGGGCGTCTAAATCGGTTATGTCATGAACTGACAAATGGACTAAATTGGTTTTGTTGAAGATTTTTTGGTTTTATCTTAGGGTTAACATCGGCCAGCACCTTTTTATTGAACATTTTTTGTTTTTATCTTAGGGTTAACATAAGCCAGCACCTTTTTATTGAGGGATTATCAGTTTATCATAGTTTGCTAGAGTCATGTTAGTGCTGCTTGTGTGCATGGAAAAAACATCTAGGGGGTCATCACCTTATAGTCTTGCTGAAATGCCCTCCTCTACTTTAAGGAATCTAATCTTGTTGTAACATTTAGTTTGACATGGTTGCTCTGAGCAGTGTTACAAGGGTCAATAGCCTACAAGGTATAGTACATTTGTAAAATCTTTTTTCTTAATGAAACTTCGTCGAGCAGTTTGTGGGTACAGATGTTTGTGGTAAAAAAGATTTCGAGCATTGAGTTAGTACAATGTTTGTGGGTTAATTGATGTTGCAAGTACAGTGCTCATTGCTGAATTCTCTCCTTTTTTTTATCATTGGTTTGCATCTTGAACTCAGGAGAAGATCAGAACTGAGTGAGGAGTGGGGGGTTGCTAAGGGGAGGGGTCGAGATGGGGTTCAATCCACTGGAATGGTACTGCCAGCCGGTGAAGGATGGGGCGTGGTCTCATGTGGTTGAGAACGCGCTTGGTGCATACACACTCTGCGGCATCGACACCTTGGTGGTGTGCATCTCGTACCTCGCCCTCTTTGGTGTTTGCTTCTATCGGATATGGAGGACGACCAGGGACTACACAGTGCAGCGGTACAAGTTACGCTCGTCGTACTACAACTATCTACTCGGGCTGCTTGTGGTGTACTGCATAGCAGAGCCGCTGTATCGGATTGCCACTGGTACCTCCATCATGAACTTGGATGGGCAGCCTGGCCTTGCTCCTTTTGAGGTGAGAATGCCTGCATATAATATCATCGCTGTCGAATCTTTGTTTAATTTGTACGCTGATTTGTTATTCCTGCTTGACAAGTATATTTACCGAGTACTGTGTAGATTGTAGGACTACCTATACGCAAGCAGTGGAAAATATTGTGTTTGATCTGCATCTCACAAGAGACTAGGAATATGATTCTATTTTTGTTGCTGCAAAATGATATGGAGTTTAGTTATGTGTCATCTGCAATATACAGAAAATACTGATGAGCATATAGCCTAAAGTTAAAGTGTGGCAACAGTTTTTCAGTGGAGTTATGTGCACTACTTTCGAACCTTTACTTCTACCAAATTCTTCCTCTACAGATTACCTCATTGATCATTGAGGCCGCTGCTTGGTGCTGTATGCTTATAATGATTGTACTGGAGACAAGAATTTACATCTACGAGTTCAGATGGTACATCCGGTTTGTGGTAATATACGTGTTGGTTGGGGAAGGTGCTATGTTCAATCTTGTGCTTTCTGTGAGGCAGTACTATAGTTCAAGGTATAGTACATTTGTAAAATCTTTTTTCTTAATGAAACTTGTTGGATGGTGACCCAAAGATTTATCCTCTTTAGAATTTCTTTATGTAGACTAACTTTTGTATATTACTTTTGCAGTTCAATATTTTACTTAAATATTTTACTTATACTGCAGTGAGATAATATGCCAGGTTTGCAGCTTTTTTTGTCTCATAATCATATTTTAGTGATCTCTGTTTGCTAGCTTGGATCCCTATCCAGGTTATACTCCGATCAGGAATGAGGTGCTTGTTGATAATACTGACTATGAACCTCTACCTGGCGGAGAGGAGATCTGCCCTGAGAGGCATGCCAATATATTTTCCAGTGAGTAAATCTAAGTTGTTGCGCACTATTGGATACACACATAATTGTTTTTTTCTATCCTCACAACTTCTCTACAATATATTGATATAAATTTTGTTGTCTTGTTACTTTGCTAGGGATATTGTTTTCATGGATGACTCCACTAATGCAACAAGGATATAAAAGGCCTGTCACCAACAAGGATATTTGGAAACTAGATAGTTGGGATGAGACTGAAACATTGTATAGCCGGTATGTTCTGCCATTGTTTTGACTGAAATGAGAAATACTTGTACATACAAATCTAACATTGGGATCTTGTCTCAGATTCCAGAAATGCTGGAACAATGAGCGTCAAAAACCGAAACCTTGGCTCTTACGAGCTCTTCATAGTAGCCTTGGTGGAAGGTACATTTGTGCAGATGATTACTATATTTCTCAAAACTTCTAGGGTGTCATTTACTTGCTATGTGGTTTGTGGTTACAATGATTATTTTCCTTCACTTTCAGGTTCTGGCTAGGAGGATTTTTTAAGTTAGGCAAATATATCCAGACTGTTTTTTAAGAAGATTTGCCTTCATTTTGGTTTTCATATTTGATCCATTACAACATTTTGTGTTATTCTTGCCAACTCACCCCCCCCCCCCCCCCCAACAATTTGTAGATTGGTAATGATGCTTCTCAATTTGTTGGCCCACTCGTATTGAACCTGTTGTTAGAGGTATACTTCTGATTTCATGACATCTCAAAGTCAATAATATCAAAATGCTCCTGTTCTATCTTTATAAGCTTATTTTTTTAATCAATCATTTGTTTCCACCATCCACAAACTCCTTAAAGATTAGATTCCCTGTGCTCACCAACAAAATTATCATTTACCCCTTTACCTGCTGTAACATTTAGTTTGACATGGTTGCTCTGAGCAGTGTTCCCTGTCTATTTTGAATGGAGCTTGCCCCTGAAACATCCTTTTGTGTCAATTAGCACCCACTATCTTTTAAATTGCATCAGTCAAGTCGTCAGCAGTTCAAACAAGTAATTTAACTTTTCAAATCAATAGCTTCCTGTTAAAGGTGACAATAATCGCCAGAGTGATCACCCCGGTTACCATCCTTGTCAGGTAACGTGCCATGTAATCCATTTCCATGTATAGTTTTAAGTGAGTTGATGATGTGGAAGGGGCTCATTTGGCACAATAACATGATTGTGGCAGCTGCCGTCTCATATTTAACAAGAAACATACTGTATTAATAAACTTGAAAGTTTCAGAGTGGTTTCTTTATGTTGAAGAGTGATTTTTGTTGTTCTGACACTATCAACTGGGGTATGTCCTACTATTTTCCCATTAATTTTTTAAATATATACATTCATTATGTGACAAAAATATTTGGTTATACAATATATGAGACGTGAATCTTAATGAATCTGATTGTTCGTTTTATTTTTTACAAATTTTATCTTGTTTTGTATTTTACCGTAGCGTTAGCACAGGCACACTACTAGTTATCGTATAATCCAAACCACCAGCACACATCAAGCAAATCAAGAACCAGATTGGTTCAATACTATTTTTTATTATCGGAATCTCGTGGATTTTACAAAGTGCCCTCACAAGTACCCCTAAAAACCTTCTCAATGAAAGCCTCTCAAAACCACACTAAAACTTTCTCAAAAGTCACACATTAGCCCTTAGGCTCTCCCTACTTTTATATGCTAACGTTCAAACTGTGTCTGACTCAAACACAGACATAAAACTCTATCTCTTCCTGAAATCAAGGGACCCGAAACCGTTTCAAACACGGGTTTTATTCAAACCCTCAATCTTCTCAATTATGGACTCTATCCACAACTCCTAACCTAACACGTGACGAAGCTGCCAGTACAACAAATCCTATATCTTCATCATGCACCATCACTGCTCATGTCGAAACCTCCTGGACCGCACCACCCGTAGCTTCTTCACGAATCACCACCTTTGATCTCCACGTGCTCTAGTGTGAGCCCAACCACCTCGTGTGACATCCTCGACCGCCTGGACCTCAGATTTTTTTATACTAGTCACAGTCCTTCTTGTCACCGACCATGACCATCTCCACGCCCACCTACACATGCAAAGACTAAAGAACATTTTCCCAATCACAAGTTCTTCACAACTTGACCGTCATCATTCCACACATGCACACCACACTCTTATCAATCAATCACCGCAAACCAGGTCATTTACGACCACAAATCTCATCGTAATCCAGAAATCAATCTTAGACCACTCAAAATGACCGCTAACTCAATGAGTACTTGAAAACAACAAGTACTCAAGAATAACATCGCTCTGCTCAAAACACTCGAAAATAACAAGCATCGCTATCGACCATAGAACCATCGAGTACTGACTACCGATCGCTACGACTAAAATACCAGATAGCTAAGTCTACGACTATCGATCTCCAAGGCATTCGCTGCACCATTGATCACCGAGTACTGCATAGAATACCGTCCACGAATACCGAAGTACCAACCACAAATCTCCAACAATCGATCACTGACCATGATCATGAAAACCACAACTACCGAGTACTGAGTCCTTCCGACTACCGAGTACTGAGCCCTTTGACTACCAAGCACTTCCATCTTCTAAGTATCGAATCCTTCTGACTACCGAGTACTATTCACCAATCACCGACACCATGCACCAGCCAGTCATACCGCTGGCCTAGCACGAGTACTCAAAGATAGCAAGAGTTGAAGCACTTGAACCAACCATGAAGTCTATGAGTACCGATTGTGAAGCCTACAGCAACCGATCGGAAAGTCTTCGACTATCGATCGCAAGGTCTACGACAACCGATCAAAAAGTCCAAAACAACGACTGCAGACCGCAAAGTCTACGAGTATCAAGTATCGACCAGTAAAGTCCATGATGATCGAGTACCGACCAATAAAGTTTACGATTATCAAGTAGTTGTTGTAGCTACGATCATCGAAAGTACTATAACTTACCATCTTTGACCACGTATGGTCGTTCTGCCATAGTTGATGTTCCATAGTCGAAATATTGTAGTCGAATAATGACGAGGTCGAAATGCCATGGTCAGATTGCCGTGGTTGAAGCTGGACATGGTCAAAGTCTGCCGTGATCCAAACAGGACATGGTCGAAGTCGGACGTGGTAGAAGTCTGCCATGATCAAAACCGGATGTGGTCGAAGTCGGACGTGGTTGAAGTCTGACATGGTCGAAGTTTGACGTGATCGGAACTAGACATGGTCGAAGTCGGACGTGGTCGAAGTCTACCGTGATCAAAACTGGACGTGATTATTTTGCCATCCTGAAAAGTCAAGCATAGAAGCGCATCAATAAGAACTTTCACAAATACAAATTCCAATAAAACCAAATATCAATTATTCGTCATCAATAACATGTGCGACCATCACATGGTCTCACAATCCCCCCTTTGATGAATACATTTACAACACCTCAAAAACTCTTGAATGAGAGAATTTACAAAAGAAACCGACATCAGCTAGAAGAAAGCACATACCACAACAGAAAGCACAGAAGAGCTCAGAAAACTCTCCCTCAACTCTAGAGAGCAATTTTTTAATTTTTCCTTCACCCAAACTCTGAAAAAATCAGAAAATTCTCTAATTCTCCCTCCTTCTCTAATTTCTCCTCCTTTGGCAATAAAATCATCAAGGTCTCCAGAAAGAGCATCTAGAAGCTTTGTAGATTATTCAAGTCACTTTGCACTGAACTAAGAATGTGTCTAAGCCTTCTTTTTTTAGTATAGCTCCCTAGATCATATAAAGTCATATACCATAAAGCATGTCTAAACAGGTCTTTAGCATGATTAAGCAAATTGGATTAATGACAGGCATTACGACCATGACCAAACCGATTGTAAAGAGCACAAAAGGATATTACACCTAAAACAGTAAGCCTAACGTGAAGCAAGCTTTAAATCTAGTTGAACTAACAGTTTCAGGCAACAATCTATTCTTCCACACTCTGTTTTAAGCATGTGGCATGCTTGTAGCATACTGCTTTCCTTGATGCTATCTTTGTAGCAAACTTCATATTTAAATGGTGCTATACTTGAAGCATATTTCTTTCATTCGTGTATGTTTTGTGTTTTTTTCTTTTGTTTAACTATAGCATGCTTGAAGCATACATCTTTTTAATATTTTCTTTCTTATCATTTTTTAATTTTATCATAACATGCCAACTTGAGTAAACATAAAAAAAGATTACAATATGAAACATACAAACCTCATGACCAAGATTTAAAAGAGAACTCACACTCAATCTAACCCTTTTCGATGAACATTACAAGGTGTTATCTGCAATCAATCTAGTCAAATTCTTCAGCCATGTCATATTTTAGTGCAAGTAGAGCAAATTAATTACAGCATGTTTTGACTACTACTTCATAATAAATGAGTAAATATGACAAAAATGGCTCTACTACATGATTTCTAAGACTTGGACTTGATGTATGATTTAATAAGTATAATAAACAAAGTTTCTAAAATATTAAGCACCAAACTCCTACTTAGAATAGTCCCACGGGATGCAACACACCCAACTTGCCTCTCAACCAAGCAAATTGAGAGGTATCAAGTGGTTTGGTGAAAATATCAGCAACTTGAGAATTGGAATCAATGAAATGCAAGACAACGTCTCCTTTTTTCATATGGACTCTAATAAAATGATAACAAATATCCATGTATTTGGTTTTTGAATGTTGCATAGGATTTTTAGCAATAATAATTGCATTAGTGTTATCACAGTAAAGTGGAGCACTATCCAAATTTAAGCTAAAATCCTTAAGATTAGCTGTCATCCAAAGCAATTGAGAGCAACAAGAAGCAGCAGCTATGTATTTAGCATTAGCAGTGGAAAGTGCAACAGACATTTGTTTCCTAGAAGTCCATAAAACAAGAGATGTAAAAGTGTCATGTGCTCAATTCGACAACCCCAAGTATCTGAATAAGCTGTAAGAGAAAGGCAGGATGAAGAAAAGTACCATAAGCCGAATTCTAAAGTTGACTGAAGATATCTAAAAATTCATTTTACCGCTTGATGGTGTGAAGCACGTGGGGAGGCTTGAAAGCGAGCACACAAAGACACAGCAAAATATATGTCTGGCCTCGAAACAATAAGATATAAAAGTGAACTAATTATGCTTTTGTATTCCTTTTGATCAACAGGTTCTCTATCTTCATCGAGATGCAGCACAATAGTAGACCCCATGGGTGTGGAAATTAGTTTGACTGTCCCCATGTCAAATCGAGGAAGAAGATCCTTGGTGTACTTAGTCTGATAAATAAAAGTACCCAACTTTGATTGCTTGATTTGAAAGTCTAGAAAGAATGTGAGCTCACCCATTAGCTCATCTCGAATTCTCTACTCATAGTATCTGAAAACTTGGAAATAACAATATGAGAGGAATCGCAAAAGATATATCATCCACATAGATCTGTACGAGTAAAAGATCATCGCCATGCTTGAGAGTAAACAAAGTTTTATCTACCTTGCCCATTTGAAAGTTATTTTTTAATAAATAATATTTAAGCTTATTATACCATGTTCTAGGTGCTTATTTTAGACCATATAAAGATTTGGACAACTTGTAGACATGATCAGGAAACTTAGGGTTCTCAAAACCAGGTTGTTGTCTAACATACACCTCCTCCTTAAGATAGCCATTAAGAAAAATATTTTTCACATCCATGTGACATAGTCTAAATCCTTTTGATATATCAAATACTAACAAAATTCTAATAGCTCCTAAACAAGCAACACCAGCAAACTACCAGCCCTGAAAAAAAAACACCCGTTAAGCAAAACGCTATTTGTCTAGACAGCACCTTGCCGCTTCGTCCACTGTTGTAAATCTGAAAAAGGTCGCATCGTGTGCCGGCCGTGCACGGGCACGGAAATTTACCAGAGCTTCGAGGCACGTGGATATCACATCAACCAGACTGGCAGAAGCTAACGACCACCAGTTACTCCGAAGGTGATTTGACTGGATTGGGCATCTGTCAGCTTCTTCTCCACGCACGCTAGGAGCCTTCGCAAAGTTGCATGCCGTTCCACGATGCTCGGCGGTAGACAAGTGCTCCAGTGTCCAACCTCCAGTACTAGAAGAAAAATCATGGCTATCTTTGTCCGGACACGCCAAATTGACGAGCTAGGTGCTACAGTCTACAGCGGTTGTATTGTGGCCCGCGCCTGGCCTCCTACAAACTGTAGCAGGTAGAACTACTACTATTAGTGGTATGACCTAAAAATAATCACAGATATAATTATATTATTTCTATATTTATGATCTTTTGGATAATGTTATTATGATCGTTTATAAAGTTAAAGTTAGCAAGTATGTTACTTATTGGTTCATTCTAAAAGGATCTCTGGTCAAATATTACTGAACACTAGTGACTTATAGATCACCATATGTATTGATTGATGACCATATTTCTACGGTCGTAAATATAGAGATATCAAAACAATAATGTGGATATATGTTAGAGAACATGGTGTTGGATTGATTCACTTTGAGACACTGTTGAGATTGTTATGTCTTATGTGTTATCAGTTGGTCTCAAACAATGATAATGTATAATCCTTGTACCTGAGATCAGCATAGTTTTCTACATGTATAATAGTACACTTAAGGGTTGCCATACGCTACTCCGTAACTGGGTAGTTATAAATGTAGGTATTGAGTATACTATGAAACATGTGGAGCAAAATGATTGATCGGGTATGGGATTTGCCCCCTTCTACATAATAAGTAGGCCTGGGCAAAATACCCGCTACCCGTTACCCGTACCCGAATTACCCGGACCCGAACCCGAAATACCCGAACCTGAGGTACCCGATCCCAAATTCGGATAGCGATTCTGATTACCCGAAATTAGTTTCGGTAGTTCGGGTAATATCCCCCGGTACCCGAACTACCCGAATTACCCGAATTGTTTGTAAATTACCCGAATTGTCGGGAAATTATCTGTAAATTACCCGAATTGTCTGTAAATTACCCGAATTGTCGGGAAATTAGCTGGTTTTCTGTAAATTTGGGTATATCGGGTATACCCGAACCCGAATTATCGGGTACCCGAAATTGCGGGTAGTGTTTTTTTGGGGCTAATATCGGGTAGCAGTTTTCATTACCCGAATTTCGAATTACCCGAACTACCCGACCCGAAAAATTCGGGTAACCCGAACGCCCAGGCCTAATAATAAGAGATATATCCTTAGGCTCCTCGATGTGGTTGGATAAAGAAAACATATGTCCATGCCAATAGTGGTCGAAGAGTCGACCACATGAAGTTATCCATCACTAGATCGAAAAAATTGAACAGTCCATGGATGACACATTTCTCACGTGGAGTTCGATCGGATATCGTGAGGCAAGAGGAGAATTCGTAAATAGGTTGATAGATCCAACCGGATACGAATTGATCGTATGGAGATGCTGACTGGTCGTGAGCTGGTCGGACATATCACAGACTGGTCTATGATCTGGTCATATGAGGATATGAATTGGTCATTATCATATATGATTTGGTTGTAAGGAGTTATGAGCTGATCATGAGTGACTAGAACCTAGTTACAAATCATATTGCATAAGGTTCATCCAAATTGATATTTATGTATATGTGGAGGTTGTTATATCCTGCTAGGGATCACAACCGAACAGTGATCTAAAAGGTGTTTTCGAGTTACAACCAAGATACATAAACCTACAGCGTCACACACTTAACAGGTTAAAATGGTAAGGGACTGGATGATAGACTATTTTCAGTCGTCAGGATCCGGCCATATTCGTGCCATATCGATCGGTAACTATTTTCATTTTATTTTGTTGTAGCGGCAATCCCTAGGCGTACTACATACACTACAGTACTACACGGCAACCATGCAACTATCACCAAAACTGACAAGGCCCCTAAGCCCCGTTTGAAAACTTAGAAATCTCACGGGATTTTCACGACGGGTCACTGAGATTCCCGCGTTCGTAATAAAGCGTGACAGTTCCAACATGAATTCGTAGCAACTTCTGTTAGTTGTTTTCTCTTTTGCTCACAAGATGAAGAACGTGAAACAAGCTTTAAGGTGATTCTTATTTGAGCTTAAAAGACTATGTTTATGGTTTTTTAATATAGCAGTTGAGAATGTATTATAGACGTTAGTAGCTTTTTAGTGTAACTAAATTTAAAAAATAAAAAATTATATCATCACAAATAATAAAAAAAACAAGACAAAAGCAAAAAATTTAAAAATATAAAATTAAAAAGTTAGAAGCCAAAAATTATAAATAGAAGCTCGAATGAGGAGGGCTAAAATCCCTCAGTCGTTTTTACTCACTGTGGCTGCCCGGGCGGGAACTGTTTTTGGTCCCGCAGCTTATCCTTTCTTAAGATGCCTGCAATGCGTGATCATCACCGTACGCTATGTTTAGGCGGCCACTGTTGCGTTGCACTTTGCCCTGGTGCATTTAACGCCGAAAGCATTTACGTATATTTATGGGCTAGAGTATGGTATACTACTCCCACGCTATTTGTAGAATTTTTTGCGCGACCTTTAAACATGTATTTACAAAAATAATCATATACATATGGTATTGATAAAAATATTGCTTCTGTCGTCTAGTTATCGGATAGCAGCACTCCGGAGGTGACACGTAGCACCTGTCATCCAGCCGCTGGACGGCAAGTGCCTGCCGTTCGGCCCCCAAACGGCAGGTGGCCTGTCGACCACCCACAAAACGGCAGGTGATTAAGCCAACTAATTAGGCAGCTTAATTATTTTTAAATATAACAAATGAGTTAAAAAAATACGAAATTTTATTCGTAGCCTCTCGACACAACATACTTCATTGTGTAATTTTTTTGATAATTTTATCTGCTCTGAATGTTATTCAAAAATTTATACAATTTCGATATTTGTAGCAGTATTACATATAGCAAATGAGCTCCAAAAATTACAAAATTTTATGTAAAGCCTCCCGATATAGTCGACCTAATTGTATTTTTTTGGAAATTTTATATGCTCTGAATTTTTCATGTTACTTCGTGTTAATTTAATCGTAATTAGTGATATGTGATACTCAGTCATCTTTTTGCAATGCGTGAACTCTGTCCTTCGCACATATATCGACCTATTGCTTCTATCTTTTCTTTTCCATTGTATCCTTCGCGCAATTGTCACTCTGTCTGTGTCGTCCCCCTCGCGCGCTCTCTCATCCGCACTGATGTCGTTATATCCGTGCCGTTCACCCTCGCCCGCTCCCTCATCTCCACATTTATTAGAGTTATCATGCCGTCGTCCCTCGCCCGAAGTGCTGCACATCGACGAGGAGTCCTTAATTTGCGGGGTGAGTACACCGGATTCTCTTTTCGCTCGACCATAAATACGAATCTTTCGTAGTTGGTCATCGGTCATCTCAATCACTCATTGCGAAAGTTCATTTTCACGGTCGTCGCTCAATATTAAGAGTGCACAGCTCATTCTCAAAGTGGAGTTTCTGTGCAATCAACTGCTCACACCGGTTGGTCAGTGGTACAATGGGTCCGGTCGATAAGCCCAACAACAGTAAACCATCGTTTTGCCGAGTAGGTACTACCAGTAGTATAAGTACTTCGATCACAAATGCACATAGTTTTTGGATGTTAACACATAGTTTTTGGATGTTAACACAGACTTCAAAATATAATTTTAATCACTAATTTTTATATTATAATATATTTATAAAATCTAATAATATTATAATATTATAAAAGTACTTTTTGAAATAAATCTACACATATAGTTTTTATATATCTAATCTAAATATTTAAAAAGTTATTAATAGTTAAATCTTCGAAAGTTTAACTATTTGTATGTCTAAAATAATATGTATTTGTGACTGAATGAAGTAAATATATAAAGGTTGTGCTCATTTGGGCTGAATAAGTCTGGCTTATGGCTGAATTTTTACTATAACTGACTTATTTTGCATTGTACTGATAGTGACTTATTTAACATAATTAAATTTAAAAAATTTTAAACAGAAAAAACATATTAGCCTATCACGTATAATGCAAACAAATACAGGAAAAAAGAACCAGCAAAAAAGCTCAAAAAATCAAAAGTTCAAAAAAAGACGAAATTTATAAATAGTGAAAAGTAAACCATAAGCTAAAAGCTCAAACCGAAATGAGCAAGCAAATTTATCTATGCTGACACATAACATAATTAAAGCTACACAGGAAGAACTGACACTGATAACCAGGTCGTTATCTTAGCCAAGAAGACGAAAGCTCCGGAGCTCACAAGGAACTGAACAACCACATTGTGGTGTCGAAACGAGCTACATCTCGCCCGTTACAGCCACGAAGCACATCGTGCGGTGCAGGGCAAAACGTTTGACACTGGAACAGTAACTACGCTGCCACTAGCAATTAAATACTTGAGTGCTAAAAAAGAAGGCCGAGTTATTCGTCGTCCCAGAAATGAATTTAGATGGGAGTGGTGACACTGACAGCAACTGTAGAACCCTCTCTGTTCCCACAAGCACAAGTATCTCTGCTCCGTTCTGCTGCACAGCGAAAGAGCACGAGAGTACTGGGATACACCCGGCCCAGCGGTACCCGTACCTACCTCTGCATCTCCCCCGTTCGGAAACCTCTTGGGCTGCTGCGCCAGCGGCCACACAGAACAACCATTGACGGCTACCTTATGCAACCTTTGCTTTCTTTGGCGTCTCCTCTGTAGCCTGTATGATCATTCGAGCCGGGGTCCTGTACCGGACACAGCATCGCGCAAGCCACTGTATTTTATCCTCTCTTCGTCTATTGTGGAGACTTCCCCTGTGCTTGATCAGAGGAGATGGGGACATGGTATAGAGCCCGTTTGAAAGGGTCTTCCATTTACTTTTCCACGGCGAACGCTGCCTGTAGCCGTGTGGATTTTTTTTGTGTCATTTTTTTTTCTACATAGACTAATTGCTAGTGTAATACTAAAATTGATTAGTTATGTAATCATATGATAGGATGATTGTTGTTAAGATTTATTAGTGTAATTGCCAACATTAAATAAGTCATCATTTATCTTAAGAACAATTCCGATATTTATCAGATTAGTTAAACACTTCACTTTTAACCACTTGTAGTCTCAGTCATCTCTTCTAAAGACAAAGGCTTACAAAAAATAGAGGCTATAACTGTTTCAAACGGCCTGATAGCACTAGCAGGAGCTGAGCTGAAGAACAGCTTCAGTGCGGCGCAGTGGCTGTGTTAGGCTGTCACAGCGACTCAGGGGCACTGGAAAGTATACTCGAGAGGGAGCAGGAGTACTCTCGGCGCCGTTGTGTAGCTTCCAAGAGAGACTAGCATGTATCGGCGGATCTTGGCGTGATCGATCGGCGAGCCCCCATGTCTCGGCGGATCTTGGCGTGATCGATCGGCGAGCTCCCATCCTGGCCGCGCTCAGGAGCCGTACGTACGAGCGGGCTCGCGAGGGATCAGTGTCCCCACCCATACATATACGCATCCACTGATCTGATCCTGATCCTGATCCCTCTCGAGGTGCGGGCGATGATTGCGCCTTGCCGTGTACTACCTGCTTCTGCTGTTGCTTGTTCCTTGCATCGTTTTACTCGTGCTGTGAATGCGATTTGTATGAACACTAGCTGGTATCCCTGTGGGCGGTTGTGAGGTGGGCCATTTTTTTTTCTGTAGTTGATGATGTTTTACGATTGATCACGTTTGGTTATGTTTTCTAATATGGCAATGACGATGCTAGCACGACTAAGTACACGGTTTTAAACTAAAAAATCATTCCGAAAATCTACCTTAATAAGCTACTCAAAAACAAAAGCTGAAAGTCAAAAGCCGATTACCGAATGGTCTGTTCTTTGTGGCTGTGGTTTATAGTTTCTTGTTGAATTTTTTGAATTTTGGCTGTTCGTGATAGATATTGCAGAGAGAGATACTCATATGCGATTTTAGTTGATACAGATGATGAGCTTTTAATATATACTATAATTAATTTATAGATCTTATCTTAAAAATATTCTATTTTAAAGTTAGATATTATAATAAAAATCAAAAACCGATTTCAAAAGTGGATGAAACAGACTCAAAAACACGGGACCAAGCCAAGCGGGGAATCTTTCTTGAGCTGGTGCGACTGTGTTGAGCTGGTGCTGGTGCGACTGTGCCGAGTTGGGAACCCACGCGTCAGTTCGGCCCTCCTAGGCACTAGATAGCCCCCTCTCGTGCTAATCCGCTCGCCACTGTTGGGATTGCTTGTATTTTTAGGGGAGTTGTTGACGGTTCGAGGTTGATCCGTGCAAGGTTTTCAGCGAAAGCCCCGTCTTTCCTCTTCTGGGTTGGTTTCGCGTAAACTTGGCCGTTTCCTGCAGCGGAGCCCGTAATTTCCTGCGTTCTTCTGCTGCATGCTACTTGCGCTGCAAAGTTTCTTGCTCTAATCTCGTGCCTTTCTGAAAAGCTAAGATTGCACTTAGGAGTTTCCTTTGTCTGCCCTTAATTTTCTTGGCCTTCGCTCCCGGAGTCAATTCGTTTCACCTGGATTCCCCATACAATTCGCCATGCCTTTTTAGCCGTGAGCCGTGACGTCGCCTACGGATCAAAAGAAAAGCTTTATGCAGTGTTTCTTGCTCTGGGCTTCTCCTTTGGTTGTCTCGAAAGCGCTTTTTCTCAAGTTGGAGGCACAGTAGTTTGTGTCATGCAAAGTTGGCTAGCTGCTTCCTTCCCCTCCTGAGATTTCTGATCGTACTAGAGTTCTTCCTCCCAAAGGCGTACATGTAACGTTTGGTTCTTCTTTAATTGCTCCCCTGTTTCATGAACTCTCCTGCCGATCTCTCCTTGCCGTAACGCTTGCATCGTTGGTTTCGTTGACGCGTTTCTCCCGTGCATTCTTGTGTATAGAGAATCGCTGCAGCATGGGGCGTGCCATGAGATGGCTCAAGAAGCTACTGACAGGCAGGAAGGAAGGGCACAAAGGCCTCAAGGAGAACCATGTCGCAAGTGACTGGCATGACGGGACAGAGAGGGAGAAGAGGAGGTGGAGCTTTGTAAAGCAGAGGAAGAGCGGAGTTGACGGCGGCAGGCGGCCCTCGGAGGCCGCGGCGGCGGCGGCGGAGCCGTCGCAGGTGAGGCCACGCCATTGTGGTGAGGTGGAAGTTGCCAGAGCTCGCCAGGAGAAGGCGGCCGTCGTGATCCAGAAAGCCTTCAGGGGATACCTGGTATGAAAGTCCCAAAACCTCATCTTCAAACTGTGATCTTTTCGTAGTTTCTTGTTATCTTTCCTCAGATGGTAGGATGGTATAGACAGTTCAATGTGCAGTAGAAGTTTGTTGTAACGATGCAAATTCTTCATTTTTTTTATTTTAGTGACTAGTTGCACACTGTTTGGATCGTATTTTTTGCTAGATTCTTCTTTTTTTTTTGTTATTTTGCTAAGTAGACTAGACTTGCTGTATGTGATGTCACTGCTGCTAATGTTCCTTTCCATGATGGATGTTGATCGGCTTCACTCACGTCTGCTTTCCGCGGCGACTTCTGCGTATAAATAAACTTCCTGTTTGGTGTCAGAGTAGCAGTAGTTACTAATTACGTAACATGATTACTAGTTACCCAAACCGCATTTCTTTAGCCCTTTGTCTAATGCAAGTTGTTTGGGGATAGAAAAAAAATGATCTTTGCTTATGTTGGAATCTTTCACCTCAGGCTAGGAAAGCGCTTCGCGCTCTCAGATCACTCGTGAAGCTGCAGGCTCTAGTCCGAGGCTACCTTGTGAGGAAGCAAGCCGCCACGACTCTACACAGGTTGCAGGCGCTCATGCGGCTGCAGGCCGATTCCTTTGCCATCAAGAGAGCTTCCTACCGGGAATCCATGGAACAAGTAATGCATTTTACATCACACCACAAAGATCTTCGTGTAGATCAGGTGTCAACCAATGTATCTTGATTTTGATTTGTTTTCTTCGGTCCATTTTGCAACGCAGGAGAGGATCGTCACGCAAGAAGCCCGGGTGAAGCCGTCGGAGACGCCGGCGCACCGCCGGAGGCTCTCCGACATCACGGACTCCAACTATGAGCGCAGCCCGCGGATCGTCGAGATGGACACGTGCCACCTCCGCTCCCGGTCCACCCGGATCGTGATCGGCCGCTACACCCCCGACCACTCGTCGGACCGCCTCGCCCCGGCCGTGGCGCCGTCGTACTCGCCGATATCCAGCAAGCAGCCCCCACGGCTCTCCTTCCGGCGGTGCCACGACCAGGACCCCGGGCAAGCCAAGACTGCGCAGAACACGCCCCGCTGCTTCGTGGCCGCCCCGCCGTACGACTCGCCCGCCAAGAGCGTCGACGGCCTCACGTCGCGGCGGCTCACGCACCGGGACGTGCTCGTCAGCCCGCGGTACATGTCGGGCACGGCCTCGTCCGCGGCGAGGATGCGGTGCCAGAGCGCGCCGAGGCAGCGGCAAGCCGAGGCGCCGGCGCGGGCGAACCTGACCCAGGCCGGGTCGAGGAAGTCGTGCTCGCAGATGCAGGAGAGCGCCTTCTGCTCCGAGCTCAGCGACGAGGCGGCCAGATATTACTACCTGGACAGGGTGTGGTGATCACTGATCAGATTGGTTTGGATGTTAGTACTGTTTAGAGTAGAATTAGTCTCCAAATTCTGTACATACTTAAAATGCTACTCCAATGTGATATTAGATCATGGCATGTCAGTCACCAGTTTGATGGCATAGGAGTGCCTCAGTGAAGGCAAACATCACATGTCGTTGCGTGCTACGTTGTTTTACAGGTTGGTTTCACGTTGAAGTGATCCACTCTTGAAAAATATAAGACGCTAAAGTGATCTGATGTGAAGCATAAAGCCAAATCGCCGCATGATCCGACAGTGGTGCCGACTAGCTAGTGAGCACCGTATCCGTATGTGCTACCATTGGTACGTCAGTTTCCTACTTTGGTTTGAAACGTTTGGGAAAATTTTAGGATGGACGAACTCGCGTATTTGGATGCCAAGAAGCACTGCAGGAGCCATCTGTGATTAAAATCCTCTTAGAAGTTGGAACAGTCTTTTCCATTCCAAAAAAAAATTGGAACAGTGGCTACTCGCCATTACAAGGGGCTCAAGGTGAATTGCATCTGTTAGAGAGGTCCCCATGTCAGTGACTTGTCGTAATGATTGTGTACAAAGGGGATATTTGTACTTGGAGCAGTGCAATGCTCAGTGCTAATGTGCAGAATTTGCGTTGCCGAAACCATGGAGTACTAACAATCTGTACTCCGACTGTGATGAGGTCAGCGCAAATCTGCACTTCTGCAGTCTTCTTTTCATTTCCGGAGCTTCAAGCCATGCTCAAGTCGTTGGAGACAAAAATGTGGTTGTTTGGTACGTCGTTTCGCTTGGCCGTTTAAATGGAAGCGGTCAGCTTCTGTGCATGGATCGGACATTTACAGATAAGAGTTAGTAGTACATGTACTGCACACCAATGAAGACTTCGCCTTTTTTTTTGTCCGTCGGTTCAAGATGATTGGGTGGTTCAAAATAAGTGGACTCGAAGTTTTGTTCGATGAAAGATCCAGATCTAACCTCAAAGTATGATGGCGTTTACTTGGCAGTAAATGCTACACGCTGCTAAGTATCCAACGGTTAATTAGCGCAGGCGCAATATGGAAATTACTACATCTGCGAAACCGTGCCTATTACATAAAAGAACTTGTTGGTTCATCTGTTGTGTTAGGACACTCTCAGTGGGCTTATATCAGAAATGTCCTTAGCATTAATTAACTAGTGATAGAGAGTTAAGAAGAACAGAACGAAAAGCTTGTTTTTGCCTCAAATATAACAAGCAAACATTAGTTAAAACGTCCATTGGGAGGTGAGGATATCTACATCACTAATTTCTGAGGTTCAACACCGCGCCATGCCGGACCTCGTTCTCGGCATTGCCGCGCCTAAGCTCGTGCCGGTCATCTCGATGCTGCACTCGCCGCCGTGCTGGCTGGCCGCATGCTCACCGCCCGATGCAGTGCGCACCACGCTCGCCATGGTCGTCGCGTCATTCACAGTTGCCGCCTGACATCGGCGCTATGGCCGCCGTGGTAGCCGCCCGCCGCACTCGACGTAGCCGCCACATCACTCACAGTTGCCACCCGATGCTGACGTTGTGGTCATCGTGTTTGCCACCCGACGCCAACGCCGCGCTCGCCGCGTCACTCACGGTCATCACCCAACATCGTGGCCGCCGTGGTCGCCACCCGACACCACGCCCATGCCAACGCCATGCCGGTCTCGCCCGAAGCTTGGCGCTCCCACCCCATTTTTGGCGCCATGGTCGACCTCGGTGGCGACGACTTAGATCTGGCAGGACTTGGGCGCTGGCCATCACACCAAACCTCCTCACCACTCCCACCACCCACTGAACCTGACCTCATCATCATGCTCATCGGTGTGGGCCACCTGTGCGACTGAGGTGGCTGTTGCCATATCCAAGCTCATCATTGTGCTAGCCGCTCATTCGTCGGTCGCCGCTCCCTTACTGAGGCCATTGTTGCACCATGGCCGCAGCGATGGCCACATCTCAGATCCAACTGGATTTGGATGTTGCCAGCGCAGATCTGACTGGATCTGGGAGGTGGCGGGTAGGGGTGAAAATGGATCGAATAGTTTTTTATCGATCTAGACAATTTTCAAATACGGAATATTTCGACTCAGATTTTTCTCGGATAGTCTTGGATTAGAAATGAATATGTATTTTTTTCCGAAAATGAATACGAATACAGTAGCGCACTATCCGTCGAATATGAATACGGACTCGGACTACCCGAGGATTAGGGTTTCTAGATATCCGGCCCACTGGCCACTGGGCTAGTAGTTTCGTTTGTGGGCAGGAAATCTGTTGCGAATGCTCATGATCCATGTGCAGCATACGACAATAGGCTGTGAAACAAACATATGTGCCATTTACGCACGCAACACAGGCCGCACTCGAGTCTTATGCTGACCAGTGCAGCATTCGAGTAGCCACGCCCACGTATCGTGGAGTCGTGGGCGAGCCGTGAGCTGCGTGCTCAGCCATGCACACTCCTATCCTTCTTTTTTTCTTTCTTTATTTTTCTTTTTCCTCCCATTTATGTTGATCTTTGTGCAGAGCTACATGCACTGCCTGGTTGAACTAATTTTTGCTATCACCACTGCTTCATGCTTTGCTATGCTTTGTCTCCTTGTCTTTCTTCCAGTCGGCTTGAAGAAATATTTTTACCAGTACTTATTTTTTAAAGGTGCTAGACATACACACACAGTCCACACACATCCATTCATATGTGTGCGAGTGTCTTTGTACACGTGTTTAAGGCGTTTTCATATTTCGATAAATATTCATGATCGTATTCATTTTGATTCGTATTCAATCTGTATCTGTATTCAACATTATTCGTATTTGTATCCGTATCTGAGGTATCCATATTCATATCCATATGTGAGAAAAAAAATGAAAATAAATATGATAGAGACATTATCCATTCGTATTCGATCCATTTACATCCCTAGTGGTGGGCGAAGGAGGGGGAGGAGGCGGCAAAGGGGAAACCAAGGTGGAGGACGAAGGACTTGGCTGGCCATGGGTGTCGGTAGGAGGGGAGACAAGGTGGGGGAGGAAGGAGTCGGTCGGCCACCATTGCTAGTGAGGAGGGGAGACCGAGGTGGAGGGGAAGGAGTCAGCCAGTCGCCCGCGCTGGTAAGGAGGGAGACTAAGGAGGAGCTGGAGGAGTGGGAGGCGGACGGCGATGTAAAAGGGGAGAGAGTGAGAGAACGTGGGTGGTGAGAGAGACGATAGAGTATTTATTGTTTAGGCCACGGATAGATACTATGCACCGAGAGGGTTGTTTTTGGTATTATTTCTAGATGATGTGGAGGGTATAGACATAAATGTCCAATTTCTACCATTGGGAATGCTCTTAGCTGTTGCTGCTCTCCCTGCTCACTTTACGTTGCAATTTTGCTAGGTCTCAGAGAAGAGAACAGAGTTATTTTCTTGATGCATGAGCAACCCTTGATCAGCTTTGGTCTTTTTTTTTGGAAAAAGTTCATATAACATCCACAACTTTGCTTGAAATTTCGTTGAGCACTCCAAATTATAAAACCATATATTTGACCCCTAACTTTATAGTCCAGTTCAAATAACAGCATGATCCGATTTTTAATGGTGGTATTGCCCGTATGATGTAATGACGGGACGGTT
The DNA here is from genome assembly GCA_017311315.1 of Dendrocalamus latiflorus. NCBI lineage: Eukaryota > Viridiplantae > Streptophyta > Magnoliopsida > Poales > Poaceae > Dendrocalamus > Dendrocalamus latiflorus. The sequence continues at coordinate 17,263,009 of CM029665.1, read as the reverse complement.
TTACCACATCGGATGATGTGTTGATCAAATTTAGGTGAATTATCGGTGGGACCCATAGGGTCTTCTTTCCCGAATCTAAACAGAGAGGGAGGGAACTACAGAGGTGGTGGCCACGAAAGTACGACTAGGAGCTCGATGGGGGAGAAGCCCTTGTGAGCCCCCACATGTTATTGATCCAACTTAGCCGGCGTGTCATTTTATGCGGCAAAATTGCCTACTTATCATGCCAGGTGGGCAATACCACCATGCTAAATCGTGTCAGGGTGTTATTTGAACCATATTGTAAAGTTGGGGGGTTAATATCTGATTTCATAGTTTAAGGTGCTAAATAGACTTTCAAGCAAAATTTAAAATGTTGTATGGACTTATTCTCTCTCTCTCTCTTTTACAAGAATCAGTGTAGATTTACGGAACTGCATAACGATACTGGAAAAAAAAAGAATCATGCGCATTGCTGCGGGAGTATGTACGTTTTTCTATGTGAATGTGTAAGAGGCCTTTTGAATTTGATATCTTTCAAATCCCCTTGCCCCTCTCCAATATCATTTCTCCCCTCCATCATAATCACATAGACTAAGGACACAATAATCATTAATTAAGTCTAAGTAAATTTTACACAACTACAACTATTTTGCCCTGTTACTTGAACTACAACATTTGTGACCTATTTCACAGAACCACAACTACTGTGAACCTTTGTATCGCAGAACTAGAGTACCGAGGGCTCGAACGGTTGCTGTCACTCTAGACCCACAGGGCAGTGAGGCGAGCTAAAACGGCGCATGAAGTTTGTCGACCCGTCATCAGCTAGCGTGGCAATTGTGGGGTAGGGGGCCACATCAGCTGGCCAGCGTGGGCAGGGCCCGGCTGGATGAAGACTGACTGGCCTGTTTGGTTGGTGCCTAAGTTTGCCATACCTAAGCTTAGGCAATGTGTGGCTGCCACAGAAAGTGTGGCTAACAAAATCGAAGCCACACTTGTGGCAAAGTTTGGTAAGAAACTGAGTCTATGACGTGTAGGGCAGGGTGCTAAGAAAGTGTGGCATGCCACAGTTGCGTCAGTGAACCAAACAGCTACCTAAAAACTGTGGCACGCCTAACTTGTGGCTAGGCAACTTCTGGTCACACATCTCTCTCATTTTTAGTTTTTAGTTGTAGCTGACATTATTTAGCTAAAAATAAATAGTAGTGATTAAAAATAGTTTTTAATAGGTGAGGATGAGCGATAGGGAAAATGAGAGAGATGTGTGAGACAAAAACCTTATCTCTTAAAAAAGACGAGAGGACGAGAGCGAGAGAAGTAGATAAATCGTTTTGAGAAATCAAGTATTTATATTATCTTGTAAATTCTCCAAATAGAAAAAAAAACCCACCACGACGGGCAATTTCGGCGTGGGAGATCGACCACCACGACGGTTTGAGGCCCGAGAGCTGTCCCACCTGGGCGGAAGGTTAGGGCCTGTTTGGCAGAGCTCTACCAACTCCAGATCCACCAAAAACTGCTCCACTCCACGAATTTTTACCCAAACGCTCCAGCTCCACGAAATCTGGATCCACCAAAATACTGAATCTAGCTCCAGATTCATGAAATCCATGGAGCACCTCAAGGGGTGCTCCACGAAACCTTGTTTCATACCTACTCGTGGAGTTGGGTGGTAATTACCCACCTTTTGCCACTGGTTACACAACCCATCCCATACCACCATAAAACCCATGGGCAAAACAGGCCATTCCCACCAAAAACTCAGTTTCGTGGATCTGGAGCTGCTGTGCAAGCCAAACAGTTTTGTCTAGCTCTATGGTGGGATCCCAGATTCACGGTGGAGTTGTTTTTGGTGAATCTGCTGCTCCAGATTCATTTTTTCAGTGGTGGAGCTCTGCCAAACAGGCCCTTAGTCACCACAATCTTGCTGCCTTGTGTTTGAATTCTGGAAGCGTTGGGTGGATCCTTTGGTTGGGGAATGCATGGATTAGAATTACTTGGAGATTACTACCTTGCAATTAGGGTCAAAATCCATTTCTTTTCTGGGATATCACCTGAGTTGGGACCGAATTTGTGCAAGTGTATGATGATGCATCTTGGGGACGATCGCGGGTAGATTAGGGCCATGTTGTGAGCGTGACTATTAGTGTTCGTGTTGTTCGATCGTGGTCGTGTTAAAGCAGGATAAACCAAATTGCTGAATTTTACTGTTAATTTTCCCAGGATGGCTGAGGATATTTGGACCCTAAATGTGTATCGAGACTTGAGGGGATGCTGCGGACGGGGAAGGTTACGTCGAAACGAAGATGGATCGAGACAGGATTAGGAATGACTAATTTGTCCAGCGTAGAGACGGATGATGATGTGGGGAAAAATGCCGAATGACCATAAAGTTGATAAGAAGGCCAGTTTGTTGCCGTGCTCCTCGTTATGCACGAACTGACCTTCTTTCTCTATTTGCGATACGCCGAGCACCGTTAGCCCACGGCCCACAAATTCATGCGTCCAGAACAAGGTCGCCTGATGCTGCTAGTTTGGGGGGGAACGGGATAGGTGGGTTGCTGTGGGCTAGCTAGAGAAGGGAGGGGGACAGAGAAGAGAAGACACGGGCTAGCCGGTGGGGTTTCGGTCCAATGTGTGGAAAATAGCTTTCCCCCCTTTTTTTCTCCCTTTTCATCTAGTCGCAGCTTTTTTGCCGAAAGTTGTAGTAGGTCCTTTTTACCTATGTTCATTCTTTCCACTATTTTTATTAATAATTTTCATTTTGTTTTTTAGTTAATCGCCTTTATTTGTTCCACCAATATTTCTCATTTGTTCTAGTAGATAGTTTTGAATTGCTCCATAAGCATGTTTGATGTGTCCCGCTAATATTTTTTTTCGAAAATCACCGATAAACTATTTGGAACATTGCAGATGAACTATTGAAATAATAGAGCCAAATACATTAAACAATGGCTCATTCATCGTTAGAACTTAATGTGTGCAACATCATCAATGAACTAATGAAATATTGCAAACAAATGTATGGAACAATTCATTTTATCTACTGAAAACATCCAATATCCACCTGATTTAATCCTCTTACCCAATTCAAAAGATACGTGTTGAAACATCATCCATAATTAATGGAATATTATAGGCACTGTTCTTTACGGCTTCTAAAAGCAGCTTTTGGCTTTTCCTATAGTACCTAGTTTTCAAACAGAGTATTTTCTCAAGACGAGGTCTACAAGTTAATTGTAGTATACGTTAAAAGCCCAACATCTATATCAACTAAAATCGCAAGCGAGTATCTCTCTCTCCATAATCTCTATCGCAAACAGCTAAAATTCAAAATTTTCAGCCAAAAGCTATAAGCCACGGCTGTATCAAATAGGCCCATAGAGTAACACGTGGAACATTTTGTTTTCTCTATGAAACATATCTCATATGATATCATTATTAAGCTAAAATATATCGTAAAAACATGAAGGTTTAAATGGATCCTAAACTGGATGCTCGGTTTAACAGGTATGTTCATTTCAAATTTTGAAATAATAAAAGAAAATTCACGTGGCCCTTCTCTGCCGTGGGGCACAGCAGAGGAGGCCTAAGAGCATGTACAATAAGGCTTAGTCAGCAGGCTATAACAAATATAATATCAACTAAATCTTACGTGGCAGAGAGAGAAAGGAAGAGAGAGAAGGAAGCTGGCTACTAAATTACAGTTAGCTATAGCACGTAAAAATATGCATTTCACTCTCTTACACGTAGGGTCAAATAGTTATTGTAATAGCTACCTTATTGTATGAACTATTTTTTTAAAGGCTATAGATGAAATGGACAAATGTTATAGCCATTAGTTGGCTATACTATTGTACTTGCTCTAAGGGACATGCTCCTTTCCCTCTATTTCTTGGTCGATGGGCTCTATTGTACCCCAAAATTATGCGAGCTTTCAATCCACTCACGTGTCATGATACTACAGTGACGTTTAGTTGTAGTCGATAGTCCCTATGTCTCCTTAAAAAAGAAAAAAGTCTGAGTCCTTGTAAGTTTGGAACACGGTTCACTTTTGTTTACCTCAACTAGCCAAAAGGAATTAGGCCATCGCTAAGGTTTTGTTTGGAAGTTCAAAATTCTTGATCCATCTCCATAGATGGGCCGGGATTTTGGTTCAAAATCTTGGCCCATTCACGAAGATGGGCCAGAGATTTTAGGCTCCTAAACAAGACTTAAGCGGAGTTTACATCCTGTAACCTCTTGTTTGGAACTTTGGATGAGAGGGATTTCTGTAGGAATCTTTGTGATTTGGTTCAAATCTATTTTTTGCTGTAAAGAACTAAAGATTAAGCACTGGCAATGGCATCATTGGCTGGGTCAAGTCTGTCCCTTTCCAATCTAAGGTGATCTTAATATCGTACAACTAAGAGCTCTTTTACTGTTGTTAATCCAATGAATTGTATTAGTTAGAATTTGACAATACTACACCAGCAAGTACAAGGAAGTATCACTCGGATAGGCGTAAAATTGCAATCGAGCTCAGTCAGCGCTCAATAGAAATTACGGCTTCATCTCGATCTCCCGAACTTTTAACAGAATGTGGGTATGGACGAGCTATTGACTTGAAGCTATTGATTTAGTTGGACACTAAGCAGTCGCAAATTCGTAACTGAGCACAGCGCTTCAATGGAGGCTTCGATAGTCAAGTCTCATGCCGGCTTTGGTGGCTTCGTAGGCCTGGAGATAGTTGCGAACTTCGACATAGCGTGATTGATGACGAGACAGACCAGTGCGGCCGGCGACAAGGGATCCCGGCAACAAGAGATCAACAAAGGGGATAAATTGGCAATGTATGATTGGGCTAATCAATGGCTTGATCGCTAAGTAGCATATGTTTGGAGACGTACGGAAGTTCCGAAAGTTGTTTGGTTGGACTTTGTTTAGGTTTACGAAAAGTCTGCGATACTATTAAGAAATAAATGGTGAGATTTAATTTCTGAAATCACCCTTTATTACTAGTAGAGCAACCATAAACAAATCTATCTATATTATATTAAAATGATAGATAACGATCATGTTCGCTCTTACTAGGTAAAAATTACCACGTTAATCAGTAGAAAAAAAGAAAAAACTGTATTGTCGATCATAGTGGGTCTAGATTACAATAGCAGAGATTAATCTGATATATATCTACTAAAATTGTACCAAAAATACACCTTACACAGTTAATAAAGAATACATATGAAATACCTAAAAAAAGAGGATACGGATGAAACAATCCATATAGCAAATGAAAAGAGTTATTATGGAAGTTTAAAAAACGAAGTTGTTACGGAGTTGAACTTATCCTTTGCATGCCAATATAGGTCCTAGGACATGTTCTTTTTAGCTTTTAAAAGTTACCTTTTAGTTTTTTATAGTAACTAGTTTTTAAACGGAGTATCTTTTCAATATAGACTCTACTAGTTAATTGTAGTACATACTGTACTGACTTTATTTATATCGGTAAAAATCTCATGCGAGTTTCTGTTACTCTTTAATCTATCGCACGAATAACCCAAAAGCAACAAATCACAGCCAAAAAGAACATGCCCCTATTCTTTTGGGCTGCAGCTTATAGCTTTTGGTTCTAGTACGAATGCTCGTGTGAACAAACCGAAAGTCGATAAGCCGTTTCTAAAAAACTATCCTGCTAAGCTACTTCGAAACAGCTGCGGAGAAACCTTTACTATCTTTTTACATCTACTTTTTCTGTACTTTAAGAGTAGGTCGTAGCTAGTAGAATTTTACCCTCAAAATTCAACTTTGATCAATATTGCTTCACATCAACACTGACGAGGATAGAATAATTCTTAAATTATCATGTCATTATATTCCTTGAATATACCCCTTATCGATAAGAGGTAAATATGGCAGGATGGTAGTAAGCACTTCTACGATCATATAGTTGTAAGACCTTCTACGACCATGTAGTCGTAAGTCTTACTGTGACTACCCATATAGCCGTAAGTACTTTCACGACCACATAGTTGTAAGTCTTACTGCAACTATCTCATATCCGTAAATCTTTCTACGACCATGTAGTCGTAAGTTTTACTGTGACTACTATGTGATCATAGGAATTCCTACGACAAGTCTATCTCCAACCGTCTTATCTACAACAATGAACTACATTGTTGGTTCGTCTGACAAGGCGGTTAGAACATGCGTTAGTCCGCTAACTGCACACGATCTCTCTCTGACAACAACCGCTACATAGTGAACAGTCTTTTGTGTCTCTCTGACAGTAAGTTCTATCAGGTAGTTATCATCTGAAGCGTCAAGACGTCTTTCGGCGTGGGATAACCGCCATCGCTTTACCATCAAGATAGCACTAGCCATTCATGTAATTCGCTGTTGTAAACCACTCTTCAGCAATTAGCAATCATACTAGACGTATGGTTGTTATTCTCTTAGGAGAAGGCCCGAACCAGGATAAAGTTTCCCGTGTCTCTACTTCACAGCCGTATACAGTGAGTCTTCTAAGAGTTCTCTGAATCCAAACAAATCATACATAAGATCGATATTAAAACATCGATAGTTGGCGCCGTCCGTGGGGGTTCTTTTTCTAAGACTCCGGTAATTTCTTTGTTGGCAAGTTTCTCTTTTTCCTTCTGATGTCCTCATGGCAGATGGATGGAATGAGGATAACTGGTTCGACTTAGCCGATTATGCGAGTATCGACATGGAGGCTTGCTACAACTACGAGCAGGTCTTGCTTACTTCTGACGGTGAATATCTCCCTAGAGATTCCTCCGGTGATCCTAGAGATGGTGCCGCCGGAAAAGCTGATGAGGGATCAAAATCCCCTATAGCAGTACGCCTAATGAAGGACTCATCTCCCCCAAGTGGCAAGGGTCAATCCGACCATGATGAGGGCTCGTAACGCGATGGTGGGTCCGTTCCCAAGTGTTCGAGTCCCACAGTGTCGCCCCACGTAGTTTCGTAGAGCCCTAGACTCTGCTAATTGGGATGCACATCGCGAGCTCCTAGTGGTGACTCTTCGGACGACCCAGCGAAGGCCATGGGCGGGCACACTTCGTTTTTATCCGTATTCTCACAAGGAGCAGATCAGGCTAGGGACGGTTATAACCCAAACATGGCGGGGTTTACTCCAGGCCGCGATGCGCTCTCGCTGGATGATTCTTCAAGTGAGGGGCCCTTCGTCGGAAGTAGAGATTCTAAACATGAGGTTTTTACCCTGTCCTCATATTCTCATCACCCTCCTGGTGGAAGGCCTGAAGATGCTCCCTGGCGATCACACTCTCCCTCCTCTCATGCGAATGGTGACGAGACCTCTAGTGATGAGCCTGATTAGTACTCTGGTGAACGTGGGAGAAATCCTAGAAATCCTCACTCTCCTTTGAGACAGCCCTAGTTTGTTTCAAGGGTCGAAGATCTTGAGACTATTCAGCAAAGGCGGCTTGCCGCCTATGATGTTTTGCCTGGGCGGGCCCAGTACCAGTCCAAAGAGGCACATGAGCTTTAACTGATCAACAACTTGCTCGAGAACCTGATTCAAGACTTGCTCAGGCACTGGGTTATGACCGCTTCGCTGAAGACATTGCATGTAGGCTTCATGATATGATGGCCCGACTTGAGTAGCCTCGCTGATGCCCCTCCGAGAGTCAACAAGGTACAACCGTATCTAGTGTTCACGAAACTTGCCGCAGGAGTTGGTATGGTGACGGGGCACATCGCACTCCTGATCGCAATACCAACCGAAGGAGGGTGCCTTAGACTGCTTCGGATTAGAAAATCAACGCTCGATCACTGCTTCGAGCAAGGAACTTGCAGCAGCAAATAGACTATGAGTGTGAACCACTAGTGGACGAGACCTACTACAGGTCCGATCCACCTACCATCAGGCATCGCCGAGTGTGTTCGCCTGGCGATGCTAACTACCCGTTTCCTAGAGGAGACGAGAGGAGATTGTTGCTAGATGTTGAGCATTCATGCCCGAGCTCTGAGCAGTACGCTGGCCGCAGTGGTTTCGACCAGTGAGCATGGAGAAATTTGACGGGTCTCAGAATCCCATTAAGCTCCTTCAGATTTACATGACTGCGGTTCGAGCAGCATGAGGAGGTGAGAAAGTCATGGCCAACTATTTTTTGATAGTGCTCGAAGGATCTGCTCGATCCTGATTGCTCAACCAGCCTTTCGAGTAAATCTACTTGTGGCAGCACCTCTGTGATCTTCTGATAGCCGACTTCCAGGGTATATACAATTGCCCTGAGAAGGAGGATGACCTGCATCGAATGCACCAAGGGCAGCGACAAGATCCTACGGCAATTCATCTAGCATTTCAGTTAGGTTCAAAACTCTATTCCGGAGGTCTCTGACGCTTCTGTTATTAGAGCATTCAGACAGGAAGTGCGCAATCGAAGGTTCATAGAGGACATCACCTTGAACCCTCCAACCACTATCGTTGAGCTCTTTGAGATAGCTGATCAGTATGCAATTACTGTCGAAGTGGTCGAATGGACCAGGACAATTGACCAGCCCGGCCGTCGTTCTAAGGAGCAAGGTGATGGCGGCAACAGGAAGGGGAAGGACAAGAAATCTGGAGACATGGCCAAGAGCCACAACCCTCCTGCCACAGGATCGAAGGAGGTCCTGGCTATAGGCAATAAGGAGCCATGCGACTCCAAACAATATTCCAATCAGGGCAAAGGCAAAGCACCCGCAAGGAGGGAAAACAACCCTAGATGGTGCCCTCTTCACAAGAAAGAGGAGCATGATCTTCACAACTACCAAGTTTTCCAGCGGAAACTCAAGGATTATTACTGCGGCAAGGGCCCACTCCCAACAATTGAGGAGTTGGGGCAGTCAAGCAGTCGAAAGCACTTGGACGAGGATGAGGAAATGCCATTCCAGGACCCCAAAGCACACTATGCAGCTGGATGGCTTTTTATGCATGATGCACCAAGCTAATATTTTGTGTTATTTACTAAAATTACAAGGAACTCCTGTTGTGATTTTAAACTTTTGCCTTTGTCATAGTTAAGTTGTAAGCCAGAAGCCGAATCAAACACTCGGCTTTTAAAAGTGGCTTTTGCAATGTCTTGAATATAATTTCAGAAATTCCTATTTATTTTCCTAAGGGGAACGTTGTACTGTGGCCCATGCATCCCTATTTTATTATAAAACCTTTGTATTGGTAGTTAATTACCTATTTGATTAATTTCTCATTGAGAATTTGAATGCCATGATTCTATTGTCACCATATGATATGTATTTACCTAGTGATATAATATTAGTTATCACATGGGTTGTACATTTAGTATGCTTAGCCGTGCTAATAGTATATTGAGTTATCATTACATGTGATCAATTAATTAATTTTGACTTAATGAGATATTAAATTATGGTGGTCAGCCATAATTATAAAATTTATGCACTTTGGCATGGATAGTGTCATTGGTGGTGATTATACAAAATGATTTTCATTTGGGCGAATGATCATGTAGTAGAGGACGAAAGTGTGGTTAGCACTTTAGGTATGTGGATGTTTCACATTGGTAATGTCTAAGGACTTAACTTTGTGCACTATTGATTTGAGCCTTATCGTACAACCACATGTCTAGTATGGGATAGACCTGGCATAATAATTTGTGAAGTTTCAACTTTGATTTTGCCACTGATGTTTTATTGGCGCAAGAGGGAGCAATTATCAACTAGGTGGTTAGCCTACTCGATGACGAAATCTTAGTGGGCGAGATCAAGTTGAGATTGAGCATTGTAAAAGTCTTATTGGAATTTTCTTTTACGTAGAGATGATCATGTCATGTGGGTAAAGTTATGCAACCTCTGCAGAGTGTAAAACTATTCGAATAGCCGTGTCCCTGGTATGGACAAGGCTTGGTGATTTCACATAAGGGGTAGAATTTTCATAAAGGATCACAAATGCCAAAATCTCGAGCAGCTCATCTCAATGAAATCTCATCATGCGCAGTCGAATTCAGCCAGCATAGTTCGAAGAAGGCCCCCATCCTTCGCCTTCAAAAAAAAAAAACAAAAACGACCCTCACCCTTATAAATCTTTAGGGCCGAACAAAACCTACAAACCCCAGTCAAAGCGAAAACATTTTTATAAGGGAGATTTGATCATTTTCGTATCTTTCATTGTATTTAATAAAATATCCCATAATATGTGATTTACGTACGAACCCTAGATCTTTGTATTAGTTAGACAGTGGGCATTTTATAAAATACACATAAAAATTAGGACAAAATATCAATTGTTTTATAATCCATCCATTCCAACCCAAGATGCTCAGGTCGCCGTCGCTCGCTACACCTACAACCCACCACCAAAAACAGAGTAAAAAAAAAAGGCCAATCCGAATCAATCCACGTCTCCACCCACTCAGCCAGGCCCACGCCACCGAAAAGGCAAGAAATTTCCTGCTCCAGAGTCCAGACACAAAACATCCGGTACGAACACACGCCACGCGAGAAAATTGATCATTTGCCACTTTGAAAAGTGGGCTTCGCAAATTTGCCACTTTCAAAATTGACTTCGTAAAAATACCATGCAGTACATGTACATCTTGATTACCATGCCATTTGTGCCATTTAGCTCATTTAATAATTTTTTTGCTAATTTCTGGAGGTGGAAAAGACAATCCTACCCTTTTCTCCCGAAGCCAGAGATCTCCCGAAGCAAGATCTGCCATCTGCGCACGCCGCCCTTCCCGCTCGGCGTCGTCCCCGCTTGGCGCCCTTCCAGCGCCGCCCTCCCCGCTCGGCGCCGTCCCCGCTCGACGCCGTCCCCGCTCCGCCCTCCCCGCTCGGCGCCCTCCCCGCTCGGCGCAGTCCCCTCGCCGCCGGCCGGCCTCCCCGCGGCGCCCTCCCCGAGCGGCGGCCTCCCGGCGCCGCGGCGTCCTCCGGCCAGGCCACCCGCCGCCCTCCCCGCTCGGCGCCGTCCCCGCTCCGGCCTCCCCGCGCTGCATCCCCGACTGGTCTCCCCGTCGCCAGCCGGCCTCCCCGCGACGCCCTCCGCGCACGGCGGCCTCCCCGCGCCTGCCTCCCCGCCGGCCAGCCTCCCCGCGACGCCCTCCGCGCACGGTGGCCGTCGCGGGGAGGCCATTGTGCGCGGAGGGCGTCGCGGGGAGGCTGGCTGGCGGGGAGGCAGGCGCGGGGAGGCCGCCGTGCGCGGAGGGCGTCGCGGGGAGGCCGGCCGACGACGGGGAGACCAGTCGGGGATGCAGCGCGGGGAGGCCGGAGCGGGGACAGCGCCGAGCGGGGAGGGCGCCGAGCGGGGAGGGCGGAGCGGGGACGGCGTCGAGCGGGGACGGCGCCGAGCGGGGAGGGCGGCGCTGGAAGGGCGCCAAGCGGGGACGACGCCGAGCGGGAAGGGCGGCGTGCGCAGATGGCAGATCTTGCTTCGGGAGATCTCTGGCTTCGGGAGAAAAGGGTAGGATTGTCTTTTCCACCTCTAGAAATTAGCAAAAAAATTATTAAATGAGCTAAATGGCACAAATGGTATGGTAATCAAGATGTACATGTACTGCATGGCATTTTTACGAAGTCAATTTTGAAAGTGGCAAATTTGCGAAGCCCACTCTTCAAAGTGGCAAATGATCAATTTTCTCCGCCACGCAGCCCCGACGATCGCAAACGATAACGAAAGCGCCCGCAAAAACCCACACTGTCAGCGGCGAACTCCCTCCCGGTCCCGGCACGGCCTCACCTCCTCCCCGGCTCCGCGTCTCCGCCTCGTCTCTCTCTCTCTCTCTCTCTCCCCCCTCCACGGTCATGCCGCCGCCCCACGACAACGACGACTCTTCCGCGCGGGCCCCGCTCATCCCCACCCCTCCCCCTCCCCGCCGCGCGGCAGCGCGGCTCCACCCGCTTCTCCTCCTCGTAGCCGCGGCCTTCGCCGCCTCCTATCACCTCCTCGTCGCGCCCGCCCCGTCCTACTACCACTCCCTCTTCCTCTCCCTCGGCTCCAACGACACCGCCGCCGCGCACCTCCGCGCGCTCACCATCCGCCCCCACCTCGCGGGCACCGGGGCCAACGCCCTCGCCGCCGCGCATGTCGTCTCCACTCTCTCCTCCCTCTCCTTCCCCACCCGCGTCACGCCCTACTCCGTTCTCCTCTCCTACCCAGTCCACCGCTCGCTCTCCCTCTCCGCGCCCGGCCGCGCCACCACCTCCTTCGCCTTGGTGCAGGACACCTACCCCGACGACCCCTACGCTGCGGTCTCGGCGGATGCCGTCCCCACCTTCCTCGCCTACGCAGCGTCCGGCTCGGTCGCCGCCGAGGCCGTCTACGCCAACTACGGCCGCGCGGAGGACTTCGCCTACCTCGCCTCACGCGGCGTAAACATCACCGGTAAAGTCGCCCTCGCGCGCTACGGCAAGGTGTTCCGTGGCGACATCGTGAAAAACGCCCGCGACGCTGGTGCCGCGGCGGCGGTGATATACACTGACGCCAAGGACTACGCGGCGGGGAAGGCCTTCCCGGATGGGCCGTGGATGCCGCCGACCGGCGTGCAGGTGGGGAGCACGTTCAGGGGGAAGGGGGACCCCACGACGCCGATGTGGGCGTCGTCGGAGGGGTGCGAGCGCGTGAGCGTCGCGGAGGCGATGGCTACCGACGACATGCCGGGGATACCGGCGCTGCCGGTGTCGGGAAAGGACGGGAGGGAGATACTACAGCTCATCGGCGGAGATGTCGCGCCCGAGGATTGGCAAGGCGGCGACGGCGCGCCGGTTTACCGGCTCGGGCCCGGGCCGGCGGTACTGGATCTGACCTACATAGTAAGTTGCTGTCGAGTTGTTGCCTTGTTGGGAGTGGAAAGGAGAGATCTTCTTTTGCTATTTATGGTTCCAGATAGTGATACATTTTGGGTGTCTTTCTTTGTAGGGGAATGAGACTATGGCTACTATTCAGAATGTCATTTCGGTGATTGAAGGGAAAGAAGAACCTGACAGGTAAACTCTCCACGTTTGCTGGTCCCTCTACCCTCGGCAGCACTTGTGCCCTCTGGCACTAAGTTCAAATCCGTACCATAATCTACTTTGTGAAGACCGTGGATAAAAATTCAGTACAAATGTACAATTGTAACTACAGTGCTCGTTTGAAATTGAACTACAGAATCTCAGTTACATTTCATTCTGTGAGCAATTAATTAGAGATTTCTTGGATTCCAGTTCTGAAACAAACACCAAGAACCACCTTAGATTAGATTCTGAATTTCTGATATTAGCACGATCCTGTATAATATTTCAACTTTACTAGCACTGATGAAAGTAGAAACAAAATCAGTACATACCCGGTAAGATAATCATCACACATGTACAGATATGTGATCCTTGGTAATCATCGTGATGCATGGACATTTGGGGCAGTAGATCCAAACAGCGGAACTGCATCCTTGCTTGAGGTATGCCACATTTGGTTGCCCTACTGTCATATTTTTGTTTTATTATACTTATGATTCGGTGTAATTTCTTTGCTTGTTAACTGCTATTGAATGTAGTTAGCTCAAAGGTTGTCTGAGCTACAAAAGAAGGGCTGGAGACCTCGACGGACCATCATCTTGTGTAACTGGGATGCCGAAGAATACGGACTGGTCTCTCTTTCTCTCTCTCTAACTATTATCAAGCAATTGACCTACCATTTTGATATGGGTTGGCTTTTGGTGGGGTTTTCGATGGATGGAGTGAGGAAGGAGATGGTGTTGTGATTCCGGGTGAGAACAAAGATGGTAACGAAGGCAGTCGCGTTCACTCTCGATCGCTTGGCGAGGCTTGCCCTCAGCCAGCAAACGAGGCTCTGAACTCCCCTAAGCAAAGGAGGGAAGGAATACTTTTGGTCCTTGCTTGCTGAAAGGATTACATAACCAGGACCCTGTATAGGATCGACTAACTCAAACAAACTCTTTAGCTAATAGCTTATCTCCTAAACAAATTCAATTTCCTAACTACTGTCTTCCTTGTCGCTCACCTGTGTGCCTGCCTATGCGCCCGACGATGCTGATACGTCTTGTCCCAAAATGCATCTATAACATCCTTTTATATTGATTTCTTTAAAATAATTGGCTAATTGCAGATAGGATCCACTGAATGGGTTGAAGAGAACAGGCCAATGCTAACTTCGAGAACTGTCGCTTATTTGAATGTTGACTCTGCGGTGTCTGGTAGTGGGTTTGACGCATCAGCCACTCCTCAACTTGATGAGTTGCTTAAAGAAGCGAGTAAACAGGTATACTAGTTTGAAATAAATATGTCATTCAGTTGATAGCAAAGACATACAATATAGCAAATATAGTTTATTATGTGACTGAAAATTACAAGTGAGCTTAATTGCATGAGTCGTACAGTTATGCCAAGGAGACAGTCCATCAACTAATTAACAATCATAATAAATTCTGTTTTTATTTAGCATATGCTAAAATTTGTTTTGTCATTACTCATTACCAATAACTTTGGAATAAGGAATACTTTGTAATGCAATTGTTGTTAGTACAAATATCTACTAATTATGATTAAAAATCAAATACTAATTTTTCCCCATCAACTATCCTTGTTATCTAAAGTTATATGTGTTTTCTTTCTTTACGAGGAAGGTTCAAAATCCAGATAATGGGACACAAAGCCTGTATGATGTATGGATGGCTTCTAATAGTTTTCCCTTGGTAAGCGATTAGTGTTTAGCTAAAGCTGTTGCTTTCTTGTTACACAAACTTGTTCTTTCAGTATCCTGAGCACTTGACATGTAAAGGGAAAATATTACGAATAGCCTAGGCCTAGTTTAGTTTCCTTTTGTTCTATGTGTTTAGTTTCCTTTTGTTCTATGTTCAGGTGTGTGATGCTTTTGCTTTATTAGATGCAATCTTAAAATTTCTGATGAATTTGATGAGTGCTGATGACACACTTATATATTTAGATTGGAAGGTTAGGAGGTGGATCGTCAGATTATTCTGCCTTTGTTCAACACATTGGTATTCCTTCAGTTGACATGTCTATTGGATCAGGTTTGTTCTATGTTTCTTATCTACCTACTTCATTAAGTTACCTTCCTTGAAATGATATGTTGTACTGAATGTGCATTCCACTTTGAAGATTGGGAAATTTTTGTTAGATTGAATCAAATAAGAGTGCTATTTGTTTGCAGGATATGCAGTCTACCATAGTTTGTATGATGACTTCACATGGATGGAAAAGTTTGGAGATCCCTTGTTCCGCAGGCATGTTGCAGGTACCCCTAGGTCCTACATATATAGTACTAATTCTGCACATTTGTCACAGCAGCTGCTTCTGCCCCTTGGTGATGCATGTTATGGCATTTTTGCGTACATGTTTGTTCAACTGCGGGAGGAAGAAGAAATATGGAAAATAATGAACCATTTTCTACTTTGACAGTATTTGAGCTTTGTAGTTGTCCATGCAATTTTCTTTGTATCTTGTTTACATTTTGGTCAGATTATAAGATGGATCTTGTTTACCTGCATAGAACTCCGAGGTACTATCCTTGTGCACATATGTCAAGATTTTGAGATACTCCATTGTCTTTATAAAATAAAGTATGCTGTAAAAATTTGGGTATTTGTTTGTACTATGTAATCATCATCTGCACATTTGCTTGAGTTGATAATCGAAAGTGGGTCATGCTAAATTTTGTTGCATTTGTAAAACGCTTGCATAAGTCCACCAGCAAAATCTTAAGTTTTCATCTTATAGCGGCAAGCATATGGGGGCTTGTTGCTTTGAGGCTTTCAGATGAAGAGACCCTACCCTTCAACTACAGCTCTTACGCTACAGAGCTTGAGGTAACTTGTACTTCAAAGCTATCAGACAAATTATGGATCAACTTGTTTCAGAACTGCGCATCTTTTATCTGTAATGAGAAGTCCAAATTTAGAGGATCATGACATTTGCTCATGATTAGCAGAATGGCGCGATTGATATAAATGAGAGAGTACTGGGAATGCCTGTCAGCTTGTCTCCCCTGCACAAGTCAATCAAAGAGTTCAAAAGGGCAGTTCTAAAAGTGGATTTTGAACTGAAGGTATCTGATTCTTCCGATTGCTGCTTGCTGTTATCTGATCGTAGTTTTCAACTTTGAGCTTTCTAGTTTCTCTTTTTTTATTAGGCTCTACAGACATGGAAAGTTTGGGCCGGCTGGAGAAACAATCCCTTGAAGGTAAGAGATCTCAATGACCGCTTGATGATGACTGAAAGGGCATTCACAGAGCGAGAAGGATTGTTTGGAAGACCATGGTACAAACACCTGGTAAGATTTTGTGGTTTCTTAGAAGTATTTTTATCAGCTCATATGTACTGCCTGTACTTACGGAAACGAAATCATACAGATTTATGGACCTTCACTGCACAATGATTATGGAGCGCAAGTGTATCCAGGTGTTGATGATGCCATTCAGACAACAAAGAGAACAAATACTTCTGAGTCCTGGCAGTCTGTACAGCATGAGATTCATAGGATCGCTAGAGTCATCAACCAGGCTTCTTTAGTCCTAAGTGGACGGTTGACATGAATGTGTCTGACCTGTTGATTCGATTAGCCATCCTACGGTTTGTGAATGTTCGTAAGTTGGCGCAGCTGCAGGCTGTAGGACTATGCTGAGTCGGTGAACGGTGGGAGTGGGGATGGTAACTGAAGGTTGTGGACAAATGAAATGTTTTATGTGGTTTGTCGTGTTCAGAAAATGGTTGTTGCCGCTGGGGCGCTGCCACGTCAAGAGTTAGGATGACGTTTATTGAAGTATTTGGGACTTTTCGATTCTGTTAAAAAGCAAATCTGAACGTTTTGTAAGCATTCATGTGGACGCTACACCACATCTGCAGGCGCCCACGCATTCATGTGAGCGTTTTGTTATGCGCTCTTTGTTCTTTTACTTTGTTCAAGGCGTACAGAATGTCAAAACGCAAAAGTGGCCATGTAGAAACCTCCTTGCGTCTGTTACTCTGTCATCGGAATTCCTTGCGCCACAGACTAGGAGTTGATTTTGAAGAAATAATTGTAAAGTTATAGAAGTCACGAAAGTTCGACGTTAACTTTGAAGCAATAATTCGTTTACAGTCGCCATTAACTGACTGTCCAGCATTTTGTTAGACAGCTAGAAACAAAAGGCTAATTCAAGCATCATCAAACAAAATGAAATACGTTCTCGTCGAATTAGAGCATGGAGATATTAGAATCTATGTAGAAGGGCCAATGGGTGCAAGAAGAATAGTATTTTTTTTCGAAAAGGGAAGTTTTATTGATTTCAAGATTGTTAAATCAAGGTGATACATCAACTTGAAATCCTCCCGGCCTCTGCTTGGACAGCACACAACCTTACAAAAATAGAACATAAAAGGGATACACTAATGACTATCAATCCGAAGACTAGACCGCCACCCATGAGCCCGGGTAAAACACTCCTTGGCCACCTTCTCCAAGAACTGCGAGGCCGCTACAACCATATCCTGCGAAGCGGTCTTCTGGAGGATAGCCCAGGTACGGAGCCAATGCGAAATTGAGTAAATAACCTGCAAAAATGACATGTTTGTTTTCAAATACGACTGCATTCCTGCATAACCACACAGCCCAACAAGTAGCAACAGCTCCAAGGAGTACTAAATGTTTTAAATCCTGTCGAATCCCTTGCAACCAAGATCCAAACATATTATACACACTACGAGGCTGAGAAAGACCACAAGACGCATGAACCACCGACCAAACCATACGAACTAACCGGCACTCAAAAAACAGATGTTGAATCGTTTCATCATTGTGACAGAAACAACACTGTTTACTGCCTTGCCAATTGCGTTTAACTAAATTATCCTTTGTTAAAATAACGCCCCGTCGAAGATACCACAAAAAGATCTTGATCTTCAAAGGTATCTTTAATCTCCATAAGCGTTCATTAGAATTGGGCACATCCTGATGGATCAATGCCAGATAATGAGATTTAACAGAAAATTCTCCACTCCTATGGAGGCTCCATCGGAATTCATCTTCCTCTTGGCTCAAAGCAATTGTGGACAGCCGCGAAATGAGATTATTCCACAACGCTAGCTTGTGACCACTAAGATCTCTACGCCAAGATAAATTTGGTGGGTATGAACTCAACACTTCGGCCACTGTATCGAGTTTCCTGCGGACTATGTTGTACAATTGAGGATATTGATCTCGTAAAGTTCTATTTCCTAGCCACTTATCCTCCCAGAACCGTACCTGCGATCCATCTTTGATTAGAAAAGATCCGAACCGCAGAAAATCTCGTTTAATCTTCATGAGGCTGCCCCAGAATAGTATGGAGCACAAAGTAAGCATAGCTCGAACAAAGAGTTCTGACCTCGTAGTTTTTTTGTGTAAAATGTTCCGGACCGTTGAAACAGACGCTATCTGCGCAAGAAACCCATGGATATATACGTTGTTTGTGTCGTGCCTGTAATATCTCAGCAGCTTTCCGTGCTCCATCTAACAGAACATTATCCAAATAACCTGGATCAGACATTATCTCCTCATAGCGGACCTACAAAACGGTGAAAAAAAGAATGTAATAACCAAAGGGGCATATGCCAAATGAAATTGATTATACAGGTGAATAGAATTTCATTAGCAAACTACAGTGTCAAGTACAATGGTTAAGTATAGTTGGATATGGTAAGTACAAGGGCTGCATATGATCAGACCATAGAAATCCTGGGATTGTCAAACCTGAATAGGCTGCAGATGATCAATTAAAGCATCCGTAAGGGTAGCCTTGAATGTCCCCCAGTTCATATCTTGGCATTCGCTAACAACTTCCTGTGAAACCAAATAACTAAAAAGATCAATTTGGGTATTAAATTAGGTAAACTATGTTGTCAATCAACAATATGATGCTGGACATGGATGAAATCGTCCATGTGCAGGTGACCCTGCTTCATGTTCTGGCGGGGTAGGTGTACTATGCAAGCATGCAAAAGTTAACTACCTCTTTAGTTTTCCCAGTAATAATATGGTAGATTGAGAGAAGATTGCTGCATTCCGGCCTCTCTGGGTTGTCGAATTCCAAGCTGGACTGTACAAGTTCAATGGCATGAGTTTCTTACCAAAGGCTACATGCCGAGAGAGAGACAGAATACAGACCCTGGAAATGAGTCGGTTTTGCAGCGTTTGATCTTATTCACGATCACCTGCAAAAAATTAGACATCTATCAGGATAAATCCAAATGCAGAAACCTGCAAAAGTATACGTGGTCAGTTGATGAAACAGAACAGAGAAGTACAAGACAATTCAATTCATATAACTGCGTACTTACATCTTTTGGGTCAAGAAGGTTAATACGAGATTGATCTGAAGGAGCAGACTTGGACATCTGTCACCAATAAACAGAACAAAAGTCAGTGCAGACATACACATACTGCACATTGAGCAGATAAGTATAAAATATAGGTGTATGGACTCAGCTCACCAAGTAATTGTGCATATGATCAGGAATGAACATCTAGAGTGGAAGAGAAAGAAAAGAGAGGAAAGAAGAAGAGAAAAAGAGAATGGAAAGAAGGAAAAAAAAAGAGAAAAGAGAAGAAAAAAAAGAAAAGAGGAGAAAAAGAAAAAAAGGGGGTTCGGCACCTGCGCGACAGGTCCCTCAAAAACCCGTGCGTTTACGCCCGAGATCGGGATACGAGCTTAGGGATGTTGTCTCCGTTTACGCTCTGGTTTTTATTTACCGTTGAGTCGGGTTAACATGTACGCAGGTGGAGGTCCCGGGTCGGAGCCGTCCACGCGTCATTCCCAAAGCTAACCAGGCAAGTGCATTGTAAAGCGGTGAGTTCGGGTAGTGATTTCGGTTAAATGAATGGTGATGTCTTGCTTACTATGTTGGGGTAAGTTGAATATATTTGGAATGCATACTGAGAAATGGTGCACGGTAAAGATTGAGACATGGCATGTTGATATGCATAAATGAACTTGCATTGCATGCATGTCATAAAAAGAGATAGTGTAGGTCCACGTTGAGTGGACGCTCCACGGGAGTGGAGCTGAGGTCCCCGTATGAAACAGGATGGGCTTGAGGTCCCCGCATGAAATAAGGTGGGCCTGGGTGAGCATCGACGGGTGCACACTCTGCTATACCGGTATAGGCTAAAGAGTTGAGAAAGAAGTACGTGTGCATGTGCATGATGAATAGTTCATCGGAACATAAAGTGGTTAAATGGAAAAGTGGTTAAGGAGAATGGAATGATTATGGTCTAATGAATGAACCTGTTATTTGCTGTTTTGCTTTGTACTTGCTGAGTCGGTGGACTCACCCTTGCTTTGTTGTTGTTTTTATTTGACCGTTGAGGACGACAAGCACGGGCGGGAGTAGCACATGAATGACTGGCACGAACTAGCAGCACTTTTGTATCACCTTGCAGTGTATCTTAGCCTTACTAGTATGCTAGAGTAATCGCTAAGAATGCTATGTTGTATCTGAACGCAGTAGTATGAATAAATTTAATGTTGGCTTAAATTCCTTTAGTGTTGATGAAATGGTATGAGTATGCAGAGGTGGTAGCATCTTGGCCCAGAGAGTGGGCGGGGTGTTACAGTTGGTATCAGAGCGAGCGTTAGGTCCGTGGTAAAGAAATTTGATAACTTAGCTTAATTATTCAACAAAAAAAAATTTGACTTAGGCCTAATAATTAATTAAAATTTGACACACTGCTGCACCATAGGATGGGGATGGGTCTTACATTGTATTTGCGCTTTCGCTAGCTTTGTCGATGATTTGTGCTATTGAAATGGATGTTTGTGGGCTAGTTGTGTGATTGGCTGTCTGTCGTGAATAGATATGCCGAGAGGTAGAGGACGTGGACGTGGGGCAACAGCGGGAACGGCCGTAGCAGCGGCTGCCGGCGCTTGACGGCGAAGCGCACGGACCTCCTCTAAGAACTCCTACAGCAAGGCTGAAGACCTTGCCGGATCTCTGGCTACGGACTGTTCAGCGGAAGCAACTTCTGCATCAGGTGCCTCCTGCTGAACCTCAAGCGGTGGCTCCGATTGGGCACGGCCACGACCACGGCCGCGACCTCCACGGCCACACCCGCGTCCTCTCGCTCTCGGCATATCTGATCAGGACAGATAGCCAATCACTCAACCAGTCCTTAAACATCCATTTCAACAACACACATCAACATCAATGCTAACGAAAGCGTATATGCAATGCAAGACCCATTCCCCATCCTATGGTGCACTAGTGTGTCAAATTTTAATTTAATTGTTGGCCTAAGTCAAATTTTAATTGAATTAGTAACCTAAGTTATCAAATTTCCCTACCACGGACCTAACACCCGCTCTGATACCAACTGTAACACCCCGCCCATCCTCTGGGCCCGGAGTGCTACCACCATTGCAAACTTTTACCTTTCCTTCAATTACCAGAAATTCAACACTAATAAATTTAAGTAGCAACGAATAGATACATCATAGTTTTTCTTTAGCCCCTACTCTAGCAGTCTAGTAGAGACTAAAATAACTGACAAAAGATGGTACAGGGAGTGCGGTTAGTGTATAGAGATTATTCATGTGCTACTCCCGCCCCGGGCATGACGTCCTCAACGATCACCTAGAAATAAAACAACAAGGCAAGGGTGAATCCAAAGACTCAGCAAATACATAATAGAACGATAAATACTAACACAACATGAAACAATTTAATCCCACCAACATACTCTGCATGCAAAGCCATGCTCATATCATCATTCTCAAGGTTCCACATTAATCGTACATACCTCACATACACTCTTATGTTGCACATTGCCACAACATCAATGCAATGCAATGCATCCCTGCTTTACATGCACATTTGCTCATCATAATGCGTATACCGGTATCGCCGAGTGAACACCCGTCGATGTTCACCCGTCATCTGGGCCCGCCCATCTCGGCACGGGGACCCCTCCACTCCCGTGGAATCCACTCCCGTGGAGGCCTACCGAAGTAGGTCTTACTCAAGAGCACTCCGGATTAGTCCGCTAGCTTTACTCGAAGCTAGGGACTTTCTCACCGCCCTCACTCTTGAGTGCACATAATGCAAATTCATATGCCATTGTCATTACCATGGTCATCCATAAATAAACATCATATCATGTAATCATCGCATTTCCACATAAGCATTAGCACATTATGTAAACATCACATATTCATAATCCCTACGATCTACCGCACTACCATGCACTTGCCTGTTAACCGAGCGGAGCGGAACGACGTGCGGACGGCGTCGACTCGCGACCTCTACCTGGACAAACAAACAGTCCAATTTAACGCATCATACAAGACCAGAGATTAAATGGGCGACGACGATACTATACGCATATCTCGTTTCTGGCGTAGAAACGCACGGGTTTCAGGGATCTGTTGCGCAGGTCCCGAAACCCCCTTTTTTCTATTTATTTTTCTCCTCTGTTCTTTTCTCTCCTCTTCTTTTCTTCTTCTCTTTTTTTCCTCCCTTTCTTTCCCTTTTTCTCTCTCCCCACAACTTCTTTCGGCCGAATCGGCCCAAACTCCTCCTCGCCTCCTCCGCCCGGGGCGGCGCGGCGGCGCGCGTAGCCGGCACGGCATCGCCGGCGGCCTTCCCGCCGCCCCCTGCCTCCCCGCCGCCCCCTGCCTTCTCCTCTCCCGCCCCTCTCTCTCTCTCTCTCGCCCGTGCGGCGCTCGGCGTCCCTCCGGCGGCGCAGCGTCGCCGGTCCGTAGCCTGCTGCCGCCGGCTCCCCGCCGTCCCGCCTCCCTTCTACTCTTCCCTCCCCCTCTCTTTCTCGCTTGCGCTGCGCACGAGGTCACCGCCGCCAGCCGCCTCCTCGCTTGCCCCCTTCTTCCCCGCCTCAGATCCGGCCGGCCCCGTCTGGATCCACGCCTCCCCTTGCGCGCGCGGCGGTGGGGCGCCGGGCGCCACCACCCGGTCGGCACGGCCAGCGGCTTGGCCGCCGCCTCGGCTCCGGCCCACGCCTCTGCCCTCGACCGCCTACGCCACCGCGCCTCCCTCGGCTCACCGGCCCCGGCTTGCAGCCGGCCGGGAGCCGATGTCGGAACCCGGAGCAACGACTCCTGGATCCTCTGTGTAAATCGCACTAGTCCAGGAACAGCTAGTGCACACAGCGTACAACAAAGATAAATATCAACCATAATGACATTTATTAACTGAATATGGGCATGAATGCCAAAGTTTACATCAACGGCACATAAGCCAAAATTAAGTAATAAGCAGCGGAAGAAAAATCGAAGCGGAAGAAGCCCACTGAGCCTACCCACAGGCAAACGACAGTAAGACGCGGCCTATTCGTCCAGATCTTCACCGTAGTTGATGTCTTCCTTCTCTGTGGAAAAAGCAAGGTGAGTACAAACTTGTACTTCGCAAATCACCCGGGAAAATGCAACATAATGATAAAGGCTTCAAAGGAAGGCTTATAGGGTTAGTTTGCAAAAACAGCATTTAGAAATACAATAAATAGATTGAAATTGCTGAATTTAATACAGTAAGTAAAAACATTACTTGTAATAGAAAATATTACCGTCAGTGCAGGCTCCGACCATACACCAACCTAACCACGGGCATCCCACCCGGACCATCTTTTCCAAAAGCTCACGTATGGATTCCATCCATCCACACGCTTTCACTGCGCAACTCTGATGAATTCCATCCATTCACCAGATTTCAATCTCTCACGGATTACATCCATCCGCAAGGTTTTCATCTCTCGTGGATTCCATCTATCCACAAGGTTTTCAAAAACGTTTTGAAAAACAAAATCTAATCCATGAAAAACTTTTACTCAGCATGCCCATGACCGTGGGCACGGCTATCCAGGATAGATTATACACTCTGCAGAGGTTGTACAGCTTTACCCACAAGACACGATCATCCCATATTGCCACCGGTTTACACACTTCCTTTGGTGTGCGGCGAGGAGTCATGACAAGGCCTTTACAATGCAAAGCCTTCAACCTGGTCGAGCCAACTCTAAGGTTTCACCCCAGTAAGGAATCCACCAGACCGGGACCCCCTCTTGAGCCTAGACGAGACTTCGCATGGCTTAACCATGCTCGCCCAAGTGAGACTTCACATGGCACCAACCACGCTCACTTTCAACCTACAACTCGACTCAGATTGGGACTTCACAAATTATTCAGCCAGGGCTGTCCCATACCAGCCATGTGGTAGTACGATTAGGGCTTTGCAACAGTAGCTCACAGACCGGTCCTTAATTGACTCAGGCCCAACCACATACCCCCGTGCACGACAATCAACCACTGCGGCTCCAACCAACAGGGCATGCCTGCACCCACCACTCTAACCAATTGCCTAAGTCTAAACCAGTTTTATATTTGTTTTCAAAATATTTCATAATCCTCCTTGACTCACCAAAGTCAAGAGTTCATATCATTTTATGTAAACAGGGTTATCATTTTATGTGAAAGATATCCCAAAACAAAATTATACGATTAAGCAGGGCTAAGCATTTGATTAAACTCTCTAGCCAACACTAATGTATTAACTAGAGTTTGAATCTAGGGTGACAAGGTATAAGGGATTCAATAACAATGGAGGAATTAACAAGTAGGCAATAACTAAATTTAAAACTGAATTGAAATACGTTGAATAAACATATGCATGCAATATAATTTAAATCAACATAATTTTATTTGAAAATCTGGGATCAACATGATCAAGGAGGGTGACTTGCCTTGCTCTTCAAATTGACTTGAATCTTTGTCGAAGAAATTTCCCGAATCGTCGAAGTCTACACGTCAAAACAACCCACCAAATTCAAATAAATTCAAATTAAATTCAAATTGACTTCAAATATTTGAATTGAGGCTAAAAATGGATAGAGGGGAATTTTTTATGAATTTAGAAATTTGAATGGGCCAAAACGGAGTTAGAACGAGGGAGAACGGGCTCCGGGAAGATTAAATTCAGAGAAAATGGAAAAGGAGGATTTTGGGAATTATTTTCCTGAAGAAAAACCTGAATTATTGCGTCAGCAGAGATTTTCTTTTTGGACGAATTATTTTCCAACGGGAAAAGGATTTTTACTGCGCCAGCATGACGTCAGCCCGAGGGGCACCGGCTGACAGTGGGCCCTGGTCTATGGACCAAGTCCACGGAAGTGGAGGGCTGCTGAGGTGGCACGGGAGAGGTCGGGCGCTGACTGGGCACGGGCGGGGTGAGGTGGCGCCGAGGTGGCGGGGAACGTGGCGCTGACGTGGGCGAGCCGGCCGGAGAGCGCACGGGAGGCGAGCCTCGCCGGAGCTCCGGTGGACGGCGGCGGCCGGCGATGGTCGGAAAGGAGAGAGGAGGCCGAGGGGAACACGGGGGTAGGGGCGGCGGTTACCGAGGGCGGCCGGGAGGTGGTCGGCGGCGAAGAGAGGCGGCGGTGGCTCGGGCCTCACGGCGCGGCGGCGCTCTAGCGGTGGAGGGGCTCGGCCGCGGGGTCTCCGAGGTGCGCGAGGGCGCGGCGAAGGCAGTGGCCGGGACGGCGAGGCGCGACACGGCCCGGGCCGGCGGCAATCGCTCGCCGACGTTGGCGACGGCGGCGGGGGCAAATGCGCACGGCGCGGGGGCGATGGAGCGGCCGGGAGGGCGAGGGGAGTGGAGGGGGATGTGGGGCGGAGTGAGGCGGCCTCGGGGGTGGTATTTATAGGGGCGTACGGGGGCGGAGTCGGCGCGCATTTCTCGCCGGCGCGATGGGGTCATGGCGGCGGTTGCGGGAGGATTGGGGGAGATGGGCGCGGAGAAGGCGGGGGAAGGTGGGCGCGTGGGCGCGGGTCGTGCGGGAGGGGGCGGCGCACGCGAGGAGGCGACGTGGGGGCGGCGCTGACGCGGGAAGGGCGGAGGAGGCGGTTGCGGGCGGCGGCGGCGCGAGGTGGAAGAAGAGGCGCGGGGGAGACGGCCCTGACCGGCCGGGCCCACGCGCAGCGAGAGGGGCGGAGAGGAGGCGCTGTCGGGTGGGGTCCGCGGGGCAGCGAGAGAAAGGAAGAGGAGAGGTGCGGGCGGTTGGATGGCGATCGGGCGGCCACGGGAGTGAGCGCGGACGGAGGGGTGGATCGGGCCGGGGCGCGACGTGGCGCAATCTCGAGCGCACACGTGGCGCGAGGGGAGGGGAGGAAGGTGGGAGGAGACGACGGCCGGATGGCGGCGGCGTGGAGAGGATCTGGCCGTCCACGTGGCGGCCAGAGGGAGGGGAAGAGGAAATTAATTTTTGGAAATTGATTTTCGATTTTCAGAAAAGCCTAGAAATTCCATTTAGCCTCAGAAAACTATGAAATAAATTCCAAAAATCTCAGACAAATTCAGAGAATCTCCTGGAGACATTTGGAACTTAATAAAATTATTTCCAACTAATTTTGATATTTAATTTTCATACCTTAAAATACTTTTTTAATTTCAAAAATACATTTTTAAACTCCA
Organism: Dendrocalamus latiflorus; assembly: GCA_017311315.1. Lineage (NCBI taxonomy): Eukaryota > Viridiplantae > Streptophyta > Magnoliopsida > Poales > Poaceae > Dendrocalamus > Dendrocalamus latiflorus. The sequence continues at coordinate 17,236,603 of CM029665.1, read as the reverse complement.
GAAAATCCAGGAAACCAAATAAAATCCAAATAACTCCAAATGACTAATTTGAATTAGGATTTTTATAAAAAATCAATATATCTTTTTATTTAATAATATTTTTAGGTTTTCCTGAAAATGCTTTTCGAATCCAGCTTTTTCAAAAACAGAAATCCAGGGCAAATCCAACTTTAAACTTTAGGCACAACAATACTTAAATTTAATTCAGATTTTATTTTAATATTATTTATTTATTCATTACTTCATTTTAATTTTAATAAAAACCTGGGCTGTTACAGCCGAGCACCCCCCTCCACCTCCGGCCACCCTTCCCTTTCCTTGCCGACATAGCCTACCAAGCTAGGGCTGTGGTGAGGGGACCTACCCGAGCTCCTTGCCTCCGGTCACTTCCTTCCTCGCTGCCTCGGAGTGGAGTGGCTACCTGCATCTTGACTTAAGAAGAGATGACGATGACTTTCTACAGGATGCAGGGCACAGGTGGCTCACATGCACGCTAGGGCAAGCATGCAGCTTGCCACCTCCCTCTGGCAGAAGCAAAAGGCAGGTGAGGTGTCCTGCTAGCTGGCATTTTTCTTTTCTGGTATTACATTCTACCCCCCTTAACAGAATTCGACCCCGAATTCTGGCGTTCAACAATCGCGCGGAAGAATAAAATAAAATGATCTACACATGACATAACTTTAACTCATACCCGAGGAGAACAACTCTGGGTACTTCTCGCGCATGCGAGACTCCAACTCCCATGTCGCTTCCCGCTCGGACTGATGCGACCAGAGCACCTTAACATACTTTATTGCTTTGTTCCTCAACACCTTCTCTGATTCCTCCAGAATCTGAACTGGGCGGGACTCGAAGGTGAGGTCTTGCTTTAAGGACACTGGTTCTAACACAATCTCATGCTCTGGGTCTCGCAAGAACTTTCTCAACATTGACATATGGAACACATTATGCACTCCTCGCATGGAGTCAGGGAGTTCCAAACGGTATGCCAACTTTCTAATCCGTTCCAGAATTCGAAATGGCCCAATGTACCTTGGGCTAAGCTTCCCTTTAGTACCAAATCGCACTATACCTTTAGTGGGAGATACTCTCAGCAGCCTCCTCTTTCCTGGGCGCCACCTGCTGGGTATTACTGGCATCCTGCACCGACTCCTCCATTTCAGCATGCTAAGTCTCCATTCTTGATGCCGCCACAGCAGAACGTCAGGACTCCTACTGCCCCAACTCCACCCGGAGTCTACTCTCTGCCTGCTGCCGAGTCCGCGGGTCGACCTGACGCGGTGACAGGTACCATGTTAGTAGCCCTATATGATGCCCTTGTTCTTTTCAATCCAGTGTTGCTTTTAATGTCCTGCGTGTTTGCTAGAAAAGCCAAGCAGTGTTCAACAAATTTCCCTAGTCGATCATAGTCAATACCTTGGGATAGGTTTCGTTGCTAGTCCACAGTATGCCCTGGCTGTGTGGTTACAATAGATGGCGAGGAGTTTGTTGCCAACCTCATGGTTATTCAGTTAGAGCCTTTTGATGTTATCCTTGGCATGGATTGGTTGCATCGCTATCAAGCCGTGATTTCCTGCTTCTGGAGGACAGTCACCTTGCAAGCTCCTTCGGGGAAGGAGATTATCTTTCAGGGGAATGCACCCACGTGTTCCCTCTTTGTGTTGGCCATCCTGTTCTCATGCACCCACGTGTTCCCTCTTTGTGTTGGCCATCCTGTTCTCTGGCCGACGTACAATGAAGTCTGGGCTACTTCTAGCCCTTACGGAGAAGCCAAGTGCGTCATTGCACATTGAGGATATTCCTGTGGTGCGTGAGTATCCTGATGTGTTTCCTGAAGAGCTTCCGGGTATGCCACCCAAGCGAGATGTGGAGTTCAGAATTGATCTTATTCCTGGCACAAGACTTATCTCCATGTCCCCCTACCATTCGGCACGACCCTTGCAAGAGGAGTTGATAAAGCAGTTGGACGAGTTGTTGTCCAAAGGCTTGATTCGTCGAAGTGTGTCACCTTAGGGAGCCCCTGTCCTTTTCACTGAGAAAAAGGATGGGAGTTGGCGCATGTGTATAGATTACCGTGCTCTCAATCAGGTGACCATCAAGAATAAATACTCATTGCCTCGTATCGAGGACTTGTTTGATCAATTGAAAGGGGCCAAGGTGTTCTCCAAAATTGATCTGCAGTCTGGGTATAATCAAATCCGAGTGCGCGAGCAAGACATTGAAAAGACAGCTTTCTTCACAAGATATGGGCACTATGAGTTTACAGTTATGTCCTTTGGACTGACGAATGCCCTTGCTGTCTTCATGGAAACGATGAACCGTATGCTACACAAGTATCTGGATGACTTTGTAGTGGTGTTCATCGATGATATCTTGATTTATTCCAAGACGGAGGAAGAGCATGAGCAGCATCTGCGGCTCGTGCTTGAGACTTTGAGGAAGAATCAATTCTTTGCCAAATTGAAGAAGTGCGAGTTCTGGATTTCTGAAGTGAGCTTCCTGGGTCATGTAATTAACAAGGAAGGTGTTTCAGTTGATCCAAGCAAGATTTCCACTGTCGTGGAATGGAAGAGGCTAGCTAGTGTTAAAGAAGTGAGAAGTTTTCCTTGGCCTAGCTGGTTATTACCGGCGCTTCGTGAAAGATTTCTCCCTCATTGCCAAGCCAATGTCTCAACTCACACGGAAGGGTGTGAAATTCCAGTGGACCGATGAATGCGAGCGCAGCTTTAATACTTTGAAGGAGAAGTTGGTAAATGCTCCTATTCTTACACTTCATGAGCCAGGGAAGCGTTTCACGGTCTACTCGGATGCGTCTCGAGTGGGTTTGGGTTGTGTGCTCATGCAAGATAATAAAGTGATCGCGTATGTCTCGTGATAGTTGAAGAAGCATGAGCAGAATTATCCTACCCATGACTTAGAGCTTGCCGCAGTGGTTTTTGCCCTAAAGATTTGGAGGCATTACTTGTATGGAGAGACTTGTGATATATTCACTGACCACAAAAGCCTCAAATACATTTTCACTCAGAAGGAGCTGAATTTCAGGCAGCGGAGGTGGTTGGAGCTGATTAAAGACTACGATCTTACTCTTTAGTACCATCCGGGCAAGGCAAATGTGGTTGCTGATGCCCTTAGTCGCAAGATGACACCCTCCACTCTAGGTTGTCTCGTTGCTGATTTTGAGCGGATGGGAGTTTCCTATTGTTTCGCTGGTGCCGCACAAGCTGAGATGCAGCTGTTGCTGGAATCAGCAATCCCAGAGCGAGTAAAGGAGGCGCAACAGCATGATCGGTTGCTTCCGCAAGTGAGGAAGCGGCTTGATGAAGGAAAAATGGGGGATTTCAGCCTTGATGAGTCAGGCGCATCGCGGTTTAAAGGACGCCTTTGCGTGCCGCAGAAGGCTCAAGTCAAGGATGATATTTTGAGAGAAGCTCATCGTACCCCGTACACAGTGCATCCTGGTGAGACCAAGATGTATCGTGATCTAAAAAAAACTTCTGGTGGAAGAGGATGAAGGTGGATATTGCCAAGTATGTGGCATCTTGCGGGGTTTACCAGCAAGTGAAGGCTGAGCACAAGCGCCCCGCTGGGCTATTGCAGCCTTTGGAGGTTTCTCAGTGACCATGGGATGATATTACCATGGATTTCGTAGTCGGCTTACCTCGTACCCAGCGAGGTAAGGATGCGATTTGGGTAGTGGTGGACCGGTTCAGTAAGTCCGCGCACTTCATTCCCATTCGCACCACGAACTCAACGAGTGAGTTGGCACCCATCTATGTGTGAGAAATAGTAAGGTTGCATGGTGTGCTTAAGATCATAGTTTCGGACAAAGACACCAAGTTTGTCTCCAAGTTTTGGGAGAGCTTGCAGGGCGCTCTGGGTACGAAACTCCAGTTCAGTACTGCTTTCCACCCGCAGACGAATGGACAGTCCGAACGTACCATTTAGACACTAGAGGACATGTTGAGGTCCTGTGTTCTGTCTTGGAAGGGTAACTGGGAGGATCATTTGGCACTCGCGGAGTTTGCCTATAACAACAGCTACCACTCTAGTGTTCGAGCAGCACCATTTGAGGTTCTGTATAGGCGAAAGTGTAGATCGCCACTGTGTTGGGACGCAGTGGGCGAAAAGGCTATTTTGGGACCAGATTGGGTCAAACAAACAGTAGAGCGAGTGGCAGAGATTAGACAGAATCTGCTAGCTGCCCAGAGTAGGCAGAAGAGTTACGCAGATGTCAGAAGGCGAGAACTAGAGTTCAAAGTGGGGGATCAGGTGCTCCTGAGAGTATCTCCCACTAAAGGCATAGTGCGATTTGGTACCAAAGGGAAGCTTAGCCCGAGGTACAGTGGGCCATTTCCAATTCAGGAACGGATTAGAAAGTTGGCATATCGCTTGGATCTCCCTGACTCCATGCGAGGAGTGCATGATGTGTTACATGTGTCAATATTGAGAAAGTATTTGCGAGATCCAGAGCATGAGATTGTGTTAGAACCAGTGTCCATAAAGCAAGACCTCACCTTCGAGTCCCGTCCAGTTTGGATTCTGGATGAATCGGAGAAGGTGTTGAGGCATAAAAAGATAAAGTATGTTAAAATGCTTTGGGCTCATCAGTCTGAGCGAGAAGCAACATGGGAGTTGGAGTCTCGCATGCGCGAGAAGTACCCGGACTTGTTCTCCATGGGTACGAGTTAATGTTATGTTATGTGTAGTTTATTATATTTTGTTCATTCGTGCATATTGTTGAATGCCAGAATTCAGGGTTGAATTCTGTTAAGGGGGGTAGAATGTAATACCCCAAATATGCATAAGGGAAAACAATAGTGATTAAGGAGTGTAGTTTTGCCGTCAGACCCATCGGCGTTTAGAGTGCCGAATATGTATCGTGCGTAGAGGTTCCCAGACCGCCCCGGGGTAGTCGGCACCGTCTAGAGAGCTGAGTAGCGCTCTCAGAGGTTCCCGGACTACCCAGGGACAGTCGGCACCATCTCGCGTTTCGGGTGTTCATCATCCGGCTAGAATTTCACCTTACCTTTTACCGACTTACCGCTGCAGTAAAAAACTCCAAAAGCCAACATACCCCTTGGACTATAATGCCCTTGGGCAGCCAATTGTGTGAGAGGGGCATAGGCTTTAAGCGAGGGCGTTTTGGCCATTTCACAAATGCAAGGCAGCCCCAACCATGCTCATTTAAGCTAGCCCCATGCAGCCAAGCCGCATTTCCCCACCTCAATACTCACGGCCAAGGTAAGAGCATAGCAAGGGGAGCACCACTCCCCATTCCTTTCACTGCCAAGCCGAGAGCCACCCCAAGACCCGAGCATCCGCACCAAAGACCACCGTAGGGAGGAGACGTGGAAGAAGAAGCCGAAGAGGAGGAGATGCAAGGAAGCGGCCGTCCGTGACGGCAAGAGGCGGAACCACCTGAACCTCAACCTCATCCACGCCATTCTTTTTCTTCTAGCTCGGCAACCAAGTAAGCTCACCTCCCATTCTCAGCGCCACAGCACAAGCATGTGAGAGGTAAAGCGTGTAGAGTAGAAAGCAAACCGGGTAGTAGAAGGGGAAGTGGCCGAATGGGGGAGAAGGTAGCGGGCTCCCGGCCGGCTGCACGTCGGGGCCGGTGAGCCGAAACCGAGGGCGGAGGCGAGCAGCGGACCCGGTCTTGACCGGCCGAATCCGAGGCAAGGGGGCGCGGGGAGGAGCAGAGGGGCCGGAGGGGGAGCGCCGACGCCGTGGTGGCGGCTGAATCTGGCCCGGCCGACCGGGTTGGGGAGGAGCTACCGGCGGCGCTCCAGATCCACGGGCCGAGGCCCTCCGCGCCGCTAGACACTGAGAGAGAGGGGAGGCGAATAGAGGGGAGACCGGCGGCGGCAAGTGGCCGGCGGCGAGGGAGGGGCCGATGCGCCCATGCGCCGTGCGCCGCCTGGAGGCCAGCCACTTGGCCAAGCGCGCATGAGAGAGAGAAGGAGAGGGAGAGAATGGGGGGCCGTGGAGGCGGAGAGGCCGGCGGTGCCCGACGGCCGGCGGCGAGGGGAGGGGGCCGGCACGCCCACGCACCGCCACGCGGCCCCTGGGTGAGGCCGGTGAGGAGGAGAGGGCCTTCGGCCGGTTAGAGTGGAAGAGAAAGAAAAGAGAGGAAAGAAGAAGAGAATGGAAAGAAGGAAAAAAAGAGAAAAGAGAAGAAAGAAAAGAAAAGAGGAGAAAAAGAAAAAGGGGGGTTCGGCACCTGCGCGACAGGTCCCTCAAAAACCCGTGCGTTTATGCCCGAGATCGGGATACGAGCTTAGGGATGTTGTCTCCGTTTACGCTCTGGTTTTTATTTACCGTTGAGTCGGGTTAACATGTACGCAGGTGGATGTCCCAGGTCGGAGCCGTCCATGCGTCATTCCCAAGGCTAACCAGGCAAGTGCATTGTAAAGCGGTGAATTCGGGTAGTGATTTCGGTTAAATGAATGGTGATGTCTTGCTTACCATGTTGGGGTAAGTTGAATATATTTGGAATGCATACTGAGAAATGGTGCACGGTAAAGATTGAGACATGGCATGTTGATATGCATAAATGAACTTGCATTGCATGCATGTCATAAAAAGAGATAGTGTAGGTCCACGTTGAGTGGACGCTCCACGGGAGTGGAGCTGAGGTCCCCGTATGAAATAGGACGGGCTTGAGGTCCCCGCATGAAACAGGGCGGGCGTGGTTGAGCATCGACGGGTGCACACTCTGCTATACCGGTTTAGGCTAAAGAGTTGAGAAAGAAGTGCGTGTGCATGTGCATGATGAATAGTTCATCGAAACGTAAAGTGGTGAAATGGAAAAGTGGTTAAGGAGAATGGAATGATTATGGTCTAATGAATGAACCTGTTATTTGCTGTTTTGCTTTGTACTTGCTGAGTCGGTGGACTCACCCTTGCTTTGTTGTTGTTTTTAGGTGACCGTTGAGGACGACAAGCACGGGCGGGAGTAGCACATGAATAACTAGCACGAACTAGCAGCACTTTTGTATCACCTTTCAGTGTATCTTAGCCTTACTAGTATGCCAGAGTAATCGCTAAGAATGCATCGGATACAACATATGCTAAATCCATTATTAAATAAATCGAACATGAACATTAAATTGCTGCCTGTTCCTACAAGGTAACACCACAATTAGGATATACAGCATGAATGCCACTTGTTTGACATCATGTTGAGTGCTGTTGACATGAGTATTTGGGAGATGAAAGTTACATCTATGAGTGACAACGCGGACTTAGCAACTGTGACTGTGGATAAGCTATATTCAAGTCTTAAGACCCATGACCTAGCCAAGAAGTTCAAAAGTCCGCAAATGATGGCTCTTGTGATTGATCCTGTCAAGAATGACACTTTTTGTGATAATTCTTCTTCTGACTTCTCATTGTCTTGTTTTCAAGTCATGAGCGGTGAGCAACTTGAGAGTTTTCCTATAGATGATCTAGCCATCATAACTAGCCGATTTGCCTGTGCCTACAACAAAGCAAGAGAGCGTAGGAGAGGGTCCAATTGTGTGCTTTGAGTGTGGTGAGATGGGTTATGTTCGTGCTAGATGTCCTAACTTTGTGAATAGGGATAAGATGATCATGGAAAGAAAAACTACAAAGAGTACAAGAGGTACCACAAGAAGGATTACAACAAGAAGCCTCATCGACATTTCAAGAACATTGGCGCATCAGGAAGGCAACCATGTCGCTCACAGCTCTCAATGGTTGAGACACGAGCGATATTGATCCTACAACTTCAAGCGATGAGGAGGAGCAAAGGAAGGAGAAGAAGTCTGTTGACTTCACCTAGTTGTACCTCATGGCTGGTGGCGATGTTGATTCCCACAACACACATGACAAGGATGATCCCTACACCGAGGACGATGATGAGGTAGATTCCTTTTACTCTCTCATGATGATAAATTGGTGGCTAATCATGTTAAGCAAATCAAGCATTTAGAACAATTTGTGAAAAGAAATGATAAGGTTAAAGCTGAAAATGAGCTCTTAGTTTTGCAAATGGATAGGCTTAGAACTACTATTCCTGATCTTGGTAATTGTGATACTTGTCTTACTTTGCACGCTACAATTGATAAATTGAGATCTTTTGAGCCATCTTTGCTAGGACAACTAGAAAATGTTTGAGCTGAAATTATTGATATCAAGGGTGGTCCATGTTCTAGTTGCTTACTAGTTGGGGGCATTTGTAGAGCTAGTGCTTTGCCATACTTAAATTATGATGAATTGAAAATGTAACTTGGTATGCAAACTGAAAAATTACTCTAATTCGATTCTGAATATTCTTGTGCTCATTATGAGTTTAGGGAAGAAAAATTGAAAGAATTAACTAACAATCTTAATCTTGCTTGATCTAAATATTGTGATAATTGCCCTAAGCTCAATTCTAAAATTGAAGTTCTCACTAAGATGTTGAAAGACAAAAGAGATAAAGAATCTATTGCATCAATAGCTTGTTGATTTTATTACTCCAACAGCTTGTGCATTTTGTGCTGAAATTGAAAATTATTTAGATGGTATGTGATGAGGACATCGCTACTACTACCACCACGTCGTCAACTTCTCCAAGTATTCATGAAGCCCCCAAAAGGACCAATGACTTGAGCGAGAGTCAAACTTTTAAATAAACAGGTGAATTTGTTTCTTAACGAATTTTCTTGTATAACTTTATACTACCTAATGCAAGTTCTTTATTCATTCTCAGGTTTAAACGATGTGAAGATTTTGGAACTACAAGTGAGATGAGGGAGGCCAGGACTACATGCGGCAGCAAGAAGTCAATGCCATTCACGTGAAGTAGTCACGACCCAAGAAGGAGAATATCAAGTCAAGGAGCTTAGCTTAATCATGGCTTTGTTGCGGGCATGTAATTGTCTTTTGTTCTAGATAAAGCCTGAACCAGAGTTGCTATATTTACTAGTTTGATTCGGTTACATGACCCAACCAAAGACAAAGTGGTTCCTTCAACTGAACTGAGGAGGCCCAAGGCCCAGGCACGGGCGGAACGCAAACAGCAGGAGGAGCTGCCGTTGTATAAAAGACACGACTAGAAATCCATGATGGGGAACCGACTAGAAGTTATTTTTGAGAACACACTACATGACGGAGACTAGATAATGTTCTTATGCATGTTTTTGATGTTTCGGTTAGCTACTGAAATTCAATAGAAACTTTGTGAGTTCTTGTAATTTGAGATCGTTCAACCTTTCCGCTGAGAATTGGGAGCGCGATAGGGCTTTCGCTTGGTGGTCGTGAAGTCCAGTGCATGTGATCTTGCGAATTAAAGAGCGTTCGTTCTTGCATTGGCAACGGAGGATCGCTACGATTCGAGAGGCTGCACGTGAGTATCCAATCCTATGTCGAGAAGATCGGGCGACCCCGTATCAGTATGCATGAAGCATTTAGAGTTAAATTTGATGAGCAGCTACGTAGAATCAAGAATATGTCTTGTGTTTCTTGTGAGGCTTTGAAGCTAGAGATAGTTGTGCATAAGGAGAGATATGCTAGATGGGTCTTATTCTACTACTAGTATCTTGAGTCTTTTCCCTTTGAGTATTCCGTTACATTCATCCAACTCCGTAGTATCTCTCTTTCAATTGGTCAAAGCCGTGCGAGTTCACAAAATACTAGTCAGTCAGCCGACTGCTTTGTTATCCGCGGTCCATCCTCTTGGATTAAGTGTGGTCCTCTCCCTTTTCGCATGGCCGCAGTCGCTGCTCTTCTCTTTGAGCTGCTGCAAATCGTACAAGTCGTTATGATACCACCATTCTTCTCTTTGAGCCGCCACCCCAAGTTTTTAAGGTCACCACGCTTCTCTTCCGCGCCGCCACCATCTCGAGCTTCGATCTACGCCGTTATGCTTCTATCTCTCTCTTCGGTAGGAGGGGAGATAAGGTGGAGGAGGAAAGAGTCGGGCGGCCACCATTGCTAGTGAGGAGGGGAGACCGAGGTGGAGGGGAAGGAGTCAGCCAGCTGCCTGTGCTGGTAAGGAGGGAGACTGAGGAGGAGCTGGAGGAGTGGGAGGCGGACGGCAATGTAAAAGGGGAGAGAGAGAACGTGGGTGGTGAGAGAGATGACGGAGTATTTATTGTTTAGGCCACGGATAGATACTATGCACCGAGAGGGTTGTTTCTGGTATTATTTCTAGATGATGTGGAGGGTATAGACATAAACGTCCAATTTCTACCATTGGGAATGCTCTTAGCTGCTGCTGCTCTCCCTGCTCACTTTACGTTGCAATTTTGCTAGGTCTTAGAGAAGAGAATAGAGTTATTTTCTTGATGCACGAGCAACCCTTGATCAGCTTTGGTCTTTTTGTTTTTGGAAAAGGTTCATATAACATCCACAACTTTGCTTGAAATTTCGTTGAGCACTCCGAACTATAAAACCATATATTTGACCTTGAACTTTATAATCTAGTTCAAATAACAACATGATCCGATTTTGAATGTTGGTATTGCTCGTATGACGTAATGAGTGGACGGTTTTACCACATCGGATGATACGCTGATCAAATTTAGGTGACTTGTTAGTGGGACCCACAGGGTCTTCTCTCCCGAATCTAATCAGAGAGGGAGGGAACTACAGGGGGTGGTGGCCATGGAAGTACGACTAGGAGCTCGATGGGGGGAGAAACCCTTGTGAGCCCTACATGTTATTGATCCAACTTAGCTGGTGTGTCATCCTATGTGACAAAATTGCCTACTCATCATGCCAGGTGGGTAATACCACCATGCTAAATCGTGTCAGGGTATTATTTGAACTATGTTGTAAAGTTGGGGGGAGGGTTAATGTCTAATTTCATAGTTCAATGTGCTAAATAGACTTTCAAGCAAAGTTTAGAATGTTGTATGGACTTATTCTCTCTCTCTCTTCTTTTTTACGAGAACCAGTATAGATTTTTATCAAAAGAGAAACGAACATGTTCATTTACGGAACTGCATAACGATACTGGAAAAAAAAGAATCATGTGCATTGCTGCGGGAGTATGTACGTTTTTCCATGTGAATGTGTAAGAGGCCTTTTGAATTTGATATCTTTCAAATCCCCTTGCCCCTCTCCAATATCATTTCTCCCCTCCATCATAATCACATAGACTAAGGACACAATAATCATTAATTTAGTCTAAGTAAATTTTACATAACTATAACTATTTTGCCCTGTTACTTGAACTACAACATTTGTGACCTATTTCACGGAACCACAACTAATGTGAACCTTTGTATCGCAGAACTAGAGTACCGTGGGCTCGAACGGTTGCTGTCACTCTAGACCCACAGGGCAGTGAGGCGAGCTAAAACGGCGCATGAAGTTTGTCGACACGTCATCAGCTAGCGTGGCAATTGTGGGGTAGGGGGCCACATCAGCTGGCCAGCGTGGGCAGGGCCGATGAAGACCGACTAAATGACTTTTTATATTATATAGTTTTTAGTTGTAGCTGATATCATTTTGCTAAAAATAAATAGTAGCGATTAAAAGAAATAGTTTTTAACAGGTGAGGATGAGCGATAGGAAAAATGAGAGACAAGTGTGAGACAAAAACCTTATCTCTTAAGAAAGATAAGAGAACGAGAGCGAGAGAAGTAGATAAATCGTTTCGAGAAATTAAGTATTTATATTATCTTGTTAATTCTCCAAACAGAAAAAAAAACCACCACGACGGGCAATTTCGGCGGGGGAGATCGACCACCACGACGGTTTGAGGTCCGGGAGCTGTCCCACCTGGGCGGAAGGTTAGCCACCACAATCTCGCTGTCTTGTGTTTGAATTCTGGAAGCGTTGGGTGGATCCTCTGGTTGGGGAATGCACATATTAGAATTACTTGGAGATTACTATCTTGCAATTGGGGTCAAAATCCATTTCTTTTCTGGGCTATCACCTGAGTTGGGACCGAATTTGTGTAGTGTATGATGCCTCTTGGGGACGATCGCGGGTAGATTAGGGCTCATGTTCTGAGGGTGACTATTTGTGTTCGTGGTGTTCGATCGTGGTCACGTTAAAGCAGGATAAACCAAATTGCTGAATTTTACTGTTAATTTTTCCAGGATGGCTGAGGATATTTGGACCCTAAATGTGTATCGAGACTCAAGGGGATGCTGTGGACGGGGAAGGTTACGTCGAAACGAAGATGGATCGAGACAGGATTCGGAATGACTAATTTGTCCAGCGTAGAGACGGATGATGATGATGATGTGGGAAAAATGTCGAAGGACCGTGAAGTTGATAAGAAGGCCAGTTTGTTGCCGTGCTCCTCGTTATGCACAAACTGACCTTCTTTCTCTATTTGCAATATGCCGCGCACCGTCAGCCCACGGCCCACAAATTCATGCGTCCAGGACAAGGTCGCCTGATGCTGCTGGTTTGGGGGAACGGGACAGGTGGGCTGCTGTGGGCCAGCTAGAGAAGGGAGGGGGAAAGAGGAGAGAAGACATGGGCTAGCCGGTGGGGTTTCGGTCCAATGTGTGGAAAATAGCTTTTCCCCCCTTTTTTCTTCCTTTTCATCTAGTCGCAGCTTTTTTGCCGAAAGTTGTACTATGTCCTTTTTACCTATGTTCATTCTTTCCACTATTTTTATTAATAATTTTTATTTTTTTAGTTAATCGCCTTTTCATCTAGTCATTTATTCCACCAAAGTTGTACTCGTGTGAACGAACTAAAAGTCGATTAGCCGTTTCGAAAAGACTATCCTGCTAAGCTACTTCGAAACAGCTGCGGAGAAACCTTTACTATCTTTTTACATCTACTTTTTCTGTACCTTAAGAGTAGGTCGTAGCTAGTAGAATTTTACCCTTATAATTCAACTTTGATCAATATTGCTTCACATCAACATTGACGAGGATAGAATAATCCTTAAATTATCATGCCATTATATTCCTTGAATATACCCCCTTATCGATAAGATGTAAATATGGCAGGATAGTAGTAAGCACTTCTACGGTCATATAGTCGTAAGACCTTCTACGACCATGTAGTCGTAAGTCTTACTGTGACTACCCATATAGCCGTAAGTCCTTCCACGACCACATAGTTGTAAGTCTGACTGTAACTATCTCATGTTCGTAAATCTTTCTACGACCATGTAGTCGTAAGTCTTACTGTGACTACTATGTGATCATAGGAATTCCTACGACAAGTCTATCTCCAACCGTCTTATCTACAACAATGAACTACATTGTTGGTTCGTCTGACAAGGCGGTTAGAACATGCGTTAGTCCACTAACTGCACATGATCTCTCTCTGACAACAACCGCTACATGGTGAATGGTCTCTTGTGTCTCTCTGACAGTAAGTTCTATCAGGCAGTTATCATCTGAAGCGTCAAGACGTCTTCCGGCGTGGGATAACCGCCATCGCTTTACCGTCTATTTAAAGGTTAACGTCAAAGGGAGAGAGAGGAGGATTGGGTGAATATTCATGCAAGATAGCACTAGCCATTCATATAATTCTTTGTTGTAAACCACTTTTCAACAATTAACAATCATATTAGACGTATGGTTGTTATTCTCTTAGGAGAAGGCCTGAACCAGGATAAAGTTTTCCGTGTCTCTACTTCACAGCCGTATACAGTGAGTCTTCTAAGAATTCTCCGAATTCAAACAAATCATACATAAGATCGATATTAAAACATCGACAGGTTCTTCTTCTAAGACTCCGGTAATTTCCTTGTTGGCAAGTTTCTCTTTTTCCTTCTGATGTCCTCATGGCAGATGAATGGAATGAAGAGAACTGGTTCGATTTGGCCGATTATGCGAGTATCGACATGGAGGCCTGCTATGACTACGAGCAGGTCTTGCTTGCTTCTAATGGTGAATGTCTCCCTAGAGATTCCTCCGGTGATCCCAGAGATGCTGCTGCCAGAAAGGCTGATGAGGGATCAAATCCCCCACAGCAGTACGCCTAATGGAGGACTCATCTCCCCCATGTGGCAAGGGTCAATCCGACCATGATCAGGGCTCATAACGCGACGGTGGATCCGTTCCCAAGTGTTCGAGTCCCACGATGTCACCCCACGTAGTTTCGTAGAGCCCCAGACTCTGCCAATTGGGATACACATCATAAGCTCCTAGTGGTGACTCTTCGGACGACCCGTCGAAGGCCATGGGCGGGCACACTTCGTTTTTGTCTGTATTCTCACAAGGAGCAGATAAGGTTGGGTACGGTTATAACTCAAACCTGGCGAGGTTTACTCCAGGCCGCAATGCACTCTTGCTGGATGATTCTTCAAGTGAGGGGCCCTTCGTCGGAAGTAGAGATTCTAAATAGGAGGTTTTTACCATGCCCTCAGATTCTCATCACCCTCCTAGTGGAAGGCCTGAAGATGCTCCCTGGCGATCACACTCTCCCTCCTCTCATGCAGATGGTGATGAGACCTCTAGTGATGAGCCCGATCAGTACTCTGGTGAACGTGGGAGAAATCCTAGAAATACTCACTCTCCTTTGAGACAGCCCTAGTTTGCTTCAGAGGTCGAAGATTCTGAGACTACTCAGCAAAGGCGGCTTGCCGCCTAGGATGTTTTGCCTCGGCGGGCCCAGTACCAGTCCAAAGAGGCGCAGAGCTTTAACAGATCAACAACTTGCTCAAGAACCTGACTCAAGACTTGCTCGGGCACTGGGTTATGACCGCTTCGCTGAAGACATTGCATGAAGGCTTCATGATATGATGGCCCGACTTGAGTAGCCTCGTTGCTGCCCCTCCAAGAGTCAACAAGGTACGACCGTATGAAAGCATCTAGGCCCCCAAAAATGGTTTTGGTAATTAATGAAATTTATGTGAATATGGGACTAACTTGTTTTATGAGCATGCGAAGGGTTAGTCCACTTGTGAGCGACAAGACGGAAGCCAAAGGATGGATATGTAGACCCAAAATTTGTTCAAGACAAAGGTACACTTAAAATAGGATCCCTTTTATTTTTGCCGGTCTTAGGAGAAAGGTGGAAGACCGGATTATAGGGTAGATGATCGTACCATAAAGAGGAATCTTGGCAAGTAGCTTGATAGCAAACTTGCTGTGCCATTTGGATCAATATTACAAACATGCATTCATCAAAAATCCATTTTAAAACAAAGTATGTGCTTTGTCTGGTCGAGCGCTAGTACCGCAGATTTGAACGTCGGAACTACCGGAGAGCGGTAGTTTCGTGCTCATAAGCGGTAGTACCGGAGAGCGGAAGCTCCGGGTTTTTGAGCGGAGCCTTTTTTCCAGAGAGCACCCACGGATGCTTTTTGAATTTTAAGAGAGCGGAAGTACCGGTGGTTTCAACACCGGAACTACCGCAAGGGGCGGTAGTTCCGTATTTTGAAGCGGTACTTCTGGAGTTCGGTAGATCTAGAGGGTGAGCGGAACATTTTTTCCAGAGAGCACCTTCGGATGATTTCTGAGATTTCGCGGAGCGGAAGTACCGGCGATTTCAACGCCGGAACTACCGCAGGTTACGGTAGTTCCGCCCTCCAGAGCGGTACTTCCGGGGTCCGGTAGCTTCGGACTGAGAGCGGTACGTTTTTTCTAGAGAGTGCCGATTTTGGGACCTTTCGGATTTCGGCCAGAGCGGTAGTACCGCGCCGACTTTGCGGAACTACCGGAGAACGGTAGTACCGCAAGTTTCAACGGCGGTAGTACCGCGTCGCCAAATCCAACGGTCTCTACAGAACTCTGACATATTCGTTCTGTCGCGAAGATTTGGTAGCGGTAGTACCGGCCCATGGGGGCGGTAGTACCGCTCGTCCTGAATTTTTTCAGGAATTTGTGCCAAACGGCTAGTTTTGGTTGGTGGAGGCTATAAATACCCCCACCACTGCACAAGGGCAGAAGTTAGAGACTCATTGCATATTTCTTGAGCCCTAGAGCATTCACTCCACCCTCATTCTCACTTTGTGCATTAAAGTTAAGGTGGTTGAGCAATTAGTGCTTGAAATCATTAGTTGATCCATTTGGCACTAGATTGCATTCAAGTGAAGCTCGGATTTGTTACTCTTAGTGCTTGCCGGCACTTGGACGATTGGGCGGAGGTTCAATCGGTGATTTTCTCAAGAAGCTTGTGAGAAGACCTGGTAACTTGTGAAGGTCGGAGCTCACCTACCTGGAGCGGGGAAGAGCTACCATAGTGATCGAGGTGCTTCGGCTTAATTCGTGGAGCCGGTCCGATTCATTCGAGCTAACCTCAACGTGGACTAGGGGAAACTGGCAAGTTTCCGATCACCACGGTAAAACATCGGTTGTGTTCATCTCTTTCTTAGCTCTTGTCCTTTTACTCTATTGTGATCATTTGCTTGCTTAGTGCTAGGATTGCTATATTCTTGACTAGATTTGTGTAGGATTAATTGCTTTACATTCTTGCTATTTAAATTGTAAAGAATTAATCAAGTGGACAAGAAAAATTTAAAACCTCCTATTCACCCCCTCTAGTTGGTATCCTTGATCCTACACCGTATCTAGTGTTCACGAAACTTG
Organism: Dendrocalamus latiflorus; assembly: GCA_017311315.1. Lineage (NCBI taxonomy): Eukaryota > Viridiplantae > Streptophyta > Magnoliopsida > Poales > Poaceae > Dendrocalamus > Dendrocalamus latiflorus. Next base: position 17,220,140 of record CM029665.1, on the reverse strand, counting down.
CCGCATGAGTTGGTATGGTGACGGGGCACATTGCACTCCTGATCGCAATACCAACCAGAGGAGGGTGCCCTAGACTGCTCCAGATTAGAAAATCAACGCTCGATCACTGCTTCGAGCAAGGAATCTACAACAGCAAATGGACTATGAGTGTGAACCCCGAGTGGACGAGGCCTACTACATTCGATCCACCTACCATCAGGCATCGCCGAGTGTGTTCGCCTAGCGATGCTAACTACTCGTTTCCTAGAGGAGACGAGAGGAGATTGCTGCTGGATATCGAGCATTCGTGCTCGAGCTCCGAGCAGTACGCTAGCCGCAGCAGTTTCGACCAGTGAGCATGGAGAAATTTGACGGGTCTTAGAATCCCATTGAGCTCCTTCAGATTTACATGACTGCGGTCCGAGCAGCAGGAGGAGGTGAGAAAGTCATGACCAACTATTTTTTGACGGTGCTCGAAGGATATGCTCGATCCTGATTGCTTAACCAGCCTTTCGAGTAGATCTACTTGTGGCAACACCTCTGCGACCTTTTGATAGCCGACTTCCAGGGTAGATATAATTGCCCTAAGAAGGAGGATGACCTGCATCGAATGCACCAAGGCAACGACAAGATCCTACAGCGATTCATCTGGCATTTCAGTCAGGTTCAAAACTCTATTCCGGAGGTCTCTGACGCTTCTGTTATTAGAGCATTCAGACAGGAAGTGCGCAATCGGAGGTTCATAGAGGACATCACCCTGAACCCTCCAACCACTATCGTTGAGCTCTTTGAGATAGCTGATCGGTATGCAATTACTGTCGAAGTGGTCGAATGGACCAGGACAATTAACCAGCCCGGCCATCGTTCTAAGGAGCAAGGTGATGGCTGCAACAGGAAAGGGAAGGCCAAGAAATCTGGAGACAAGGCCAAGAGCCACAACCCTCCCACCACAGGATCGAAGGAGGCCCTGGCTATAGGCAATAAGGAGCCACGTGACTCCAAACAATACTCCAACCGGGGCAAAGGCAAGGCAATCGCGAGGAGGGAAAACAACCCTAGATGGTGCCCTCTTCACAAGAAAGAGGGGCATGATCTTCACAACTACCAAGTTTTCCAGCGGAAACTCAAGGATTATTACTCCGGCAAGGGCCCACTCCCAACAATTGAGGAGTTGGGGTAGTTAAGCAGTCGAAAGCACTTGGACGAGGATGAGGAAATGCCATTCCAGGACCCGAAGCACACTATGCAGCTGGATGGCTTTTTATGTAGGATGCACCAAGCTAATATTTTGTGTCATTTACTAAAATTACAAGGAACTCCTGTTGTGATTTTAAACTTTTGCCTTTGTCATAATTAAGTTGTAAGTGTAACATCCTGATTTTCAGAGCCTTTTTGAAGCTTTTGAAATAAAAGTCACCATTTGTATTTTTCGGGAATTAATTAAAGCCCTAGGGCTTGCGTGTCTCGACCCGTCAGCAGCCACGTCAGCCCTAGGGCTTGCGTGTCACGACCCGTCAGCAGCCACGTCAGCCGCTTGCGCAAGCAGCCCCGCCTCCGCACTGTTCGTGCGCCGGTTCCACCGTAGACTCAGCTCCCCGTGCGCCTGGTCCACAGCACAATGCCTTTTTCCAATTTCCCCGAATTTCTGTAGATTTATTTTTCCAGAGGCCCGTTCTCCCTCATCCCTAACTCCGATTGACCCGATTCTTTTTCCTAATTTCATCTAAAATTGAGCTCTATCTTTTGGTTGAGGTTTGAGAATTTTTGGAGTTTATTTGAATTTTATTTGGATTTATTTTGTCTTTTCGATTTGTTTTCTCTCTCGTTAGATCACACGTTCGAGGGAGCCGCCGTTGGATTTGAAGATCAAGAGCCGTCAACTGAGCAAGGCCAAGGCAAGTCGTGTCCTTTGATCATGTTGAACCCAGTTTTCAAATCTATTACGTACTACTTTGTTTTAAATTATCATGCATTGCTACTTTATTATAAAACCCTTGTATTGGTAGATAATGACCTAATTGATTATTCCTCCTTGATAATTTGAATGCCCTGATTCCATTGTCACCATAGAATGGGAAATTACTTAGTGATGCAATATTAGTTGTCACATGGGTTGTGCATTTAATTGCTTAGCCATGCTTATCACTAGTACGTTGGGTTTATCATCACATGTGGTTAATTAATCTCGACTTAATGATATACTTGAATGTGGTGGTTAACCACGGTTATAAAACTTGTTGCCATGGCATGGGTAGTGTCATTGGTGTTGGTTATACAAAATTGGTTTTCACTTGGACGATTGATCGTGCAGTAAAGGGGGTGCGAGAGGCACATGGGATGTGGATGTTTCGCCTGAGTAATACTTAAGGTCTTAACTTTGTGCGCCATTGATCTGAGCTTTACCATGCAAACCACATGTCTAGTATGGGATGGACCTGGCATAATAATTTCTGAAGTCTCCACTTTGGTTTTACTACCGATGTTGTTGTGGCGCAAGAGGGGGCAATTATCGACTAGGGGGTTACCCTACTCGACGGCGAAACCTTAGCTAGTGGGATCAGGTGGAGATGGATCATTGTAAAAACCTTGTTGTGATTGTCTTTAACGTGAGGATTATCACATCGTGTGGGTACAGTTGTGCAACCTCTACAGAGTGTAAAACTATTCGAATAGTCGTGTCCTCGGTCATGGACAATGCTCGGTGATTTCACACGAGGGGTAGAGTTTTCATAAAAACCTGGTTGGGTTAAGTTGGAAAGTGAATGGTTAGTTCACGGGTGTTCATTTCATGGATTTTGGTTCATGGTGGATTCCTTGGGTGAATGGTCAGTTCACTTGTGGTTGGTCTCAATTTCCTTTGGTTACTTATTTATTATCATTTATAAAGCTTGCTTTTCAATCTATTTATTGTATTTACTTTAAATTGTTGCTTAATGCAAAATTAACCTTTCAGCCATCCATTGGTAAGCCTTGCATACTATATTGCACCTTTGTTACAAATGACTTGCTGAGTACCAATGTACTCACGGCTTTATGCCCCTGTTGCTCAGTTGAGGAGGAGGAGTATCACCAGCAGGAGGTTCCAGAAGGAGAGTACTTCGACGTCTTCGCGGATTAGGCTTCGTTCTCCACTCGATAGCCTGTGGGCGTGTCGATTGGCTGCTGCGCTTTCTTTTGGATTTCCTCTGCTAGTTTTTGTTAAGCCCTTCCGGCTAATAATTGTAAGCTTGGCCATAAGGTCGTACTCTGATGATTATCAATAATATTTGTGTCTTTTCCTAGTAAATCGTGATATGTTCGATATTTCATCTTTGTCTATACTGTGCGCACTAGCGTGATCCTGGACTAGTGCAGAATGCACAGGAGAGTCCGGATTTGCATATTCGGGTCTCGACAGAGATGGTATCAGAGCTATATCGACTGTAGGACGAAGCCGTAGTTAGAATGGTCAAATTAGCAAAGATTTCAAAATTTATTTTCTAAATCAAATCAACCAAATGATTATCTAGTAATTCTTTATTCTTACCTCATTCTTAGGATTCTTGCTCCTTGTCTCCTCTGAGAACTTGTTTTCGAAACTAAATTTGACTTCTTATCCCTATAATGTCCATAGATGTCCGAGTATTCCTCCATCAAAGTGAAAGTTGGCAAGGAATTCTTCAAGCTGTGCTGAGAAGTTGGATCAAGGCAGCACCCAATATGTCAAGGCAAGATTGGAGATTTCCGTGAAGATTAGGAGCCATTAGATTTCAACCTTGTCATAGTTTTAGTATCGTGTAGAACGTTTTGCTTCTTATTTGCCGTTGGGTGTGATGTGAGCTGCAGTTTTGCTTCTAGCATTATGATGCAGTCATGTCAAAAATCTTTTTGTGGAATTTATTGCTTCTTTTGTTAGCCTTTTCGGCTAAGTGTTTGCTTAGTTTAGGTTGCCATTAGTTATTCCCCTTAGACGAGTTTACCACTTACCTTTGCTTTTTCCCTCTTACCTATTGAGCCCTGAAGAGTCAGTTCTCAGCAAGTGATCTTTCTTTCATAGCAGAGCAGAAATGGTTGACACTCGGAGCACCGCAGGATGCAGTCAGATGAACCAAGACCCAGAGGATAGTAATGCAAACTAGGCAACTCAGGGACCGCAAGCAACTCCAATGGGCCTAGATCCGACCTTGAGTCAGTTCATGGCAGCTCAAACTCAACTCATGAATACGATGATGCAGAATTTAACCAATATGATGAACCAACAGCATCAGGCAGCCTTTGCACCTCAGCCAAATCGTTCGTCATCCAGATTTGCAGAATTCATGAGGACTAGACTGCCAACTTATTCCGATTCATCTGAGCCTTTGGAAGCAGATGATTGGATTCGTTCAGTGGAAAAGAAGCTAAACCTTGCTCAATGCAGCAATCGCGAGAAGGTGTTGTATGCAGCCCATCAGCTAGAAGGAGCTGCAGCTGAGTGGTGGGAAAATTATTGTGCCGCTCATGAGGACCAGGACAGCATCACTTGGGCTGAGTTCACAGAAGTCTTTCGACATGCCCATATCCTGGATGGGGTGATCGAAATGAAGAAGGAAGAATTTCAGGAGTTGCAGCAGAAGAACATGACCGTGAGTGAATATCTCAACAAGTTCACCCAGCAAGCCCGCTATGCTCCAGAGGATGTTGCCACAGATGATGCACGCCAAAAGAGGTTCAAGAGAGGGTTGAATCCTGGCCTGAAAGTTCAAGTAGTGGGAAATGATTATGCCAGTTTCCAAAATATGGTGGACAAAGCAGTACTCATTGAGGAGAGCCGTCGCGAGTTAGAAGAATCTCGCAAGCGGAGAATGATGCAGCAGGGATCACAGATGCACCAGGCTCAGAGAACCCTCTCTACTACCTTCCAGCCAGCCCGTGTTCCTCAGCAGTCGGGATTCAAAACCCCCGCACCAGCCCCTCGCCAGTTCTTGTCTGGGCCTCAGCCAATTAATCAGCAACGGGAGAATGTCAACCCTACAGCATCAGTCACTTGCTACAAGTGCCATGAGCCAGGTCATTTCGCTCGCACATGTCCGCAGAAGCGTCAAGGAATCACGCCAATTCCGTTCAATCTTGGAAGTACCCCTGCCAAGACTCCAGGAGCAAGCCATGGAACACTGTCAAGTCAAGGAAGCCAAATACCTCAAGGCGTTGCAAGGGGGAGCCTCAACAACGTCGTCTCCAACGTCGCACCTGGTAACCTATTCTTTTAGTCAGCCTGAATCTCGGGGTCGAGATTCCGTTTAAGGGGGGAGGTTTGTAACATCCTGATTTTCAGAGCCTTTTTGAAGCTTTTGAAATAAAATTCACCATTTGTATTTTTCTGGAATTAATTAAAGCTTAATTGGAATTTTTGTTAATTAAAAGGGTTTAATATGATTAAGTTAAACATTAACATTTGCCAAAAATGTTTTATTTGAGTTCCTTGTGTCTCAAGAAATTTATTGGTATTTTTGTGCGATTTTTCTGGATTTATTTGCTATTTTCTAGAGCTCAAAAGTCTTTATTTGAATTTCTGAAAAAGGAAAAAGCCTAAACATCTTAAACTGGCCGGTGGGCCGAAACCCACCAAGCCGGCCGGCCCAGCCGCCTCAGCCCGGCCTGCCCCGCACCCCCTTCCATGTGTCGCCCATCGGGAAACTCCCCGCGCCCGCGCACCCCTGACCGATTGCCGCTACGTGGTCGTCATCTCGGCCGCCCGCCGCCCGCGCCCCCGCATCCCGACTGCTCTCTCTCCCGTGCCGCTGACAGGTGGGGCCAACCTGTCAGGCGCATCGTCCCCGACCGGGACTCCGTCTCCGAGTCCGGCTCGAACCTGCCTCCGCCGCCTTCCCTTTTCCGCCGCCATCCCCGCCCCGGACTCGACGTCCGCGCCGCCCGGGACTCTTCGTCTCCCGGGTATAAAAGGGGCCCGACCCCTGGGGGCTCCCTCATCCCGCAGCTGCCGCCGCTCACCGCCGTCCGCCGACGCCCGTGCGCCGCCGTTCGCCAACGTCGCCCGAGAACGCAACCGTCGCTCGCCGCCGCTCCGTCGCCGTCCAAGTCGCCACCATCTTCGCCGCCAGTGAGTCATGGACCGCCGCCGCCGTCCCGAGCCACCGCCGACCCAGACCGCCGCCGTCCCGAGCCTCGCAGGCCAGATCGCCGCCCCGGACACCCGCCACCCGCGCCTCGCCGCCTCGGCCGCGCCCCGCGCCTCCTCGGTCCTCGCGCACGCCACGTCAGTCCTGACGTCAGCGCCGCGCCCCTTCGCCTCCCCGTGGACGCCGTCCACTGTGCACCCCGCCGCCGCCATGTGGGTCCCGCCCGTCAGCCCAAACCTTAGACCTGTGAGCCGATCTGGCCACGTGAGCGCCCAGTCAGCCATGCCACGTCAGCCCTAGGGCTTGCGTGTCACGACCCGTCAGCAGCCACGTCAGCCGCTTGCGCAAGCCACCCCGCCTCCGCACTGTTCCGTGCGCCGGTTCCACCGTAGACTCAGCTCCCCGTGCGCCTGGTCCACAGCACAGTGCATTTTTCCAATTTCCCCGAATTTCTGTAAATTTATTTTTCCAGAGGCCCGTTCTCCCTCATCCTAGCTCCGATTGACCCGATTCTTTTTCCTAAATTCATCTAAAATTGAGCTCTATCTTTTGGTTCAGGTTTGAGAATTTTTGGAGTTTATTTGAATTTTATTTTGATTTATTTTGTCTTTTAGATTTGTTTTCTCTCTCTCGTTAGATCACGCGTTCGAGGGAGCCGCCGTTGGATTTGAAGATCAAGAGCCGTCAACTGAGCAAGGCCAAGGCAAGTCGTGTCCTTTGATCATGTTGAACCCAGTTTTCAAATCTATTACGTACTACTTTGTTTTAAATTATCATGCATTGCTACTTTATTATAAAACCCTTGTATTGGTAGATAATGACCTAATTGATTATTCCTCCTTGATAATTTGAATGCCCTGATTCCATTGTCACCATAGAATGGGAAATTACTTAGTGATGCAATATTAGTTGTCACATGGGTTGTGCGTTTAATTGCTTAGCCATGCTTATCACTAGTACGTTGGGTTTATCATCACATGTGGTTAATTAATCTCGACTTAATGATATACTTGAATGTGGTGGTTAACCACGGTTATAAAACTTGTTGCCATGGCATGGGTAGTGTCATTGGTGTTGGTTATACAAAATTGGTTTTCACTTGGACGATTGATCGTGCAGTAAAGGGGGTGCGAGAGGCACATGGGATGTGGATGTTTCGCCTGAGTAATACTTAAGGTCTTAACTTTGTGCGCCATTGATCTGAGCTTTACCGTGCAAACCACATGTCTAGTATGGGATGGACCTGGCATAATAATTTCTGAAGTCTCCACTTTGGTTTTACTACCGATGTTGTTGTGGCGCAAGAGGGGGCAATTATCGACTAGGGGGTTACCCTACTCGACGGCGAAACCTTAGCTAGTGGGATCAGGTGGAGATGGATCATTGTAAAAACCTTGTTGTGATTGTCTTTAACGTGAGGATTATCACATCGTGTGGGTACAGTTGTGCAACCTCTGCAGAGTGTAAAACTATTCGAATAGTCGTGTCCTCGGTCATGGACAATGCTCGGTGATTTCACACGAGGGGTAGAGTTTTCATAAAAACCTGGTTGGGTTAAGTTGGAAAGTGAATGGTTAGTTCACGGGTGTTCATTTCATGGATTTTGGTTCATGGTGGATTCCTTGGGTGAATGGTCAGTTCACTTGTGGTTGGTCTCAATTTCCTTTGGTTACTTATTTATTATCATTTATAAAGCTTGCTTTTCAATCTACTTATTGTATTTACTTTAAATTGTTGCTTCATGCAAAATTAACCTTTCAGCCATCCATTGGTATGCCTTGCATACTATATTGCATCTTTGTTACAAACGACTTGCTAAGTACCAATGTACTCACGGCTTTATGCCCCTGTTGCTCAGTTGAGGAGGAGGAGTATCACCAGCAGGAGGTTCCAGAAGGAGAGTACTTCGACGTCTTCGCGGATTAGGCTTCGTTCTCCACTCGATAGCCTGTGGGCGTGTCGATTGGCTGCTGGGCTTTCTTTTGGATTTCCGCTGCTAGTTTTTGTTAAGCCCTTCGGGCTAATAATTGTAAGCTTGGCCATAAGGTCGTACTCTGATGATTATCAATAATATTTGTGTCTTTTCCTAGTAAATCGTGATATGTTCGATATTTCATCTTTGTCTATACTGTGCGCACTAGCGTGATCCTGGACTAGTGCAGAATGCACAGGAGAGTCCGGATTTGCATATTCGGGTCTCTGCAGTAAGCCAAAAGCCGAATCAAACACTCGGCTTTTACAATTTTCTTTTGCAATGTCTTGAATATAATTTTAAAAATTCCTATTTATTTTCCTAAGGGGAACGTTGCACTGTGGCCCATGCATTGCTATTTTATTATAAAACCTTTGTATTGGTAGTTAATTACCTATTTGATTAATTTTTCCTTGATAATTTGAATGTCATGATTCTATTGTCACCATAGGATAGGTATTTACCTAGTGATATAATATTAGTTATCACATGGGTTGTACGTTTAGTATGCTTAGCTGTGCTAGTAGTACATTGAGTTATCATTACATGTGATCAATTAATTAATTTTGACTTAATGAGATATTAAATTATGGTGGTCAGCCATAGTTATAAAATTTATGCACTTTGGCATGGATATTGTCATTGGTAGTGATTATACAAAATGATTTTCACTTGGGCAAATGATCATGCAGTAGAGGACGAAAGTGTGGTTAGCACTTTAGGTATGTGGATGTTTCGCATTGGTAATGTCTAAGGACTTAACTTTGTGCACTATTGATTTGAGCCTTATCGTACAACATGTCTAGTATGGGATAGACCTGGCATAATAATTTGTAAAGTTTCAACTTTGATTTTGCCACTTATGTTTTATTGGCGCAAGAGGGAGCAATTATCGACTAGGTGGTTAGCCTACTTGATGACGAAATCTTGGTAGGCGAGATCAAGTTGAGATTGAGCATTGTAAAAGTCTTATTGAAATTTTCTTTTGCATAGAGATGATCACGTCATGTGGATAAAGTTGTGCAACCTCTGTAGAGTGTAAAACTATACGAATAGCCATGTCCCTGGTTATGGACAAGGTATGGTGATTTCACATGAGGGGTAGAGTTTTCATAAAGGAACACAAATGCCAAAATCTCGAGCAGCTCATCTCAATGAAATCTCATCATGCGCTGTCGAATTTAGCCGGCATAATTCGAAGAAGGCCTCCTCCTTCGCCTTAAAAAAACAAAGACGGCCCTCATCCTTATAAATCTTTAGGGCCGAACAAAACCTACAAACCCCAGTTGTTGTGGTTACAGACCAAACAGAGAGAGATGGTAGTGGAGAGTTGGGAGTAAGTGACAGTAATGGCTTGGGTTCCCCCATGGCCTGTATCCCATACATATATACACATGGGGAGTGCTTTTACAATTATACCCTTACATCTGAGTATCCCCTTCAGGGGCACTTATGTCATTACACATGGCCTATTCTGGGCCTTATAACCTTCTACCAGGCCTGCTGGGTTTAGGTGGGGGCCACCCCTACAACAGGAGCCTCTCATGGTGAAGGGCTTCACAGGGCTGAAGCCATGTTGCCGAGTCCTTTGGCCCCCTCCGTTCCTACGGCCTGCGAACTTTTCCGAACTTGACCGGGGGCTGAGGCCGTAGCCGAACCCGACACCTGGATTGGTGGTTGAGGTAGATGCGCGAGTGTTCCGTCCCGAGGTGGCGCCTGATCGAAGTGGATGCGCACGCGCTCCGTCCCCTACCCTTTGAGCGGGTGGCAGCGGAGCTGTCGCCTGGTCAAAGTAGGCGCGCGCGCGCTTCGTCCCCCTGTCGTGGCGGGATCGGGGTTGCCCGGGCCGAGTCGGAGGCGTTGCGCCGGCATAGGTAGGCGTAGCAGGCCCCTGAGTTGTCGCACATGCATCAAGTGATAGCGGACGCGCTGCGACGCTCCTTCTTCTGGCCGTCCACGTGGTGAAGTGTGCTCGGCGCGGTGCAGGCCTTGAGGCGTCGTGGCCATTTTAATGTGGTGGCGGACTTCCGGTGGTTAGACTTCCACCGGTTGGACTCCCGCCGGTTGGCTCCCCCGCTGATGGGGTATATATACGGCGCTGGTGCGGCGTTGTTCCTGCATCGTGTCCTTGGATATAAGCTGCTTCCCTAAAATGGGCCCCTTCCGTGCATCGACATTCTCTAGCGACGCTGAGCGGCTTGGGGGATGTTGATGTACAGATGGAGGTCCATTTTTCTTGGGAGCTTAGTTGGCGTCTGTTATCGGTAGCCAGCCGCGCTTCCTGCCCTCGCGCTGCGTTTCTGCATACGACGGCAAGGTTTGCCCTGTTCTCCTAAACAGACCTACCTTCAGTCGGGGTTCCTGATGGAGCCCGTCCGCATTACTTTGAAAAAATGTTAATGCACTGAAGGTGGCCTGTTAAGGAGAACAAGCCAAACTTTGCGCGACATGACCTTTGCTTTTGCCATGTGTGGGAGGTGCCAACGGGCGAGTTCGTGCGCGCGGGTCCGCTCCTCGAAGCCAAGGTCCAGGCCGAAGCCGCGGCTGTGGCCAGGTTGGTGTGGCGATCGAGAAGACGGCCTCCTACGCACGCGTCATGCTCCCCTATGAAGATGGTAAGGTTTGACCTATTCTCGTAGACAGATATGCTTGAGTTCATCTGCATCCGCTAATTGTGCCAACTGGCGCTGTCATCAAGGAGCGTTGATGTACTGAAGCTTATCTGTCTATGAGAACCCTTCAAAACCTACCGCACATCCGCCCTTGCGTTCCCAAAATACGAGAAACCCGGGCGCCTGAATCCCTGCCGGTTTAGGTCATGAGGTTGTCGCGCGGGCCTTGACGCCAAAGTAGCCGCCTGCGCCTTCCCCATGGAGGCAGAGCTCACATCGAGGCTGCCGCCGAGGTTGCTTGGCCCGCGGCGGCTTGCCGTTATACCCCGGCACAGGGCCGAGGCGGGTGGCAGAGTTTCGCAGCTAAAGCAGAGACTCGCCCTTATTAGGCTGCCGAAGTCGATGCAGCAGAGCTGGCGCCAAGTTGAAGTAGACGCACGCGCGCTCCGTTCCCTACCCTTCGATCGGGCGGTAGCGGAGGCGGCGCCTAGCCGAAGCAGACGCGCGCGCGCTCCGTCCCCTACCCTTCGAACGGGTGGCAGCGGAGCTGGCGCCTAGCCGAAGTAGACGCGCGCGCGCTCCGTCCCCTACCATTCGAACGGGTGGCAGCGGAGCTGGCGCTTGGCTGAAGTAGACGCGCGCGCGCTCCGTCCCTACCCTTCGAACGGGTGGCAGCGGAGCTGGCGCTTGGCCAAAGTAGACGCGTGCGCTCCGTCCCCTACCCTTCGAACGGGTGGCGGCGGAGCTGACGCCTAGCCGAAGTAGACGCGCGCGCGATCCGTCCCCTACCCTTCGAACGGGTTGCAGCGGAGCTGGCGCTTGGCCGAAGTAGACACGTGATCCTTGAAGCCGAGGCCGGGACTGGAGCTTGCCACGGCAGAGGCTCAGCGGTGGTTCTGAGCTGCAACTTCGCCTCGCGAACACCGCCACGCGTGCGGTGATTGCGATCTCGCGATGCGGTAATGCGCTGTAAAGGTTCCTTGAATCGCGCCAGCCCCCGGTTTGCCAGAGCTAAGTTGTTGTACCGTGCGACTCGCCTCCGCGCGTGTAGGGCACGCGGCGGCTTGTAACTGGTGTGCGGCGGGATGTGAACGGTTGCGTGATCGCAGCTGCTCGCCTCTTCCCTAGGGAAGGGGGACACGGGGCGGGCGGGGAATGGCGCAGCGTCGAAGCTATTGTGATCCGGTGGCCCATTAATGTGCTTTTAATGGCGGCTAAAGTCGTGTCGACGCCTGGCCTTGCGTGCGCCAGATATCTCGTGCGGGGGTTGGCACGCGGCGGGAGGCCACTGGAGCATCGTGCTCTGACGGTCCTCACTGCTGCGGTCATGCCCCTTCGTCTTCGGGTATGGGGGATTGTGTGGGACGGGCCTTTGTACGACTGCGGTCGCGCCCGGTACGCGGACAGTCGCGACGCTTCGGCATCGGGGGGGAGGTGGCTTGAAATAGCCCTTGTAACTGCGCCCCGCAGATGTACGCCCCCTTCTTGCTTGCCTCGCCTTCTATACTCCCGTGGTTTTTTCGCCGATGTACTTCCTTTTGCGGGAAGCAATGGCATCTGGCGACAAGCGTGGCCGGGCGGCTTATACCTGCGACATTCGCCGGCGATCTTCACCGCTAGAGGTGAAGTATTCGCTCAAAGAACGCGACCCGGCGGCGGCGGACAAGTGGTGGCTGGCGGCGGAGAAGGGAGGCGCGTTCTCCGGCGAGTTGGGCCCGTCGCTCGTGACCGAGAAGACAATCCAAGCGCTTTTGCGCGCGGGGAAGCTGTCCGAGCGCCAGGCGGTACGATTGCCCGCCGCCGATGAGACGGAACCGCGCCCCGAGGGGTCGGAGGCGCTCGTATTCGTTGCCTTTTTCGACGCGGGGCTCTGCATCCCGGCGGCGGCGATCGTGGGCGACGTGCTGCGGACCTTCGGGGTGGAGCTGGCGCAACTGACTCCGAACGCCGTGGCCCGGCTCGCGGTGTACAGTTGGGCCTTGCGCTCGGGAGCGTGCTGGCCCAGCGCTTCGCTGTTCGCCTACCTGCACGAGGCACGGTGCCAGCCCAAGGAGCGGAAGGACGGGACGCTGTCGAGCTTCGGCAGCGTCACCTTTATTCTTCGGTCAACTTGCGGCGAGCTCTTCCCTGCGAACTCCACTCGCGGGAAGTGGGAGTCTCACTGGATGAAGCGGTGGTTCTACCACCGTGTGGAGAGCGGGAGCGGCCTTGAGTGCACAGGCCGGCCGATCGCGTTCAAGACCTCGCTCGGCCGGACGCTCGACGACGAGGACAGGCGGAGGGCCCGGCAGCTCATAGGCGTGGCCGCCCGCTTTAACATGCGCGACCTCGCCGAAGAGTACGTGATGTACGGCGTGGCGCCGCTCGCCCGTGACTGGCGCCTTGCCGCCGAGAAGCGTCGAGATGACAATGTTTTGCCGTGGGTTTGCTCGCTGCCGGTGCCCTCTGGTCTTCGTAAGCGTCGACCGTATCTCCCCTTTGCTTACGCGAAATGCGTTACATGTTAACCTTAACTGTTGCTTTACTTTAGGGATTAGCTTAGAGGATGCAGAGCAGGCCGCGCGCGTATTCATGGGGCAGTATACCGGCAGGAAGCATGAGCAGCGCACGTCTACTACCGCCGAGGCGGGGCTGGGGCAGATAAACCGCGTGTGCGATGCCCTGGGCCTTGCCGTGCCGGAGCGTGCTGAACCGGCCGCGCAACATCAAGACGACGGCGCGACGAGGAGGAAGGCGCCATCTCGCAAGAGGGGCCGAGGTGGAGCGTCTGCCGTGCTTGGTGTAGCAGCTGCCAGTGCCGCTGCTAGTGCTCCCGATGGCACGGCAGACGCCGAGTCGGATTCGGCGAGGTACGCCGACTCCGACTTGGATGGCGCGGACGTCGGGGGCGACGGATCTTTGGTGGGTGCCCTGGACGGCGGGCTCGCCACGAGCAACCGGAGAGGAGAAGCCTCGTCACTCGCGGCGGTCGTCGAGACAGGATCTGAGAGGACCGGCGGTGCTGAGGTGGAGGCTTCGGCCGTGGCCGTCATAACGCCAGAGACGTCCTCTGTGGGGGCGCACAGAGCTGGGTCTTCACCAGCAGCAGCGGTCGAAACCGAGTTGCCCCCCGCAGAGGTTGCCACGGAGGGGGCTTCGCCTCCGGGTGCCGCAGCCGCGGGGGCCTCTCCGGCAGTGGCTGCTGGGGCGGCGTCGTCACCACTTGCTTTGGCTAAGCGGTCGTGTCTGCGGCCGGAGCTCCACCGGACATCGAGGGGATTTGTCGTGGCGACGGGCATCGGGAGCTTGTGGGACTCCGACGCATATGCCGAAGTTCCTGCGGCGCGTGCTCCCTCTGCCCCCCAGGCCGCGCCGTCCACCGCGCAGGAACGGTCGGCGCCGACCTCGAACACGGAGGCTTTTGTTCTCGGCGGGACCACGCCTTTCGCGGGGACTTGCGCTACCGTTACTCCGCCTGGTCCCAGGGGGCGGGCCCCCGGAGCCCTCCTTCCGCTACCGAAGGTAAGGTGGTTTGGCTTCCCTGGTGTTTTGTTCGTTGCGCCTTGCGGTGCTCACCTGCGTCCCTGTCTGCAGCGTCGCTTATTCCGGAGGAGCCCTTGGTGGAACACGAGGGTCCTGGTGCCGGCGGCGCAAACGTCGTGTGCCTTAGTCCGGCGGACTTCGTTCCTCCGTCTGAGACGCTGAGGGCGTGGCAGGGGATCGTGGATGACGCGGCCGCCAGCGTCAGCCAGCAGGCGCTTCATACCTACGGGGTGGAGCGTCTCGGGGATGCCTTCGAGGTGTCGGGGGTGAGGGTAAGTGCTTACTTATGCGACAATGCTTGTCCATGCTAAGCTTGCTAAGTCATTTTGCCCTGCAGACACTGGTGCTGGGGCAGGCCCTGCAAATGGCCTATGTTCATGCGCAAAGGGCGCTCGAAGATAGACTGCGGGCCGCCGAGGAGGAGCTGCGCGAAACCACGGGGGCCCGCTCTGCCCAAGATGCCCGCATCCGCCAGCTGGAAGCGGAGTGCGCTGAGGTGAAGGCGCACGCCGAGGGACTTGCCGCTTCGACGCGAGAGTCGGCCGCGGAGGCGATGCGGCGGGAGTTCGCGGCGGAGCGGGACGGCCTTCTGCAACAAGTCGCCTCGCTAGAAAAGGAAAAAGGCGAACTCGTCTTAATTCTAGCGGAGCGTGACCGGACGCTTGGCGAGGCTTTGGTAGTTGCATGGGATGCCATGCAAACGCTGGAAAGCCATCTCCAGGGGCTTGTGGCCAAAGTGCCGGACCACACCTTCGGCCCGGAGGAGCTGTCGCGGACCCTTCGCTGGATCAAAGATGCCGCCGACGCTGCGCGCGGTGCCGCGATGACCTTCGGCAACCACTGTGCCTACGTGGCGTCGTGTATGGTGTGCGCGCTCCTACGGCATCGTGGTTGCACACACATCGCCGGGTTGGAGGACCCCCAGCTGGAGATGCCCGGCAGAGCTGGAGTAATGTCCGGCGCCGTCCGCGCCGTTCGTCGCACCGTAAAGCACTTCTACGAGCGGATCTGGGACTACGCCGGAGTGGCCGCCGCACAGGTCGAGCTCCGGAAGTCCCTTTACGGGGAGGGGAGCCTCGACCAATTTCTGGACGGGGTCCCCCGACGCGACGAGGACGGCGCTGGGACCTCCGAAGGCGCCGAGAACTCGTAGGTGCGACGCCGAGGTGGCTAGGTGTAGGCGTGCGTTGTAATGTCCACCCCTTTTTTGTGAATAAAATGCGCGCTTGTTCTACGAACTGACTATTTGACCTGTGCCCCGGACAGCTTCCTTGTTGGGGACGACTGCTTGCGTCCGACCTTGCAACCCGGCGGCGCCTTCGACGCTGGCAAAGGGCCGAGAAGTTGCTGAACTTTTGGGCGGGCCGATCCTCCTCGGGCGAGGTCCCGGCCTTAGCGCGCGTTAAGGACGAGCCCGCCGAGTAATGGCTTAGAGCAGCAGATATGCTGGCGGGCCTCTGTACTTGTAAAATTTTCCCGATGTATACATCTGCTGGCAATTAGGATATGCGCTGCGCGCTGTGCTTCGGGTGGTCTGACAGTAGTTGTGCGGGGGCCCCAGCACTCCCGGGGCCTTGTTCCTCGGCGGAGGCGAACCTCGACGCTACGACTTGTTTAGAGTCCGTAGACTGGCGCGTGCGGAGGCAGACCTCGACGCTACGACTTGTTTAGAGTCCGCAGACTGGCGCGTGCGGAGGTGGACCTCGACGCTACGACTTGTTTAGAGTCCGCAGACTGGCGCGTGCGGAGGCCGACCTCGATGCTTCGACTTGTTTAGAGTCCGTAGACTGGCGCGTGCGACGGCAGAAGTGCGCGCACGCTCCGTTCCCCTGCCCTCCAAGGCGGGGGTAGCCTCTGGTGTACCTCGCGCTCCGCGTGCGCCCTTCCTGAGGGCAGCCTCTGACTTGATAAGTCGCCCTCTTGGAGCTCTTGGAATTGGACTTCGGTGGCGTGCCTTGCGTTCACCTCCCGTGGTGCGCGAAGGCGAGCCTCGACGCTCTGTCATGATGCGCGACTGATATCCATGCCCTCCTTGCATTCCGCGGAGTGCACAGAGAGCACCCGCGCTTTATTTATACTCCGTAGAGTGCGTGGGGTCAACATCCACGTCATATTTATACTCCGGAGAGTACGCGCAGGGACGAAGTCCCTGGCGTGCGCGGGGTTCGCGTCTTGTTTATACTCAGTAGAGTGCGCAGGGAAAGCATCCGCGTCTTTATTTATACTCTGTAGAGTGCGTGCAGAGGCGTCCCCCCACACGTCTTTGTTTATACTCATGCCCGTGTCTTTGACGGAGAGTGCACACGCGAACGTGCGTCTTCGTTTATACTCATGCCCGTGTCTTTGACGAAGAGTGCACACGTGAACGTGCGTCTTTGGTTTATACTCATGCCCGTGTCTTTGACGGAGAGTGCACACGCGAACGTGCGTCTTTGGTTTATACTCATACCCGTGTCTTTGACGGAGAGTGCACACGCGAATGTGCGTCTTTGGTTTATACTCATACCCGCGTCTTTGACGGAGAGTGCACACGCGAACGTGCGTCTTTGGTTTATACTCATACCCGCGTCTTTGACGGAGAGTGCACACGCGAACGTGTGTCTTTGGTTTATACTCATACCCGTGTCTTTGACGGAGAGTGCACACGCGAACGTGCGTCTTTGGTTTATACTCATACCCGTGTCTTTGACGGAGAGTGCACACGCGAACGTGCGTCTTTGATTTATACTCATACCAGCGTCTTTGACGGAGAGTGCACACGCGAACGTGCGTCTTTGGTTTATACTCATACCCGTGTCTTTGACGGAGAGTGCACACGCGAACGTGCGTCTTTGGTTTATACTCATAAACGTGTCTTAGACGGAGAGTGCACACGCGAACGTGCGTCTTTGGTTTATACTACGAGAGCACGCGCGTAGGCGAAGCCTCCGCGTGTGCTCGCCGCGTATTTTTGCACAATGGTAATATGTTGGCGACAAACAGAACTTTATTGCATTCCCGTTTGCGCGGGTAAGCGATTACATATGACGGGAGGTACTAACCATTTGTGCTCGGCGCGGCCGGAGCCTCTAGTAGTTGCACTATCGGTAGGGCTTGCGGAGTCGCCCCCGGATGACGCCGTGGGCCTTCGCACGGCGGTGCCGATCCTAGGTGTGCCGCTGCTCGCCGCGACGGGGACATCTGGTGCCGTGCTCGATGCGCCGGGCCATGTCCTGGTCGCCACGAACGGTAATGATGGCTTGCGGCCCCGGGAGCTTCATGCATAAATAGCCGTGATGCGGTACCGCCCCTAAGGAGTTAAGGATTGGACGCCCCAATATGGCATTGTAAGGGTATGAGAGATCGACGACGTCGAATGTAGCGTCTTCGACCCTTTCATTGTCGCCCTGGACGAAGGAGACCTGCAAGCATATTAGGCCGAGCGCCCGTAGAGGTTGTCCTCCGAAGCCTTGCAACGGGACTCCCGACGGGCCGAGGCGGCTTCGGGGGATCCCCATCTGGTCGAAGGCTGCCGCGAACAGAATGTTCGCGGAACTGTCGCCATCAACTAGGGCACGTCCCACGTCGCACCCCGCTATAACGACTCGGACGACCAGGGGGTCGTGGTGAGGAAGCTCCACGCCTTGGGCATCGGCGGATGTGAATGTGACTTCGTGCTGTGCCCAATCCGGCGGCGTCTGCGCCGGGTATGCCGCCACGTGGTGTAGCCTCCGGACGTAGGCCTTCCGCTGCCGTGCCGAGGCGAACTCCAGCGAGGAGCCTCCGGAGATGACATTGATAACCCTGCGGTGGGCGGCCTCCGGGTCCTGTAGCTGCAGGAGGCCCCCCTGAGGCTGCTGCACATGGGCCTGAATCCGCAGAGGGCCCTCGTGGGGCTGCGTCCCTTGCGCTTGGATGTGCATGGGGGCTTCGTATGGGTGCTGTACGTGGGCCACCACGGGCGGGCGTGCTTCCTGGTCCCTGTCCCTGGTGACGCTCTGGCGGAGCGCCGCGATAGAGGTGCATGCGCGCGTGTCGTGGGTGCCGCGACCGTGGACTTCGCACCACAGCCCATGGTGCTGGTCGTCATAATCTCCCCGGCCTCTATCGTCGCGGCCCTGGCCACGGCCGCGTCCCCGGCCTCGGCGCCCCCGACCGCCCCGACCCGCGGGAGCGCTTTCGTCGGAACCGCCTTCGATGTCGAGGACGTACCGGCCTCGCCGCGACTTCTGCTGGCCACGCTTGGGCCTATCGGACGGCTCCTTGTGCGGGGCGTCCTTGCAGTCGGGCGCGTCCTTGGACGACTCCTGCTTACGTTTTCCCTTCGAAGAACCGTCCTTCGACGGATCTTCGGCGTTTGCCGAGGCACCGGCCTGGTTGGTGTCGGAGTCGTCGCATTGCCTTCGCCGTGCGTCCTCTTCCGCCCTGGCGTATTCCTCCATTTTGTCAAAGAGCTTCGTCACTGTCTTGATTGGCTTCCGTGCGTTGTACTCGGCCATCGGGCCCGGGCGAAGGCCCTGTATGGCTGCATTGACAACGGTGGTTTCATTAACGTCTTTGACTTGACAACGTATCTTCGTGAAGCGTTTGAAGTAGTCCCGGAGCTTCTCCGAAGGTTTCTGCTTCACGGCGAAGAGCTGGTCCGCGTCGACCCGCTCGACATAATTTCCTTGAAAGTTGTTGTAAAGGCGGTCGCGGATCTGCTCCCACACGTAGATGGAGTTCGGCTCTATGGTAAAAAACCAGGAGAGCGCCACTCCTTGCAACGCGAGGGGGAGTCCCTTCGCCTTTGTGGTGTCATCTCCGCCCGCGGCCTCGATTGCGATTTCGTACACGCGCACGAACTCGCGGGGGTCCGTGTCGCCTTTGTAGGGCTCGATGACACTAAAGAATTTGAAGTCTTCGGGCCACGCCGCCTGCTATAGTCCTGCCGAAAGCGGGGACTCTGGGTCGACGCGCCGCAGCGGGACGCGGCTGTATGTGGGGGCGTCGCGGCTGTCCGCCCTTTCCGGCGTGGGCTCTGGCGCGACCACCAGCACGGCCTACTGGCTCCGAGCCTCTTGTATGTCTCGGACGGCCCCGCGAAGATCTCCTAGCTCCTGCTGGAACGCTTTGAGGGCCGCCAGCAGGGCGCTTTCCACCGCCTGCGCGGGCGGGGCCGCCGGCACGCCTAGCGGACGGGTCGGCACGGGTACGACCGCCTCGCGAGCTCCCGAGCTGCCGGTTGCTCCGTTGTGGCTACCTCCAACTGCCCGGTCCGCGCTACCGACGAGCGTCACGGCGAGGGCGGCGAGGTTGGTTGCTGTCACGTCGGCGGGGTCGGTCGTCGCAGTGCCGATGACGGGGTTGGTCGTTGCAGCGTCGGTGACGGGGTCGGTCGTCGCAGTGCCGATGACGGGGTTGGTCGTCGCAGCGCCGGTGACGGGGTCGGTCGTCGCAGTGCCGATGACGGGGTTGGTTGTCGCAGCGCCGGTGACGGGGTCGGTCGTCGCAGCGCGAACGTCGACGTCCTCGACCACCGCACCTGCGTCATCACCCGCGCCCGCAACAGCCGATGCCGAAGCCCTGGTACCCATGCGACGCTCCGACCCGGCCGCCTTCTTTCTCTTCGCCGCCGTTGACGAAGCTTTTTTCGGTGCCATCCTTCTTCAGATTTCAGGCTTGCTCCTGTCCTCCCCACGGATGGCGCCAACTGTTGTGGTTACAGACCAAACAGAGAGAGATGGTAGTGGAGAGTTGGGAGTAAGTGACAGTAATGGCTTGGGTTCCCCCATGGCCTATATCCCATACATATATACACATGGGGAGTGCTTTTACAATTATACCCTTACATCTGAGTATCTCCTTCAGGGGCACTTATGTCATTACACATGGCCTATTCTGGGCCTTATAACCTTCTACCAGGCCTGCTGGGTTTAGGTGGGGGCCACCCCTACAACACCAGTCAAAGCGAAAACGTTTTTATAAGGGAGATTTGATCATTTCGGCATTTCCCTATCTTTTATTGTGCTTAATAAAATATCCCATGATATGTCATTTATGTACGGACTCTTGATCTATATATTAGTTAGATGTCATTGGATATTTTATAAAATGCACATAAAAATTAGGACAAATGACCAATCATACATAAAACAAAGTTCGGGGACTCTCTGCGTGCTCACCTATGCCACGTATGAGTTCGACGCTCTGGCTTCGACGCGTATACACGCTCCGGCTTCGACGTGTATCATACATAAAACAAAGTTCGAGGACTCTCTGCGTGCTCACCTATGCCACGTATGAGTTCGACGCTCTGGCTTCGACGCGTATACACGCTCCGGCTTCGACGCGTATACCCGTCGCTCCGCCGGATCGTTCTCGTGCCGTAGTTAGCGCGCCGCGGTTTTCGCGTCCTGTGAGGGGTTCGACATTTATTCCGGTTTTGGAATCCGCCGGTGCGTCCGTCAGGTTAGCGCGGCGCCTCGTGTGACGGGCTTGACATTATTTCGCTTTTGGAATCCGCGAGCGCGTCCGGCGGGATTTATTCAGCTTTTGGATATTGCGAGCGTGTCCATCGGTTCGTATTGCGGGGCAGCGTCTTACGCTTCGTTCGTCGGCCGGTTTGGTCTGCGACGCGTGTATTCCATCACCGGTCTCTGCGTCGTGGACTTCGCCAGGCTGTTTATTTTGTGTTTTTTGTTTTGGCGATGCGTCCGTTGCTTTCTTGAGCTTCTGGGTTATTCTTTCCCTCTTTACTTCTGGATAGCTCTTGTTTGTGCTTCGTCTCGTGCGTTTCTCCGCTTCCATTTCCACGCGCGTTGGTTCCGATTCGGGTTCTTGTTTCCGTTGTGCTGGGTGAGCGTTATTTAACTTCTTTGTTTGTGCGGTGCTCTGGTTTGTTTTTTTGCTATATCTGCATTTTTGCGTTCTTGTTTGCGTCTCGCTTGCTAGGTTTTCTACGGTTCTTTCCTTTTTTGGGTTCTTACTTGTGCTTGACTTTATGTGCTCCTGGGTTTGCGTTTAAATGGGGATCTATTGCCGTTTGTTTATCTTTTTGTTAGATAGTGATGTTTGTGCTGCTCGCTATCTGCTCGTAGGGACTTCAGGAGTACGGCCATTTGTTGCGCGATGTAGCACGTTTTCGTTTTCAGACTATTTGCTATCGCTTTCAAAGATCCTGCCTTTTTGGTTGTGGTCACCTTGTTGTGCCGGCTTTCGTTTTGCGGCAATTCAGCTTCTTATGGATCTTTTAGTTGTTTGTTTTAGGTTATTCACCGTCGCTTTGTGCTCATGGTTGGGCCGTGGTGAGTTGTCTTTTCGTTATTCGCTCGTTGTATTTGCTTATTTCTCGTTTTGTCCTTCACGTTTCTATTTTCTCAATTTTTTTATGTTTATCCTTACCGTGGATGCTTTGCAGGTACTTACAGTGGTGGTCTGGATTGGATCATCGTCCGGTTGTTCCTTGTTTATGCTGCTTATTGCCCGTACGAGCTACCAATTGGTTGTGGCTTATCTGGTAATTTTTTGATCTTAGTCTTTGTTGAGTTTCTAAGTTGTTTTTGTATTGTTAAATGTATAGATGTGATACCTTTTATATCGGTTTTATGGTCTCGTTGGGTTTCATTAATATTACACTGTTCTACGTTTCCTTGTGCAGAGTCGTTCTAGACTAGATCGTTGCTGTTCGGAACTATTTCGAATATCTTACCTCCAGTTTAAGAAGCGTTAGTTCTCTTGCACTATGTTTAGCCTTCGTGTTTGATACATTGTGTTATGATTGGTTTTACTATTTTGTTTTCGTATGGTACATTGAATCGTAGTTCTCTAATGATGATTGCTTCTTGCGCGTTGTGCTATCTCTGTTCATGTGAAATATCTATTTAGATATGGTATTGATAGATGCCTTGGTTTATATCCGATATATGATACTTTTTATTTCGTTAGTTACATTTGTAACTGTTTTTTTGAGTATGCCTCAATTTGTATGCTGTGTTTACTACTTTCCATTTTGTTATTTATATTTGTTAGTCTTTTTTTGCCTATGTTGTCATGTACTGATTATGTTATATTCTTACTGTTTTGTCTTTAATGTTGTCACTATTTCGTCAATGCAGGCTTATTCACAGTTGGGTTGGTATCCTTTGACGTTTGGAACTCACTCGCTCTATTCCTTATTTTTCCTTGCTGACTTTCTGCGCGGTGATAGTTAAGTGTTTTTGCCCCTTGCTTATTTAATATGCTGTTTGTGTGGGATGACTATTTATGTGCATTATCAAGTAATAGTTACGTTATATGTGATTATAGTTATTATATCAGCTAAGTATTACATTATACTAGATTATAGGTTGTTATTCTACTTTCTTGATTCCTTATATAGTTACCGTAGATCTGGATCTTTACTGCTTTTCCCATTTCACTATTTTGTTGATAAAATGCCGTCTCCGTTATGTAGGCTCTAACTCTTACCATTGTGCTTTTAGTTAGAAATTTCTCTTCTCTTTTTGTTTAGGAATTCCCTTCTTTTCTCATTCACTACTATTGTATGTATACATAGGGTAGTCACTTATATACGATATGGTATAACATTTATCTTCTATTCAGTTATAGTTATCTTATTAGCTGCCTGTTATATTATATCAGATTATAGTTTAGTTCTCTCCTTTATTCGTTCCCTATTTACTTATTATAGATCTAAATCTCTTTTTTATTTCTTTACAAAGTTTTCTTCCTTATTTATCATTACTGTTTCTATGAGATGTTTATTTATGTATATTATCAAGTAATGTTTGTTTTCTTGTGCAGAATCATTGTCGACTGGATCGTTGTTGTTCGGAACTGTTTTGGATATCTTACCTCCAGTTTAAGAAACGGTAGTTCTCTTACGCTATGTTTAGCATTCGTCTTTGACACATTACGTTGAGTCGTAGTTCTCTAATGATGATTGCCTCTTGCGCGTTGTTCTATCTCTGTTCATGTGAAATATCTATTTAGATATGTTATTTATAGATGCCTTGGTTTATATGCTATATATGATATTTTTTATTTCATTAGTTACATTTGTAAGTGTTTTTTTGAGTATGCCTCAGTTTGTATGCTGTGTTAAGTACTTTCCAATTTGTTATTTATATTTGTTAGTCTTTTTTTGCCTATGTTGTTTATACGAGATGGTTGTTTATATAGGTTATTATGTAGTATCGTGTGTTGTGTTTTCTTCCATTATACTGTTCTAATTCCAATGTGGACTTTGTTATTTTAGATTATGTTGGATTTCTAGATTGTGGTGTTGTTGTTCACGTTGCATTTATATATACGATTATGTACTGATTATGTTATATCCTTACTGTTTTGTCTTTGATGTTGTCACTATTTCATCAATGCAGGGTTATTCACAGTTGGCTTGGCATCCTTTGACGTTTGGGACTCACCTGCTATATTGCTTGTTTTTCCTTGGTGACTTTCTACGCAGTGATAGTTAAGTTTTTTTTGCCCCTTGCTTACTTAATATCATGTTTGTGTGGGATAACTATTTATGTGAATTATCAAGTAATAGTTACGTTATATCTAATTATAGCTATTATATCAGGTAGGTATTACATTCTACTAGGTTATAGATTGGTATTCTACTTTCTTGATTCCTTATATAGTTATCGTACATCTGGATCTTTGCTGCTTTTCCCATTTCATTATTTTGTTGATAAAATGTCGTCTCCATTATGTAACCTCTAACTCTTACCATTGTGCTTTTAGTTAGAAATTTCTCTTCCTCTTTTGTTTAGGAATTCCCTTCTTTTCTCATTCACTATTATTGTATAGATAGGGTAGTCATTTATATACGATATCGTATAACGTTTATGTTCTATTCAGTTATAGTTACCTTATTAGCTGCCTGTTATATTATATCAAATTATAGTTTAATTCTCTCCTTTCTTCGTTCCCTATTTACTTACTATAGATCTAAATCTCTTCTTTTTTTTCTTTAGAAAGTTTCTTTCCTTATTTATCGTTACTATTTCTATGAGATGCCTATTTATGTATATTATCAAGTAATAGTTATATTATATTTGGTTATACTTGTTATATTACCTAGCTATTATATTGTATTACATCATAGGTTCTTACTCTACTTTCTTCATTTCTTATTTACTTATAATAAACCTAATTCTTGACTGCTTTTCCCATTTCCTTATTTCATTGCTAAAATGTCATTACTGTTATGTAACTTATACCCCTTATCATTGTGCTCCACCTAGAAATTTCTTTTCTGCTTTTGTTTGCAGAATTTTTTTTCTTTCCTCCACTGTTCTTACTCTACTTTCTTCATTTGTTATTTATATAGTTATCGTACATCTGGATCTTTACTGCTTTTCCCATTTCATTATTTTGTTGATAAAATGCCGTCTCCATTATGTAACTTCTAACTCTTACCATTGTGCTTTTAGTTAGAAATTTCTCTTCCCCTTTTGTTTAGGAATTCCTTTCTTTTCTCATTCACTATTATTGTATAGATAGGGTAGTCATTTATATACAATATCGTATAATGTTTATGTTCTATTCACTTATAGTTACCTTATTACCTGCCTGTTACATTATATCACATTATAGTTTAATTTTTTCCTTTCTTCGTTCCCTATTTACTTACTATAGATCTAAATCTCTTCTTTTTTTTCTTTAGAAAGTTTCTTTCCTTATTTATCATTACTATTTCTATGAGATGCCTATTTATGTATATTATCAAGTAATAACTATATTATATTTGGTTATACCTGTTATATTACCTAGCTATTATATTCTAATACATCATAGGTTCTTATTCTACTTTGTTCATTTGTTATTAACTTATAGTAAACCTAATTCTTGACTGCTTTTCCCATTTCCTTATTTCATTGCTAAAATGTCATTACTGTTATGTAACTTATAGCTCTTACCATTGTGCTCTACCTAGAAATTTCTTTTCTGCTTTTGTTTGCAGTATTTTTCCCTTTCCTCCACTGTTCTTAGTCTACTTTGTTCATTTGTTATTTACTTATTATAAATGTAATCCTTTACTGCTTTTCTCATTACGTTGTTTCATTACTAAAATGTCATTATTGTTATGTAACCTATAGCTCTTACCATTGTGCTTTAACTAAAAATTCCTTCTCTGCTTTTCTTTGCAAAATTTCTTTTTTCCTCCTTCAGTGTTCTTACTGTACTTTATTCATTTTTTATTTAGTTATTATAAATCTAACTGTTTACTTCTTTTACCATTACGTTATTTTATTGCTAAAATGCCATTATTCTTATGTAACCTATGCCTCTTACCATTGTGGTTTAACTAAAAATTTCTTCTCTGCTTTTCTTTGCAGAATTTCTTTCTTTTCTCCTTCACTATTTTTATTTATATAAGATAGTTATTTATATACATTACCATGTAACACTTATGTTACATTGAATTATAGTTATTTTATTAGGTTGCTACTGTATTATATCACATTATAGTTTACTGCTTTTCTTTCTTCATTGTTTTTATTTATTATACATAGTTATTTTATGCTCTACAGTTGACTGTAAAGTTTACATTCTATTCAAATATACTTATTTTATTAGCCAACTGTTATATTATATCAAATTATGGTAACTCTTTTCTGTTTTCCCCATTTAATTATTTCATTGCTAAAATGTCATTACTTCTTCCTTTCCTCATTCACTGTTTTTATTTATATAGGATATCTATTTATATACATTACTATATAACATTTATGTTACATTGAGCTATAGTTATTTTATTAAGTACTATTGTATTATCTGAAACTATAGTTTATTGCTTTCCTTTCTTCATTTTTCCTTAGTTATTATAGATAGTTATTTTATGTTCTACAGCTAAATGTAATGTTTACATTTTATTCAGCTATAGTTATTTTACTAGCTACCTGTTATATTATATCAAATTATAGTTTACTGCTCTCCTTTTTTCATTCGCTATTTACTTATTATAGATCTAAATCTCCTCTTCTTTTCTTTTGAAAATTTTCTTCTTTCCTCATTCATCATTATTGTTTCTATTAGATGCCTATTTATATATATTATCACGTAATACT
Source organism: Dendrocalamus latiflorus (assembly GCA_017311315.1). NCBI lineage: Eukaryota > Viridiplantae > Streptophyta > Magnoliopsida > Poales > Poaceae > Dendrocalamus > Dendrocalamus latiflorus. Next base: position 17,193,919 of record CM029665.1, on the reverse strand, counting down.
TATGTTATATTCAGTTATACCTATTATATTAGCTAGCTATTATATTGTGTTACATCATACGTTCTTATTGTACTTTCTTCATTTATTATATATTTATCATAAATCTAACTCTTTACTACTTTTCTCATTTCATTATTTCATTACTAAAATGTCATTCCTGTTATATAACCTACTATAACTCTTACCATTGTTCTTTGGCTAAAAATTCCTTCTTTGCTTTTGTTTGAAAATTCATTTCTTTCCTCATTCACTATTCTTATTTACATAGAATACCTATTTATATACACTATCATATAACATTTATGTTACATTGAGCTATGGTTGTTTTGTTACGTTGCTATATTACATTGAGCTATGGTTCTTTTGTTACGTTCCTACTATATTATATCATATTATAATTTATTGCTTTCCTTTCTTCATTTTTTATTTAGTTCTTATCAATCATTGCCGTTGGTTATTGGTATTTAGTTCTATGGATGCATCCCGTTGTGCTAGAGCTCGCCGTCAAGAGATTCTACGTGGAAAACAACCAATTAACTCAGCAGAACCTTCATTAGTGTCTCCAGATGTTTTCCTTAATACCTTCATACCACTGCTTTCACAGTCACCATCACAGCCATGTATGATTTTTCTTAATATTGTGTTTTCTTTAAACGCTGTCCTTTTTGCCATTTCCAATTTCCTTTTGAAGCTTTGCTATTCTATTGATACGTTTCTTTGGTTTCATCTATTCTCGCACAGCGCTCATCACAGATGTTACTATGATACCTCAATTAAAGCGTCAATATGGTTATTCACACTCTTTATAACCAGTTTTTCGTTTTTAGTTACCTTTGGTTTACATTTTTGGTTTACCCTTTGTTTATTTGGTTTCCCTACATAATAGGAGACCATTTTTGCCCATTGGTTAGTTCAGTTGAGGCAGCTAGCAATAGGAAAAAGAGAAGGTTGTCCAATCTGCAGCGCAGTGCTGCTAAAACAGGTGTTTTCCTTTTATTATATTCTTCTATAAAATTTCTTGAGTTTTCCGGTTTCGCTTCACTCAAGACTTATAGATTTTTTCATCTGTTGGTTTATGTTTGTGTCTGCATTTTGTTGACATTTCAGGTAGCGCACTAGCTTTTAGCTTAGCCCCACTTAAAGAGCCAACCATTTGTTTTTCTAAGGAATATATTTCCTTCTTAAAAGGTTCGCCCATGTTGTTAACTTTACGCCATTGTTTGTTAATGCGTTTTATATCATTGCTACAGTTATTTCTCCTTCCTACTTTCATTTTGATCTTAACACCATTCCAGCCACTTATGATAAACGATCATACTATGGTGGTCCAGATTATGAGTGTAATAAATGCGGTGCTATATTTTGGTTCCAAGAAAGGTCTCACCATAGAAGTTCCTCTAGACATCAACGAGTTATTTACAATAAATGTTGCCGTGGTGGTAAAGTCTCTCTTCCAACACATAAGCAGTTTCCATATCCACTTCAAGAGCTTATTGGTTTTGATAAAGGACCCCAATCAAATCAATTCATGCATTTGATTCGCCACTACAATTCTCTGTTTGCATTCACTTCCTTGGGCGTAGATGTTGACAGAACCATTAACACTGGTGAAGGCCCTTATGTTTTCTGTATAAATGGTGTTGTTCATCACCGAATTGGTTCATTAGTCCCCAGACCAGGTCAAAAACCTGAGTATGCACAGCTATATATTTATGATACGCACAATGAAATTCACAATAGGTTGTCTGTTTTCGATAAAGAAGATGCCACAAATGGTGAACCAGACAGTAATATAGTTGCTGCTTTGATTCATATGCCTAACTGTTTTAATCCATTAGTGAAAGAATTCAGAATGGCACGAGATCGGTTATTTTCTCAAGAGAATGCAGAAATTCACATTCGTCTTATTGGTTCATCTGACACCCATGATGATCGCTACTGTTTACCAACTGCATCTGAACTGGCTGCCCTAATTGTGGGTGATCTATCTTTGGAAAATAACAAATTTGATATCATTGTCAAGACTCATCCTGGTTATCTAAAACAAGTATCGCCTCTCAATCCTGCTCTAATGTCTCTTCAGTATCTATTGTTATTTCCATATGGTCAAAAAGGCTTCCACCTTGGTATTAAGTACAGAACTAATGATGACAACGCCAGTCCTATGAGAGATCGGGTCTCAATGCTTGAATACTACTGTTATGAATGTCATTATCGTAAAAATGAACCAAATCCTTATACATGCTGTGGCCACCTCTCAAGTCAAATAGAGGTTGATTGCTATTCATGTATAGAAGCAAATTGTTTATCATTTCATTTCTTCAACCAAGATGTCTTACGTTCAGACACATATCAAGGCATTTCAGATGCACTTGGTGAGGGCACATCAGAAGGCAAAAATATTGGTATTAGAATCGTGCTTCCCGCAAGCTTTACCGGTAGCCCTCGATACAATGCACTCAACTATCAAGATGCTATGGCCATATGCCGTGAATACGGTTCTCCAGATATCTTTTCTACTTTCACATGTAATTCAAGATGGCCAGAAATTATGGACGCACTCAAACACGAGCTTGGTCAAAAATACATTGACCGTTCTGATATCGTAACTCGAGTATTTCATATGAAGCTCACTGAATATATTTCTGATATAAAAAATGGCCACACTTTTGGTGTTATACGGGCAGGTTAGTCTATTTCTTTTCACTCTGAATATGCTTCCTTCCTTTTAATGCACTACTTTTCTCTCTAAATTGCTCTCTTTGTTCCTAACAGTTTTATACACTATTGAATTTCAAAAGAGAGGACTACCTCATGTTCATACCCTCATATGGCTTGCTAATCATACAGTGGATCTAGCTGCTGAATTCATAGATTCCCTTATATGTGCTGAAATTCCTGATCCAAATATTGATCCACTTGGTTATGCTCTTGTTCAAGAATTTATGATGCATGGCCCATGCGGAAATCTTAATAAGAAGTGTCCATGTATGAAAAATGGATTGTGTTCAAAACGGTATCCCAAAGAATTTAATTCAGAAACAATCATTAATGAATCCGGCTTTCCAATATACCGTCGCCGAGATACTAATCGTTTTATTACCAAGAGTGGTATCAAATTGGACAACAAATGGGTAGTTCCATACAACATGAGCTTATTAAAAAAATTTCAAGCTCACATCAATGTTGAATGGTGTAATAAAACAAACCTTGTGAAATATTTATTCAAATATCTTACTAAAGGGCAAGATAAAGCAAGAATGAGTTTTTCTGATGCTGCCCAGTCATCAGACACAGCTAATACACAAGTTAGACAAGGCATAGATGAAATTGCTGATTATATTAAATGCAGGTACTGCTCTATTTAAACAATACATTATACGTTTTTTCAACTATACCTTCTTCAGTTTTTGCTAATGCTTTGATTAGTTTCTCCACTTTCTTTTTGTTACCTGTTTTATCATAGTTCTGCCTGTTTATTAACACTTTTGTGCACAAAACAATTTTGTAGATACTTATCATCATGTGAAGCCATTTGGCGATTATTTGAATTTGAAATACATGGCCGAATGCCTTCCGTTGAATGGTTAACTGTGCATATGCCTGGTATGAACAAAATTATATACCATGAAGAAACACACTTACAAGAAATTATTGCTGATCCAAGAGCTCACAAAACTACCCTAACTGAATGGTTCGTTGCGAATCAACAGTTTGTAGAAGCAAGATCTTCTACATATTGTCAATTTCCATCGAACTGGAAATGGGATTCCAATAATAAAAAGTGGATGAAAAGGAAACGGAAAACATCAAAGATTGGCTGTATATATAATGTACATCCAAGCACCGGTGAATTGTTCTATCTTAGAATGCTGTTAATGGTTGTTCCTGGTGCACAAAGCTATGAAGATGTTAGAACTTTTAATGATGTACGTTATCTTACATTCAAAGAAGCTTGCAAAGCTCGTGGCTTAGTTGGTGACGATACAGAATGGTTTTTACTCTTTGATGAAGCAATTATTTGGGCTACTCCATATCAACTTAGGCACCTTTTCATGATAGTGCTTTCTTTCTGCAGTGTTATTAATCCTCAGAATCTATTTGATAAATATTGGTATTTCCTTGCTGATGACATAGCATATAGAATACGGCAAGGATTGCAAAATCCAGCATATCCAATACCACCCAGTTATTTGCAGACCCAATTGATGAATGAACTCTTTACTATTTTCTCCAAGAATGGTCTCAACTTTGCTACATATAATGTACACAGCGAATCAGCATACAGTAGTTCTCCTCCTGGTAATAGACTTCTTGCCGAAGAGCTAGACTATGATAGAACTGTTCTGTCAGCACACGCTGATTCATTACGTGATCAACTCAATGCTGAACAATCTGTTATATACAACAAGATTATAGCATGTGCAACTCAAAATAACAGTGGTGTTTACTTTGTATCTGGACATGGTGGCACTAGAAAAACGTTCCTTTGGAATGCTATCATAGCTACATTAAGAGCTAGGGGTCAAATAGTTCTTGTTGTAGCTTCATCTGCAATTGCTTCACTTCTACTTCCAAATGGTCGCACAGCACACTCTCGTTTTAGAATACCTCTTGATATCAATGAAAAAAGCTTATGTAGTATACCACGAGGAACAATGCTAGCTGAACTTATTAACAAAACTTCTCTGATTCTTTGGGATGAAGCACCTATGACTCATAGACGCTGTTTTGAAGCACTTGACAGAACATTACGTGATACAATGTCTGTCGAAGATACTGGTTATATGAATATACCTTTTGGTAGAAAACTTGTTGTTCTTGGCGGAGACTTCCGGCAAATCTTACCTGTTATTCAGGGTGGCACAAAGTCAGAAATTCTTCAAGCTTCGCTTATTAAGTCACCACTTTGGCGACACATTGAGATACTCAGATTATCTACTAATATGAGGCTTCACAATCCAAAACTTTCATTTGCAGAATGTCAATCTCTATCTGCCTTTGCTCAGTGGGTACTTGATATTGGAAATGGTCAAGTCCCAACAATTAAAAAATCAGGAGAAATTCATCCCACTTGGATAACTATACCAGATGATCTTCTCCTGCTGCCAACTGATAACAACATGGATGCAATTGTAGATGCTACTTATGATTCATTCCATCTAAACTATCAAAACAGCAAATATCTAGCGCAGCGAGCAATTATTTGCCCAACTAATGCTGCTGTTGATGAACTCAACAAAGCTGTTTTTGATAAAATTCCTGGTGACAGTAAAGAGTATCTTAGTTTTGACTTAATCTCTCAAGCTGATGCTCAAATTGGTGATGCTAATCTGCTATATCCACCAGAGTTTCTAAATTCTATAACAGTCAATGGTTTTCCACATCATGCTATCTATCTCAAAATAGGTGTTCCAGTGATGTTGCTTTGAAATATAAATCAATCTATGGGTCTCTGCAATGGAACACGTCTGATTATTACAAGACTTGGTGATCGAATTCTTGAAGGACGTATTATCACTGGAACTAATATTGGCCACATTGTGTATATACCAAGAATTGTATTAAATGCAACAAGTCATCAATGGCCTTTCACATTGCAGTGACGCCAGTTTCCAATCAAGCTTTCATACGCAATGACTATTAACAAAAGTCAAGGGCAGACTTTAACCAAAGTTGGCATTTATCTACGAAACCCAGTCTTTTCACATGGACAGCTATATGTGGCAGTATCACGTGTTACATCACGTTCAGGCCTAAAGATACTCATTGAAAATGAAAAAGGCGCTGCCTGTAGTGAGACAAAAAATATAGTATACAAAGAAGTGCTCACTTGTGTTTAGTGGTTTTTGGCACTATTCTTCTTCTCTCCTCTAACTTACTTTCTTTACTTAAAAAGTTTTTTTCAGACCTATTTGCATCCAGTACACAAAACACCCACCCAAATCGCCTTTGGTACATACATCTTTATATTTGTAAGTAAGATTGTGATATATACTTCTCTCAGTTCTTAGAAATATATAATATATACTTATTTATACCTTAGTGAACTCTTTCAGTATATCTTACATATTCTTTCTTCTTTCAAAAAAAGACACACACACACACACACATATATACACACACACACACACACATTCCTTTACACATATTATACATATCACTGCTTCATTCATTATTTATATTCATGATTTATCCATCTATTTACTATACCAAAAAACAACATACATGCTGAGCTATACTTTGATAGATATTAGAAATATCACTACTTTCCTCTATTTCTACATTGCCTATGTCATTAAACTCTTTTTATAGCCTCTTTGTGTTCATACCCATTTATGCTATTTCACTGCTTTCCTTTGTTCCTACATTGCCTATGTCATTAATCTCTTTCCACGGTTTCTTTGTCTTCAAACCCATTTATGCTCTCCAATGATATACCTTACACTGTTTTCACTTTGTTGCAGAAAATTACTGTTGCATTTTACAAGATATACAATTCATGAATATAATCGTTTAGCTTTCCATCTACTAAACAAAACATTTAGTGAACTCCTTCAGTATATCTTAAAATCGGCTTATATATTCTTTCTTCTTTTGAAAAAAACATACATGTCCATATGTTTCCTTATGCATATTACAAATATTACTGCTTTATTGATTACTTATATTCATAACTTGTCTATCCATTTACTATACCAAAACAGCAACTTACGCACTCAACTATGCTTTCATAAATATCAGAAACATCACTATATTTCTGCATTTGTACATTACTAATCCCATTGAACTCTCTTTGTGATTTCTTTACATTCATACCCATTTAGGCTCTCCAATGATACCCCTTACACTGTTTTTAGTTTACAGCACATACAATTCATCAATACAATCCTTTAGCTATGAATATAGCATTTATCATCTAACTTCTTTATGCTATACAGGTTCCATATGGCATATTCACTTTTAAATCAAATCAACCAAAACTCGCACAAATGGAAAATCCTTGTGCGTTTACCACGGGTTTGGGAATTTAGAAACCCACAAGATTCAACAAATATATATCATCTAGACTTCATCATGCTTGACAAAGAGGTACACAATATTCAAAACTTATGCTCACTCTATACAGACAGCCTTTTACTATTTTACACCATCTTCATCTTGATTATGCACAAATCATTCTCACATTAGTCATGTTACCTTTATCATTCCCTACATGCAATAATCATACACAAATTTGCATCCCTATTACAACAGCCACATATCTTTGTTAATCCTTTATCACCTTTTTACCGTCTATACTTACCACTACAGTCAACACATTCTACATGCTTTTCTACATTTTACCTTTCTTACAATTTTCTAAGTTTGTATGCTGTTTACAGTCTCTTATACATATCCTCATGTGCGACACAAATACTATTCTACTCTTTTATAACATCTTCACATTAAACATACACAAATCATTACCATATTAAAAAACATATCTTTATGATTTTGCATATACAACATACTTCTTTTTTTCTACATCTAAACTAAATTCCCTATTTTTAAAGGGAAATGCTATGGAAGGATTAGTTCCCCAAAGATGGCTTGATAAATTTACATCCTTATTGAAAGAAGGATGTATTTATGAGATAGAATATTTTGAAGTTCTTCCCGCAAAAGAGACATACAAAGCAATCGATGGCACTATTCTAGCTCGCTTTTCAAAATACACCAAGGTTAACGAAATACTACCAGAACCAGAAGGATTTCCTGTCTACGCATACAATGCAGTCCCGTTTTCTGTGTTAAATGATCGTATTGGCAAAAACAATCTCTTATCAGGTACACTTTCCTACTTTCTTACTTAGTCCAAAATACTGACCTCACAGTTTCTCATTTCTAACCCTTTTTTATTTACACTCAAATATTTACTAGATACTGTTGTTCTCATAACAGCTGCTTCCCAGCTTATCCAAACAACAACAAAATTAGGCCCAACTGTTAAACGAACAATTAACATAAGTGATGGAAGGTACATATATTTTCTCCAACGCTTCTTTTTATCTACTTTCTTGCTTATTATAATCTGTGCTTACATTTTACTGATTCTAACATAAACCCAAAAAACACTCTTCTTCCCTGTTTATAGTCACACAGCAATCATTACGTTATGGGGCCATCATGCTGAATTATTCAATGCTGAAATACTACTAACAATTTCTCAAGATACACCAGTTGTTGCTTTATTCGTTGGTATGCTTGTTGGCACGTACTTAGGTATATTACACCCTCCTTTCTTTAATAATACAGATCCTGCAACACATATATAGAATATATCTACCTTCGTCTTATCCTCACTTTGAATTTTTTTTCTATACACATGTAGGCCAGCTTGCATTACAGAGCAGTTCCGCATCAAAGTGGTACATCAATATACCAATACCTGAAATACACGCTCTACAAAACATGTATTAATCATCCTTTATCCAAACTGTTAGATTGCCGGCACATATATCATTCATTTTTTTCTTTGCTCCTGTATTCTTTTTACATCCATTTCTAATGTAATACATAGGATCACCAACCGGCCACACCAAATTGGATGGCAGCAAGATGCACATGCTCATAACAATCCCATAGCCACAACTGTTCGAGAATTAGTAGAGCTCATACCAAACGAAGCTTTAGTAAGATAAATGTCAGCGTTATGCATTTCTTTACATCCAATTTTTTAGATATAATAGGCAGTAACCATTTTGAAATATCATGCATACAGGGACAACGATACAAACTCACTATCCTTATCACTGATTTAGTCCCAGAACAGTCTTGGTGGTATATATCATGTTCTTCATGTTGGAAAAAAACTTTCCCACATGGAGATGGATATGAATGTCGAAGGTGTGGTACCAAAATAGCAGAACCAAGGTACAACACTAATACTACATTCATATAACTGCTGTCTTTTTTACAGTCTACAATTACCTAATTTATTGACAAACTAACATATACTCTTCGTTTCCAATTCTCAAAACAGATACAAAATAAATGTATATGGCATTGATTCTGAAAACAATGAACAAGACAAAGCCCATGCAGAGTTTATGTTCTTCGGTGATGTAGCCCAACAACTTATTGGAAAACCTGCCATGCTTTTGGTCGCAACAACAGAAGGACAAATGCAGCATGTCCCACCTGAAATAAAAGCAATTGTTGGTCAAAAACATGACGTCATTGTTCAAATGTCAGAACGATCGCTCCAGACTGAAAGCCCAACATTTCACGTTCGATCAATAACATCTGAACCACAGCATGCCAACCTGCTATTACCAGGTAAACAAAATCTTTTGTCTCCAATAAAAGATACACAACAGCGCAATAAAGATGACAAAAATAACTTATTTTTACCTCATTAATAGGTCCATCTACTGGTGACACGCATGCAGAGCCAGCTACCCCGACAACCATCTCTCCTACTTTGCAAGTAACAGAAATTTCACCAACGTGGTCTCTTTTCATATAACATGTCATCTAACACAAAGTATATTCAACGCATTTACACCACATATTTCCTTATATGTAACTATTTACATCTTTTTTACAAGGCTACACCATCCCCACAATCTGAAAAAGAACACGCGAGCTTATTGCATATGTGGAAGCTGACCTAACCTCTTCGTCAACACCATCAGGCAAAAGGTGCTCCTTACATTGTGATTCATTACATTCCATACTACTCTTCAAAGGTTCAATACATATGTCATCCAAGTATATGCTTCCTGCTCATACTATATATACTTCTTCACAGAACAACACAGCTTATGCGCAAACCTAAAATTGCACGACAGCTCTTCCCTGATGCAAAAGAAGACCCGCCAGAACAGGTATACCACACTGTGCTCTTCAAAACTGCTACTTATTACTATACACAAAATATTACAATCACACATGCTCATAATTCTCTTTTCATATAATTACCATACAGGACAAGTAAGTGCCATGCCGACAGCGAACAACATGTTTTCATTCCATCCATTGCTCTTACTATCTGGCATACAACTAGTGTTCAGATTTTCCCTCCTACCAAGACTGATTCCAATGGGCACCACTTCTTTTGTCCTACAAGATGTCTCCGACGCTGTTATTTTGTTGTATAGAATGTGATCGCGTATGCTAAAGTTGTCACACAACTTACCACCACTAACACCTATTATTTTGTTGTATAAAATGCAGCTAAATACTCTATCCATATCATAAAACTGACCGTTACTAAACAAAGTCATCTTGTCACCTATACCTTATTAGCTTATGTAAAGTCGCACCATATAATTCCCTTCTTCGAATCCAACCAAATTCTGTATATATCTACGTCATAATCTGTACTTTTCGCTTAACCACTCTATACATCTACGTCGTAATGTGCCCTTTTAATTTTACCTATATATACCACCCTTTCCGCTACAACAATCAACACCTAACGCATTACCACATCAAAACAAACAAATACCAAATTACCATTTTCATCATTCTTATACATAACACAATTCTTCGTACAATTTGACCTGCGTGACGTGCGCCGCGCATACGCTGCTAGTTTGTTTTATAATCCATCCATTCCAACCCAAGATGCTCGGGTCGCCGTCGCTCGCTACACCTACAACCCACCACCGAAAACAGAGTTAAAAAAAAGGCCAAATCCGAATCAATCCACGTCTCCACCCACTCAGCCAGGCCCACGCCACCGAAAAGGCAAGAAATTTCCGGCTCCAGACACAAAACATCCGGTACGAACTCACGCCACGCAGCCCCGACGATCCCAAACGATAACGAAAGCGCCCGCAAAACCCCACACTGTCAGCGACGGGCTCCCTCCCGGTCCCGGCACGGCCTCACCTCCTCCCCGGCTCCGCGTCTCCGCCTCGACTCTCTCTCTCCCCTCCACGGCCATGCCGCCGCCCCACGACAACGACGACTCTTCCGCGCGGGCCCCGCTCATCCCCACCCCTCCCCGCCGCGCGGCCGCGCGGCTCCACCCGCTCCTCCTCGTAGCCGCGGCCTTCGCCGCCTCCTACCACCTCCTCGTCGCGCCCGCCCCGTCCTACTACCACTCCCTCTTCCTCTCCCTCGGCTCCAACGACACCGCCGCCGCGCACCTCCGCGCGCTCACCATCCGCCCCCACCTCGCGGGCACCGGTGCCAACGCCCTCGCCGCCGCGCATGTCGTCTCCACTCTCTCCTCCCTCTCCTTCCCCACCCGCGTCACGCCCTACTCCGTTCTCCTCTCCTACCCAGTCCGCCGCTCGCTCTCCCTCTCCGCGCCCGGCCGCGCCACCACCTCCTTCGCCTTGGTGCAGGACACCTACCCCGACGACCCCTACGCTGCGGTCTCGGCGGATGCCGTCCCCACCTTCCTCGCCTACGCAGCGTCCGGCTCGGTCGCCGCCGAGGCCGTCTACGCCAACTACGGCCGCGCGGAGGACTTCGCCTACCTCGCCTCACGCGGCGTAAACGTCACCGGTAAAGTCGCCGTCGCGCGCTACGGCAAGGTGTACCGTGGCGACATCGTTAAAAACGCCCGCGACGCTGGTGCCGCGGCGGCGGTGATATACACTGACGCCAAGGACTACGCGGCGGGGAAGGCCTTCCCGGATGGGCCGTGGATGCCGCCGACCGGCGTGCAGGTGGGGAGCACGTTCAGGGGGGTGGGGGACCCCACGACGCCGATGTGGGCGTCGTCGGAGGGGTGCGAGCGCGTGAGCGTCGCGGAGGCGATGGCTACCGACGACATGCCGGGGATACCGGCGCTGCCGGTGTCAGGAAAGGACGGGGGGGAGATACTACAGCTCATCGGCGGAGATGTCGCGCCCGAGGATTGGCAAGGCGGCGACGGCGCGCCGGTTTACCGGCTCGGGCCTGGGCCGGCGGTACTGGATCTGACCTACATAGTAAGTTGCTGTCGAGTTGTTGGGACTTGGGAGTGGAAAGGAGAGATCTTCTTTTGCTATTTATGGTTCCAGATAGTGATACATTTTGGGTGTCTTTCTTTGTAGGGGAATGAGACTATGGCTACTATTCAGAATGTCATTTCGGTGATTGAAGGGAAAGAAGAACCTGACAGGTAAACTCTCCACGTTTCTGGTCCCTCTACTCTCGGCAGCACTTGTGCCCTCTGGCACTAAGTTCAAATCCGTACCATAATCTACTTTGTGAAGACCGTGGATAAAAATTCAGTACAAATGTACAATTGTAACTACAGTGCTCGTTTGAAATTGAACTACAGAATCTCAGTTACATTTCATTCTGTGAGCAATTAATTAGAGATTTCTTGGATTCCAGTTCTGAAACAAACACCAAGAACCACCTTAGATTAGATTCTGAATTTCTGATATTAGCACGATCCTGTATAATATTTCAACTTTACTAGCACTGATGAAAGTAGAAACAAAATCAGTACATACCCAGTAAGACAATCATCACACATGTACAGATATGTGATTCTTGGTAATCATCGTGATGCATGGACATTTGGGGCAGTAGATCCAAACAGCGGAACTGCATCCTTGCTTGAGGTATGCCACATTTGGTTGCGCTACTGTCATATTTTTGTTTTATTATACTTATGATTCGGTGTAATTTCTTTGCTTGTTAACTGTTATTAAATGTAGCTAGCTCAAAGGTTGTCTGAGCTACAAAAGAAGGGCTGGAGACCTCGACGGACCATCATCTTGTGTAACTGGGATGCTGAAGAATACGGACTGGTCTCTCTTTCTCTCTCTCTGACTATTATCAAGCAATTGACCTGCCATTTTGATATGGGTTGGCTTTTGGTGGGGTTTTCGATGGATGGAGTGAGGAAGGAGATGGTGTTGTGATTCAGGGTGAGAACAAAGATGGTAATGAAGGCAGTTGCGTTCACCCTCGATCGCTTGGCGAGGCTTGCCCTCAGCCAGCGAACGAGGCTCTAAACTCCCCTAAGCAAAGGAAGGAATACTTTTGATCCTTGCTTGCTGAAAGGATTACATAACCAAGACCCTTTATAGGATCGACTAACTCAAACAAACTCTTTAGCTAATAGCTCATCTCCTAAACAAATTCAATTTCCTAACTACTGTCTTGTCGCTCACCTGTCTGCCTGCCTATGCGCCCGACGATGCTGATACGTCTTGTCCCAAAATGCGTCTATAACATCCTTTTATACTGATTTCTTTAAAATAATTGGCTAATTGCAGATAGGATCCACTGAATGGGTTGAAGAGAACAGGCCAATGCTAACTTCGAGAACTGTCGCTTATCTGAATGTTGACTCTGCGGTGTCTGGTAGTGGGTTTGACGCATCAGCCACTCCTCAACTTGATGAATTGCTTAAAGAAGCGAGTAAACAGGTATACTAGTTTGAAATAAATATGTCCTTTAGTTAATAGCAAAGACATACAATATAGCAAATATAGTTTATTATGTGACTGAAAATTACAAGTGAGCTTAATTGCATGAGTCGTACAGTTATGCCATGGGGACAGTCCAGCAACTAATTTACAATCATAATAAATTCTGTTTTTATTTAGCATATGCTAAAATTTGTTTTGTCATTACTCATTACCAATACCTTTGGAAAAAGGAATACTTTACTTTGTAATATAATTGTTGTTAGTACAAATATCTACTAATTATGATTAAAAATCAAATACTGATTTTTCCCCATCAACTATTCTTGTTCTCTAAATTTGTATGTGTTTTCTTTCTTTACGAGGAAGGTTCAAAATCCAGATAATGGGACACAAAGCCTGTACGACGTATGGATGGCTTCTAATAGTTTTCCCTTGGTAAGCGATTAATGTTTAGCTAAAGCTGTTGCTTTCTTGTTACACAAACTTGTTCTTTCAATATCCTGAGCACTTGGCATGTAAAGGGAAAATATTACGAATAGCCTAGGCCTAGTTTAGTTTCCTTTTGTTCTAAGTTCAGGTGTGTGATGCTTTTGCTTTATTATATGCAATTTTAAAATTTCTGATGAATTTGAAGAGTGTTGATGACACACTTATATATTAAGATTGGAAGGTTAGGAGGTGGAGCGTCAGATTATTCTGCCTTTGTTCAACACATTGGTATTCCTTCAGTTGACATGTCTATTGGATCAGGTTTGTTCTATGCTACGTTGCGCGGATACTTCCCAAAAGTCGCGTACCGGTATCGGATACTGTACCCGGATACGGATACTGCCCCGATACGCGCCGATACGTATCCTGTAAGTATCGGAAATTTTTGATTATTCAAAAAAAGAAATTAATTCCCGATACTTCTCCGATACTCCTCCGATACTTTTCTGATACTTCTACCCTAATATCCCCACCACCAACCCATCCAGATCTGAAACCCACCCCACCTCCGTTCGCACGCATCAGATCCAGATCCACGCATCTCAGGCTCGGCCGCCGCGTCGCCCGTCGCCGCCGACCGCCGCGTCGCCCGTCGCCGGTCTCGAGTCGCCCGCCGCCTCCGCCGGTCTGCCTCGCCAGCCGCCTCGCGTCGCCCGCCGCCTCGCGTCGCCCGCAGCCCGTCGCGTCGCCCGCCGTCTCCACCCGCCGCCTCTGCCGGTCTGCCTCGCCCGCCGTCTCCGCCCGCCGCCTCCGTCCGTCCCCTCCGGTTGCCGCCTCGCCCGTCGCCCGTCGCCTCCGCCCGGCTGCAGCCTCCGCCCGTCGCCTCCGCCCGGCTGCAGACTCCGCCCGTCGCCTCCGCCCGGCTGCAGCCTCCGCCCGTCCCCTACGGCCTCCGGTCATCAGTTCATCACCTCGGCTGCCGGCCTGCCGCCTCCGCCACTCCGCCAATCCCCTCCCGCCGCCGACGCCTCCAGTGGCTGTGCTCACTCCTGCGCCTCCAGTATGTGCTCTGTTTTCACTTTTCAGTTTTCACTGCTCCCTCAGACTCAGTGTTGTTTCTTTGCTATTTGTTGACAATGTATTAGATGATTCAGTTGGAGAAGTGATCAGTGATGTTGTTTGTTGTCATTAGTTTGTTCATTTGCTATTGGTTGTCCCGATCAGATATGGCATCTGGTGGTGGATTTGGAAGCTCGAGTGCATCGGGTAGCACTGGTACTAGTGCGTGTCCTGGCTCATGACTTGTGATTCTGTTTTTTACTTCTTTATTTGTGTACATGTACTTATCTATTCTATTATTTTTCGCAGATGGTTCATTATATTAGTCTAACAGCCAGGTGGGAGAACTGAAGTATCAAGTAAGTTGCTACATCAATATTAAGGTATTCTCAATTCCTTATAAGAATTCATTAATTTCTTATTTTTATCCTTACTATATATATATTATATATATAATATATATATACACACGTATCGCCGTATCGGTGTTTTTAGGAAAATGGCGAATCGCGGTATCGCCGTATCGCGTATCCGTATCCGTATCGGGGTATCTGGGCTTCCTAGGTTCTATGTTTCTTATCTACCTACTTCATTAAGTTACCTTCCTTGAAATGATATGTTGTACTGAATGTGCATTCCACTTCGAAGATTGGGAAATTTTTGTTAGATTGAATCAAATAAGAGTGCTATTTGTTTGCAGGATATGCGGTCTACCATAGTTTGTATGATGACTTCATATGGATGGAAAAGTTTGGAGATCCCTTGTTCCGCAGGCATGTTGCAGGTACCCCTAGGTCCTACATATATAGTACTAATTCTGCACATTTGTCACAACAGCTGCTTCTGCGCTTGGCGATGCATGTTATGCATTTTTGCGTACATGTATGTTCAACTGCTGGAGGAAGAATGATATGGGGTCGCCCAATCTTCTTGACGTAGGATTGGATACCCACGTGGAGCCTCTCGAATCGTAGCGATCCTCTGTTGCCAATACAAGAACGAACGTTCTTTAATTCGTAAGATCACACGTGTCAGACTTCACGACCATCAAGCGAAAGCCTTATTGCGCTCTCAATTCCCAGCAAAAAGGTTGAACGATCTCAATTTGCGAGAGCTCATAAATTTTTTCTATTGAATTGAATTGGATCAAAAGAGGCAAAAATCATGCACAACTCATGAACTCTCCATTATCTAGTCATATGCTCTTCTCGTCACGTACTGTTCTGATGGATATCTAGTCGGCCCCCTTTTTGTTTCTAGTCCGTCCTGTTATATGGTGACTTCACAAGCCTCCACACACGCACAAACTAGCCAAGACCGATCTGAATATGGTTCGGTCGCTTGGTTTAAAGGAAAATACAGTAACCGATCTCTAATTGAATTCGGTTCCAAATATTAGCACGCAGGCTAGGGAGTATATCTCGTGAATAGTTGGTTTCCATTTTTAACAGGGACAGAAGATTCCAAGCCGAGTCTCTCACGCATTAACAGCTGGCGCCTTCCTTTTTCCTCTCATGCGACACATACATGCAGCACAAGCATGCACCCGTTTCATTCCTTTGTCCAGTACTGCAAGCCTTCTGTTGTATTCGGTTCCATCACTCCTTGGCGTCCCCATCCTCCCGCGTTGTCGTCAGTTGGACTCCATCTTCGCTCATAAATCTGATTATAATTAAAGTACTGGTATTAGGCAGTAACCAGTTCTTATGTAAATTAAAACCAAATTCAATCAGTAGCGAGATTATCTGTTGATTAATCTTTTTAGCTTGTGCTCGTGTAATCGAACCTTTTGGTGCTTCATAAACACTTGGAGAAGTTGACGACGTAGTAGTAGTAGGGATGTCCTCATCGAAGAAGAAAAATGGAAAATATTGAACCATTTTCTACTTTGATGGTATTTGAGCTTTTGTAGTTGTCCATGCAATTTTCTTTATATCTTGTTTACATTTTGGTCAGATTATAAGATGGATCTTGTTTGCCTGCATAGAACTCCGAGGTACTAACCTTGTGCACATATGTCAAGATCTTGAGATACTCCATTGTCTTTATAAAATAAAGTATGCTGTAAAAATTTGGGCATTTGTTTTTACTATGTAATCGTCATCTGCACATTTGCTTGAGTTGATAATCGAAAGTGGTTCATGCTAAATTTTGTTGCATTTGTAAAACGCTTGCATAAGTCCACCAGCAAAATCTTAAGTTTTCATCTTGTAGCGGCAAGCATATGGGGGCTTGTTGCTTTGAGGCTTTCAGATGAGGAGATTCTACCCTTCAACTACAGCTCTTACGCTGCAGAGCTTGAGGTAACTTGTACTTCAGAGCTATCAGACAAATTATGGATCAACTTGTTTCAGAACTGCGCATCTTCTGTCTGTAATGAGAAGTCCAAATTTAGAGGATCATGACATTTGCTCATGATTAGCAGAATGGTGCGATGGATATAAATGAGAGAGTACTGGGAATGCCTGTCAGCTTATCTCCCCTGCACAAGTCAATCAAAGAGTTCAAAAGGGCAGTTCTAAAAGTGGATTCTGAACTGAAGGTATCTAGTTCTTCCGATTGCTGCTTGCCGTTATCTGATCATAGTTTTCAACTTTGAGCTTTCTAGTTTCTCTTTTTTATTAGGCTCTGCAGACATGGAAAGTTTGGGCCGGCTGGAGAAACAATCCCTTGAAGGTAAGAGATCTCAATGACCGTTTGATGATGACTGAAAGGGCATTCACAGAGCGAGAAGGATTGTTTGGAAGACCATGGTACAAACACCTGGTAAGATTTTGTGGTTTCTTAGAAGTATTTTTATCAGGTCATATGTACTGCCTGTACTTACGGAAACGAAATCATACAGATTTATGGACCTTCAATGCACAATGACTATGGAGCGCAAGTGTATCCAGGTGTTGATGATGCCATTCAGATAGCAAAGAGAACAAGTACTTCTGAGTCCTGGCAGTCTGTTCAGCATGAGATTCATAGGGTCGCTAGAGTCATCAACCAGGCTTCTTTAGTCCTAAGTGGAGGGTTGACATGAAAGTATCTGACCTGTTGATTCGATTAGCCATCCTACGGTTTGTGAATGTTCGGAAGTTGTCACAGCTGCAGGCTGTAGGACTATGCTGAGTCGGTGAACGGTGGGAGTGGGCGATGGCAACTGAAGGTTGTGGACAAATGAAATGTTTTATGTGGTTTGTCGTGTCCTGAAAATGGTTGTTGCCGCTGGGGCGCTGCCACGTCAAGAGTTAGGATGACGTGGACAGTGAACTGGTGACTCATGTTTATTGAAGTATTTGGGACTTTTCGATTCTGTTAAAAAGCAAATCTGAACGTTTTGTAAGCATTCATGTGGACGCTACACCACATCTGCAGGCGCCCACGCATTCATGTGAGCGTTTTGTTATGCGCTCTTTGTTCTTTGGGAAATTTTACCATCCTTGAGGGGGAAGAGGTACCAAATTTGAGCCGTTGATCATACTGATCGAACGGCTGAGATTTGGCAGTACCTAGTGGTACCGGACGTGAGGTACCAAGAGGTACAAGGTATCAAGAGGTACCAAATTTTGAGCCGTTGATCACACTGATTGAACGGCTGGATCTAATTTGGTACCTCTTGGTACCTTGTACCTCTTGGTACCTCCTCAAGAATAAGAAAACTGCTCTTGTTCTTTTACTTTGTTCAAGGCGTACAGAATGTCAAAACGCAAAAGTGGCCATGTAGAAACCTCCATGCGTCTGTTACTCTGTCATCGAAATTCCTTGCGCCACAGACTAGGAGTTGATTTTGAAGAAATAATTGTAAAGTTATAGAAGTCACGAAAGTTCGACGTTAACTTTGAAGCAATAATTCGTTTACAGTCGCCATTAACTGACTGTCCAGCATTTTGTTAGACAGCTAGAAACAAAAGGCTAATTCATGCATCATCAAACAAAATGAAATACGTTCTCGTCGAATTAGAGCATGGAGATATTAGAATCTATGTAGAAGGGCCAATGGGTGCAAGAAGAATAGTATGGAGCACAAAGTAAGCATAGCTCGAACAAAGAGTTCTGACCTCGTAGTTTTTTTGTGTAAAATGTTCCGGACCGTTGAAACAGACGCTATCTGCGCAAGAAACCCATGGATATATACGTTGTTTGTGTCGTGCCTGTAATATCTCAGCAGCTTTCCGTGCTCCATCTAACAGAACATTATCCAAATAACCTGGATCAGACATTATCTCCTCATAGCGGACCTACAAAACGGTGAAAAAAAGAATGTAATAACCAAAGGGGCATATGCCAAATGAAATTGATTATACAGGTGAATAGAATTTCATTAGCAAACTACAGTGTCAAGTACAATGGTTAAGCATAGTTGGATATGGTAAGCACAGGGGCTGCATATGATCAGACCATAGAAATCCTGGGATTGTCAAACCTGAATAGGCTGCAGATGATCAATTAAAGCATCCGTAAGGGTAGCTTTGAATGTTCCCCAGTTCATATCTTGGCATTCGCTAACAACTTCCTGTGAAACCAAATAACTAAAAAGATCAATTTGGGTATTAAATTAGGTAAACTATTTTGTCAATCAACAATATGATGCTGGACATGGATGAGATCGTCCATGTGCAGGTGACCGTGCTTCATGTTCTGGCGGGGTAGGTGTACTATGCAAGCATGCAAAAGTTAACTACCTCTTTCGTTTTCCCAGTAATAATATGGTAGATTGAGAGAAGATTGCTGCATTCCGGCCTCTCTGGGTTGTCGAATTCCAAGCTGGAATGTACAAGTTCAATGGCATGAGTTTCTTACCAAAGGCTACATGCCGAGAGAGAGAGACAGAGTACAGACCCTGGAAATGAGTCGGTTTTGCAGCGTTTGATCTTATTCACGATCACCTGCAAAACATTAGACATCTATCAGGATAAATCCAAATGCAGAAACCAGCAAAAGTATACGTGGTCAGTTGATGAAACAGAACAGAGAAGTACAAGACAATTCAATTCATATAACTGGGTACTTACATCTTTTGGGTCAAGAAGGTTAATACGAGATTGATCTGAAGGAGCAGACTTGGACATCTGTCACCAATAAACAGAACAAAAGTCAGTGCAGACATACACATCCTGCACATTGAGCAGATAAGTATAAAATATAGGTGCATGGACTTAGCTCACCAAGTAATTGTGCATATGATTGTTAGAGATATATGTATAGTGTGTTATTCCCCATTGTTATGAGGGGTTCTTTGCATATTTACCACCTGTACTTTGTGTATATATTCTGGCCCATTGGCCTCATATGAATACATGCGCTATTCATAACATGGTATCAGAGCCAAAACTAGGGTTTTGGTTTACCTAGGGTTCCGCGCCTCCCTGCGCCGCCGCCGCCGCCGTGCCGTCGGCCCCGCCCGACTCCCACCCGGTCGCCTCGCCGGCCTCCTCCGCCCGGCCTCGGCGTCTCCGCCTCCAGCCCGGCCGTCCTCCGCTCCCACCGATCCTGTCACTTTGCTTGCCGCCGTCGCCGTCATCCCGTCGACGACTCCGCGTGCGCCGTCGTCCCTCGACGACTCCGCGTACGCTCCCCGCTGCCGTCCGCCGTCGGTGAAGGCCCTGCCGCCGTCGGTGTCCTCCGCGCCGGCCGCTCCCGCGCCGGCCGTCCTCCGCGCGCCGTCGCCAACTCCACTGCCGTCGCCGACTCCCGCGTGACTTCCCCGTCGCCGCTGCCGTCGGCCCCGCCCGACTCTGCTCGAGCCCGGCCGCTCGAGCCCGCCGCCGTCGGCTCCGCCGAGAGGTGACGATGCTTGCGCTCAGCGACACCATTCTGAGCATGAGCACTAGGACAAGATGGTTTCTTTATGTCCCAAGAGAAATATATTCAGGATCTTCTTGATCGCGCCTCTCTCACTGATCAGCGTACTGTTGAGACTCCCATGGAGCTCAATGTTCACCTCCGACTCTCTGATGGCGAGCCTCTTTCTGATCCGACTCGCTATCGTCATCTTGTTGGGAGTCTTGTCTATCTTGCTGTTACTCGTCCAGATATCACTTATCCAGTTCATATTCTGAGTCAGTTTGTTTCAGCTCCCACTCAGGTTCACTACAGCCACCTTCTTCGAGTTCTGCGATACCTTCGTGGGACTATCTCTCGCCGTCTCTTCTTTCCACGTTCCAGCTCGTTACAGCTTCAGGCCTATTCGGATGCTACTTGGGCCAGCGATCCCTCTGAACGCCGGTCTATCTCTGCTTACTGTGTTTTTCTTGGTAGTTCTCTCATTGCCTGGAAGACGAAGAAACAGACTGCAGTGTCCCGTTCGAGTGCAGAGGCTGAGTTGCGAGCTATGGCTCTCTTGACAGCAGAGATTACTTGGCTACGGTGGTTACTTGAGGATTTTGGTGTTTCTGTCACTACACCGACCCCTCTCTTGTCAGACAGTACAGGTGCTATCAGTATTGCTCGTGATCCTGTGAAGCATGAACTCACCAAGCACATTGGAGTTGATGCTTCTTTCATGAGGACTTGTGTGCATGATCAGGTGATTGCTCTTCAGTATGTGCCTTCAGAGCTTCAAATAGCGGATTTCTTCACGAAGGCCCAGACTCGAGCACAGCACAGCTTCTTCCTCTCCAAACTCAGTGTTGTTGATCCACCATGAGTTTGAGGGGGGTGTTAGAGATATATGTATAGTGTGTTATTCCCTATTGTTATGAGGGGTTCTTTGCATATTTACCACCTGTACTTTGTGTATATATTCTGGCCCATTGGCCTCATATGAATACATGCGCTATTCATAATAATGATCAGCTATTCATAACAATGATCAGGAATGAACATCTAGAGTAGCAGTATAAAGACACTTCAATAATAATTAATAGCAATAGAAAAGGACAAACTTCAGTTTGTGATCATGTAACAAATGATCTGAGTATGGTTATTTAACCATCAGTTAGGGACAACGCGGGCCCCTGCTGGAGGGATAAGGGCTTCCGGAACCTAAATAAACAAACAAAAAAGTACAGCAAGCAAAATATAGTCAACTGAAGTTATTGCAACTTGAAGGGATGCCAAACCATGTGTATGCATAATTACACGCACCTTAAATTGTGAACCGCCTCTCCTGCAAACACAAATAGACACGACATTTTCATAGTGAGAAACAGCTACTGGAACACAAATAGGCTTTTCTTCCACTTTCTTTCACCATATATATTATTTACACGTTCAGCAATTTCACGAGTTAATTCCAAATGTTGTGTCTGATCTTCACCAACAAGTACCAAATCGTACTGCAATCATTCAATAAGCTATTGTTGATATCAACGTAAGGAATGCCGCATAAAAAACATAACAAAGTTGAAAGTTGAATTATACAACTAATATAAGCTTTTATACACAGCTGAGGATCCAAGTAAAAAATGATAGCCACGAGCAAATTTCACCTGGTACAAAAAGGATATCAGAAGCCATTAGAACAGGGTAAATCAAAAGTGCAACTCCAACATTTTCATCACCCTACTAACAAAAAAAATCAACAATAAAGTTAACTTTACTGAATGTACCAAGTTTAATACCGTACGTGATAAAAGGAGAAGGAGGATTTGGCATGCATAAAATAAAACCTGGGTTCACTTTATCACTAAAAGTATGGAATTAATGCTTCAGTCAAATGGTAATGCTAGAGCTAACAACTTTGAAGAAGTATTGGAATTGTATATCACAGTGGTCTTCTGATAAATCAAAAGTCAGTTGAGATGCCTGAACTTCACACTTGGAGTAAGGTAAGCAACCTTGAGGATCCAACAGAGCACGCAATAGAGAATCATCGGACACAACATATGCTAAATGCCTAAACCCAAGCAAATAATATAATGCAAGAAGAGTATATATCCATGTCTGTGATTCAACAATGCATCGAATCATTCAAATGTGAAATCTATAATCTAAGGCTGACCTTCATCGCGTGTGACTACTCTCCTAAGTATGCTGTCAGGCGAATATGATCATACAGTAGTGGTCTACAAGCACAAGGAATCCTTGCATTAAAAAAGCAGTATTTTATGTAATGTTTTCCTTCTTCCCATTGTTCAGAAGGATATTATAATTCACTAGGGAACAGATATCACTGTACATTATTGGTGTAGAGAAAATTTTTGAACTGCAGGATATAGTTCATATCATTCATGATGTGAGCAGGCAATATTATTTGATTACCAGTTTCCTGCATATCAAAACTTGACAACGTAGGAAAGAAGTATATTTGTGAATTGAGCTTAGTTTTTTAGTCCCTTTCGTATTATGATGATTAACGAGATATTCAGCTCAAACAAAAGATGATGGTGAAGCTGTCATACAGCGAATGACGCACCACCTTGCATAACTTTTCTTTGAATTGGATCATTCTGTTGAGCCAACCAATAGGAGTTGAAGAACTCAGCAGCCACATCAGCTCAAAATAGAAGCCTGCAAATACACGAAGCATCATGACATTCAGCAACAGAAGGGTACGCACAACAGAAACATCAAAACACAGCATAACATAAGTATGTGAAGCAGACCTTGGAGCTGTCAATGCCACATGCAAGATATATTGCAGCAGTGCTTCTTGTTGTTCTATGTTACAGGTTTCTCGAGGTTTTTTTTCTGCATTTCTTTTGTTGCCTTCTCGAGACGAGACGTGAGACGGCCTCTCCTGGCTCCTTTCTTCGTCGTTGTTCCCGTTATGGAGCACCTCGCCTCTCTGTCCTCTCGTGAAGCGCTCTCACCGAGTCACGACAACACGCGACCTGATATTCACGTGAAAGAGCAATAAAGTATACTCCTAGTTGACGTGAACACGCACGAAACAGACTCAATGCATTGCCCTCTACCTCCACTTTATTCCTCTGATGGATCCCAACAATCACACACCATCTTTTTCTTGCATTGCTTCGTACAAAGCCCATGCACAGATATACCCACACCAACAACTTAAGAAACAGACACGGACTAAAAACCGGAACTCGCACGGACTCACTCGTATACGGATACGACACCTAAACAGCATACTCGGATACGGCAAACCACAAGGAAAAAAGGAAAACAAGATTACTAAACTAACAATCACCTCCTTAATCTTATTTCTTCATCTTTGATCACGTCGACCTTCTCACTTGCTTCCGCTTCTTTCTCGTATGCCTTCCTCGGGTGAAGCACCTGCTCTCGCTTCCTCCACGAGCACCTCCTCTCACTGTCGTGTGCCATTGCTCTCGACCACTGTCCTCCACGCTGTGCTTCCTCCCGCCACCTTGGGAGTTGGGACCCATCTCCGACTTTCTTCTGCTGACCGCATGTGAGCTCCTCCCGAGCCTCTGCTCGCCACGACCATACTTGCTGCATGTGGTCGGTGCCGACCACCCAAACTGTCGCTTCGCTCCTCTTCGCCTGCACACGCTCGTTCGGAGTTGGCTGCATGCCTGTGCGTGCCTCCTGTGCCGTTCGCTATGACCATGCCACGCTTGCCGTGGTCGCTCCTCGTTACAACCATGCCTTCTACTCCGTCTTGCTTCTTTGCCAACTCGGTATCCTTCCTTGTTACGTCTTTTTGTGCGCTAGGCTTGCCTCCTGCTGCTTCTGCACCTCGTCCATCTGTGCCTCTCTCCACCAAAACCTGTTTACAAGTGTTCAAAGGAATCTTGTACAACCGATTTGGAGATCTCTTTGCCTTCATCAACAAATTTCTGTTCTTGTCATACACTCGCAAGAACTCATCCTCCAGCACCACCTTGCATCCTCTCTCCGTCATCTGCCCGAGACTTAGTATGTTGTTGCATAGACTTGGTATATAATAGATTCCTGTCAACAACTTCTTATCTCCATTCCTGCATTGCAGCATCATCGTCCCTTTACCCTTTATCTCCACCGTGGAGCCGTCGCCGAACTTGACCTTACCCCAAACCTTCTCGTCAAGCTTGTGGAACATGGAGCGATCTCCTGTCATATGGTTGCTTGCTCCATTATCCAAGTACCATTGATCTGTGTGATCATGGCTTCCTTCCTTCGTGCTTAGTTTTGGAACTACGTTCTCCTCATTCAGTTCCACCAAGACCGACTCATTTTCAACATATGAGGAGAGAAGTACTAGCTCTCTGTCATCTTCTTCTTCGTCTTTGGTAAGGTTCACTTCCCCGTCCTTCTTCTTGCTCTTGCAATCCAAAGCAAAGTGTCCAAACTCATTACAGTTGAAGCACTTTTTATTGCTGCGGCATCTTATCGCGTAGTGTCCGTATTTGCCACATTCAAAGCACTTGACATGTGACAAATCATAAGATCTCTCACCACCTCCTTGCCCAGCATTGTCTCCACGACCACCCCTGTCGCCTCGACCACTCTGGCCACCTCGACCGCGCCACCTCCCGCGGTTGTATGATGAGCCACGACCATCTCTCGAATCTCCTCTTACTAGCAACGCCTGCTCGTTGTGAGATCCTTGCTCCTTGCGCGATTGAAACCCCTTCAGTAACTCCTCATGCGTCTTGAGAGATCCGGTGATCTTCTCTATCTTCTTTTTGTCCAGATCGGGGGAGTACATAAGTGTTGTGACAACATGTATGTACTTCTCCGGAAGCACGCGCAGGTACGTTTTGTAAGCATTCATGTGGACGCTACACCACATCTGCAGGCGCCCACGCATTCGTGTGAGCGTTTTGTTATGCGCTCTTTGTTTTTTTACTTTGTTCAAGGCGTACAGAATGTCAAAACGCAAAAGTGGCCATGTAGAAACCTCGATGCGTCTGTTACTCTGTCATCGAAATTCCTTGCGCCACAGACTAGGAGTTGATTTTGAAGAAATAATTGTAGAGTTATAGAAGTCACGAAAGTTCGACGTTAACTTTGAAGCAATAATTCGTTTACAGTCGCCATTAACGGATTGTCCAGCATTTTGTTAGACAGCTAGAAACAAAAGGCTAATTCAAGCATCATCAAACAAAATGAAATACGTGTTAGATTGATCTCAGCCGATTAGCCCAACGACTAATCGGGCCTTGATCCGCGCCCTGATCGGGGGCGCCCAGCCCATCTCTTGGCTGGTGGGCCCCCGTCGCGATGCGCAATAAATAGAGGGTGGGGGCCGGCAGCTCGACTTACGAGGATCGCCTGAGCCGCAATCCCCACCCGACAAAACCCTAACCGATCTAGAGGGGGCACAGTCAGCGACGGGAAGCATCATCGCCGTCTCCTTCACCGGATCTGCGCCGCCGCCGCCGTCTTCCTCTTCCCCGACCGCCGCTGCCCGTGTGCAGACATCACCGACGAACCAGTGATGGCTGGCTCCTCCTCCACGCAATCGGACGGTCGGTACCCTCTCCCTCTCTCCCTTCCCTCTCGGATCTAGACTCCCAAGCGCATAGAGATTCAACAATGGTATCAGAGCGGGCAAAGGGGATCGGGACTTACCGGTGGGGTCCCCGCGCCGCCGTTTTTGCGAGCGCCACGCCGCCGCCTTCGGGTCGCCGCAGCGGGCCGCCCTCCGCGCTCTCGGCCGCTGCCGCGCTCCGCCCGTGGATGCCGCGCCGCTCGAGGCCGCCCCGCCCGAGTGGTTGCGCTCCTGTCCGCGCGGGCCGCGCCGATGCCTTGCGTCGCCGTCGTGCGCCCAGCCGCCGCCGCTCCGCCCCGCGTAGCCCCGCCGCAGCCGCTCTTTCGCGCGGGGGCGCGCCCGTGGCTGCTTGGGGGCCGCGCCCTGCCGTGCGCCGCGTGCGCAGCCGCCGCGCGAAAGACGCCACTCCATGCGGTGCTGCCGCTCTGATCCGATTTTTTCGGGTGGGGATGGCGTTGTGGCATTAGGGTTAGGGTCCCCCCTTTTGCTTTGGCTGCCAGCGCGCGGGGGCCGTCGGATGGGATCCGGCGGTCATTTTTTGTTGGGTCGACTGCTTCTTGGGCTGCGGCCATGCGCGGGAGCTATATCTGTTTGGGCCGCGGATGCGCTGATGGGCCAAAATGGCCATTTGCACAGTAATATTTGTTAAATGAATGTTATTGATTTTCAGAAGCAATTTGAGTGAATTTGAATGAAATTTGATTTAAAATCTCTGTAAATTTTGCACCAACGTGTTAATTTTTTCCAGAGATTAGATGAGTATAGTAATAATGCTTCTGAGTATGAATTATTTTTGAATAATTTCAAGTTTCCGCTGCAAAAAGTTAATGTTAATTACTCTTTCAATTAAATTCGAACCAACGGGAGAATTTAATTTTTTGAGAATTGTTGTAAATTATGATATTGTTATTTTCTGACCAACGTTGATAATAACAGTATTATAATTTTAATGGATGATTTTATGCATTATTTCTATTTCTGCCCAATGGTGATGTAGATTTAATGTATGATAAAATTGTATGTCGTATTTTGACCAACGTTGGAAATAAGGCATATAATTTTGCTGTTATTATATTTGAATGTTCTCACTATATATGAATTGTGTTTTCAGGAGGATACTCTTTGATGGGTTACATCAGGGATATCCCGGTTCTCAAAGAAGACAACTATGGTGAATGGAAGAAAAAGATTGACCTGGCCTTCATCTTGGCTGAGGTGGACTGGGTAGTCACCACACCGTGTCCCACAGAGCCTGTGGCACCGGTGAGGGATGAAAATGAGGCTGATGCTGCTTGGCAGACCAGACAGAGGGACTATGCTCCCATAAAAATGTCATATGATCTTGATCGTAAAAAGTGGGTCACTGCCAACAAGAAATGTTTGGCTGTGATAAAGAACACGATTGAGCCTGCAATTGTGGGCTCAATCGCAGAGTGTGACACTGTCACAGAGTACCTTGAGAGAATAAAGAGTCAGTTTACTGGCTCTTCAAAGACTTATGCTACACAGCTGATTAAACAGCTTGTGACAGAAAGGTACTCTGGTGGTGGCAGTGGCATAAGAGAGCACATACTGAGGATGAGCAACTTGGCATCCAAGTTTAAACCAATGGATTTGGCTCTCAAGGATGAGTTCCTTATTCATTTGGTTTTTGTTTCCTTGCCGAAAGAGTTTGACACCTTTGTTGTCAACTACAACATGCAGCCCGAGAAATGGGACTTAGAAAAGTGCATAGCTATGTGTGTGCAAGAGGAGGAAAGAATTAAATCCTCACATGGTGGTTCTATCAACTATGTGAAGGACTACAAGAAAAAGAACTTTAATCATTCCTTCTCAAAGACAGGAAAGCCTCAGCATAAGCCTCAGCAACAAAATTTCACAGTGGAGAAAAATCAGTGCCTTCATTGCAAGAAAAAGGGATATTACAAGAAAGATTGTCCCGATTTCTTAAAAATGATTATGTCAAAGAAAGGTGAGAACATCATTACGTTCATAAATGAGTCCCTGTATGTACAATATTCAAAATCTACTTGGTGGATTGATTCAGGTGCAACTGTTCATGTTGCCAATAATTTGCAGGGATTCCGTTCGACGAGGAATACGCAAAGAAAAGAAAGATGCGTTAAAGTCGCAAATGGAGTCCAAACTGAAGTTGAAGCCGTTGGCGATCTTTCATTAGAGCTAGCTGATGGCTTCACTCTTTTACTTAGAGATGTTCTTTATGTACCCTCTTTACAGAGGAATTTGATTAGTGTTTCAAATTTGGACAATGATGGTTATGATTGTCATTTTAGAAATGGCAAATGTGAAATAATGTTTAATTATAAATGCATTGGTCTTGCCATCAAACAAGACGAGCTTTATTTATTGTCACTTCGTGAAAATGTGAATTCCGTATGTGATGTGAATGAGCGTATATCCTCGCCTGTGAATGAGAACAGAAAACGAAAGAGAACTCATAATGCATCGTCGAAATTATGGCACTGTCGTTTAGGCCATATTTCGAGGGGGAGAATAGAAAGACTAGTTAAGAATGAAATTCTTCCTCTATTAGAGTTCTCAGACCTAGAACAATGCAGAGAATGCATTAAAGAAAAATATGTAAAGAAAATTAAGAAAGACGCCAAAAGAAGCACATGAGTTCTACAAATTATTCACACAGACATTTGTGGTCCTTTTCCTGTAAAAAGTGTGGATGAATATGACTCGTTCATAACATTCATGGATGATTACTCCCGTTATGGATATATTTATGCAATCAAAGAAAGAAATGAAGCCTTGGATAAATTCAAGATATTTAAGGCTGAAGTTGAAAACCAACACGATTTAAATATTAAGATAGTCCGATCTGATCGTGGGGGGAGTACTACGGTCGACATACCCCATATGGACAAGTTCCTGGACCTTTTGCAAGGTTTTTACAGGAAAATGGCATAGTGGCCAAGTATTCTACACCGGGCGAACCTCAGCAAAATGGAGTAGCTGAAAGACGCAACCGTACCCTGATGGATATGGTGCGAAGCATGATGAGCTATTCCACACTGCCATTGAGTTTATGGATGGAGGCGTTGAAAACCGCCATTCATATTCTCAACAGAGTGCCTAGTAAATCGGTGCCCAAAACACCGTACGAGTTGTGGACAGGAAGAGTTCCCTCACTAAACCACTTACGTGTGTGGGGGAGTCCTGCTGAGGCTAAAGTATTTAACCCAAACCTTGGGAAGCTTGATCCCAAAACAGTAAGTTGCCATTTCATTGCCTACCCTGAAAAGTCAAAAGGTTTTCGTTTCTACTGTCCAGACAGATATACAAAGTTTGTAGAAACGAGACACGCTGTCTTCTTAGAGGATGAAATGATGAGGGGAAGCATGGTAGCTCAAGAGATTGACCTTGAAGAGAAGCGGGTGTATGCGCCCACTCCGATGATTCAAGAGCCATTCTTCACACTACCTGCTGTCGCTGCACCGACGATGCAAGACACTGTGGTGCCAGCACCTGTTATTGTTCCTCCTGTGGCAACAATGAATGAGAATGAGGAACCTGTTCTTCAGGATCCCATAGAACCCATTGCCACAGATGAGGGGGAGCAACAACAGCCTCAAACAGAAAATGTACCAAATGAGGAGGCCCCGAGGAGGTCTCAAAGAGTAAGAAGATCAGCTATTTCTGATGATTATCAGATTTATCATACAGAGTAATTTCAAATGGAGGATGATCCCACCTCATTTGAAGAAGCCATGAGAAGCGAAAATTCCTCAAAATGGCTTGAGGCCATGGAAGAGGAAATGAGGTCCATGAAGACTAATAAAGTCTGGGACTTGGAAATTATTCCTAAAGGAGCCAAAACAGTAGGCTGTAAATGGGTCTACAAGACAAAGCTTGACTCCCAAGGGAATGTAGAAAGATACAAAGCGCGACTTGTGGCAAAAGGCTTTACGCAAAGAGAAGGGATTGATTACAATGAGACCTTTTCTCCAGTCTCATGTAAAGATTCCTTCAGAATCATAATGGCATTAGTAGCACATTATGATTTAGAGTTACATCAGATGGATGTAAAGACGGCATTTCTTAATGGGGATTTGGAGGAAAATGTTTACATGGCACAACCGAAAGGTTTTGTCGTGGAAGGAAATGAAAGAATGGGATGCCGCCTAAAGAAATCGATTTATGGGTTAAAGCAAGCTTCAAGACAGTGGTACTTGAAGTTTGACAGTGCAATAAGAAAATTTGGGTTTAAAGAGAATGTAGAGCACAACTGTGTTTATGCAAAGTTTAAAGATGGGAAGTTTATCTTCCTAATCCTGTATGTGGATGATATCCTACTAGCTAGTAGTGATGTCAGTCTGCTACTGGAGACAAAGAAGTTTTTGTTCTCAAACTTTGATATGAAAGATCTTGGTGAAGCTTCGTTCGTTCTAGGGATCGAAATTCACCGGGATAGAAACAAAGGGATATTGGGACTATCACAAAAGGCATACATAGAGAAAGTCTTAAAGAAATTTGGTATGCATAAATGTGGTCCTTCACCTACACCTATAGTCAAGGGTGACAGATATGGGGATTTTCAATGCCCCAGGAACCAGTACGAGCTCGAACAAATGAAATCGGTTCCATATGCTTCAGCTGTCGGAAGCTTGCAGTATGCTCAAGTGTGTACGCGCCCTGACTTAGCGTTTGTTACCGGGTTACTTGGCAGATTCCAGAGCAATCCTGGAATAGAACATTGGAAATTGGTAAAGAAAGTCTTGCGTTATTTGCAAGGAACAAAAGGCCTCATGATGACATACAGAAGATCAAATTCACTCCATATAGTGGGGTATACAGACTCTGATTATGCGGGAGATGATAGAAAGTCGACATCCGGATATGTGTTCACTCTCGCTGGAGGAGCTATATCGTGGAAAAGCTCAAAGCAAACCGTCACTACATCGTCCACAATGTATGCCGAGTTTGTAGCATGTTATGAGGCTACGGGGCAGGTGAACTGGCTAAAGAAGTTCATACCCGGTTTAAAAGTGGTTGACGACATCAATAGACCACTTAAGTTGTACTGCGATAATGAACCTGCAGTAATGTATGCCCACAACAATAAGTCAAGTGGTGCTGCCAAACACATTGACATAAAGTACTATGTTGTGAAAGATAAAGTTCGGGATCAAATTATAAGTCTTGAGCATATAAGTACCGCAAAGATGTTAGCGGATCCGCTTACTAAAGGCTTACCACCCAACGTGTTCAGAGAACATGTAGCCGGCATGGGTTTAAGGGAAAGCCTATGATTCCTGGACTAAAAGATGGCCCAAAAAGATTAAAGTAACTATTTCAGAACAGAGAGGTGTATTGTAGCTGTTAAATCTATCGGCGATTGACCGTGACGATGAGACATGTTCTGTGCACTAATCTGTGATGGAATGAGTAAAGTCAAAAGTAATTAAAGTTAAAGCATAGATTGAGATCAAGGGGGAGAATGTTAGATTGATCTCAGCCGATTAGCCCAACGGCTAATCGGGCCTTGATCCACGCCCTGATCGGGGGCGCCCAGCCCATCTCTTGGCTGGTGGGCCCCCGTCGCGCTGCGCAATAAATAGAGGGTGGGGCCGGCGGCTCGACTTACGAGGTTCGCCTGAGCCGCAATCCCCACCCGACAAAACCCTAACCGATCTAGAGGGGGCGCAGTCAGCGACGGGAAGCACCATCGCCGTCTCCTTCACCGGATCTGCGCCGCCGCCACCGTCTTCCTCTTCCCCGACCGCCGCTGCCCGTGTGCAGACATCACCGACGAACCAGTGATGGCCGGCTCCTGCTCCACACAATCGAACGGTCGGTACCCTCTCCCTCTCTCCCTTCCCTCTCGAATCTAGACTCCCAAGCGCATAGAGATTCAACAATACGTTCTCGTCGAATTAGAGAATGGAGATATTAGAATATATGTAGAAGTGCCAACGGGTGCAAGAAGAATAGTATGGAGCAAAAAGTAAGCATAGCTCGAACAAAGAGTTCTGACCTCGTAGTTTTTTGTGTAAAATGTTCCGGACCGTTGAAACAGACGCTATCTGCGCAAGAAACCCGTGGATTGGTATACATTGTTTGTGTCGTGCCTGCAATATCTCACCAGCTTTCCGTGCTCCATCTAACAGAACATTATCCAAATAACCTGGATCAGACATTATCTCCTCATAGCGGACCTACAAAGCGGTGAAAAAAAGAATGTAATAACCAAAGGGGCATATGCCAAATGAAATAGATTATACAGGTGAATAGAATTTCATTAGCAAACTACAGTGTCAAGTACAATGGTTAAGTATAGTTGGATATGGTAAGCACAAGGGCTGCATATGATCAGACCATAGAAATCCTGGGATTGTCAAACCTGAATAGGCTGCAGATGATCAATTAAAGCATCCGTAAGGGTAGCCTTGAATGTCCCCCAGTTCCTCCTTACGTAATTAGTTTCTAATTGTGGGTTGCTCCGAACAATTCACCTTTTCAGTTTGCTAGGATCTTGCAGAAACATGGAAAGAATTGAGTTATATATCCTTCCAAACCACCACTTGTAATAATTCTTGGGGAGCATCTATTCTTGACCATTCCATAGTATCATAGCTGCAAGTATGCAGCTATATAGCTCCCGGATCCAAACCTGTTCTTGCACTAATTTGGCATGAGCAGGCGCACTTCCATGGATGCAATCAGCCTAGATGGATGGTGATTTAAAGGTGATTTTATCTCCCGTTTTTGAATGATTCAGTTCCATGTAATACATGTGCGTCTGATTTACTTTAGGAACCATTTTCTTTTGACTATTTGTGACCAGTGTTGTATGTTATGCTAGGTGTCCTTGCCCTTTCTCCTGTATGCAGAACAATATGCAGTTGCTAATGGCTTGTTGCATGCCTAGCTTGCCATATTAAGTGAGAGTTATAGCTGGATAGCTTTGCTTTAAGGTGTTTGGTCATGGAATTTCAATTAAAGGTAATTACCTTGCCATTTAGATAGCAGTTATGCAATTCTCTTCCTCCAACAAAAAAATTGTCTATAGTGAAGTTCTTCCTTTTCTTTAGTGCAGATACTTTTTTGCTCTCTCTAATATACTAAATTTACTCATATATGGGACTTTTGTTCGATCTTAGACATATGCTCTTTTACTGTGTTCAGCTAAAGAAGACATAAACCTTATTATCCTATTGCTAGTGTCTCATGAATATTTACCTTGTGGCTAATAGATTGTGTATTTACATATTGCTTTGTATTGATAGTAACTCATATTGTACATTGTTGGATCCTTGTGTGTCGGTTACTGTCACAATGCTATTGCCATGATTCGAAACAGAGTGAGTATTTAGCTTGTGCATTACAAAAAAACTTGCCTAGTAAGTAAATACCTAATGAAATTCTCTCGTTCTTCCTACGTAGAATCTGGATGTGGCCTGCAGTAGCCCTTTGATAGAAAGACCTCATAGATCGCATTGCCGTAACAACTCCCACCAGCTTCTATCATGGAGTCAGCTTCATTGTCAGCCCACTGATCTAATGTGCCTGACAGGACCTGAGCCAAGTAAATGTTGACTTTATGGTGATTACTCTCAAAGATGATGTGCTAATGAAGATAAGTGCTTTCTATCTGAGAATTCTGCCTAAATAATCTTTTAGTGTTATGGGAAGAGTCTTTGCTTGTTCCAATGCTATGCTGCTAAATAGTGACGAGGAATACAGTTTTCGAATCTTGTGTTCAGCTAGAGGGGCATTCATTGTAGCCATGGCTATTTCTATGATTCTTTATGTCAGATCGTCTTTGTTGACTACTGAAATTGATGTCTCTTGTCTTAAGAGATTATTGAATTATCCGACAAAAGTCAATGTGCATGACCTAATTGAAAAGGCCAAATCCCTACAGTCTATTGCTATTGATGCGAACACTTCATCATCATCTTTCCTATTAAAGAGGGAATACTTCTACACAGAAGCACTGGCCGCACGTGACGTAATGCGTGATCCTATCTAGTTTTACTTCCATGGATGAGATCTCAATTTACTTTACCCATGTCCAAGATTTCAAGTACAAATAGAGCAATGAAATTAAGAAAATTTACGGTTCACTCCTAGAATTATAGAGGCTGGATAAATTGTCACCCCATTATCTGTATAATTTGTTTTAAGGCAAAATTAGTTACATGATACTGAACTTGGATGATACTTGTCTGAACATACTACCTCGTATCACAAAATAATTTCATTTTGGACATTGATACGGTCCCAAAATACAATTTTGACCACCAATTTCTATTTGTAAAAGATTTTACAAAATATAATATAATTATAATATTATTTTTAAACCAAGGACAGAAGTTGTACCATTCATTTCAAAGAGAAGAGAAAATACACTAACCCCGATGGGGCTACACCAAAAATACTGACACCAGCCCTAAGAGGGGCAACACCAACACCTAGGAGTTCCAAATCTAGAACTCACCGAAACATCAACAAGACCTACAAAACAAAAATCTTGTGGTGCAACACCCCCAACACACAATGAAGCCTAAAGCTAGCTATACATGAGGCAAGACACAAAACTAGAGAACCACGATTCTTGCAGGGACTTAAAATGCAGCTATCAACAATAGGGTGCTCACCACGACAACAGCCACATCATGACTCGCCAAAGTGAACCTACCATAGCACACAACACCATTGGCAATTTGGCATGACAGCACCAACACAACACCAGACAACAACCACAGCAAAACAAGCCACAGAAAAAATTATAATATTTTGAAAGTTCCTTTCGAAATAAATTAGTATATATTATTTTTATGTGTTTGGACTAAACATTGAAAAGATATCAAGAGACAAAGTTTATAAAGTTTAACTGGTCATACCAAAATAGTTTTTTTTTGTAATTAGAGGTGTATATGATGCACGAATAAAGTTGTGTTCGTTTGCTAGCTTGTCCATAGCAAATGAGCACAATTTTTATAGCGCGTTTAGACAGCGAAAAGTGTTTAGGAAAATAAACATAGTAGTGTGTTTAGGTAATCAAATGGATTCGCGGTGCGCTTAGCAAATATCAACTAAATACAATGTCCATTACAAATTTGTTTGTCTATTTGGAAAGACTAGGCCCCGCTCATTCCGATTTGAGCTTTTATCTTCTGACTTATTTTGCGCTATTTATAAATTTCGTCTTTTTATATACTTTTGGCTTTTTTGCCGGTTCTTTTTTCTTGTATTTGTTTGTATTATATGTGATGGGCTAATGTGTTTTTTCTATTTTTTAATTTTTTAAATTTAATTATACTAAATAAGTTTTCATCAGTTACAGTATTTTTTCAGCCAGCTATAATATTTTTTAGTTATAAGCAACTCAAAAAAGTCTTTTGAGCTGGACGGTTCGAGCGAGAAGACATGGACCACGGGGTTTGTCCTATGGGCAAACTCGCCCGTGGGGTGACGCGGACGGCCCGTTATCCCTGGAAAAGATGGGCCCCAGCCGTGGGGTGACGGAGACGGCCCGTTATCACTGGAAAAGATGGGCCCCAGCCTCGGCGGAAGCAGAGAGAAGCAAGCTTTGCTTCCGTCAGGCCTAACCACTCGACCTGGCGGCCCGCTTCGTGGCTGATCAGCCGATGGCCGCGACGGTGGACCTCCCCGCCGCGTCCGCCTCAACCCACACACCACCCGGCCGGCCCAAACACCGAACCAACGCCGAGCCTTCAGTGCGCCGACCGGCCGGCCGCTCGGCTCTCCATCTCTCCGCACCAACCTGCGCACCACCACCCGCGAAAGCCACCGAATCGTCCGCCGCGGCCGTATCCGCCGCCGCCTCCCCCGTCCGGCGCATCACGCGGTAACTCACTAACCACTCACACCACTTCTTCACCGTCTGCACGAGTTATCTCCTACACCCTAGTTGAGGCGCCGCACTTGCGCCCCCGCCGCCCTTTTCCGCGCGTCTTTTCGCCGTGCCATCCTTTGGTAATCCCGGATGCTAAACCTGCGGCTGCCCCCCCGGCTGACGTCGAGCCGAGCGGGGATCGGGTCGGCGCGCTCATCCGGTCGTGGATGGATGCCAGCTGCAGCAACCG
Organism: Dendrocalamus latiflorus; assembly: GCA_017311315.1. Taxonomy (NCBI): domain Eukaryota; kingdom Viridiplantae; phylum Streptophyta; class Magnoliopsida; order Poales; family Poaceae; genus Dendrocalamus; species Dendrocalamus latiflorus. The sequence goes on along the minus strand of CM029665.1, from coordinate 17,157,644 downwards.
TGGGTGTTGCTGTCAAGGAATCAACGTGTCGATCTCTCGGCTCCCCATCGGTCAGTGTAGAGCTTTCCTTTGCTTGCCCCCTCATGGACGTCGCTAGGAGGGAATAGGTTCGTATGTGACATCAATTCAATCAAGGCAAGGAAGCGGGTTGGCTAAAACCCGTGTGACCTACTGGAATGAAAAAGATCGCGAAAATTTAGATATTTCATTGAACTACTTGTGTCAGGTTCTGTCTTTCACACTTCATGCATGGAGATTGGAGAGGAGTCATTTGCTTGTGGTTCAGGTGTTGGAAGATCATGTAGTGTCTCCCTGCTATCTACAACTACCAGGTATTGGAACTCAGTACATGTGGTTCTGGTCAAGAGCTCAGTTATGCATAATAAGAACTGGTGAATTTTCGGTTGGTGATCTTTGTTTATAGCCTCACGGCCTCACCTCTAGATTTACCTGAGCCAATACCAGACATGCATTGGGAGGTTAATCTAAATGATTGGTCATACAAAAAGATTTCTTCAGTTTCTAAGTAGATTTTGAAAGTGAGGGGACACTGAGGCAAATTGATGCCCGCATAGGGAAGAACAGAAACTAACTAAGGTGTCAAAAGCAATGGAGCATGCATACAAAACAAAATCAAGAAAGCATCTCCTTTTGGAGGACCATAGACGGTAAAGCCATGTACACACTTTTGGAGGGTACTGGCACAAATCTTGTTCATGTTGTACTACACGAATGCTAGTTTTAGACTGTCAAAAGTGCATACGTCAATACTATAAAGGGATTGCTGACAACGTGGTCACACACAAACCATAGAGCATGGATAACCTTGATACGTGGAAGCGAATATATGGGATGCATAGAGATATCTAAATGCGCCCTTGATCTTTTCTGTTTGCTTACTCCATTAGTCCATTTGTAATAGGACATCAGGGTGGAAACTCAACATACTGTTGCAAATGCTTAAAATTCCTTATAGCATTGCCCTGAGAACTGTATCTGCACCTCACCCATCTATATGCATGATAAAACAGTTGGTGTAGCAACATTTGTTTTATATAACTGTAAGTTAGGCACATGGTATCATACCCAACATAAACACTGCTAGAATTAGACTATTACCATGTTTAGTCGTAAACATATTGTTAAGACTATTTTTTTAATAAATTATGTCTTAGTATTATCTGAGAGTACAGTCCTCAATGAGCTTTGTAAGAAAATGGGTGGTGCCTGTTGGTGTAATTGATCGCAAAAGTGAGAGATAGTTATTTGCTTGTTAACATTGCCATGAGAATGGTCTTGTAGAAGGAAAATTGTGCTATAATAATGTTCACTGGAGAAAGGGAAAGGGATGCCTCTGTAGGGACGAACAGTGGGACTATGCTTTGGGATTTTTTTCTTTCGATAATGTACGCATCATTCAGGGAAGGTAATGACTGCGTAGCTTGCATGTAGACAATATTTGCAATGCATTCATTTGTGGCCATGGCAATGACCCATCCAGAATTCACCTTGTCTGATCCATTCCCGGTATAGGCCTTCTGGTTATTTCGAATTTTGATCCATGTCAGATTCTCTTATCAAGTTGAGATGTTGATTGGGGGTGAAGAGCAATCATCGGATCAATCATTGAATGAATCTCTTTTCTATTTTTGCGAAAGGTTGTTGGTTTTGCCACATGGTTCAATGTATTGAGAGTCTTTTTTTTTGTAACAATTGGAAGTAACTATTGGGGTCTGTTTCTTTGTCATGCTTTTCTTTGGCTGGCCTCAAAGTAAGAATCTTGTGGGCCTATTCTAATTCTCCATCGTTTTCTCAGATTTTATCACCACATTATGTTTGAACTTTGAGAGGCACTGTTGGGGGTGTGGCCCCCACCTTAGGCCCAATCGGCCCATTGTACCAAGAGGTCCAATAATCGTGAGGTCACATGGCTGGCCAAAAGGGAACTGTTGTAAGGGAAAAAACGATATTGTCCATATGATTGTAGATTCAAATAGAGACATTTATGTAACAAGTCTCCTCATTGCTATAAACATGTGCCTTAAGGTGCCACAAGGGAGAGAGCCCCTTTTTGATCAAGCAAATCTAGATAGCATAGACTTCTAACTAACTTCTGTCTCCACGATTTGTAAAGCTCCGGACAGCCTCTTTGTGGCCTCTCCATAGTCTTTTTGTTCACTGTTTGGTCTGTAACCACAATAGGCACAAAAAAAATATTGTTCTATCTTTTCCCCGTTTGTTTGATTACATTCTGTCCCACAATTTGTCACATAAAAGAATTTCTCCGAAATCTCAGGATAGCTTTTCACTTAAAGCTCACAGTATTCTACTATTCTTTACCCAGAAAGCAGTTAACCAATAGCTGAATAAGATACTGATGTAATTTAATCAGATTTTTGTGTTGGTTTAAATTTTGTTAAATGGAGTACCAAATGCTTACCCAGTATATATGAACTGAATGACAGTTTGATGTTGATTGGCACAGAATGAGAACATTGCTTGGTTTACCCTCTACTTGATAGTCTTTGCTGTCTGCTTTCCATATATAAGTTTGGTAGTTGCTTGTGCTAAACTTTTAAAGACCTATAAGGAATTGGGAAAAGCTGCCATCTACAGACTTCTCTTGGGCCCTGTGATAGGCTGGTGGCAAATGAATGTTTAAATTGTTGTTCTATTCTAACTTGTGAGTGAACCAATCATGGGGACTTCAGCTTAATTAAATCATAGAATTATAATGGAACATAAGTATCTTCATATAATTGGGGGGACTTCACTATAGAAATGTGTATTGTTATGTTTTCTTCTGAGCAATCCAACATGAGAAAATTTAGCAACTGAGGCTGTAAAGTTCTTTAGATTCCACTCTGTACGTTCTTTAGATTCCACTCTGTACTCAAATGTATTTACTGCATGTAGAGGAGAACTAACACAATATGATATTATACGTTAGGTATAGCCTTACACGTCATGTTACTGTACAACAAACAATGCTTTTAGCTAGCCTTTTGAGATCTGCTTGGATGATGTTTGCTGGGAAAATAGTCCTGATGTGGTAGCGCCATGAAACAGGTTAATCTGTTCTAGGCTTTGAGCTGTTGTTGCAGTGATAAACTAATCTGGAGATTGATCCAACCCTAATGTTTTCTTCACACTTATTTTATTTACACCATCATACATCTTATAAAGAGCTGAGTGGCCTACAAGAATCCACATCAATTGAAGTCACTCTCCAAAATGTGGATAGCTTATGCACACCGTGGCAATCAAATCACCTGCGAATGCAAGATGCAAACCTTTGCTATCCATAAGTTAGAATATCTGCACTTTCACTTATGTTTGGTGGACAGATAGTAGTAGCCTCCTCAACTATATAAACGTATCTCATGTTCAACTGTCTATATCTGTAGTTCCAACCAGTTATATGTGCATTGTGAAGTGTGCTCCTGCCTGTGTCAACTTCACTTTGCCACTTATTCCCTCATTCATATAAATGGATTATTCTAATTTGCGGCGCCAAGCTGCATCCATGAAAAAGAGCCTCTTTGATCAGGCTTGTATTCTATTCTCTGGAGTTTTGTTCCGAACAATATATCTTATGTTTGCTTAGGGAGCCTTCGACCATATTATGTCTTATGTTTATTCAGGAAGCCTCCCACTTTTGATACCATTATCAGTACAATACTGCCTTTTCATGTTGTTCTTTGATAAATCACATGCTGATTCAGCATGCTTATGACAGGGGTACCTAGATGAGCAATTTTGTCAGGTGGAAGATTTGCAGGATGAAGCTAGTCCTAATTTTGTGGAAGAAGTAGTTACTTTGTTTTTCAAGGACTCAGCCAGGCTAATGTCAAACATTGAGCAAGCTCTGTAAGTACTAAGTATTGGAACTTCCATAGGCAGGGATAAGAGCTCCCCTTTATGAAAAAAGTAGAAGATCTTTAGATCATGCAAGCAGTAGTGTTAGACCTGACTAATTGAGATCTGAAAGCACTGCAGGGAGAAGCATCCCAGAGATTTCAACAGGTGGGATGCATACATGCAGCAATTAAAAGGCAGCTGTTCCAGGTAGCTTCGGAATTGCTTGTAGATATCTCTGTTCAGTTGCATATGATGCATGCAGTGCGGATTCATCATCGAAGACCTTTAGCTCATTGTATCACAAACGCATGAGAACCGGCAGGACTACAGAGTTTATCTAAGCATCTAGGGAAGCTGGCACACTCTTTCTGGCACAAAGGCTTACCGTTAATTTGTTGTATTTACTTCTCCTGCTTCAGCACTTTTGGTTTATGTGAAACATCTCATTTGAATGTCTTGCTAATAAAAGCTCCCGTATGCATGTAAACTAAAGTTACTTTTAAGGCTTTAAGGGGACCTGGGCATTAAGGAGAAACTCATCTTGCTTTAATTGGTTAATTGACCACTAAATATGTATGTCGTTGCCAACCAAAAGCTCAGTGTGTGTCCATCAACCTTTTGTAAACACGGTTAAGGTTCTGAGCTCACTTGGCATGATGTAGAGAAAGCATGACTCCAGTTGTGTTGTATTATTTTATATAATTGATCTATCGTTGACATTACACATCCTTTTTTTAAAACCATTTGACATTACACAACTTGATGCAGCATTGGTGCTTCTAGGATGAAGAATGAGTGCATGTCATTCAGGGATAACTGTGGACAAGGAAATGTTGAAGGGTCTCTCTCTTCCCTCCATATTGATGCTTAGTTCTTTGTAGACTTTTCTCTCTCATTTTTTAGTATATTTTGATTTGTTAGTTGTTAATAAAAAAACTCAATGTCACTTCTCATACAATTGTCATTTTTTAAAATTGAAATGCACCATGAAATGCCCATATATCGGTCCCTGTGATGAAAACAACCATTATTTATAAATCTGCTATATTCTGGTATGCAGTTGCATGAGGTCTTTCCAGAATGTGAAGAGGGAGCATGCTGTCCTGAGGCAGAAACTAGAATCCTATTTTCAGGTAATCTTCACCAACCACCTAATCCGCTGTTGTGTCATGACAAAATTGATCATTACCTCCCGTATCTCTGTATGTATTAATAATATATTTTTACATGCAGCTTCTACGACAAGCTGGTCCTGCCGGAGCTGCCACTAGGCCTGTCATGTAATAACCGGCTTTTCCCATTCAAAAACTACACTACTATGGAGTACACTGGAAATACGATATTCCAGCTTCTACAACATGCTGGTCCTGCTGGAGTGTAACTAGGCCAGAATATAAGGTGCAGTCTGTTGGTACCCCACGCCTCTACGGCAATACATGTTTTACCCTTAGATATCACGCTTGTATAAGTATAATCGAAATAAGAAGTGATGGGAGGCGTGGTGTGCTGTAACTAAATATACGAGCATGAGATCCTTTTCTTGTCTATAGTATAGCTGCAGTGTATCGAGCTCTTATCTCTGCAATCTTTTCCGCCTGTTCCTGTATATTTTGGTTGCGCTTACTCATTATCAGACACAGCATGTCACGAGGGTACAGCCATATATTGTTCGTGGCCTGCAGAACAGGAGGAATGCGCGCTGTACTGCTACGAATTTTGTTTATGAATATTCTGTTTTTTATTTGAAATAACAGAAATATACCCATACGAAATTTTTTTTAACAGAAATAGGCTCTAGTCGCCTAACCGTCAGGCGACTGGAGTCTATCGTCCAACGGTTGCGCGACAATAAAATTGTCTATAAGCTGTTCCGACGACTAGCACATGAAACTTAGGTACACCATCGGCCTCCCGTAAATGGCCGCCTTGGTTGGGAGGCAATTTGCATGTAGTACCTCCATGCTACGGTGCAATTCACCTTCACAAGCTCCCACATACCATTTGTGCAGGTGATCCCTTCGATCGTAAGTTTTATCACCATTGCCTCTGTGGTGAACTCCTTTGGATGTAGTTTCGAAGCTCGTGAGTATTCATCACGTTGAGCCCCTCCGCTTGAAGCACTTTGTGTTGGTATATCGATAGGTCCAACCCATCGAGTCCTACCCATACAAGACCATCGCCGAAGAATAGTATCAAGTGTTCCATGTCAATGACTACTTGAAACCACAATAACCAGATCAGTAGTAAGTGTTACAACAAAAAGTGATGATAAACAGCATGCAAGTTAGTGATCATATGTGTGTAACTACATACGAATAATTCATTAATTAGCAACAATTTGATTACCTATCCAAAAAACTAATTACGAGTGATTCATTACCGTCATCCTTACCACTTAATTACTTAGCAGTAATTCATTACTTAACCCTAACTAATTGCCACTACAGTAATTACGACCGATTAATTACAAAGTACTATACAATAACAAATTATGGGTATCGTATGTATACAAAAATAGTACAAAACTACGGCTAAATTATTACAACCTACTTACTTCGTAATACGAACTACATTAATTGTGACTAACTGAATAACACTAATTAACTACGACTACGATAATAACATCGAAAGCATGTGACAAAATTATCTGTCTTTTGAGAAAACAAATCAGCACCACCGTGTCCTCCTGCCACATCCATGACAAATGTGTGCTGGCTTCTCAAAGAATGAGCTATGCACTCTTAATTATGAGCACGAGAATGAACTTCTGCAGTAAGCAACTGAGGTAATCGATGAGCAACTACGAGAGCTTCGTATTTATGGCTGAGCGAAAAGGGAACCTGATGCGTTCACCCCGCAAATTAAGAACTCCTTGTTGATGCGCAACACTACGGGCAAGGGGGAAGACATGGTAAGACTGACAAATATGCAGACGAGGGAGCGGGTGAGGGGGACAACACGGACGTAATGATATATGTGTGGATAAGGGAGCAGGCAAGGGGGACGACATGCATAGAGTAACAAAATGTGTGAAGGAGCCAGCAGAAAAGAGGGGATAGCAGCAACAGGCCAACATATGTGCGAAGGAGAGAGGTCAAGCACTGCAAAAAAAATGCCTGCCATATGGTGCCCATGCGGGCAGGCGATTTCAATCGCTAATTACGATTAAATTAACATGAAATAATATGATAAATTCATAGCACATAAAATTTCCAAAAAACAATCAATGATTAGGCCGACTGTGTCAGGAGGCTGCACATAAAATTTTGTAATTTTTAGAACCCATTTACTATATGTGATAACTCTTACAAATAGCACAATCTTATAAATTTTTGAGCAACATTCACACTGCATAAAATTATACAACCAATTATGTTGTGTCCGGAAATTGCATATATAATTTCATAATTCTTTGAGGTCATCTGCTATATTTAAAAAAATCCAACATGAAGTACATATAGTTAAGGCAGATAATTAAGCCAGCTATTACCTGTCACCTGGTGGCGGGGCAGCAGGGATGACACTGCACGGTGGGTGCACAACCACACGATGGCGGGCTCCTATGGCCATGTGTCAGCTGCAGCCTGCAGAGCGCTGCCGCCTGATGATCATCGGGCGGTAGAAGTGTCATTTCTACTATTCTCGTATGCATACGGCTATTTTTGCAAATACAGGATGAAAACATGCCAAAAATTCCATAAACTGGGTGAGTAGATATGGGGCGTTGTTGTTTTCAGTTTATGCCTTACAACTTATTTCTCTCGAATAAATAAACAAGACGGTTTCTCCGTCAATATTTTAAAGTGACTTATCGGCATTCCGTTTATTTTCATAAACACTCGTTTTAGAGTCAAAAGACACCGATCAGCCATAAACCGCAATCAAAAATACAATTTTTCACGAAACTACGTGGCGCCCATAAAGATTTAAAGTTTGTGTGACCAAGTAGGTAGCGGGCCAGATGGGCACAACGAATCGCAATTAAGGCGTGAGCACGACGAACGTAAACCTGAGCATGCCAAGCATCTACCAATCTATCACGCGAAGGTAATCCCGTGTGCTCACGTCACAACCTGAAAAAGAAAAATGGCTAGTTGGTTCTCCAACACGACCAAGCAACGGGAGGTTAACGAGAGATTTTGAGTGGGAACCATGCCGGCTAGAAATAAAATTGAAGGTGGGTTGAATTATTTATAAGTCTAAACTAAGTTGATACAAAATTAGTATTTTACTTTTATAAAATTTCAAATTCATATAGAAATTATAAATTAGATGGAGATAAACAATAAAAAATAGAGAAATAAAAAGTAGATACCTCGATAATAGAAAGCGTCATGAGTGCGGAGTAACGATAAGTCACCTATATATAAAACATATCAAAATTAGTGATATAATAGAAAATTATGAATGATAATAAAAATTTAGATCATATGAAACATATCAGAATCAAGCTAATTTGAATCGCGAGATAATAAAAACAAAAGGTGGCATCTTTTTCCACACTCTATCCAATATTCTTATCATTTTCATGGCGGGGGGCTTGGCAGCGGTGGCGCCTTCGGGGCACGTGCAGGACCACATCATCGCGGAGCGGCGGCGGAGGAAGAAGATCAACCAGATGTTCATCAAACTCTCCACCGTTATCCCTGGACTGGAAGGTTCATATATATTTCACTTTCTTTCTTCTTTTTTTCTTTGATTGATTATCTCTTCTTTAATTTTATGATTTTCACTACTTCTCCTCCTCTTCTTTAATTTTATGATTTACCTGTATCATTTCACTTTCTTTCTTTTTTTGATTGATTGATTAGCTCTTCTTTAATTCTATGATTTTCACTTCTCCTCCTCCTCCTCCTTGTCGTTGTCTTCTTTAATTTCATGCTTGTTGTTAACCTTTCTATTAAGGAGAGCTAGCTTCTCTTTGGGTTTGTTAATCTCTCTCTTTCTCTCTTTATTTTTACTATATACAAAATTGCTACCGGGGGAGGTGAGGTTCAAGCCTCACTAAGCTCCCCCGGTGGCTACGCCCCTGTCACAGAGGGTGGGGACACAGTCGAAGCGGCTGCCTGACGTCGTCTATTCATCTCCCTATGAACATGCACAATAGTTAGTTGTCTCTAACTTGTGTCACATTATCATTACTATTATAAAAGAATAAGTTGGTGGTCGTACGTCCCTTCTTCTCTAACCGCTCTGTTCTCAACTTCTCATCACTCTTCACTTTTCAACTGATCAGAATAGTCCTCTTCCATAGCATGATTCTATATATAACTAATAAATTTCGTTGCAACACACGAACAGGTGACTAGTCTTTAGAAAACAACGTCTTTAATATATTATCTCTAGCACACTTTACAACATCATCTTTGTATAATTTTTTATTTAAAGTGGAACCCACATGTCAGTTTTTTTAATTAAACCTCTTCTTTCTGTTGCATCTCTCTCCCTCTCTCCCGTCACAATCTCTCTCGACCGGTTGCTGCCCAGTCCTTCCCGCTGTTACCCTTTCCCTCCATTCTAGCCGCCGCAACCCCCCCCCCCGCCATAGGCCGTCGCCTTCTCTTCCACCCCCATCATCGGCCGCCGCCCTCTCCCACCCCTCCGGCCACATCCCCTCGGCACTTGCATCATCCTCCGTCACTGTTGTTGATCCGGCCCGTCGGCATCTGGAGTTGGTCAGTTCCGACTAGATCTAGATGCCGATGAGTCAAATCCAGCCAGATCAAGCATTTCTGGTTGCCCTCATGTTCCTCGCTGACGCGACCTTCTTCGATTACTGTCGTCGAGTCGATCGCCATCGGACCTATCGTGTGGTCATCGTCGTCTTCATTGCGGACGGCTCCTCTCCAAGAGAGGACGCGGTTGTCACTTCACGTGTTGGTTCACGCATCGCAATCGTCATATGAGGAAGTGACGGCCTCTCTTCTCATTCTCTTCTTCAGGTGGGATTTTACTGACGTAACATAGCTTAGAGACAATTAATGTGTAACTATTGGAGATGGCCTAACGTGCCGTCGTGTTGGCCATCAACTGGGGCCGGAGATATCGGAAGATCACGACAACGCATCGGCCTTACCTTAGCATGTGTGCGACCATGTTTGGAGCAATCGCGATCACGGTCGGTCGCACAGAATGGCACTGCCACGGATTTCTCGTACCGCGAGGTCTGTCGGAGCGCCGAGAAAGCTTCAAAAGCCTCCGGACGCGCACGTTCCGTCGACGTTGGGAAGAGCCGCAGATGTAGGCCGGTGTCAATCCTAACGCCGTTGTTGTTTTTGCAGGCTTTTATTGTTGCTCTGTTTTCCTTTTCGCTTTTTCTCTTTTGTACGCGTTGCAATGTTGGATCTTGTCTTGTAATGATCCTTTTATGGTGCCACCTGTGTTACATATTTAGATCCTGTTTGGATCCCTTGACTAATTTTTAGTCACCTAAAGTTTAGGTCTAGTCCATCCAAACAGGTGAACTAATACATGGAATAATTTTTAGTTCACCCCTAACTAGCTATTAGTTCATTAGTTGGCAAATATGTGCTAATTGTGGACTAAAAGGTGGTACTAAACAGTAAAAGACGAGAATGCCCCGCTATCCTCTCCACGACTCCACCCGCGCGGAGCGTTCGGAAGGCTGAATCCACGACTCCACAGCAAAAGCTTCGGTCTCCCCATCTCACCGCCGCCTCCCCCATCTGAGCCGTCACCGCCTCCCCATCTGAGCCGCCGCCGCCTCCCCATCTGAGCCGCCGTCGCCTCCCCATCTCACCGCCGCCTCCCACTCGTCGCGCCTCCAAGCCCGAAGGCTCCAGATCCCACCGCCGCCGACCTGGAGCTCCGCCCCCTGGAAGCCACCCGCCTCCCTCACTTCTTGGCCTTACCATTAACGACGGCGGCCTCCTTGACGTTGGCCTCACTTCTCCACCAGGCGACCGCCGCTGGGAGCCATCAAGCCGGCGATGAATCCGTCTGGGAGGAATGGGGGCCAGGGATCCGTGGATCCAAAGAATTCGAATCCCACCGCCTTCGATTTGTTCCCTCAGCCGGATTCCATGGTGCCGCCCTTTAATGCTCCTGGCATGGAGTTCTTCGCAGAATCGCAGCAAGGCGATAACTCAATGATGTGGCGCGACTTGGCTCCTCGGCACAGTACCGGCGGCATGGAGGACATCGACCTCAATTCACAGGCTCTGGAAATCCCAGATATGTTTGCCTACCAAGATGTTATGCAGTCAAAGCATATGAATCCTGTGGTTATAGAGGTCGGTGGTCGGCAGCCAGGCTCTGTTGGTCATCGATCCAGCAAATCAACCGGTGGTGCCGTGTCTAAACGCACTGCATCCAGCAGAGATGCAGGTGCCAATTCTGGCAGAGATTCAGCTGCTAATGTTGGGAAGCCATTCCGCGCTCCTCGCACTGCTGGGATGCGTAACAGAGGCGGCCGTGGAGGTTCTCGGTCCGCCGGTGCCGCTGCTAGTAATCCTCGAGTCAACATTGCCGCTGGAGGGAGTACTGGGCCTGGGCGGAGCACCGTTCTTGCTGGTGGGAGTAGCTGCAGCATGCCTTGTCTCCCCACCGATGCTGCTGGAACCGCGGGCACTTCAATGGCGGAAGATGCAGATGATGGTCTAGAAGATGAGGATGAAACATTTGACCATGAACCTTCGGTGAGAACTATATGCTTTATCAAATTTTCATGGCAGTTCATATATGTCATCAATGCAATACCTTCTGAGCCATTTTTTCTTGGAGACATACTTTTATTTGACATTAGCAATGGTGTTTAATATAACAGTTAGCATGAACATTGCAATAAATTAATTAGTATTCTTTGAACTAAACCTTTAGAGGGGAAGCTGTTTCAGAGTTAACATTCATGTTATGTTTTTGTGGATCATTGGTGCCCCTCAATCAATAAGACAAGCCGACAATCGGTTCGAGAGGTCAAAAGAGACCATTAGTAGGAAGTTTGAACAAGTTTTGCATAGTGTCTACCGGCTATCAGCAGATATTATCAAACCAAGAGATCCGGAGTTTAGGACCGTGCATCCAAGATTACAAGCTCCTCGATTTTCACCATATTTTGATAAATGTATTGGAGCGATTGATGGGACACATGTTCCTGTTGTGGTGCCAGCGTCAAAGCTTATTCAACATGTTGGTCGCCATGGATACTCCTCGCAGAATGTTTTAGCCATATGCGACTTTGATATGAGATTTACCTTTGTTGTCGCGGGCTGGCCGGGATCGGTACATGATATGAGGGTATTTAATGATGCCATACACAAATATGGTGATAAGTTTCACATCCACCTCCAGGTAAACACACTTGTTGCCATCTTCATGACAATGGTGACCATAATATTGAGATTGCTATTACCATTATGTGATATCTAATTTTAATTGGTTTTTAGGGAAATTTTATCTTGTCGACTCGGGATATCCTAATCGACCCGGTTATCTTGCACCATACAAGGGGACGAAGTATCATTTACCAGAGTATCGACAAGTCCCAAGTCCAAGAGGGAAAAAGGAGGTATTTAATTATGCACATTCATCTCTTCGAAATGTTATCGAGCGTTCTTTTGAAGTTTTAAAGATGAAGTGGAGGATTTTGTTGGACTTACCTAGTTATCCAATGCAAAAGCAAAGTAAGATAATACTAGCATGCATGGCCATCCATAACTTTATTCGAGAAAGTGCAATGGCAGATGCAGACTTTGACAGGTGTGATGTTGATGAAAACTACATGCCATTTTTGGAGTCTTCTACATCACGACAAAGTGCTGCAACCAACCAAATGGGAGATGAGGATCAAGATATGAATGCTTTTCGAGACAATATAGCTAACGCTTTGGTTGCGAGGCGAGAGTGATGAAGAGACGCTTCTGGTCTTGAAAAATAATTGGTTTTGCACAAATAAATATTAGTATCGACCTTGTCTCTTTTTATATATTTGTATGCACTGTGACATTACTTTTTATTCATGCTATGTGATGATAAATAGATTGCGTTAGCTACTTGGTACTGTTGTGTTGTCTGTAAAAAAAATGGGATTCCATGTAGAAAATAAACTGTTGTTTGCGGTATCCCAGTCTCTTAAAATAAAGTGATTAAGCACTAAAGTGTTTTAGTTTATTGACGTAGGATCCTTAACTTGAGACAGATATTGTATCGCTGACATGTCCCAGTATAAAAAAAGGCAAGGTACGGTGCTACGATTCTATAACAATAAGTGCTATGATCTAGGGGCATAAGTGTCTTTGCCCATGAAAGCCACCACCTTTTAGTCCATGTATCCAAACATCACTTGACTAATTTTTAGTCACCTAAAGTTTAGTTACCTAATCTTTAGTTCACCAACTAGTGAACTAATAATTAGTTCTAGGCGATCCAAACAAGCCCTTACATCCGTCGACTCGAGTTGGGACCGCCGACCATTCTATTTTCGACGGCCGCCAACATCTCTACAATGCAAGTCTCTCCTAGCCTCCTAGGTTGGTGAGAAAGGTGACTGTGCTCGTTACCATGGCGAGGACACCCCGCACGAGGGCTAGGGTCAATGACGAATTCAAAATCAAAATTTAGAGAGGACTAATGGGACTTGCTTATCAATTTGCCGAATATCGAGTTACCGACCTGCAGTAGGTAAAATGGGAGAGATTAGCAAGGCCGCCCTTGCATCACTGGTTTACAAAGAGGTTTCAGCAATCCAAAAGAACTCGCACTTTGTTCCACAGCGATCAAGCAAAAGGAGAAAGTCCAGGAAGTAGAGTTAGAAAGCATTCTGTGCTTGGGTACCTATCGGTGATGACGCTGATGTTTTATGCCTCTTGCAGATCTTATCTCATAGATTGGGGTGGAGTTTGAGTTTGACATGTCTAAGCCCGCAAAAAAAATTATCATTCCAGTAAGCATGACATGTTTGAGTTTTTGAAGCATAGGAGATACTTGATTGTGCTGGACGACGTGTTGGAAGCAAATTGAGGGAAACTCTTCTAGCATTTGAAAATGGAAGCAAAATATTGCTGACAACAGGCTCCAAGAAAGTTGCAGTTACGGTTGATCTTGATTCATTGCCTCATGAGCTAGCTCCACTAAACGAGGATCTGAGTTTTCAGGCACAGCATCCAGGGGCCGGCCGGTGGTAGGGAGACGTTAGCCCCACCTGACCCCTGGTGGGTCCGCCCCTAGCTAGGGTGCAGGGTCAGGATGACCTCAGTCCTTTGATCTGCCACCGCCTATTCGAGCTTACGCTCTCCTTTCTAGGCTGCGATCATTGTGGCTTCGCTACAGTGCTGGAGGCTTATTTGGCACTATTCATAAGTTTCGTCTTTTTCTGAATTTTTGGCTTTTTGTTGAGCTTTTTTGCCGGTTCTTTTTTTCCCGTATTTGTTTGTATTATACGTAATGGGCTAACATTTTTTTATTTTTAAATTTTTTAAATTTAATTATGCTAAATAAGCCTCTGTCAGCTACAGTGCTTTTTTCAGCCAGCTACAGTGTTTTTAGCCATAAGCCACGAGCTTTTCAGCCGAACCGATCACCCCCCTAATCTTAGTTGCTACCAAGTATTCAAAAACCGGTTATATATTTGGATTTGTATCTGATGGTTTCAATCATTAAATTTAAACTTTAAATTTTGAATTTGTCTGATTTTGGCTAATAATCGGCAGAATTACTATTTATCAATTTAAATTTAAAACTTTTCGAACCGCTATATTTTTACCGGTCCTAACAGCTGACCGCCCCCCTATAAGAGCAACTCCAGCAGGGCCCCTACTTGAGCCCTCAACCCTCATATTTGAGGGCTTGAGGTAAAAATGCAACTCCAGCAGGGCCCCTACTAGAGCCCTCAAATTTGAGGAGCCCCTCAAATCCCCCTCCCACCCCTCATTCCTAGGGGCTCCCCCTCCACCCCTCATTTTCCTGTTTTTTTCCCGCTCGTGAAACTCCCCCCGCCTCCACCCCAAAATTCCCCGCCTCCACCCCAAAATTCCCCGCCTCCCCCAAAATTTCCCTGCCCCCTGTCGATTCCCCCGCCCGCCGCCCGCTCGCCCCCCGCCGAATCCCCCGCCCGCTCGCCCCCCGCCTCGCCCGTCGCCTCCACTCTCCGCCGCCTCCGCTCTCCGCCGCCTCCCTCCTTGCTCCTTTCCCCGCCTCCGCCCGTCTCCCTCCCTCCCACCCCGCCGTCCCCGACTCCCCGCCTCCCTCCTTGCTCCTTCCCCCGCCGCCGCCCCCTCCCCTGCCGTCCCCGAGAAGCCGCCGCCGCCGCCCGTGGAAGGAGCGGCCTCTGCGCCGAGTGCCGGAGGTCGAGCCGAAGGAGGAGGCGCAGTCGCCGTCGCCATCGCCCCGAGTAGATCCGGCCGGATCTGGCCGCCGTAGCCGACGCCGAGCCCGGATCCGACGAGGCCGCCGCCGCCATGAGGCGCCCTCGGGGCAGCACGCACAGGAGGCGCCGCCGAGTGGCCGAGCGCGGGGAGGCGCCGGCAGGAGGCTGCTGCCGCGCCGCGGAGGAGAAGAACCGGCGCCGAGCTCGGGGAGGCGTGGACCGCTGGCGACGCGCAAGGTGAGGTGCGCGCCGCCTCCGCTCTCCGCCGCCTCGCCCGTCGCCACGCCCGTCGCCTCGCCCATCGCCGACGCCTCCGCCCGTCGCCCGTCGCCCGTCGCCGTCGCCTCCCTCCCCGCGCGCCTCCCTCCCCGCGTGCCTCCCTCCCGAGCGCGCCGCCGGCCTCCCTCCCCGCGTGCCTCCCTCCCGAGCGCGCCGCCGGCCTCCCTCTCCGCCCGTCGCCGTCGCCCGTCGCCGATGCCTCCCTCCCCGCGTGCCTCCCTCCCGAGCGTGCCGCCGGCCTCCCTCTCCGAATGGATTTGTCAGTAGTGGGTCCCATATGTCAGTGTGTATTGGATGGATTTGAGGGCTTAGATTTGAGGGGTGCTGTTGGAGTAGAAGCAAAAAAATTGGGCCCTCAAAAATAGGGGGAGCCCTCAAATGAAAAGTAGGGGTCCTGTTTTGAGGGCTACTGCTGGAGTTGCTCTAAGCCAGTTAGGGGCGGTGAAGGGAAAATGTGTGCCCTTGGGAAAGTAGTCGAAGAGGAACAATAAGCAACGAACACTCGGAAAGGGGCCGTCGACGGCAATCCATATTTCATATTGGTTTATTTGATGGCTAATATAGGCGTAAGTCGTTGTGGACGCTGTGCAAGACACATGTATATACATACACTTGTTACTCCCACTAAAGGTAAGGTGACACAAGTTACATGGGTATTTTAGGCTTGCTGCTTACAATTTGGGAGTTGCTAGCGTTCGGACGTCTGATCCGAAAGCTAGCTCCATATGATCGGTTATAACATTTTTTTATCATCTATGTAATATTTATTGACCATGTATACAACAAAAAAATTGATAAGAATACCAATGTTTCTCGTATAAAATCAAAATATTGCATTCATGAAATTAGAAAGGGATAATTGATGATTTGCCCCGTCTTTTATTGGCATCAACTCATGTGGAATTACCCAAAGAGGCTAGCATGAGGATGATGTCGTGCGCGAGGTCGCAGCATCGCCGGTGATGGTGAGTATGCGGAGCGTGAGGTCGGTGACAAGGCCGCGGAAGTATTATGAACTTCAACCACGACTACTACGACTACGACCACAGTTGTTATGACCACGATCGTTAAGACCACGGTCGCTACGACTACGGTCACTTCGACCATTGCCGTGGTCGTAGTAGCAGTGGTCGTAGCAGCCATGGTTATAACAGCCATGGTCAAAGTGCCCGTGGTTGTAGCAGGCGTGGTCATAGTGACCGTGGTCGTAGCGGCTGTGATCGAAGTGACTATGTTTGTAGCGGCCGTGGTCATACGGTCGGTCACAACATTTTTTTTATCTATATACGCAATATTTCTTAGCCATTCATGCAACAAAAAAATTGATAAGGATATCTATGTTGCACGCATGAAATCAAAATATTACACAAGTGAAATTAAAATATTCCATTCAAGAAATAAAAAATATTGCAACAAAAAAACACCTACCTCCCATGGCAGGCGGTGGTGGCGGGCGGCATGGAAACCGCGGCGAGCTCGGGCATGGAGATCGGTCGTCGTTGCTTTGGATCTAGCGGCGCCGCGTTCGAAGAGGAAGATGACGGTAGCGGCCAAATCTGGCGGTGGACGGATCCTGTTGCGTCGCGCCGCGCCTGAGAACGGTCGAAGAGGAAGTCGACGATGACGGCTGGATCTAGCGGCGGCAGCGCGGCTGGGCTCATGGTCGTCGCCTCATGGGGTCGCGTTTTGTGCAGGAGACGAAGAGGGAGAGGGAAGAGAGAGAGAGTGAGAGAAGGAAGTTGAGTGAACTTAGTGAAGCCGTCCGATATAAACTCTCGCTCCGTATGTATGTATGTATAGTATTAATACCTTTGTATTTTTTTTAGTTTTTACTATAGTAAGAGCAACTCCAAAAGATTAGCCAAAAGAAGTATCTAAATTTAGTGATTTAGCTATTCTCTAAAATAAATCTCACTCAAAAAAACAAGACTACTCCAACAGACTATCTAAATTAGAGGGCGCGGTGGGTCGCGTACGCGCGGGAATGGGGCGCAGCGTGCGGGAAGGAAACGTCGACCGCGCCAAGAGGCTGGATGGTGAGCGAGGTAGGCTATCCAAAAATAGAGAGCGAAGGAGGAGGGATAGAGAGCTACTAAATTTGGAGAGTCATTTACAGAGTCTATTGGAGACGTTTTTTCTCCAATAATAGCCAAATTTACCTTTAGAAAATGATTTATCTCTTCTCTTGGAGTTGCTCTAACTAGTTTTCAAATGGTGCACTTTTTAAGACGAGTCTACAACCGATTATAGTAGATACTATACCGACTCCAGCTATACAGGATAAAAGGATAAAATCGCATATAACTATATATCACAAATAATCAGAATTCAAAAACTATAAACCATGGTCGGGCTCTTTTGAACTTAAAGTTGACTTATGCTTGTACTGTCTACAGTAATTAGCTTTTAAACAATATGTTTTTTCAAGACAGGGTCAATAGGAAAATTGTAGTAAAAAGCATACTGAGTTCAACTGTACGGACCAAAATCACATACAACTATTTTTCTCTACATACTATCTCTCACAAATAACTAGAATTTAAATATTTAAATCATAAACCATGGTTCCAAAATAACCCACCTCATAAATCGCAGCCCTACCAACCCACAACTATTACACTGACCGGCCTTAACGCACAAGCAAAAACAAAATCAAAACCCCAACTAACCAGCGAAAAAAAGGAGCAAACAACAGAGAAGCTGAACCAAAGCGCAGTCCGGCAGCACGACGAGGAAGGAGGGGGAGAAAACCCAGACCGAAAGCCCCAGAGCGATCCGCCTCCCGCATTGCCTCGAAGCCGCTCGATTCGGCCGAATCCGAGCCGCCGCACCCGCGCTGCCCCGCCGGACGGCTCGATTTGGGCCCGGATCGGCCGGCATTTCGGCCCTGTGCATGCTCTAGCCCCGGTGGTGAGGCATGGGGACCGCGCACGGCGAGTATGAGGATTTCCATGCAGGTGAGGCGGTCGATCTGAGCTTTCCTTATCTTTTGGCCGTGGGGGAAGGGCTCAATTCAAGCTCCGGGGCTCACTGTTTGGATCTTTAAAAGTTTCGTGTGTGTGTGTTTTGAATGTTTGGCGCTGGCGATACTGCGAGCCGGAGGCGATTCAGTTCTTGTTGAGCTCCAGGTTTTGCTCTTCTGGAGTTTAATTTGCCCCGTGCTTGGATTGCTTGTTCTACTAGATGCCTATTTTGGCAGTGCAGTGTGACGCAGCTATTTTTCTTTAGCACTTGGCTTGCTTTTCTTTTCTGGCCTGGGCGGTTAAAATGCGATCTTTGTTCTAATGATGTTGTTCTTGAGACTGTCAATTTGCATTTGGGAGCTCAAAGTTGTGATTTGTACGCATTTCTCACGCTTGTCTCCTTTGGCGATAAAAACATTTCCAGCCAATCGGCGTGCTGAGGTGATAGATTGGCTCGGCGGGTTACTGCCAGTGTTCGATTTGCCATTGGATTCTTCAGACGAGGAGCTGCGGGAGTACCTTATCGACGGCACGGCGCTGTGCTACATTGCGGACAGGCTCATGCCCGGTGTTCTGGAGGTGAGCTAACTGATCTCGGAAATGGTGGATATTTGCTGCATGTTGTTCTTGCTGATATGGCTTTGTTGGTACTTGGTAGGGGATGTGGGGTGGTTGTGCATCGGACCAGAGGTCAAATGTGAAGAAGTTCCTCTCCGTTATCGCGGAGATGGGGCTGCCGGGCTTCAGCGTGAAGGATCTCGAGGAGGTGAAGTTGGTCCTGTCGTTTGAAGTAGTTGTTGCTATATACTAGAATTACGATGCTAGTATGCATTCCAACTAAATGCTGCTCTCCTCTCCTTTCCAAGGTGTACGTTAATATGGTTAGCATAGTTGGTGTTTAGTACTTAGTACCTTAATGGCAATATGGACTCTATTAGACACATAATAGCAATAATGCGTCTATGTCTTTATGAAGATGATTTATATGCACTTAATGTGGTATAAAATGCCCCCTTAAGTTTGCTGATTGTTGATTGGACAGCAGCAATAACCTGAGCCACTATTACCATTTGAAATATGTGAAACCTGAGTGGTCTTAAGACAGTGGGATGTACAGATAATCCGCTGTAGAATTTTACTGAACATAGGGAGCAAGTTTGCAGAAAGTATTCACTAAACTGTTCTTCATTTCTTAGATGCTTACTCTTAGCGTTTATGGATGGATGTATTCAGATATTTGTAAGAGGCAGAGATGAAAGCTTTATACTAAATCAGACTCTGTACGATATGATTTTCTGTTCTCATGTCATTTTTTGTCAACTGTGGCTGGTTTGATGATTACAGGGATCAATGACTTCTATAGTGGAGTGTCTCTTGGTTCTAAAGGATAATGTGAATACAGGATTGGGTGAAAATATATCTAACTATGCTGCTAAGGCTCCACTCAGAAGGAAACTGGAACTTCGAGAACCCGGTGAGCCTGTAGTTCAAGTTGGCACACCAGGGAGAAGATCTCATGGAGAAGAAAGAAGAAAGGGCCTCTGGGACCCCAAGTCCCAGCAAAGAAGTCCTCTACCTTCAGGTATGCACATGTTGTCGTTTCTTTTGCATCAAGTGTCATAGATCATTTGGAGTTTTGGACCATCAAACACTGTAATGAGTTGTTACCGGAAAGTTCAGACAAACAATCCTTGGTATTTGGCTGTTGCAACTAATAATTAGCTGGTGGTAGCATATCCCATTAATCCTTGAGTTTTACATGTTGGCACAATGATAAAAATTTATATAACCAAGCATCACTACTTCAGCATGACTTTTGTGTCTTGGTAAAATTTCATATTTGTAACGTTGTCAACTTGTGTTGTTTTAGGATACAAGTAACATTTATAGTTTTCCGTTTCTGTTTTTTCTCCCCTTCAATTTGAATTAGGAGTTTTGTTATGTTGATCTATGGTTATGTTTTCCTTCCTTTGCAGGACAAAAGGTCAATGATGTTTTCCAATTTAAGCGTGGATCCTACACAGATCTTCCTGCAGCTAAGATTTCAGAGATGATGCATTCAAATAGTTTAGATGTAACATCTTTAGCGTCACATACCATAACAATTAAACATTATTTTTCATAGTTGTTCCTTTCCTAATGATAATCATCTTTTCTCAGAATGCCCCTACTCAGTCGCTTCTTAGAGTTGTTAACGGCATTCTAGATGAAAGTATTGAGAGAAAAAGAGGAGAAATACCACATGTATGTCTACTTTTTGTGACTTTCAATAAACGAAATTTATGGAATGCTAGTGTTTATTCATCCTTTGTTATTGATGACTAACTTTGGCCTACTTGTTCAGCGTGTTGTTTATTTACTAAGGAATGTTGTTCAAGAGATTGAGCACCGCATTTCTATTCAAGCCGACCACATTAGAAACGTAAGGGTGACATTTGATTTGAACTCACCCATTTTTGCCAAATGGATTCAATCCCTGAATCAAATCACTTATTTGAGTTATTTCACAGCAAAATAGCATCATCAAGACACGGGAGGACAAGTACCGCTCAAAAATTAAAGCCCTTGAGACATTAGTAAATGGAACAAATGAAGAAAACGAGGTAAAGGCCCAACTTGTTGATAAAATGCTCACCAGAGTTACTCCTATGTTGTGATGCTGACAATATGTGGTTCCTTCTTTAGATGGCAATAAATCGGCTTGAGCTAGTTAAGGTATTCAAAATATCTTCATCTGTTTGTTATATTTTTAGTTTCTGATGTTTTTCTTCATGCATATTACTTGCTTCAGTTAGTATTTACAAAGATTTTATTTGAAACAAATGCTGGCAGCTCAATTTTTGACTGTATAAAACATTAAAACTAAGATTACTTACGAGTTTATGCACTACATGTAATGCTAATAGTTAGGATAAACATATTATACTTGTGTTTTTCTTGTAGGTAGAAAAGTCAAAAATTGATGAGAAAAGAAAACTAAGCGAGCAAGACATGATTCGGCTGATACGAGAAAAGGAGAATGCAGAAAACACAATCACTAACGTTCAGCAAGAAATGCAAGTCATGAGTAGGATGCATGAACAATACCACGAGCAAATGGAAACAAAAGCAAGGCAGATGGAGGAACACTTGACTCTAAGAGCTAAGGAGGCCGAGTTTCTTCTTATGCAATCGAAAAAGAAAGTAGAAGAAATTGAGGCTGCTTCTCAACTAAAATCGCAACTCTGGAGCAAGAAGTCAAACATTTTTCAGAGTTTTATGGATACTCAAAAACTGTCTATTAAGGTTTGTTTATCTTTGTGTTATTTTCTTTTTGTTTCAGTTTATTTATGTTTTTGTTATTCAACTATTGTAGGACATAAGAATATCATCTCAGTCCATTAAGCAAGAGATGTATGCTCTTCAAATGAAATGGAGGGATGAAATATCTAATATTGGTATGTGACTTGGTCTTCGTGATGTGTGTATTTGTATTATTCCATACACATGTGTGCTGTTACTTTGATATTTTAGTTTGTTTGGTCTTAATGTTTAAACTTGTGTAGGTCTTGACCTAAAAGGTTTGGTGGATGCTGCTGAAAATTATCATAGGGTTCTTGCTGAAAATCAGAAGTTATTTAATGAAGTACAAGAATTAAAAGGTATCTTCCTGTATAATTATTTATTTGTTTTTGGAGCACATTGTATGGTTGTAACATTTTTTCTGTTCTAATGTTTGTTCTCTCAGGTAATATCAGAGTATATTGTCGTGTAAGACCATTTCTTCCTGGTCAAGATGTGAAATCAACCACAATTGATTATATTGGTGAAAACGGTGATATTCTCATTTCAAACCCCTCCAAGCAAGGAAAGGATGGATATCGAATGTTTAAGTTTAACAAGGTGTTCAGTACACATGCTTCTCAAGGTATATCTTAATTAGATCAAGAATTCAATCAAAAATCAATTTATTTTTGTGTATCGTTGAGTATTGCTCACTAACTATTATCTGATAACTCACAGCTGAAGTTTTCTCCGATATCCAGCCTTTGATTAGATCATGCCTTGATGGATTCAATGTGTGCATTTTCGCATATGGCCAAACTGGTTCAGGAAAAACTTACACCATGGTATTATTTACTCTTTGACTTATTTGAGATAACAAACTTGATTTGATAACTATTATTGGGGATATTACTGATTGGTATTTGCAATTATTTTTTGCTTTAGAGTGGACCGGGCACATCAAAAGAAGATTGGGGTGTTAATTATCGAGCTTTAAATGACTTGTTTGATATCTCTCTAAGTAGGAGAAACGCTTTCTTGTATGAGGTGGGAGTACAGATGGTTGAGATATACAATGAACAAGTCCGCGATCTTCTATCAAATGATATTGCACAAAAAAGATATCCTTTTTCAAAAATACATTTCATATTAACATTTCTTTCCTAGTTACACTATTAGAACTCATATTGTTAAACATGTGGGGAAAAAAATCAAGCATGCTATTCTTGACATAATGAAACACTTGGAATTTGGAGTACTTCTCAGCCTAATGGACTTGTCGTTCCTGATGCAAGTTTACACCCTGTCAAATCTACATCGGATGTTCTAGATTTAATGGAAATTGGACAGGCAAATAGAGCAGTTGGATCAACAGCTCTAAATGAAAGGAGTAGTCGGTCCCACAGGTATATACAAACAATGGGTTTTGTTAAACGTCATCCGGATGTTTTCTTCCTAACTATCATCCAGATTTAGGACCATTGGATTAGAGATCCAATGGCTATGAATTCTCCCCCCTCCCCTTGAATTCTACCTCTTCCTCTTGAAAAAAATCTTCTCTCTTTAAAAACAAGGGATTTTTTGATCTCTAATCTAAAGGTCACAAATTTTGGATGATAATTAGGAAGAAAACATCCGGGTGATGCGTATACACTCCCATATACAATAGACTACTGACTGAAGTTATCCCATCAAAATCTTCTGAAATACTATTCTGAAAGCTTTTGTTGCATGCAGCATTCTAACTGTGCATGTTAGAGGGCTGGATTTGAAGAATGGATCTACTTCTCGAGGATGTCTTCATCTGATTGATCTTGCTGGGAGTGAGAGAGTTGAGCGATCTGAAGCAACTGGAGATAGATTAAAAGAAGCACAACATATAAACAAATCCCTTTCTGCTCTTGGAGATGTCATTTTTGCTTTGGCTCAGAAGAATGCTCATGTGCCATACAGAAACAGCAAACTGACTCAAGTTCTTCAGAGCTCTTTAGGTAACATATAGTTTTACGTGAATGTGTATGTGGTCAAATTTACTTGTCTTGTCCTTCTAAATTTTACTCTTTTCTTGTAGGTGGACAAGCAAAGACACTAATGTTTGTTCAAATAAACCCTGATGTAGAGTCATATTCAGAAACCATAAGCACTTTAAAATTTGCCGAAAGGGTTTCTGGAGTTGAGTTAGGTGCTGCAAGAAGTAACAAAGAGGGCAAAGATATAAAAGAGCTGCTAGAACAGGTTTTTGTACTTTAGCCTCTGATAAATTCTAAATTACTTTTGTTTTACTTGAAGTCTTGAACTGTAAACACGACCAACCAAGCTTTACATAGACTTAATATGGTCAGTTTCAAGGGTGCCTTTTCTGCTGGCATCACCTTAAATTAACTTCTGAACTGAAAGGAAAAAAGAGAGCATTAATTGTTGAGCCTTAATACTAGGAGCAAATGGATGCTTTAATTTATTGTTCTTAATGTTGATTTTATGTTGATTGCCAATACTTGTTAGTATACTTAGCTGTATGCACCTTTGGCTATGAATGTTCTCTCTATCTCGATTTCAAAAGTATCATCATTACTGTATCCAGGTTGCATCTTTGAAAGACACAATAGCACGAAAAGATATGGAAATTGAACAGCTTCAACTCCTTAAAGCGAAATCTCCCAGTTCATTAACAGATAGAAATGGCGGTAGCTTACTCAAACACTCTACTTCCTCTACGGGTTTGTCATCACTCACCATGCCAAGCGAACAGAACCAACCATTATCAGGTGAAAGATTGCTGAAGTCTAGTGACAGACTTCCATCAGAACCTTAAAGTTATACATTGGCTAATGGAAGCAATAATGGTCACACTTTACCTATCAATACAGGGCCTGTGGGATCGGGTGAAGCCGAATACGAAGATAATGTATCTGATGATGGTTGCACAGTAGGAGAAACTGAGTATTCTGTTGGCAGTGCTTCAGAAACAGCAGCAGAAGGGATGTATGTACTCATTCTGTTTTCCTCTATCTCTTCTGCCAAACCCATCTTGCACTACTGGAGCGAATTATTTTATGTCACAGCATACAGTAACTTACACATCATACACTGAAAGAAAAAATGCTGCATATGCATCACCAAAAATACCTCTCTTTTTTTTTGTGTGTAATGAAGCCTGCTATTTAATGGATGCTCTACAATTACAGGCAGAAAGCCCCATCAAGAATAACCAGATTTTTTCTGACAAAGAATGGGCAGCCAGCAGCTTCCAGAACAAAACCAAGGGAATCTGTTGTGAAAACTCCAGGTATGTACATGTAAACCATTTTGTATGAGATGCGAATTTCTAGAAATGGAATGGCTAGGCATGATATTTGTTAAACATTCACATTATCAAACCCAAAAGGTGTATTATGCCAATGATAATTATATTCATTAACCAGGTCGAGCGAAATCTACGACCAGCCAGGTGACAGGAGGATCTTCAATCAAGCCCCCGAAAAGACGGTAGAAACAAGGCAGGGCCATGCCTTGCATCTACAATGCAACCCAAAAGCTTGTACTGTCACAAGGGGTAGTTTAGGAGGTACTTCACTGTATCGACTTCACCGGCTCAAACGTTCCGTTGATTAATGATGAGCAACCGGGTTTATGCTAGTCGTCGTTGTAATTGGGTGTTTTTTCACCTGCCTGTGCAGTGAGTGCAGTGAGTGGCATGGCTACGATGTGGCACTGCTGTGGTTTAGGCCTTGGGCAGTAGTAGACTAGTAGTGCTGTGCTTGTTTTGCCGGTCTTGTCGTCAGTCCAGTGAGACCTGGAACCGGGGAAAAAGAGGAGGGCGTGGACGTGGTGTGACCCTCCTCACTGCGTCTGCAACCGAGGACCTGTCTGGCCGAGTTTTTCCTTTCGCCACGGTGACTTTTTTCATGCGTCGACTATGGTAATCGAAAGACTAAAAGTGCAAACTAGAACGGTTGAATTAGCGCAGAGATGAAATGCAACAAAAAATGGGGATGAATTTGAACAAAATTGAATAAAATCTGGTGCATTCATTTCAAGCCGCGAGAAAACCTATCTCAAGTAGGAGACTAGGGGTACATCCTCCTTATTGAGTTGTATGCATCAATCAATTCATCTAAAAGTTTAAACTGATGAGAAAAGATGGACAATTCACTTATACTTCAACACTTCCTCTTACGTGTAGCTTCCCTCTTACGTGTAGGCTTGCTCAGGCCTAATGTGTGGAATTGAAATGGGTTGTAATTCTTTTAATTGTGCCAACCGGGTTTTGAGCTCAAGATTTTTTGGCTCTGATACCATATTAAGGTGGTATTTTCTCCTCTGTGCTGTCTAGAAGTTCAAAAGGTTTTGCATAGAACTATAGAAGTCTAAATGCAACGAAGTACATCACATATTCACAACAAAGCAAAAAAAATTGTTAGTGAATTGTATAAAAAAATCAATTGCGGTTAGCATGGATCGAACACACGACATTTAGATCTTCAGTCTGACGCTCTCCTAACTAGGGGTGAAAACGGATTCGGATATTACTCGGATATCCGGCTACCGAATTCGGATATGTTGGATCTAGATACAAAAACAGATCTAGATGTGCCGGATCCGGATACCTAATATTCGGATGTGGATGTGGATCTGGTACGGATCGTCTCGGATTCGGTTCCAGATATCCAAATTCAGCAAATAATAGCAGCAACTTACTAGCACGTACCTTTTGCATTTAACCTCCAATTTAGGCATATTATATATGTATTTCGATCATCTCAACGAGCCCATCATGATGATGATGGGCTTTAATTTGGCATTTCATATTTTTTATTTTAGCATATCCCCAATAAATTTTTTTATACTCTTTTTTAGTTAAATTTGATATATTTTGTGTACGACGAGTGCCCTGATGGCAACGAAGATATGACGAGGTCGGCAGGTTCTTGCGCCGCTCCGCCAGAGTTCCAGTGCTGCGGCTCCCGGCGAGGGTCGCCCCACGAAAGATGAAGGCGGCATGCCCCCCCCCCCCCCCCCCCCCCCCCCGGTCATCGACATGCGTCTGCTGGCGAACCTTGCCTGAGTCTGGCGGGCCGATGGTCGAGGCGGTGAGGTCGGTAGCCGTGGCGTTTGACTGCTTCCAGGTGGTAGGCCATGGGGTCGACGGGGACTTTGTCTCGGCAGCGTTACGCTCAGCGACAGCAAGGGCGAGACCGCCGGCGTCCGAGGAGATGGAGACCAGTGGAGGAGGGGATGAGGACGGTGAGGAGCTGTGGTGGCCACCGGGTGAAGGAGACCAAGAGATGGCGGGGAACTGGCCGTTGCAAAATGGCGCCAACCAACTCAGGTATGAACTCACAATCTACCATGACATTGGCTGCATGCCTGCAAGTAGTTGAGGTATATCGTCTAGAACAGATAGTCCATTTGGTTGGCAGAAAAAGGACCAAACAACTCTAGATGATGCTGTATAATTTATCTGACGCAAATTCACGATATGAACAACCATTGGATATCACGCATGCTACCCCTGATTTTGCTGTGTCCAGGAACAGGGCAGACGAATTGTTCACTCAACTGGAGCAAACTGCAACCAAAATCCTAGATGCCTTGCAGCAAGGCAGAGTTGGCGCCGCTGAATCCTTGGCCAGAGCTGACAGAAACGGGTCGCTCCTCTGCATCCGCACGCGCCATCGCAGGCAAAGCGACTGCAGCGCCTCCGGCCCCGATCAGCCACGACAGCATCCTGAGGACGCTGATCCGGAACTCGCGGTGCTCGCGGGCGCTCGCCCTCCACCTCTGCCCCGGCGCCTCGGCGTTCCACATCTTCTCCCGGCGAGGCTGGTCCAGATTCCGTCCCCTCGACGGCGCCGTCGGGGACCAGCTTCAGGTGATGCATTGGATCTTTTCTTCAACGTAACTGATTTCGACACTCGACAACAGCACCAAACTTTGACTGAAAACTCAAAAAAGTGCTTAAAGCGAAGGTCTTGCCATCTAGAAAGGAATGCCTACATAGAAACTGCTTCCAGCCTTGGCTGCAGCGAATTCTATGGGCAAAAGATTTGATGCCTCTACTGTATGCAAACAAGAAACTAACTGAACTTGGAAAGTTGCCATGTGCACATTGCCATGATCACAAATTCACAATCGTACATTGCCATGATTCTTGTCTCCATAGTTAGATAGTTACCTGTGTTTCGTTTTCCGTATACGTATGCATGCAGGCATGGAGCAGTGGTGTAGCACCCGAAAAATAGAAAAGTATCGCAACTATTCAAAAACCGGCAATCTCTTAATTAGCAATTAAATCAATTGATTATCTTCCTAATCTGGACTTGAGGGCTAGCGAAAGGAGCCAGCCCTTTTCCTACCGTGCGCAAGCTTCCAACCTCCCAAAGCAGGTTCACTCTTTCCCATCTATTTCTCTCTCTCTCTCTAGGGCCGGTGGAGGCAACCGTTGGCGGCGGAGGCGGCGGCCGACTGGGGTGGTGCAACCGTACGGCCGGTGGCACAGGCCGGGAGGCGACGCATAGGCAGGGCGCCGCCTGGAGGTGGCGCAAGCTGGGAGGCACGCATGGTTTGGAGGTGGCGTGACTGGAGGGCGATGTCGAGGCCGAGTGGCCAGTGGCGGCGGTGCGGTCGATGCACCATGCTAACGTTGTTTGGCCTGTTGGAGCACGATCAAATCGTGTTTTGCGCGGGGTTCTGTTAGCTTGTGTAGTGGAATGTTGTTCACTTTACCAAATGTGCTGCTCACTCCGCCGAACAGCGATTCACACAGCTAAGACCTAGCAAACCTGCTCATTCTCAACTAAGCGGATCTCTTCCTGTCTTTTGCCAATGTTATCTTAATAATATCTGATTTACTTTCGTTCCATCATGTAGGTTCACACGCAGCTATTGAGGGAACGTTCGGGCAGTTGCGTATTCCAGATCCTTCGTGCAGCGAGTACGCCGAACGTGCTCAAGACAAGTACCTCGCGGCCATTATCCTCTCCGTTCCACTAACCATGTTCTCCATGAATAATTATCACCACTGCCATTGGGTACAATTATCATATTACTAATACTTGTTTAGTTATAGACTTTTACTAGTGTATTTATACCATGATGTTCTAGATTATCTTATTTCATATGCTGTTAGGTTTATTAGAATACTCCGTTAATAATGTTCTAGAATTCATACTTTTAATTAATGTTTTAGAATTTATGCTGAAATCATTAATAGAGGTAGCATATGAATATGTTCTAAATCTAGGGTTAAACCACTAGCAATCTTTTAACATTAGGGCTGCTATATTTATTTTTTCTGTTATTATGATTCATTACTTGTATGATTTCGTATGTGAGTCTTGACTGATATATAATACCTATTAATCTGACTAATAATCACTTATCATGTAATAAAACTTGGATGGTTGAAAACCCTTATGTGAGTTCTGTTATAGTATCCCTTTTAGAATAATTCTTAGATCACCATCACTATATTATCATTCCACATCACTCTCATATAGGAAATTATGCTTTTTCATTACCAACCTTAATAAATTCTTGCATTTATCATAACCTTATTAAGGCACTTCTTTAGTTTCCTTAAATTCTTACCATAAAATCTGCTAATAATATAACAATCACGTGCCCTGGAGTTACCAGCATATAAGGAAGATTTTCACCCACCTAGCAATGCACGGGGTCCGTACAGTTTCGTTACTCAGGAAATTACACCCGTCTGCAGTTATACAGTCGAGAACAATGACGTGCATGACTATTCTCGTATAATCAGATATGTGAGAAGTAATCACCATTGTCATTGCCATAACTCGCTAAATAACAATTATTTTTAATTTCACTGTTCCTATTGCCTCTATCACCGACCCTTATCAATGTTTTCGGTAACCTGGTCACCTTGTATTAACATGTATCAATTGCTTGTTAGAATTACTTTGCTGATATTCCTAAATATCACGCTTGCTCTTTCTATTCTCAGGTAAAAGGCCAGTGAAGTGATTGCAACATGCATGGATAGGAGCACTCGAGTTTTCAGTACCTTAGTTTGCCACTATTTATGTTATCTTATTTGCTCTTTATTTGATTGGAAATAGACCAGTTCTATGTTTCAAACATTATTTACATCTTCCGCTAGTTTTCTAATAAAATGCTAATTTCTTATGATTTCTATTGTTTATTTTACTAATTCTTTATTTTGACGATGACGTTCTATAGTGGCATATTATATTAGGTATGTGAGGTGTTACAAGTGGGCTCTATAAGAGCATGGCTGGGAAACCGGATTACAGCAATGGTGACCTCCGAGGACGGTGGTGATGATGTCGTCTCGGCGGAGTTCCTCCATTCCTGCTATTCGGCCGGCACGGCGAACCAGCCCCTGGACGCGGACGCCGGAAAGATCATCCCGTTGAATCTGCAGATCATGGTAGCAGCTTGCCTTGTGCTCGTCTACCATTTCCTCCTGTCATGCTTGTATGCGACTAGGTGATCTTGAGCTACTGCAGGAGTTGTTCCCCGAATATGCAGCTCGGCTTGTTTATCTATGTATCGTTTGTCAGTCGGCCGGAGCCTTTGAGGCAGTCCTTCGTTTGCCATTCTGGTGATCAAATGACGCATGAATTCAGTCTTCGGAGGAAACATACAATCTTAAAAGGGGAAAAACAATGTAAAGCTGCATATCAAGTTTGAAGTTACGATCTTCATAGTTCAAACTAAACACGCTTCCTTCAACGATCAAATGACATGCTTAATTATAACAGTGGACAAGAATATCGAAACACAGACATGATTGATAACTGAATGGATAATTCTTCGATACGGCGGTGCAGTTAGACAGGTTTAATTCCGCCGAGTGCAAAGAAGCGCACACAAAGCTATTAGAGAAACTCAAATTTCAGCGCTGTCGTCACTGAAAGGACATGGATGCTGATGCATTGTAATAAACTGAAGCTGATTTAAGAGCTAAATTAAAGTGCAGCTCCTAACCTTGAAAAGATTACACCTACCAAAGATGGAAGCATATTTAGTGCTAATGGTCATTTGGGTGTTAACATGCTAACAAACGTCTAGAACCGTCGGATCCCAGCCGGACAGGCACAATCCAGGCAGGTGAAAACTACCAAATGGATTATGCTTCTTTGCAAGAAACCCCTCGCCGCTCTTTGCTTTTAGTCACAACTCATAAGAGTTAGCTCCTCCCTCTCCAGACGCTGCCCCTCCCCAAGCCTCTACCCGAGCGCTTCCCTGAGCTCCTCCCCGAGCGCCGTCCCTCCCCGAGCTCCTCCCCTGGCTCCCTCCCCGGCGCCGCCTTCTCCGGCCTCCCTCGGCGTCGCCCCCTCTGACCTCCCCTAGTGCCCCCCAATTTCCCTCAACGCCTCCCTAGCTCCCTCCCCGACTTTCCCCAGCGCCGCCCCCTCTGGCCTCCCTCGACGCCACCCCTGTCTCCTCGGTGTTGCCCCCTCCAGCCTCCCCCAGCGCCTCCCCCTCCTCTATCCACACCTCCTCCTCCCCTCCGACGGCTGGTGCCTCCCCTCCCCGACTATGGCGGCTTCAACCAAGCCGCCGTGGTCGAAGCTGTCATGGTTAATATCACCGTTGTCATCGCCGTCATAGTCGAAACTACTGTGGTCGAAGCAGTGCATGGTTGGAGAAGGGGAGGTGCGGATGAAGGAGGGGGCGACAATGGGGAAGCCGGGGAGGGAGCCGAAGGCAGCACTGGGGGAGGCTAGGAGGCGTTGGTGGTGGAGGAAAACCGAGGGCAACGGTGGGGCAATGCCAGGAAAGGACGGGGAGGGTGCCAGGGAGACAGCACTGGGAGGACGACGCTAGGGAGGGCGGCGCGAGAGGCTGGAGAGGACGGCACCGAGGACGGATGCGAGGCGATGAAGGTGAGTGATTGGGAGGAGGAAGGAGAACGTTGCCAGTGGTACAGAGGCCAATGGGTCAGAGGGAACTCTCCCATGGCAACGCCTTCAACAGGAAAGAAGATAATGACCGAAAGACATTTTCGTGATTGTAATCAACCAGTCAGAGGTGTAAACACAAAATGCATAAGTGAGGAGCAACCTTCCACCCGCATAAATCTTGGCTGTTCACTTTAGATCGGACGGCCAAAGTTCGCATTAGCATGTTAACACTAAATAGTAAATTAGCACTAGATATGCTCCCACCAAAGATATATCAATGTTCATAAAAAATAGATCACTGTGGATAATAGTTAGTTGATTGCAAGATGCAACAGTGTTAACAGTAGGCGACTAACCGAACCGGTTGGTTTCAGGCTTTCGGCCATTTTCACACGCCTCATTGGCTCACTGCAAGGCGCATCACATGCAACACTGATTAGAACCATCGTCAGCTATTGAAACGAAAATCAGTATGTTGCCCGTAAAAAAAAAACCGAACCTGATGGCTAGGCCCCCAATTTTGAAATCCTGTCTAAACAAGCAGAGCTACAGACAGTAGGAATCAGGAACCAGGAGGGCTCCGTATAACAAAATGAACACTGCTAGTAATGTGAAGTACCTATGCAGCCATTGGATCCAAGAAAGCCCAGATATCACAGGGTACTTCAGCGGATCCCCTTGCCTTCATCTAGGCAGAGCAATGCATGTAAACTGACAACAATATGCAAAGGTGTAAAACCATAGGCAATAAGCATTTATAGAGGGAGCAGCAACACTGCAAGACTGAGAAAATGGTAACTACTGTACCTCAAACCATAGGCAGCAACCTCTTGAGGCTCTGACACGAACAGACAGGAGTTCAATCATACTGGACAGGTGTACACATCTGAGTAACTGGCAACGTCTTACACTACAGTTAAAAGTACACTACATAAACGATTAACACGGACTACAAAACATTAACCACTATACACGCTTCTATAATTAAGAACGATAACCAGAAACATCTTCACAACAACATGACAGTCAGGGTAATGGAATAATGGTAAGTCGCATTCACAATTAGCCCGCACACTGAGGCTCTTACACCAAGAGATGAGGCTAACTGAACTCCGCACGAAATGGCTTTAACCAACGTGGCAAAAGATTCCTAGGATACAGTACGTCCATAACATACTGATGCAAGGTAGAGATTCTTGGACCATTTCTCCTGCAACAAAACAAAGGTATAATTTGTCAGAACCAGTACTAGCCTAAGAGCAAATATCTAATAAGTAGGTTCTTGAGTAAGGTGTTGAGGCGGATGTACCTTCACATGTTGACTAGGGAAAGCAGATGTTCTCAGCGTTTCTTGAGTTTCATCTGTAGGCTTCCTTCTTGGTACACTTAAAACGAATGCAGCCTGATCCCAAGTTGCAGCAGTTGCTGTTATCCGGTAACCATTGTCCCACCTCTTATGGATTCCCTCACTGGGGTACAAGAAGTCCAGCTCAACAACCTGGAAAATAAATGCATGGCATACCAGGGGTGCAAAAATAAGTAAAAAAAACAGTTAGCTTGGTAGTGTCAAATAAATGCAAAAAATGGACACCGCTGAAGTGGAAAGAATGCTACCTGTTCAGAAAATCCTGCATTGCGAGACATAACAACTGCCCATCTACTTCCAGCAGTTGCCATGGAAGTCACATAGAAACCATCCCGCCATTTCTTGTTTATCCATTTGAAGGGGAAAGAATCACTAACTTTGTAGGACTGCTGAGTATACATTGTTCCTGGATAGACATGCCAAGTAGTCAATACTTTAAAGAATATTTCTATCATTACGACAGAAAGGACTATAGAACTCCCAAGTTTTAGCTGGTTACCTTTAGACATTACTACCAGGGAACTCCCATTGTTTGCTCCAGCAAGTGCAGTTATATAGTAGTTCCTCTCCCATTGGTCCATTATCCATTCCTTCAAATGACCAGAAATCATGACATTTAACTTGGCAATGTACAAAACAGCTTATATATGTAACTTTGCCTCTAAGAAGTTAAGTGATTAATTTGTAAAGATTTTAACCTTGAAAGAAACAAGGCGCAGGTTACTCACTTTGTGAAGAAAATGTGGTGAAAGCTCGTAAACTTGAGAGGTGAACCCAGTGCCAGCATCCATGATTAGTGCCCAGAGATTTGAACAAGACGTTATGCAACTGATAAACAGACCATCTTCATTCCCTTTGTCAATGTGTTGTACAAGCCTTGAATCTGCAACATTGTAGTGATACCTGCAACATCCAGAACGGGTATGTCGTATTGTTTTGCCTCAACAAAAAAAAAGAAGGTGCATCACATTGTTAACCATTAACTATATTCTTGGGCCTTAATTTATAATAGAGAGTACCTTTGTTTCATAGGCCGCCTGGCATTATAAACACTTATCCACTGTGTTGCAGGCATTCCCATCCTGATCTTCTTCTTTGGTTGTTCATCTGTCTCTTCTTCCATCAATAAGCGACCTCGCTTTTGGCCAACTTGATGTATAAGCTTTAGAGAAGTTGCAAGGGAGATTAGATGCACTCAAAGTAATGTTTTTTTTAACAGAATGCAAAATATTATTTTACCTTCTGAGCACCATCAGTGTTAATTGGCCTGATATCTGGATTTGGGCCCACTACACTATCGAAAAGGGAGATACACTTTGCATAGTTGGGTTCTTCATCAAATTTCAAGTTGACCACATACTCTACAAACTCCCTGAAGGGTTGAGGGCAAAAGCAACAGAGAGATTCTGGAGAGGTGGCCATTTTCTTTTTGCAAACAAGGAAGCCCTTGTTTTCACCCTGCAGGCGCAAACGACTATCAGTTACACAAATGCATCACTAAAATCATATATAATTGGAATGGCAGGTCCCACAATTTACCTGATAACCTTGCCAAGGCAGGCGCCCCCGTAGAAGAAAGACAAGTGTATAAGCCAGAGATTCTAAATCATCCCTCCTGCTACCTATTCTCCCAAGATGTGCATGAACACTAGCATAACGAACTGTTCCCCTGAAATAGCAGCAGTAACAAAACAATAAGACCAGTATACACATTGAATTGATCTAGCTATGTGTGCAAGCAAGCCTGAGATGCACAGAGCCACAGACACAGCAGGTTTACTAATTACTATAACATAAAGTTTGATTTGACATTTCAATGGTTTGGCTGAAAGAGTTCTGTTTCCTTGTGAGAACTGAGCAGTTACCAAACATATCAGTCAGGATGGG
Organism: Dendrocalamus latiflorus; assembly: GCA_017311315.1. Classification (NCBI taxonomy): domain Eukaryota; kingdom Viridiplantae; phylum Streptophyta; class Magnoliopsida; order Poales; family Poaceae; genus Dendrocalamus; species Dendrocalamus latiflorus. The sequence continues at coordinate 17,122,802 of CM029665.1, read as the reverse complement.
TTGGCCAGTACCGACTAGCATCAGGTGTATTTGGTGTTGTTAAGAAGAATATAGAAACTTGTGGTTGTGCAAGACTAATGAAATGCCAAAAAATGAGGAAAACATAATTAAAAATGGAAAGAAAATAATGGTTGGCCAGAACCACTAAATGTGACCGGTTTCTGGTGTAACAGTCCAGGATTTCTGGGAAAACAGGAAATGGAACCAATAGAGGAAAACTACAGAATATTCAGTGTTATCCATAAAGTGCTAGCGACAATGTAAATAATGCACATCAGTTATCATATAAGCTTCGTCTGGTCACCTGAAAACATCAGGTCGCTGGTCATATTCGACATGGAGGCCTGTTGAACTATCCTTCCACTTGGTAGCTGCGATTAGAATATCAAAAAACACTCAATTAATTCAGACTCATTAATCTGTCACCTACCTATTTACCTAAAAAAGAGCTGAATATACAACATGATCATGCTGTTGGTTACTTGACGGGCAAGTAAATTTAATTACCTAAGCCAAGATCAACAAGAAAGAGCTTCTTTTCTTCAGGAGTTCCAGGAGGCCCTAGCAAGAAATTCTCTGGTTTGACATCCCCGTGAACATATCTACAATTGCAAAACATTTTTTTGTTACAAATTTGTCAGCACAGGTAATAAATATGTCAAACAAAGGTATTGTGAGGAGGGGGAAGGGTGGAAGACCAATAATTAAGGATGCCAACTGACCCTTTTGAATGCATTTTTTCAAGTATGGAGATAGCTTCAATAGAAATACAAGCAACCATTTCAACGGACATTCTGCAAAACAAAGAGTGGTGTTAATGGTCAGCTAAAAGCCTATGGAAATTGTTGGGTAAATCTGATAAACTCACGTGTGGGAATTATTATTCCAGACATCCCACAGACTGGGTCCGAGCATATCCATAACCTGCATTTTTTAAACCAAGTTAACCAACATCTAGAAATGAGCAGAAAGAAAGAAGTTACTATTGTACCAGTCCAAATGAAGTGCCATTACCATAACATAGTAATCCCCTTGGCGCCCTTTGTAGTGGACTCGAGGAACCCCATGAATACCACCGAGGGTGCTACACATGCGATAACCATGAAAATCAGTCAGCACCTGTGTCTTGATAGGATCTCAGCAAAACCTACATCTTGTTATACCCCAAATTAAAAGATCATGAAACCACTTACTTGTAAACCTGCCACTCATAAGGAGGCCCATGGTTGCATCCTTTACTGCTCCTATGCTCAAACTTTAACGCCACCTATCATACAAAAGCACAAGATTTATTCGCCACTGCTAATACTACCCACAGGCCACAATTCTAATTTTCTGAATAGGTTGGTAGCAAAATCATCTATCTATATATCTACAAACAACTGGTAATATTCAAGGGAGTCGCTTTGGATGTCTTAAAAACCCTACAATAATCCTTAAATCGGAAAAAAATAAAACTCCTACAAATTCTTTCATTAATCGAGAGAGAAAGAGAAGATCTACACCACTTATTTTGGAGAGGCTAGATTATAATGGTGTAGATTAATCATGTATAGATATTACAACTATACAATTGTATAACATATACAACTATATTTTTGAAAAGCAATAGAGTCACATAACATATACAACATGTTGTAATATCTAGCCACCCAATTGCGCGGGAAATTCCGCTAGTTACCTCAACAGCGCCTGGACCGTTAGCTGAAATGCGGCGGCCAACATATACTTGGCCAAATCCTCCTTTCCCGAGCTTTCTGTCAACTCTATACTTTGGTGAATTGCCCACCTGGACCTGTATACAACAAACAGGCACAGATTAAACCAAAAATCATTTGGAACAAACAATCGGTGGCAAACAGCAAGCTAACGCCTTTGGGAGAGAGAGATATAGGTAAAACAGACGGCGCAAAACCGATTTATGCGAGCTAATAAAACCACATATCTACAATCTATCTGGTAACCTAAAAAAATTGAACAATCCCAACCAGAACAACATAGCCTTCAAAAATCTCACTTTACAAGTTAAACCAAAATTTCGCTTCACGGATGCATCTACGGAAAACTATGACAAAGGTAAACGTTGTATGATTGTATCGAAACAATCGAATACACGCATAGTAAGCACAAGTGAAACATGGTAGAAACATCTCACCGTCTCAGGGATTGGAGTGGTAGTCCCCTCGTCCTCCACAGCCTGCTTGTCGGCGCTGCGCGCCGCACTGTCCGGGTCGTCCATCCGCTTCTCGCCGCCGCCTTCCGCTGCGACCTCCGCGAGCTTGATCTCCTCCTCCTTCGGAGTGGCCTCACCGCCGCCACCTGTCTCCTTCCTCCTCGTCGCCCTCCGCCTCCTCGCCGGCGGTGGCGCCGGAGCGGCCGCCTCCGCCGCCGCCGGATTCCCCTGCGCCTCTCGGGCCCTCCGCGCCGCGCTACGGAGCACAGGCATCCTCAGCCATGGAGCCCCATGGGCCCCGCCCCCGCCGCCGTCTCCTCCTCAGATTCCGCAGCCAAACAACAGCAGCACAGCCGATCTCAGGGGGGAGAAGCGATGCGGCGACGCTAAGGTCGCGGTGGCGCCGTGGCTAGCACGGAGAGCAAGCGGGAGGGCTAGGGTTCGGGGTTGGTGCAGATGTGACCGAATGGGGGAGGAAGCGGTGGTGCTGACGTAACACTGGCTACGCGCAGAGTGAGTTCGTTACGAGAAAGAAAACGATTAGCACCGTTCCACCCTCTGGCATCCGTCTCCGTCTGCGTGCGGAAACACAGAACTTGCAAGACGCGATGGCGTAACGGCATCTCCAGTTCAAGCACAACCTCTCCGCATGGGCTTGGCTCTTCGGTCCTATTCATTCTTCTAAAAACTATTTTTTATAACAAATAGTATTTTATATTTTGAACTTTCCAACAAACGGTCTTTTCTAAGCGAGATCTATTAGTCGTCGAGTACGACACATTGTAATAACTTTATTTATATCAGTCAAAATCACACATGAGTTTTTTTTATCTTCGTATAATCCTCTACAAGTTATTGCTTTTATAAGATAAAACCAAAAGCCATCAGCAAAAACCAATATAAATGGGTCCTTCTTTTTAGTTTCTAAAAGCTGCTTTTCAACTTTTCTACAGTAACTAGTTTTAAAACGGAATATTTTTTTTTAAGATGGGATATACAAGTTGATTGTAGTACACATTGTAGCGACTTCATTTATACCGACCAAAACCGCACGTGACCTTTTATTACTCTGTAATCCCTCACGAATAACCCAAAAACCATAAGCTGTAACTAAAAGTCATAACCCGAAGTCAAAAATAACATGCCCGACATGTTGTTACCGTATCAGCAAGTACTGTGTGAAAGCTATTTTCTGTAACGCAAACACCTCTTTTCAGGTGTTTACATGGTTTAAAGAACTTATGTAAGCATCTATAATCCCCAATGCAAAAGCCTAGTTCGGGTAAAAAAAATAAATAATTTGCACTAATCCCTCCTTACTAGTCAACACTAGCTTGCCAAATGCAAATACAATTTTCCTTCTCACTGCATCGTTCTTATTTAACAAACCAAAAATTTGTAAAATTTTGATTTTTTTCTGAATTTTGGTTGAATTTGAATTTCTTTCCTAATTCAGAAACCTTCCGACCAAATCCGCCTTCCACTTTCGGCCATCTGCCTCCCAAAGTCATTGGCGCCATTTGAAAATCCGCCTTCCCCCTAGTTCACTGCCTCCACTTGGCTTCTTCCTGTTCGTTGCCATCGACGTTGTATGTGACTGCAATTCACACCCGCAGCTGCTGCACCATCAAACCGTTGTACCACCTCTTGCCGCGCCATTGATACCCTCTTAAACAGACACCGACTCACCTGGCTATGTGCCGCAGTTGCTCACGCTCGCTTCGCCGTTGTCGCCACGCCAAGCTCTCCCCTACCGACGGACGCGCCCACCTTTGACTGCCGCCACTCATAGAAGTACCAGCACCATAAATGCGCCGAGGATGAGGTGCCACCGTGACCACCGAAACCTCCCGACCACCACCTCGCCGGCCATGCGCCCTCACTGCAAGATTGCTCCCAATGCTCCCATCGCCATTCATGCCCTATAAAGCCCAACTGAGTTCGCTTTGGCCTTCATAACCCTCCATTGCACCCCCACATCTGCCTCTCCCACTTTCGGCCAAATTCTCGCCACCTTCCCCACGACTGACAGTAAGCCCCAAAATCTCAATTCGCCCAAAACCTCCACCATTTCCCAATTCCAATCAGCCACAACACCACTATGGCTTCACAAACCTGAGGCCTTAGCCCCTCTTACTCTCTAGCTCACCGACAATGACATCCATGGCCCAGCCGAGTCCCTCGTTGTGGATAGCTTCCCAGAGAGCATTAGAGCTTGAGCCGTCCTTACCATAGCCATCCTCTTGTCTCGAAGATGCTTAATCTGAGCTTACCCTCGTGATTAGCCACTAAACCGCCTCTATGCCATGGTCGACCACTATGTAACTTACCTTGCCGCTGGCCATCCACAGTAACCCTCGGGCCTCGTCAAGCCCTAAAATGGAACCGCCTTGCCTCCCAAGTCCACCCCTAGGCTCCATCACCACTAGAGCACCTCGCCGGAGCACATGCCATGCCATGCTGCCTTCCTCTGTTTCGATGTGTGATGACCTGAGGAAGAAGACGTCTGAGTCAGTGGGGCCATGTGCATGCAAAGGAGGCCAGGCCGTCTGTGGGCTGCACGCAAGAAAAAGGCTAGCCGACCCAAGAGAAGTAAGGAGACAATGGGCTGAGCCTAGATGACCAAAAGAGGTAGACTAAGCGTAGAAAATAAAACCAAAAGTTAGAAGACAATAGATTCAACCCAAAAACCAAATGAAGTAGACCCGAAACCCAATATTGTTTAAAACCCAAACCCACTACTAATTTTTATTTAAAACACAAAGCCATTTAGGTCCAAACCCAGTTTAAACCAAAATATCTGAACCGTAACAATACGAACCCGACACTGCCCCAAAAAACCAATTAGCATATTTATATATGTTTCGACCATTTTGACCCCTTGAAGAAACTTCGTTTAGCCTAAATAGATTCCGATGAAACCCTAACCAGCCAAGTACTGTTTCAAACCAAACCTGACCTTGTTCTAAGTCCAGGCTAGTTACCATTCAGGCTCGTTTCTATTGCTAAAAATCCATTTAACATATTTATGCCCTATTGATAATTTCAAACACGTCTTTGCCATTTTGGTTTCATTTCGCCAAACTAAACTCGATAAAACCTAAACCAGGTTGAGTCCGTTACGATAACCTGACCCTATTCGCAGCTCGAGCTGATACTATTCCAATCCAAAACCGGTACTGTCCTAGACCTATCACTGTTCACAGAAACTTGTCTATAACCACTTCGACCATCTCAAACCCATCTAACCTATTTTCAACTCCGTTTAGCCAAACCAAGCATCACTTAAATCCAATCGCCTAAACCTATTTTTTATGTCTTTTTGATTATTTTATTATATTTTTTCCCAGCTTGTATTCTGCAAAGTAGGAACTTATTAGTATCCATTTTCCCACGCTAGTATTTGGACTCAGTGAGTTTGGTTAACAAGGAACTACAAGAGCAATTGAAGTAATAAAAAATAAGCTTGGAGCCTACATAGAAAAGACCAAAGACATCGAGAAAGGAGGCAAGTCCTTATAATTGATCACGTTGAGCCTAATTTCCAAACACAATACATTGTTTTCAAATAAAAGTACATGCTTGCTATTATTGTTTATATAAATTTCCTTGCTACATCATACAATTAATACCTCTCATTTTCCTTCTTGATAATATCTTCTCTTGTCACCATAGGATACTCATAATAGTAATTGTGCCATATTACGGTTGTGCTTAGATATGTTCTAGTAGTAAGATTAAATACGATATAAACATTGCCAACTAAAATCTGAAACATGATAATGGTAGTGGTAATGTGGGTTACCACTGGAAACAGGGAATATTTTATAAAATAGTGAAGACTTAGGCGAGTGGTTGGTTTGAGACCAGTGCAGGAATTACCCGAGGTCTGGATTGTTGGTTTGTCTCGCTTGAGTCGATTTAAGGACCAAATCTTTGTGTGCTTATTTCTACACTCAATCGTTCAACAACAAGCCTGATATGGGACAAGCCTGACCAACAAATTTGTTTGATTTCGGTGTGGATTCCTAAGCTAGTGTAACAAGTTGGGGATGGCCCGTGGGGTCATTGCCCGATAAATTATGATATGAGTGAACCTATAGCGGTCACTGTTCGGGAGGGACCCGAAAGGTCCCTGCCCTTATATGGAGTGCACACTCGCAGAAGGGAAAGATTATATCTAACAACAGGGCTACCTTAGTGATGAAGGGTTCATACCTCCGGAGTGGGGAAAAGCATTAGAATGAAGCATTGTAAAGACCTTGTTATGATTTTTCAATCGCATGCCTACGGAAGCGTGTAATGACAAACATAAGAGATAATCATATCTTATATGTAAAGTTATAGACCTCTGTAGAGTGTTTTAATCTATTTTGAATAGTCGTGCCCCCGGTTATGGGCAAAGTGTGGAAATATCACAGTGTGTAGTTTTCATAAAATAGTTCTGGTTGACCGTTAGATCATATTTTAATCAAGTTAACTCTTTTAAAATGTTTGTGAGTAGACATGATACCTTTTCTACCTGCAACTGAACTCCTAGATTGTTGCGAGACGTACGATGTTACTATTTTTTTGGACTGTATCTTATGATTTTTGGCCCATGGCTTTTGAATTCTAACTATTCGCGAGAGAGTACGGAAAGAGAGACAATCGCATGTGATTTTAGTCTGAAGTCGGTACAGTGTCTACTATAGTCGACTTATAGATCTTATCTTAAAAACACACTATTTAAAAATTAGTTACCATAGAATAGTATACAAGCCAAAAGCAAAAAACATGCTGAACTTGGCAAATATGTCCCAAGACGGCCAAAAAAAAAGCCTCCTTCCAGCTGTCCCACTCCGACCTGCTTCAACCCTCGTTCCGTAGGCCGCAGCCTCCTAGGATTCCGTAGGAAATATACCGTTCACTGCAAAATTCACATAGAATTACCATGTTCCAAACATCACCTCGATGGTTGTGTCGCCACCATACCGAGTTCTTTCTTCCCTGTAGCAACTTACACCAAGCTGCACGTGCCCTTTCCTTTTTTGGAAATCAAAGCCGCACATATCGTTGGAACAATGAGAAACAACTGTTACGCTATGTTACCGGGTCAGCAGCTCGGGGCGAGGGAGCAGATCCGGCCGTCCGTTGCACATTGGATCCCACGATGCAAACGACAATCGGCACCCGTCTCCCTGGTTGTCCAAGGCTCGACCAAGCTGTCATCACATCAGGCTCTAGTTCCGCAGCTCCACGCGCACGGATCGGGACCAGTGGAGAGCTGCAGGCACTTGCACACCCGCTCACATGCCTATTGCCCAACGCCTTCCTACCAACTTTTGCCTTGTTATTTTTTGTTTTTGGCTTTCATTTTTTGTTTCGGCTTCTTCAAAATCCAAAATAAAAAGGATGATTTTTTAAACAGTTTTGGTATGGATTGCTTCAGCACTTGATGATGCAGAGCTTGATTTTTTTGAAGGATTATGGTGCATCAAAGATTTTGCCTCGTATATTTATCTTCTTACCTGTTATGGATGTTGGTGAAGATCGTTGTAAGTGAACTCCCTAAAATTTATCCTCATACTTTTGATAAACTTTAGACAATTTAGAACGAACAACTGAAAAATAGTTAGAATAATCTACCCCTACAGCCTCACCAATAAGTGAAAGAATATTACTGAATCGTACAATTTTAGCTCTTGGATCTAGAATAAATGTAAATACATATAAGTATGGAATCTCATTCCAATATTTTAAATATTTAGTTTTTATAATGCACGCATCCTCTCGTAACACTATGGATGGGTTCTTTTGGACTGTGACTTTTGGCTTTTGGTTTAAAATTTTGAATTCTGATTGTTCGCGAGAGAGAGTACGGAGAGAGATACTCACGTGCAATTTTTGCCAATATAAATGAAGTCAGGACAATGCTTACTACAATCAACTTTTAGATCTCACATTGAAAAGACACTACGTTTGAAAGTTAGTTACTGTACAAAGCCAAGCTAGCTTTCAAGTGAGTCACAATCGTAAGAATATGATGCACAATTAAAAGAGATATTGGATAATACACTTTGGATAAAGAAATAGTAATTTTGTAAAAGATTTCCAGAAATGCTAGTGACTTCTTAGCAGCATACCGGTGCTACTCAGTCAATAGTATGTTCCAGCATGGCTATGATAGTGCATGTGGATAAAAACAGAAAATATGAGCTTATAGGGTAAAATATTTTGTAGCATGAAATAAGTTGAGTTTCACCTTACCGGAATGTCTACACCAAACTTTCATGAACGTACATCCATTGCAATGCAGTAGTTCTTATATGATGCAATTCATTGGTTATAATTATTTACAAAAGAAATTGCATCGCGAAAAGCTTAAAGATATGGATTCAATCTCTTAAAGCACAATTAAATATAAGATTAATAATATGGCAGACGTATCGATGATGTAGCAAGAAGGATTTGACGTATGTACTAAATAATGGAGTGAGAATATCTATTGCAGTGGAGTTTGCTGCGACATTGTCCAGAGTAATTACAAAAATTTTGTTTGTAAGACCAAAATCTTTCACGACTTTGATGATACATTCTGCTATATTCTCATCAGTATGTGCTACGTCAATTAGTTTAAAGCTTATGATTCTCTTTTTTAATATCCAATCATCATTTATATAATGAGCGACTACACTAAGATAATTCTTCCTAAACTGACCACTCCATATATTCGAAGTCAAGGCAATCGAAAATGTACAGATTTCAAAAAGTTCTTTAAGTTTATCACCACTATTATTGTAATATTTAACTAAATCTTTAATCATTTTCTGTCTAGAAATGTGAGAAAATCTAGAATTATGAGCAGTTCTAGTGTACTTTTTGAACGCTTCTGACTCATAAAAATTTAAAAGATCTTATGTGGCAATTAAACTGACTAAAGATTCTTAATCGGTATTATAATCTCAGTTACGTACTATACCGCCGGGGTCATATTACAGCTACGTCTGTCTCATGGCTATGCCTTGTTTTCTTTATATCTTTGGGCATATCTATGCAAGTGCTCGGTTCAACCTGAAGACTTTGTAGATAATTCATGATGACATATGTTGCAAACAATAACTCTTAATTGAGCTTTGGCCGCATCTTGCTTCACTAGCTTGTCAATATTTTGCCACACCTCCGACGTGCTGGTTCTGGACCTCTTTGCTCCGGTGCTTGCTGACGCAGCGGCACTCGTAGTGCCTGATGATGGTACAGCCACTGTCTGCTCTGCCATTTGAGATGGAGGCAGAGGTAGGGACGTTTCATTCCCGAAGGATAAAAGATCTTCCGGTTCAATTCCGTATTCACTCGTAGGAAAATTTTCAAAATTTTCTACGAAGAAATGTGGAAAACTGCAAAATACAAATAGAAAATTAAACTATTACCTATTTTACATAACAAAGAAAAGTACGAACAACATAAGTATATAAAAATTAGTATTGTTACCTTTTTTTCTTTACTATAGGCCGGATTTTAAATTTTCAGATTTTTGACAAAATTATTTTGAATTTTGCCAAATTATCACAAAGTATATCAAAATTTTTACCAGGGAATTCAAAGAAGAGATTGAAGGTTTGAGTGTGGCTGAATGAGAGGGTATGCTACCTATTTATAAAAAACAATTTAGATTTGTTTTTATACTTTAAACTCCCAAACGGCCAAGAAAATAGCTAGAAAATTTAAAAATCTGACCATTAATCGTGCTGAACTGGCTACACGAGCCACTTTCGTATCAAACGGGCCATGCCTACCTTACAATGCCGGGCTAACCATGCCTAACGGTTAGATTTCCATGTCTAACGGTCAGATTTTCGTGCCTAACGTGCTATGCACGATCAGATTTTCGTGCCTAACGTGCTATGCCCACTGAGGTACACGTGTCGACCGTACCAACCGTACCCATCGGGCCATCATGTCGTGGTCAACCATGCTCGTGTCGCCCCATGCCCTGTTTTCTACTATGTGTCGTGTCGGCACGCTGGGCTGGAGTGGCAACCCAAGCATGACCGACCGCCTCGCCCAACACGACTCTATCGTGGGCCGTGTCATGTCTGTAGTACTAGGCTATGGGCTGGCCCAGCAGACACGGTCCATTTAGCCACCTATAATGTACTTCAATATGCCTCTTATTATGAGGTTCACCAGGACGAACCACCATGAAACCAGCTAACACAAGTGTGCTGGCGAGGAGCTTTTACTGATTCCATATTGCTCATATCGCCCAACAGTTTGCTTGAGATCGAGTACAAGAATTGGCTCAAGTGGGTTGTATGATATATATTGGGTCAAGCTGTCCATACAAGCTAGGTACAGTTGTGAATTGTGCAATATGAAGTGTGAAAGAATGGATTATAGCCCATGGCCAACAAAGAACATTACTTTACAAAAGAGAGGGAATGAGAAGAACTGTGGGGGATAACACTGCATAAAACAAGAAGGGAAACCTTAAGCCTGTAGGGCTAGAATCAGGAAGACCACAAGGCCTATGGCAAGTTCGAGTTGGCCAGCTCCCCCATGGATGATGCCACTACTTCTCTCGATGCAAAGTCCTGTAACATTCAAACACATTGCTCAGCGAACTTCAGTTAGAAGGTTTAGCAAAAGAAAAATAAGCAACATTATGTGCATGACCCAGGCCTGAAACGACATGGAAATATTCGATAGAAATATAGCATGGTTGAGTACCTGAAGACGGTGCAACAAGTACATCAAGAACAAATGCACAAACACCTGGTACAGGTACATGCGATTCAGTTAGAAATCAACCTTAATAAGGCAAAAGGAAAAAAAAAAAGGCAAATATACAAGTAATAAAAGGTTATGCAGTTCTTGCCAGATAGAATAGCAGGCTGACTCGAGCAACAGGGTGCCGCCACAAAAATCTAGTTGCACGCACAGCTCCTGAATCTAGAAGCTTCGCAGCCTTTTGTAACTGGAACACAAAAGATGCAAAGAAAGCAAGCTAAATTTTGAAATTCGTTTCCCACCATTTATCATGATGCAGTACTTCAGAAAGAAAGAATACCTGCTGATTTGCTGTCACCATGTGTCGGTGATGTAGAGGAAGAGGCCTGAAATATGCACAGTTAATTGTCTAAAACTGTAGAACGTGCAAATAAAGGGACACAGCTAAGACTACGGAAATCATCAAGTAAAATTATTCAACAAAAGGCTGCTTCTATTTTGATTGAACATTCCCATAGAATCCAAAAATGATGACATATAAACAAAATTTCATGTGTTTAATAAAAAAAGAAAATGGTCAAGGTCAACATACTCTAGTGCCTTGATATCGGTATCTTCTTCCCACGATGATGCTGATCTGCGAGCAACTCTACTCCTTTCTGCTTCTACCTATCAAATGGAGCACATTGATAACAGAATGGCAGCACACTAAGAACATCTAAAGGACATTGATTATAGCAAAAGCAACAAAAGGAAGAAGAGAAATTACGAACCTGCACTTCGTGAAATTGCTTCAACGATTTCTCCAATTGGAACTCTAGTGCAGCTTTTTCACTGGCCATGGATTCTAATTGTGTTTGCTTGTGGTACTGGAAGAAAGGATGCACACATAATTAAATTACCTCTTATTAATCAAATCTCAAGGATACAAAAGAAGATTGATTTGATTTATTGCATACCAGCAAGTCGGTTAGCTCACGATATCTCTTCTCTAGCTCAACGTGCTCCTAAAAACAGGACACATTTGCATAAATAAATGTAACCTGTAAGTATCATCTGGTAATAAGCTGGGTTATAGTAACAGTTGTATTGGCTCAAGTAGATATTTAATCATCATAAAAACTCTGTATGGTTGGGCTAGGATTATGAAACTAACATCAACAACTGCAAGACGAGTTCACCTGTCTAGAATAATGCTCTGCATCTCTTCTCATTCCAGCCATTTCAACTCTCATCTTCTGTAACTCAGCCTACATCATAAAAATAAAGATGCATTACTATATAGAAAGCAACTCCACTGAAATATATAATTTTTTCCACCATACTGCATCTGATCAGCATATTAGCATTTCTGTTGCATAAACTCCTATTTACAACTTAACAAATTTAAACCACACATCCAATAGAACAACAAGAAGTCAAGAATTGACCCAAAAAAGCTGATTCTTTGATATCTTATGAAATAAATGGTACCTCCACGGATGATATCTTAGTTTCTGCTTCTCTTTGGCTTTGGCGTGCACGCTCAACTTCCTCCTGCCATGCTTGCATTTGCTTTCCAAAAGCACAATAGTAAGAGAAAACAAACACCAAAATATTACATTTCATGATATTGCATCATATGCTAGTTCAATTGCTTCCAAAGGAAAAAATTACAGTTAGGCATTTGTAGAGTCAATACTATATACCTTGTGTAAAAGGGGCATTTCACATCAAATACATGCAGTACGCGGAAAGTACAGCTCATTGAGCTCAATATTAAGCCCAGGAAGAAAATAAATGTTATGGATAGTTTTGTGGAACTTCAGTATCATCGCCGAAACAAGTAATGAATAGCAAGTTTGAAATATAGTAAGTTATAGATAGAAATAGTAGTTTCCAAATAGGACTCTTGCAATTAGGAATAGTTTCAGATTCTTAATTGGACTCAGCTCTTACAATATACAAAGGGCTTGAGGTTTGAAACGGGAGGGTATGCAATCAATACAATATCTCCTTCTCAACTTCTTCTTCTCGTCTAAGTTATGATGTCTCATCCCTACAATCTACGTTCTTCTTCAAGCCTAGTTTCAGTATCTAACAACTTGGCATCAGAGACACCGATCTCGCCCACTATGCCACCCAAGCACAATCCGCCATCCGACGCCCAGCTGGATGCCTTGGAACAGACCCAGTCTGAACTCTTCTAGGCCATCTCCGATCTCCAATCTACCAGTGACAAATGATTTCGTGAGTAGCAACTTGCCTCCGATCAGCGCATAGACAAGCTGGCCCAGGAGATGCGCCAGCTGTTCGACACTCTGCGTGAATCACCGAGCGCTACCTCCATGACTCCTCCCATCAGGACGACCTCCACCGCGCACAATGGAGTAGGCCTGCTTCCGTTACCATAGTCTGCAAGAGATGCTCCCTTGGCGCCTGCCGAGTCCCGGTTTCTGCCGACCAATGGCCACAATGCGCCCAGGGCTCCGGGCGGCTTTGAACAACGCCATCTTTCTAAGGATGAGTATGATGACCATCAAGGTTACCGTCAGCGCCAAGATGCAACCCATCTACGCCTGGATCGGCCGCATCTACCCCGCTTGGAATTGCTGTCTACAATGGCTATTTGCATCTACCTCGGCGGAATTTGCAAGAATGCTCCAATGACCATTGCCCCGTCCAAATTTTCAGTGGATTTTTACATCATTCCCCTCTCTTGTTTCGATGTCGTCTTGGGGGTGAAATGGTTGTGCACATTGGGGCCTATCCTATGGAACTTCGACCAAATGCAGTTCTATTGGGAGCACGAGCGACAAATCACTTGGACCGGTCTTTACTATTCTCCAGTGTCCACAACAATATTACAAGCAGCCGTCAGTGACGATCTCATGGCAACTTCATTGGCTGAATTTGCACATCAGTTCGCGGAACCATCGGGCCTTCCGCCCGCCTAATCGTGCGATCATCGCATCCGCCACTCCCCCAACACACCGGAGATTTCAATGCACCCTTACCAATACACTCACATTCAGAAAGATGAAATTGAGCGTCAATGCACCACAACGCTGACACAAGGCATCATCCGTTCGAGCTCATCACCATTTTCATCACCAGTGCTTCTTGTCTGCAAGAAGGATGCTTCTTGGCGATTTTGCATGGATTATAGGGCTTTAAATGAACACACAATCAAGGACAAATTGCTGGTTCCGCATGTTGATGAATTACTGGATGAATTACTGGATGAATTGGAAGGGTCCTGTTATTTCACCAAATTGGACTTGCAGTCTGGTTATCATCAAATTCGCATCTTGCTCGATGATGTGCTGAACATGACCTTTCACACTCACCATGGCCACTTCGAATTCGAATTCCTGCCTTTCCTCCGCCGGTTTGTGCTTGTCTTCTTCGACGACATGCTAATTTACAACCGAACCTAGGCTGAGCACCTTTGCCATGTTCACCAAGTATTGCAAACACTCACTACTCACCAGTTATACCTCCACAAGAAGTGTATTTTCGATCAGCAACAGATATCTTATTTGGGCCATGTCATCTCCGTTGGGGTGGCCATAGATCAGGCAAAGGTGTTGGCTATGCTTGATTGGCCATGTCCTCATAATATCATAAGCTTGCGTAGATTCCTAGGACTCACCAAATATTATCGCAAATTTATACAAGACTTCGGCCATATTGCGGCACCGCTCACCAAACTTCTTTGCAAGGGTTTCGATGGTCTGACAACGCCACAGCTGCTTTTGACACACTGAAGCAGCTCATCGCTGCGGCGCCCGTCTTGCAACTCCCCGATTTCACCAAAGACTTCGTTATTGATTGTGATGCTTCCGGTATTGGGTTTGGCGCCGTACTGCATCAGGGCGGACGACCCATTGCATTTTTCAGTAAATCCGTCGTTGCTCATCAAGCTGAGCTCCCTGCTTATGAACGTAAACTTATTGGACTCATGTACGCCGTCAGACATTGGCGTCCGTATATCTGGGATCGCCGATTTTGGGTCAAGACAGATCACTATAGTCTGAAACATTTGTCGGATCAACGGTTGACCACGGTGTCGCAACATTGCTAGATTACAAAATTTCTTGGCTATGATTTTGCGGTAGAATACAGACCCGGCAAAGACAACATTGTGGCGGATGCGCTCTCGCATTGCCATGAGGATCTCGCTCTGCATGCAATTTCGGCAGCCAGTTTTGCTAACTACGACGATCTGCATTGTCAACTCAAATCGTAGGAGTCTTGGCAACGCAAGCACACTGAATGGAGTACATGTGCTCTTCTCGCTGAATGGGAGTTTGTGGATGGTCTTCTGCTATTTTGCCGCCACATCTTTGTTCCAGCCGATTTCCCTGGTGTTCAACACCTCTTTTCGGCTTCGCATTCGGTCAAACATGAGGGCCTCACCAAGACTTGGCATTGTTTTCAGGCTAGCTTTTACATACCAGGGGCCCACCGTTTACTTCAGACATTCATTTGCAATTGCATCACTTATCAGAAGTACAAGTCCGAACAGCTGCACCCGGCGGGATTGCTTCAGCCTCTCCCGATGCTTCATCGCATGTGGGCCGATATTAGCATGGATTTCATCGAGGGCTTGCCCAAGGTTGCCCACAAATCAGTCACATTGACCGTTGTCGACAGGTTCTCCAAATATGCTCACTTTATCACCTTCAAGTCACCCCTTTACGGCTCCATCTGTGACACAGGCATTTTTCGACAATGTTGTGTGCTTACATGGGTTTCTCGAGTATATTGTCAGTGATCACAACAAGATCTTTACGAGTCATTTCTGGAAAGACCTCTTCCGCTTAGATGGCATCAAGCTGCACATGAGTACCGCTTATCACCCGCAATCAGATAGGCAAACTGAGGTGGTTAATAGAATGATTGAGATGTATATCCGTTGTTTATGTGGAGACCAGGTGAGGACATGGCCTCAATGGCTGGCTTGGGCTGAATTCTGCTACAACATGTCGTATCATTTCGCTCTCAAAGCTACCCCTTTCGAAGTAGTTTATGGGCGGCAACCTCCTCCATTGATACAACACACTGGAGACTCCGAGGCAGTTCATGAGGTTCAGAAAATGTTGGGGGAACAGGATGAATTCCTTCAGGAAATTCGTTTGAGGTTGCTTCAATCTCAACAACATATGAAAAGTTTAGCAGATAATAAGCGATGCGAACTACAATTTCACAGAGGTGATTGGGTGTGGCTGCGGTTACATTAGCGCCAACTCCCTTCTATTGCTCCCAGTCTTAATAACAAATTGCGTCCTTGTTTCTTTGGACCATACAAGGTGCTTGCTCCAGTTGGTCCGGTTGCATATCGCTTGGCAATTCCTAAGCAGACCAGCGTCCATGATGTCTTCCATGTCTCCAGTCTCAAGCCTTTCCATGGCAGTCCTCCTGGACATGTTTCGGCTTTGCCTCCTCTTCATCATGGCCAGGTGCAGCTTCAACCTGCCAACATCGTCCATGCCAGACTGAATCACAGCGTCTAGGAATTATGGGTTCAGTCACAGTTCGATTCAATGCACGACCCGGAGGAGACTTGGGTGAAGCGCGATGATTTCAGCAGAGAATTTCCAGATTACCAGCTCACGGACGAGCTATTTCAAAAGGAAGGGGGAAGTGCTATGGATAGTTTTGTGGGACTTCAGTATCATCGCCGAAACAAGTAATGAATAGCAAGTTTGAAACATAGTAAGTTATAGATAGAAAGAGTAGTTTCCAAATAGGACTCTTGCAATTAGGAATAGTTTCAGATTCTTAATTTGGACTCAGCCCTGAAATATATAAAGGGCTTGAGGTTTGTAACGGGAGGGTAAGCAATCGATACAATATCTCCTTCTCAACTTCTTCTCGTCTAAGTTCTGGCGTCTCATCCCTGCAATCTACATTCTTCTTCAAGCCTAGTTTCGGTCCCTAACAATAAGGTGCTTAGATTTTCACCTGAAGAACTTGATTAGCTTCTTCAGAAGGCTTTTTTTGAGCACGGCGATTATGAGCTTCCATCTCCTGTAGTTCTTGGTGCAGCGATGCACACTCAACCTAAGATAACCAGAGTTATAGATAGTGAATAGCACAATCTAAACATTTCAGATATGCTGTACAGTGTGGAAAGGAATTTACCTCAAGCACAGCCACCTTGTGCTCCGATTCCATTGCTCTCGAAGAGCTTTGATCAGCAGCTCTCTGGATGGCAACAGAACAGTTAAAATCATACTAAATTTGCTATTATTCTTTATGAACAGAATCAAAACCACATGATAGTTTAACAAGAGCAATGATTGTGCTGGAAAGATTAGAGGATCAATCAGCTAAAATATGATATTGATAGAATATAAACTAATTAGCACTGCTTAAAGTACAGGTTTCAGATTAAACTATGTTAAAGATGAGAACTGATAAATTGGTGGAAGCAGATTACAAATCACAAATATTGAATGAAGTACAGCATGGGAAACATTACAGTGACCTAACCTTCTACTCGGATTACTGTTTCTTACAGTACTCATTCTGGTCCTTGCCTTAAGGATAAACCTCTTAAATCTAAATGAGCAAATTATGTTTGCACCTTTCAAATCAGTGTTGGCCCTTCTAAATGTTGAATTAGTTCATGTTGGCAGTTACAAGGGACAACTTGTTTTAATGACAACCTTAATAAAAGTTTCAAATGTCCTCTGGAGAACAAAACAAAATAGACCAGTAAACAGCTGAACAAGACTCCAAAAAAAGGAAAACAGCTGAACAGGTTAGCATATGCCAAAACATTTTGATCTTACAGGAGTAACCATGTTACCATAGTAAGACATTCAAAGAGTTATTCATTCTGCCTATTCTAGAATGTAATACACTAACAGTTGTGGGAAACTAACAGAACCAGGTTGTGATAAATGGCAAGAGAGTTTACGAGGAACCAAACATCTGCTTAGCAGTTAGCACCAACATGCAATTTTCCTGTTAGTGTTCACTTTTTTTGCCAGATAACTTTGACATCCTTGCAAAATAGATCATGCTGATGCCTGATAGTTATACCTTGTAAAATTACCTGGATTCTAGCAAGAGCATTTGATGCCTCGACAGCCCGATGCTCTAATTCTACTTCTCTCTCAACAGCTGCCTGCAAAACAGTAGAAAGTAAAAAATTTTATTACAGAAGAAACTACAATAAATAGAATGTAATAAAGAGAATGAACTTTGATGAATTACCATCTTTGTAGCATTATGTGCAATACGCTCCTCTTCAGCCCTGCGCTCTACGGTAGCAAGTTCCTCTCGTAAAGCCTAAAAAGTAAACAGTACATATGAAGGATATATATATATCTGTAAGAGCACATTGGTGGATATTCTACTCCCGGAAGCCTATTTTACTAACCTGGATGACCCTGGTTTCAGTAAGTTCACGGTTCCTCTTGAGGCCATCCATATCTTCCTGGTTTCAACAGAAAACAAAATTGATATATATCTATCTGATGATATCACTTGTGTCATTGAGGCTTAAGAACACAACAAATGTTCACAGTCACTTGTACAGTCATACTGTTTAGGTTTATATCCAAAAGAGCTCTAGATGCCCCTCTAAGGTATTCCAAACAAGACAAGAAAAAACACATATTACAAAGCAATAATGATTAGTTCAAGACAACGACAAACTAAAAGGTGTGCCTAGCACAGCATATCGCAGAAAGGGCAACCACTGTGCTAGCATATTTTAACTAATTATAATGATTAAAGACACCAGTAAAGTGCTATTATGGAGCCCATACAACAAACTAATGAATTATATTATGGTATAGGAAACTAGGCACAATGTATAGTTTCCTTTGGTAGTGGTAGACTGGTGGTAGTAGTAGAGTGGTTATAGAGAAAAAAAGCTGAAAAGAGTAACAAAAGATGAAACCTGTAAACGTGCAAGCTTTTCTTCTGAAGCTGCTGCTTTTTTCTTCCAAGAGTCCAATGATTTAGCTAGAGACTCAATCTCGGCATTTTTTGCAGTCAAAGCATCAACCATGTTAGATTCAGCTCGTGAACCTTCTACTCTGGACACTGATAGTTCTTGCTGTAGTTGCTTTATGTGAGCTTCATATGAGCTACATTTCTCTCTCTGTTATGTGTTACAACATCAATACATATTAGAGAAACCCACTCTACCATGTACGGGATTAAGGTAAATAGAAAAATGTATAAAAAAGCAATATTGGTCAGATAATTTTACCTCCTGAACAAGCAGCTCCTCTAGCTGTGCATTCTCAGATTTATACTCTTGGAGGCGGGATGAAAGTCCAGCGCAGACCTGTTGGTAAAATCAACAAGTCAACATATGGACCTATACAAAACATAGATAATGTGGCAGGGTCACCAAGTTTATACTTATCCTTACCCGGGCTAACCTAGCTTCTTTTGACTGGCCAGTTTTTACAGCGCTCTTTAGCAATCCCTGAGCCTGCCAAAGACCAACAAGACAATGCTGTAGTGCGGGAAAAAAGCACATTCACATAGCAGCACATATTGGTCATTATGGGTGCAATTTTCTACAGCCTACCTCCTCAAGTTGGTCTTGATCTTTCACAGAAACTGAATCAAACTTGTGTTCCGGTTGATTTTCTGTGCTTTTTGGTGAATCTGACAAATTATCTTTCTTCGATTCTTGGGATTTGCCAGAACCTTGTGTATCGGGTGCTTCAGAGATATTTCTCTCCTGGATAACAGCCACAACTGAATCTTTCTCGTCCAAACGAACTGCTGGACCAATCTCGGTAGTCTGGTTACTGCTGCTTGGCTCACTTCTTTCATCTGGAACTAAAGGAGCAGAGCTTTCAGCGGCACTCTCAGAATTTCCAGAGTCTGCAACACCATCCACGACAGAACCTGCATCCTCAGGGTTTTTCTCCATCGATTGGACTTCAACAGCAGTATCAACAACATTCACACCTCTATCATTCTTAAGATCAACAGCAGCCTTCTCTCCTTTGTCTGCTGTACCCTCATCATTCGCTCCCTTAGCATCAATTGAAGCGACTTCAGGTTCACTGGCACTAGCATCAACATTTGATAAATCCACAGGTGGTGAAGGCCTGATCTTCTCAATTTTGATCCGTTCCCGCGGCGGTTGCCTACTCTTTCGTTCCTTTTGAGCCGCTGTCCTGTTACTGGCATCCCCAGTAGTGAGCTTCAATGGACCCTGAAACGCAAAATTTACAGCAAACATTAAACAACAGCTCTCACGAACGCAGTCAGCAACAATATAAGGTATGCTCAACAAGGCTATTCAGTTACGACCTTCTCCCTCAGTTTTCCCTTCTTCGCTTGCCCTTCTTGGCCACTCGATCCTTCACCAAACAAACATTAGCGATTACTAATTAGTCCATTGGCTGAACAGCTAAATGTGAACCAAGTAAACCAAGGAGCCATACTACCTGAAGGCTGCGAGCTAGACTGCTCATCCGTCAACTCGGTAGCCACGATCTTCGCCCTCCTGTCGACAACTTCGAGCAAGTCTGTCACAAAAACAGGCACTTCTCACGGCTCCACATTGCTAACAACTCATAGCGTATTCAAGCAGGCAATGAGACGACGATGGGTTGGGTTTGGGCGAAATTTGGTACGTTCCACCGTCCGAAACGATCGAACAAAGCACGGTATCAAGACTAGTTGGCAAGATTTCGCAATAGGCAATCGTAATCCGACGGAATAATAGCCACGGAGACGGCACGAGAGTTGCGGGGGGAAACGCTAGATCTTAGCCGCGAGGAGGGGTGGATCTGGGCGGCGAATCGGAAGGAGGGGAGGGGAGGGGAGAGGGAGGTCTGGCGCGTACCTTCGGCAACCTTGAGCCAGGAGGCCATGGCGGGAGCTGTCAGATCGCCGCCCTGGCGAGAGGAGGGAGGCGCAGTGTGACTGGCGACGACGAGCTGTATTGACTGACGAGATCTCCGGCCGCGGCAGGCAGTAATGTCGCAATGGTTGCTGGTGGCGGGTTTCCGATCCGACCGGCTGTTGCTTCCTTCAACAGATGGGACGAAAGGGATTGGTACACGAGATAAATAAGATATTTATTTTGTTTGTTGCACAGTACATCGGAGCCCGTCTAGCTCAGTCGGTAGAGCGCAAGGCTCGGGTTCGAGCCCCACGGTGGGCGTTTGTGCTGGTTTTTTGTTTTTGCATTTTTGTTTTAGGGACCTCCAAACGCTAACGCCACCGCCCCTCCTCTTCCTCATTCAACCTGTTGAAGTATACGTGTATGTATGCCGCGCATGCGCAGGTTCTGCCGATAACCTTGCGCTAATCTCGCTGTATATTGTTGGGTATGGCTGATTCTGTTGGCTAGATACGATTTGTTTCCGGTTTGTTCTAACCGTGTAATCTCCATGTACTATATATATGCCATAGCACACAGCGGCGGATCCAGGATCCAGCGGTGGGGCGGAGGGCTCGAGCCCCCCCTACCGCTACTGGACCCTTGGAGCCCCCCTAAATTTTTAGCTATGGATGTATAATATAGAAGGGGCTGAGGTCGAGCTGAAGGTACTTCAGCCCCTCCAAAAAAATTTCCTGGATCCGCCACTGATAGCACAGACAATAGAAAGCATTGTGTGAGTATTCACACGTTTTCATGGTATCACATTGGTTCTGACCTACGACCTTTTCTTCTTCCTCCCGTGTGGCTATCCTGTGCTCGTACATCCACCTCCCACCATGGGTGACAATGTTGCTCCTGAAGCTTCCGCTCTCTCCGTTATCAATGTCATAAACCACATCCGGTTCAATCTCGAGCTCAACCCATCGAACTTCACCAGATGGAGGGAACTTTTTCTTGTTCTCATCAGCAAGTTCGGCACCAAACGACACATCGACAACACTGCCTGCCCTATCAATGACGCCACCTGGTAGCCTACGGACTACACCATTGTCTCCCTGCTCTACGCCTCCATCTCGGAGGAGATCCTAGCCATCATCCTCACCCCCGGTGCTTCGACGCACACCGTCTGGCAAATCATCGAGGGCCTTTCTCGTGACAATAAGACGGCGCGCGCTCTGTCCCTGAAGGCAGACTTCCGTAACCTGGTTCAAGGTAACATGATGATTCTCGCCTACTCGTAGTGCCTTAAGTTGAATGCCGATGCCTTGGCCGACATCGATCAGAAGGTCTCTGACAAAACTCTCATGCTGACTCTCCTATGGGGATTCAATGAAAACTTCCGCAACATGGCCACCATCATCAAGATGAAGTCCACCTTTCCCACGTTCCTCCAGGCTCGATCTCTTCCGCTCCTCGAGGAGGCTGACATGAAGCTCTCCAAGCTGGCCTCCTCCACTGCCCTCCTCACCGCCAAGCCTACTGGCTCTACCGCCTCTGCCGCGGCCTCAGGGTCGATGTAGCACCCTGATATTTGGACAGTGCCTCAGCATTTCAAAAGCCGACCATCGTCTTAATTAGCATTTAAATGGATGGATTACCTTCCTTATCTTTATCTCTCTCTCTATCTATTTATCTCCATCACTCCTCTTTCCCATCTATTTCTCTCTCTCTCCTGTGTAGCCAGTGGCTGTCGATGGTGTAGATGGGGCAAGCAGTGGCGGCGCTAGTAATGGGCGCGTTGGCCAGCGGTGGCTACCTTGCATCAGACCAATAAGCTCAAATCTCTAACCAACAAAGCCTTTTCCCTTTGCATCTTCACTTGGAAACCACCCAATTGGTGCTAGCAATCAATCTTTCCATTCCTTTTATGCATTCTTGAATACCAAAATGTTTGCACGGTGCCATAAATTCCGTCGGTTTTCTTTCTTTGTCGAAGCTATAAATCGGAGCACCATGATCGTGTCGCCTTTCCTTTCATCTAGCCAAAATCTCCCCTCCTCCAGAGAAGTCGCCGAGGCCACCGACGACACCACCAGCTTCGCCGCAAGGAGAACAACCTCGCCGACCACTTCACCATCCAAGACCGCTACCAGAGCACTCCGTCCCTACCATCTTCCACCTCACCGTTGAGCAAATCCGCCGCTAGAGCCATTTCCTCACTGAAGCACTCTATCACCGCCGTCTTCCGCCATTGCCAACCACTCTCCAGCTATCTTTGGTAAACCCCCTTTCCCGTTGAAAACAATCGTTATGCGTTCGACCATGGCAACCCCAGCGATCTCAGCCACTCCGACCGCTCCCGATTGCTCTTGAGTTCCAACCATTCTTTAAACTTCTGAGAACTTTAGCTTTGACTATTGTCATTTTCGACCCCTCTTGCTTTCGACCACCACAGAGTTCCGACCACTCTGTAGCCTTCGATCGTTCCATAGCCTTCGACCACTCTCGGTGTTCCTACCGCTAAAACCATCCAACCACTAAGACCTTTCGACTACGATCGCTTTTGACCGCGACAGCTTTCAACCACGGTCGCTCACGACCGCAGTTGCCTTCTATTATGTTCTATCTTTTGACCACGTTCTAAGCCTTTGACTACTCTAAACCTCTGACCACTAGGTTTCGATCACCAAGATTCAATCACTTTGAAGTCTTCGACCAATTCCAGTCGTTTGGATCAATTTCTGTAATGTTCAACTTGTAATGGTTCCGACCTCTCCGAACCTTTTGGCCACATATACCTTTCGACCACGTTATATACTTCGACCACTTCAAACTTTTTGACCACTCCTTCTGACCACATATCAACCATCGTCCACTCACAGCCACTTCTACCACTGACCACGTCTAAATTTTCGACCACATTCAGCCATCCGATCACAACTGTTTGACCACCTGAGCCGTTCAACTCCTTTGGCTACTCCAACTGTTCGATCTCTCTAACCTCTCCAAACCCTCTGATCATTTTGGCCATAGTCGCTTTCAACTACATTCGCCTCCGACCGCTTGCTGTTGCAACTGTTGTTGTTTCTCGTTCTAAGCGTTTGACTGCTATCACTCTAAGTCTCCGACCACCGTCGTTTTCGACCAGCTTTTAAGCTTCGGTGGCTAAGACCACGCAGAGCCGTTCAACCACATTTAACCTTCGACTTTCGACCACTCGGTAGCTTTCGACCACTCTCTGAAAATCCGACCCCGCCGACCATGGCAAACACTTCCGGAAGCCGTATTTCTTCATCTTAACTCCATTTGTAACCGTTCAAATTTCTAAACTCATCTAAAATCATAAACATCCTTCTAGTATATATATTTTATATTTTTGTGACTTTTTTGTGTTTATTTATTTGGGTTTCCTGTTTTTGTGTGTAGAACACGATGTCACCGAAGAGTCTTTTGATCCACAGCTGGAAGGTCCAGACAACGTGCAAGAAGGCAAGTCTCCTTTGATCATCTTGTACCTATATTTTCCAAAATCCTTTTATTATTTCAAATTTAAATGCATTGCTATGTTACATAAAATGATAACTTTTGTCTTTAGGATAATAGCTAATCCAATAATTGTTATGTCCTCATTTGATGTTGACAACCATGTACCTTTGTCGCCCTAGGCTTTCCTTGTCTCAGTATTGATATTATATTAATGTTAGTTGGTAACTTTAGAACGGTAGTAACTACTTAGACAAGCTAGTCGATCAGTATAACCCTTCGGGTGAAAAATTGATATTGTCTGCTTTAATATTTTATTCAAGTAATTTAGTGGTAATAGGTATTGCTGCTGTTTTTAAAATAAAATGAAATGGTGAAAATTGGTTTTAGACTTGGGCAGATGGTAAGATCTGGTTGGTGCGAATTTAGCACGAGAACTTGCATTGTGAATGTGCCGCCCTAGTCAATTAAGGACCGACGCTTATGATTGTCCAAACTGAGCACTATCGTACAACCATAAGTCTATATGGGTACGACCTAGCCGAATAACTCATAAATGTTTAGTTTAGATATCACCAGTGGTAAGTGGGTGCTAGGGATTTACTGGTTTAGTCATAGTGAGGCATATGGATTTACTGTACTCATATGGTGCAAGAGATGGCTTCTGATTGTAGTGGATTTACCTTCAGTGGTGAAACCTTAGCGGGTGGTGTCTAGCTAAATTAGAGTGAGGTAAAGGTTTTGTGATAAATTATCTGGGTCTCATGCCTAAGGAAGCATGTTGGCTATTAAGATGGCTTATCTCTTGTGGGTAAAGTTGCATAACCTCTCAATAGTAAAAAAACTATTCGAATAGTCGTGCCTACGGTCAAGGGCGGGCGATGTGCGCTTTCACATGCTAGATCTTTGGTTTTGGTTTCAAAGTAAAAGTTTTGGGAACTCGGGAGTAGATGGAACTCTCAGGAGTGTGTCCTGGCGGATGGAGCCAGTGCGGGTGGATGAAACCCGTAGTCTTGAACCTTAGCGGTTAGAGCCTGTTTACTATTATTGGTGGTTGGAATCATCACTAGAAAATTTATTTAGTTTCAGTTATTGCAATTACTTTGTTAAATTGATGTTTTTAAGAATTTATTATGGTATTTGAAACATAAAGGCTGCTTTGCGCAAAAAAAACAATATTATTCTTGTTTGTTAAGCCTTGCATCTACTATATTTTCCCCAAGACTTACGGAGTACTCTATGTACTCACATGCTACACTCAAAATAACTTCCAGAGGGTTATGAAGATCAAGAAGGAGCCTACGGCTACTTCGCGTGTGGATTCGAGGAAGGCTTTCCGAAATACTAGGTTGTGCTTCCCTAGTCAACTGCTTATGGCGTATTGATGGGTCATCGTCAAAATTTATTTCTGCTTCCACTGTGTTTTGTTAGTTTAAAAGGTCTTGTAACCTCAGTTGTAATAAAGTGGCCATAAGGCATGTACTCTCTTTTATTATAATAAAGCGTTGTTGGTTACGTAATCATCACCGTTTGACTGTGTGCACTAGCTTTAATTTGGGACTAGTGCAGTAATACACAGAGAGTTTGGATTTAGAAATCTGTTCCCGACATTCATCCGCAACAACCTCATCTCCTGGCCTTCCAAATGGCAGCACACCATATCCTACTCTAGCGCGGATGCGGAATACCATGGTGTCGCCAACATCGTTGCAAAGGCTTGCTAGCTTCGACAGCTTCTTACTGAGCTCCACGAGTAGCTGGTAAGACTTCTTTATTTTAATATTCAGCAGGCTTTTTTGGTGCATGATTGTAGTGCCCCCATTTCTAGGGGCGCTGTGAATCATTCGCAACTGCCCAGGATTATTCAACTACGAGTTACATCAGTTGAGTGTGCAACATTATCAACATATGCTCAAGAACAAAAGCCAACTTTATTACAAGATAAAGGCTTAACAGCCAAGTATTACAGTGGGGCGAGCGGCCCTTAAGCACAAAACAAAACCAAAACACACCACAGGCAGGCCTGAGCGAAGAACAACCCTAATCCCAAGCGACATCTACTTCATAGAATCCTTTCATGTCATCCTCATAGACTTCTTTATTCTCTTGCCAGGCATTTTCTGTTATTGTTTTTAGCAAGTATGAATACAAACCAGCGTACTCAACAAGTCACATGGGAAGTACTATTTAACTACATGCAAGGATTTACCAAGGAGTGGGGTAAAATAGCTCATTATTTTACGTGGATGCAATTTCAGTTGTAAACAAGTTTTAGACATAGAATCACAACCTTCTTAAGGAGAATGGGGTTTTACAACTCGAATACCAATCTTAGTCAAATTCTAAATCTACTTATGCTTTGGTTTTGGATCCATCCATTAAACACAGCTTCATTTTTCAGAAGCACGACGTATTCAAATACTCTTCATTTATGACTCTGCAGAGCTACCCAGCTTTACCCACAAGATCTCTTAACTTCCGTGATAGAATTAAGAAAATAAGGCTTTTCACTGCTTAATTCTTTATATAGCCTTTGCCCAGTAGGTTTTTGATCTCAACAAATTCGAGTGGCCCACACGGCCTCGCCCGATTTGTCGTAGCCCTACCGTTGTATGGTTAACCACCTCCCATACAAACTCACCCTCGGTCTCCCCCTACCAGCTGTAGATATTCAATCAAACTTGAGCAGTTACTAGACCAGGTTTAATGAATCAACGCTTGTGGTTGGGCGATCGCTATGTTATTTACTTAGCATAAGGGTCTAGTCCTTAGTTTTCTCTAAGGCAACTTCTACCCACAAACCCATATTTCAGTGCCCACTGCACTACCACCTTTCTGATCCAAGCCTCCACCCTAGGGTAAGGTCATGGGACCCAGCCAACTCATGGCTTCCCATGAAGCTTCCTTACCCTAGAACCACTTTTAAAATTCTATCAGCAAAATGCCAAGTCTCTTAGTAGTGAAAAATCTGTTGAGTTCCTAAACTACCATGATTGCATTAATAATACATTAATATTACTGAGTCTTGTCAAGGTGAATATAGCCATCAAATTAAAGAAGACTTTTTCGAGTAGTAGGACATTAGCTAATATCATATCATTATAAACATTTATTGTACAAGAAATAAATAACATAAAGAAAGTACTGATAAATAAATAATTAAAGGAATGTAGGATCAATATGATCAAAAACATGTGACTTGCCTTATGGGTCTAAGTATTCAACGATTTTGAATTCTTCTGATTCTTGATCTTGAGCTTGAGCTTCTCCCTCCTGGTCTGGCTGAACTTCAACATCAGGAGCTAATGTAAAGCAAAAGAACATAATTCAATTCCATGCTCGAAGGGCTGAGTTAGGAATAAAGAAATTAAATAAATAAATAAATCCAAGAAATTCGAATAAAAAGGGTTTTGGGTTTATAGGGGTCCGAAAAGGTGAAATGGAGTTGGGGAATGGACCTACGGGGTCGAAACGGTCGAAATGGGTATACATATGTATTTTCGGGTTTGGGTGAACAGTAACGAGTCTGGGCACTATTCATTGCGGGTCTACTGTTCATCGTGGGTTTGATCGCACTGAATCCACTACTGTTCATTGTGGGTTGGGTTCGGAGTTAACGGGTCGGGTGAACAGTAACACACCATTGCTGTTCATCTTCCTCAGCTGGATGCACACAACAGAGAAACAAGGGAGAATGGTGATGGCGTTGGTGAGGCTAGGGTGGTTTGAGACGGAAAAAGAAACCATGGTTGGGTTCCTGGCACTATTGGGATTCCATTTTTGGGGTTGGTGGGGGCAGGGGAGTCGGCGTTCGCCGGCGGCGAGGTTTTCCTTCCGCGAGATGTTCGAATGGCACAGGGAGTACTCGGGCCTCTAGGGTAGTAGCGCTAGTATTTGAGCATCCTGGGAGTTAGAGGGAGCTTGAGGAAGTGGTGGTTTGGGCAGGGGTGGTCAGAGTTGGGCTACCCACGGTGGGGTGCTTTGGCCGTGTGGCGGATTTCGATGGCAAAGAAGAGGGAGGCTCAGGAAGCTAAGGTAATGGCTCGGGGGTATTCCTGGGGGCATGAGGAGGCTACATACGAAGGTAATTGGAAAGTAATTGATCGAAGGAGCAGAATTGAATTAGAGCTTGCCTTGGTGAATACCGGTGATTGCCGGAAGTGGGGAAGGTTGTCGGAGCTTTCGGGATGTTTGGCTTACTCTAGGCATCGATATCTTCGAATGGAGGGGCTCGGAGACTTATATAGAGCGGCAGAGGTGGTTCAGCACAGTGGAGGGGCTACAGCGGCGGTGGCGCATGGCCAAGGTCGGGAAGGGTCGGGGAGGTGCGGCGCACGGCTGGCAGGGGGTGTATTGGCGGCCTCGGGGTGCAGCAATGCGGCGATCGAAAGTGGTATAAGGGGTCAGGTCGGCTGTAAGAGCAAAGAGGGCAGAGAGTGGGGAGGTCGGCGCGGCGATGGCAGGCATGGCCGGTGGCTCTGACACGCGGTCAGGGCATTTAAGGTGGGGGGTATGGCCTCTGACAGGTTGTACAGGAGTGGCAGTGGCGAGACAGTGCGGGAAGGCGCGAGAGCGAGCAGGAGAAATCGGGCGGCAGCGATTCGTTTTCAACGTGAACAGTGCTGACGTAAACCTCCTCCATTGGGGCAATGCCGGTAAGAATTTGTGGCTTAGATGGCTGAGATTTAAGCTGAATTAGATTAGGGTTCAAAGAAATTCAAATCCAAATAAAATTTAATTTTTTTTGAAAAATCAGTTTTGTTTCAATGATCCAGTGAGCTTGTGAAACTCGGATGGAGGCCTGGCAGTCGTCGTACCGAAAATGCTGCAGCATGCCCCACATAACGCAGATAAGCAAATGTGTTCCCGATCAAAAGTGGAACGTGCCCACACACTAACATTGATTGTTCAGTATATATCTCTGGATCATGAACTGAAATACCAGTTACAACTGAGGGTGAAAATACATTAGATATGCATCAGATAGTGTCCAAATTATATTCGTATTTATAAATGAATACATATATGAATCCAAATATTCTTAAATACGAATACGAATCGAATATTATAACGAATATAAATTCGAATCGAATATCTACTTAATTCGGTCGGATATAAATATCCTTATAACTTATGTAATATAAATACATTAATGATATTTTATCCTAATACAATTATGCTTAATCATTCTAATTC
This sequence comes from Dendrocalamus latiflorus, assembly GCA_017311315.1. Classification (NCBI taxonomy): domain Eukaryota; kingdom Viridiplantae; phylum Streptophyta; class Magnoliopsida; order Poales; family Poaceae; genus Dendrocalamus; species Dendrocalamus latiflorus. The sequence goes on along the minus strand of CM029665.1, from coordinate 17,093,442 downwards.
ATTTACTTCATCTAAAGAAATATGAATTCACATTCAATTAAAAAAACCTTTCCAACTAATTAGTTGTATTGTAATAAAATATGCATATTACTTCGTCGAATATGAATATGGATAGTCCAGATAAAATAACATTTCATATGATAAAAGTTCATACCATATTTACATCCATATTTTTTATGTGAATACGAATATGAATATGATAGAAATTATTAATTGGATAGAAAAATCTATACCACATTCACATTCCATAAAATACAGTAACTAAATAATACGAATAATTTATATCCACTTCTCACCCCTCTTACAACCTTCCTGTTTGCGGGAATCTGAAGGAATAGCAGAAGAGCAGCTAGTGATTCATTGAGTGATTCATTGAAGGAGGCCAAAGATAGTTGCTGGGGTAGTACCGTACTAAGCAGCTATGCGTCGAGCACAAAGTTAGATTGGACAAGATTCAGAGGCAGCAACCGTCAACAATAACCCAAAAACAGTCAACCCAATATGCATACTAAAACAGTAAGTAAAACAGCGACACTATACATGATCAATTTTTAATTTTTTTTGGATGAACGGATCGATCAGACCTAATCGACCAATCCACCCGTATTGGTGCAGAACGACGATCGAGTGCTGCTTGCTTGCTTAGCTGGCGATCAAACGTAGGGCATCTGGCAGCTCTCGACCCCGCCGATCTTGGAGGTGCCACCGCAGGCTGCCGGCGCCGCAGCGCGTACCGAGGCAGGCGAGCGCCGGTTCAGGCAGCTGCTCCTGGCGATGTCCCGCATGGAGCGGGCGAGCGAGAGCGTCGGGTTGAGGCGCACGGTGCTGTTGAACCTGCTGCACAGCGACGCATGCGACTCCACGGCCTCGCCCACCGTCAGCGCCGGCTCGCGCCGCCGCCGCTCGGACACGGCCTCGGCGCACAGCCCGCAGACCCACTGGCCGTGGAAGCGCTCCCGCACGCGGCTGATGTACGTCGGGGTGCAGTCCTCCGCCATACCGCAGCACCCACACTGCACGCTCAGTGCCTCCTGCTGCTCCCCACCTGCGGCTGCGACACCGGCTACGACGGCGGGTGGTTCTTCGGTGTCGGAGCACTGCGAACGTTGTTGGAACACGCGGGCCTCCTGTCAGATCAAAGCACGCATGGCACGGTTAGTTGACACCCAGAGTACTGCTCTGCTCAAGAATCTAAGAGATCATATATATGTGTCATTTCGAGCATGCATGAGTGCAGACATCTTTCGAGCATGGAAACAAACATGCATGTCGACGACGAACAATCAGTCACTCGATAAATAGCAACATCGGTCGAGCGACGCATGTACACTAGCTAGTACTAGACATTAAGGTGATTAATTACATCTTCTAAAAAAAATAATTAATTACCGGAGGGGACTCGAGGCCAAGTTCCTCATCATTTAAGCGCGCCATATCCCTTATTTTGATCGATTATCTTCCGAACTCCCCAAATCAACTATCCCTTACTTCTGACTAGTGTGTGTGTGTGTTAATTTTTCCTACACTTTCCAGCAAGATGTGCCCCTGGCTATTTATAGACCGCAGCTAGCTAGCCGACTATACCACTCCCAAGCAACCGGCCGGCCGGGCCTGTCGATGAGGCCTCTGTCACATCGATCAGAAGAGCGAGCTAAAAAAATCTCATGCACCACTTTCTTGGTGATATAAACACACGGCAAAAATTAAAATAATAAAAAATAGTCAGAAATATGAGATAAAGATTTAATGTGAAAAACTTTTGCGAAAAAACTATGAACACACAATCGATGAAACTACTATATAGAGAAATTACAGAATACTCTTTGTGTATTATATGTGTAGTTAACTTGTAGCGCTCTATCTATCATGAGCCTTACAGGGGGTATAAAACAGTCTTGAGAACAAGAGTTCCAGACTAGGAAGGAACAAAGTCTTAATCGGCAATATAAACAGAGACCTACTCGAAATTAGAACAGTAACCTACTCTGAGACGGGAACAACACCCCGCTTGGAGACTAAACAGAGTATTAGAAGATAACAGTAAAAAGTTGTAGTCGAAAACTTCTCGAGTAGCAACGTCAGACACCAGTTGGGGGCAAAAACAACTTACCACGACTAATACAAGTCAGTGGTGAGTCCATCATAAATACTAAGATGATCTCGATTATAACCTCTGATCAATCATATCAATTGGAATATATTTTTTTAGCAAAATCTGATTAGATTCTTCAAACGATCGAATCTGAATAGATTCGACTCACAGAAATACAACGCTTCGGGTGTTTTTGGGGTATTTCCACCACCACCACCACTACCGAGTTATCCGTATCTTTCGACTGTATCCAATACGTTTTAGACAGGCCGGCGCCGCCCGTGCGAAGTGTGCTTTTGTTGCCCATTCGCACGTGCATGTGGGCCGTCGAAATCGCGTGTTGTGAGCGGCTCACGGGGCTGACAACTGAATTCGCCCGCAGGTGGAGCCTCCAGCCGCGAGACGATCGACGCATGACTTCACGCGGGCCATGTGAAAATCGTGCCGTCCGTGAACGATGGGTGCTGCCGCTAGCTAGCAAACAGGAGGCGGCCGGCCGACGGTTTTCCGGCCGTAGATTTTGCAAGCACGTACGTGATTTGTTCAGCCCCCCCCCCCCCCCCCCCCCCCCCGCGTAGCGCGCATCGGATTATCCTCAGCTCAGCCGCCGGCATGATCAGTTTCCGCTTCATGTCATGTCATGCTCAGGCGCTGCGTGCATGCATGCAGCTGTAGGGAGACGCAAACACCTGCGTATCAATGGCGGACTGAAACAGTGAAGATGCATGCATGCACGTACGCGTGTGTATAGCAGAACAACTGAACAAGTGGTTTTCTTCCGAGGGGTGGAACTGCATGCGAAATTTTTGAAGGAAAAAGGAACAGGCATGTATGTATTTCACTGGTCACCTGTAGTCCTGCCCTCGACTTTTAATTTTCTTGCAGAACATACTTGCTGAAGAAACGATTAAGCAGAATTTCGAATTTCAAAATGAACGCTCTTGAGTAGTTAACTTCAAATGATCAAGCAGTACAGCCATTTAAATGAACAGATTGAGAACATCAAGTGTAGGTAAATGATTATACTTCTGAAAGCACAAGTTATTGAAAATCGTGCTCTAAATTTGCTTTGAGACCGGTGCAATTTATCTTTTAGGAAAGTACTAAAGCGCCCAACTCCCTAATTCCTGTGGAAAACTAAACCCACACATTCTTTACCTCAAGACTTGTTATTGGCATCACATATGACGAAATCTCGCGTGACGTCAAAAGACCCTACCATTTAGTACATGACAAAAAAAAAAAGAAAGAGCACTGTCATATGTAGCAACTTGACAACATCACGGGATTTGAACAGGCACAACAGTAAAAGCTGTGGACATGCAACAAAACAGTACCAAAACTACGGCACAACTTCATGTATACTGGTATTATGAGCTGCCTGCGTTGCTACGGTACGGTATTGTTGTGCACGTGACCTTCGATCGGTCAGTGAACTAATGCATGATTTGTGTATATTGACACATGCAGGGCTGTGCACGCTGTTCTTATCTGGCGTAACTTTTGGTTGTATGTTTTAATTTTTGACTGATTGTAAGAGAGATTAAGAGAGCAAGGGTACTCAAGTTGATAAGCTATTCCGTTCAAACCGGTTTCTGTAGTTACTTCTATAAAATACTTATAAAAACCATATTTTAAAGTCACTCTGTTCAAAACTTAGGTTCTAAAAGCCAAAACCTAGAAACTGTTGGAACAAGGCCATCAAGGATTGCAACTTGCAGGTGCCATTTTCTGTCGTGAGCTTATTACATACGCCGGTACGTGAACAAGGGAGTCATGGTGTGCACCAGGAAAGATGGCAATATATCACGGTTTCCGTTCCGCTATACTGCTGTGCCAAAACTGTAAGCCAAGCTGGTTTGATCTTGTGAGACCACCTGAATGTCACCTTATAATTGTGATAAGATATATTTGACTTTATTGTGTAAGTTTTATTGAAGTTTAAGTTTGATTTTAAAAATTTTCAGTTTTCAGAGTTGTTGTCAGGATTTAACTTGTTTCACCGGCCTGGTAACGACGGTTTGACCAGTGGCTATGGAGCGGTCATGTGCTTTTTTGGAAAATAGACACCGAACACTTGTGTAGGCAACACTAGGTGTCACTCGATTTGGAGTTCTAAATTAAAACTAGATAGAAATTAACCGAAATTCTAAAAATGGTGTTTTCTGGTGTTCTTAAGCTGTCAGACCGGTCATTGGTTGGCGATCTGACCAAGGCGGTCTGATTGGCGTTGGGCCACCGATCAGATCAGTCCCCTGTTACTAGGGTAAATTTGACGGGAGTTGGGCAGCCAAACTGACCTATGGCCGATGATTAGACCGACCCTGTAGGTTCAATATGCTGAGTGTTAGATTGTTGAGTTGGGTGATTGTGTTGTGTTTGTATTGCATGAAGTATGATTTGGCTAACTGAGTTAAATACATAGAATTTGTGCTTGGAATCATATTGCTTGGAGGACAGTAGGGGTCAATGGCAATGGACCGGAATTAGATGGGGGAGCTAAGATTTGTGTGATCAGATAAGTTTGGGTGAGATTACGTGGCTCAAACGAGAAGCACTAAAGAGACGATGATCGCGATGAGGCTAGTTGGTGCATGTGGTGCGCCAAGTGACCAGGACGATGCGCATAGAGATGGTTCAGGGGAGTCCGAATATGTAAACATGTGACGGCTAGTTATTGGGCACTACAGGCTACATATCAAAACATACGAAGATACTTTAATGGATTGGATTGACGTTTCAGGCTATTGAAGCCCTTTGGATGAGCTATTTTGAAAAGCGTGCATGTGTGTAAAACCTGGTATGGTATTAGGTTAATAGGTTAGCCTATGTAAGTAAATAAAATCCAACTAGAGGTGCTGGTTAGGATTTCTTGTGCCTCTATATATAAGGAGGGAGATGTGTGGCTTAGGTGCTAAGCTTGGGGAGTCTTGCTTAAGTCTTTGAAAGTTAGGATTAGGGGTTTTAAGAGAAAACTTTGTGTGTATACTTTATGGATAGTGAGATCTGTCCTCCAAGAGTGGAGTAACTTTAATCATCCATCTTCAAGTGAAATAAAGATCCAAATTTTGTTCAAACAAGTGTTGCTATGGATTTCTCCTTGTACCTTTGATTTGCTTAGTTTTCTTGTTTCAATTTCCTCTCTCCTTGATCTTGCTGGTTCCCAAGAATGTGTGGATGATAGAAAAACCTCCTAGAGGCTAGATCCTATCTATCGAGGTAGCCCTATAGTAAGTTCATGGTGTTTGCCTCGGTTTGCCAGTTTTGATGTGATCTACCTTGATTTGGGCAATGGTCAAAACTTTATTAAGTAACTTGTCGATCTATTGATGGAATATGTTCATAGAACCCTGAGGAGGTTTGGAATAGGTTCATAGAACCCTGAGGAAGTTGTGCTTCTAATTTCAACTCATTTGATTAAGTAGATTAGACGTTAGGCTAATTTGAGTTCTTGACGGTAGGTTATTTTCTATTCTAGAATGGCGAGCAGTCAGACTGCTACGACCCAAATGGTCAGACCGGTCCATTGATGTTTTAGCTTATTTGTTGCTTCTTTTGTTCCCTTGGTTTGTATGCTTCTGTTTTGTGGTTGTTTCTGTTGTGCATAAGAACTTATTAGTTTTTTATAGCTAATTAAGTGAAAAAGCCAAAAAAAGATGAATCTTATTAAAGTTGAAAAATAGACAAAGATCATTCACGCCGCTTATCATCGCCATCAATACTACAGAACTACCGGTGCATGGCGTGGCGAATCAGCTGGGTTCAATTTTTGTCGTATCTTTTGGATGGTTGGCCCAACTGCTTAACCCTGTTCAAACAATTCTAGCTTTTATTTTTTAGAAGCCGGCTTTTAAACAGAGTGATTTCTTAATGTGGTTTCTACAACCCGTTTGTAAGAGTCACTGCAAGCCGTTTCAACGGAGTACCTTTTCAACATGAGTGCCTCTTACTCTCTCAATTTCTCTCGTAATCAGCAAAAAATCAAAAGTTATAGTCAAAAACTAAAATTCACAACACTTTTGAACAGAGCCAAATCAGGCATGTTTCAAGCTTCAAGCTTCGGCTCTCCTTTTTGTTTTTGGACTTCATAACAAGTGGCGTAAATCTCATACCTCCAGCTGGGGCAAAAAAATGTGTTTCAGTCTAAAAGTGTGTCCGTGCTCTGTAATTTGAGTTTCATGATCTGAAATTCTGAATAACAGCCTTGTGTTATACCCTGCTGACATGCACATTTTTTTAAAAAAGAAGGAAAGCAAACAAACTCAGACAAACATACATCAACATATTGGACGCTTCTATCTATTGCGCATTCGGTCCATAACTATGGACGGAACATTGAATTTGTGAACTTTCTCATTCTAAATAAATTTATCTTTTATTATTTAAATATAATAATTTTCTTAGATTGGAAGTCTTCAATCTATAACTATAGAACTCATATTCGATAGATAGCAACCACCCAACAAATTTATGTGCACCCATTGGCCATGCGTGCATCTAGCAATGTAATGCCCAACAGTACAAAACCAGTGAGACATGTACTAGGGCGACCACTACCTTACATGTGTGGGTAGAACAAGATGTGACCACAATTCACAAGTTCATGTGGATCGCTACACTCCGAAGCATATACATCTTATTCTACGCTCCAATGTAACCAGAGCCACGCCCGATCACGTCCCACTTGTCCGATCATGACCTACTTATGCACGATCCTAAGCACCCTGTGCAACCACCGGTGAAACCACACGCCCATTGTCTTTCATGCCCCCTACCTCCCATCTTCTATCGCGTCAGACAGCGCCGAATCGACAATAAAATGGCATGAGGCTATCCACCACGTAGGCACAGGAGCCCACTGATCGGTAATAATCGATCGTTGTTGCCCATGTCTTGTAGTTTTCCTTCCATCGCACCTTCGCTGTCTCCTGTGCCCGATGCCATCGTTGTGTGATGGCATCAAGTAAAAAAGGAAACCATATTTAGACTATGGCCCTGTTTGGATCCCATGGTCTAAAGTTTAGTTGTCTAAAGTTTTGGACTAAACTTTAGTTGGCTAAACTTTAGCCACTAAAATTTAGTCGAAGGTCCTGTTTGGATCCTGTACTAATAGATAGGACTAAAGTTTCAAAAAGACCATACTACATCTCCTCATTTCGTGCGTCAGCCATTAAATGGGAGGTGAGAGACCAACATGCATGGGTAAACACGTCTTTGTGCCTAAGAACCCAAAACTTTAGACCACTTTAGTTCACTTTGGTGGACTAATGGTCTAAAGTGTTTTTTAGGGGTTAGCTAAAGTTTAGATCTAACTTTAGACCACCTGTTTGGAGACTTTAGATCTAAAATTTAGTGACTAAACTTTAGATGGAGGATCCAAACAGGGCCTATATACATTCCTATTTTACAACCAGATGGAACCACTTTTAATGTACTAACGAATTTACTGAGTGCGTCATTAGAGTTTACTGCCACACCTAGTCGTGACGCGTATTGGCCATGTGATGGTGGTAGTAAAAATAGAAACGACATTTACGATCAGATATATTCTATTTTGCAGTCAAATAAAATTGCTTACACTATACAGACGGATTTATTGGACGTGTCGTTAGATTTTACTGCCAACCTAGCCATGGTGTATGATGGCCATGTGATGGCAACAGTAAAAAAGGAAACTATATTTACATCCAGATATATACCAACTTACGGCCAACATGAACCACGTGCCAGAGTCAGCAGTAAAAAAGGAAACCATATTTATGATCAAATACACTCCATTTTATGGCCATGTGAAATTGCTTACATAATAATATTGAATTCACTGGACGTGTTGTTAGAGTTTACTGCCATACATAACCGTGGCGCATGCTAGCCATATGATTGTGACAGTAAAAAAAACCACATTTACGTTCAGCTACATATCAACTTAGAGCCAAAATAAAACAGGCACACAGTAAAAAGTAATTTGATTTATGTTCTATTCGTTTATCTTATAGTTACCTTATTTTATTAGCACCTTCTAAATTTTAGTGCTGGTCCGCCACTGCCCGCAGACGGCGCGGAGCCGCTCCGACTGTGGCATCTGCTCCGCGCGATGTCGCGCATGGAGCGCGCGAGGCAGAGTGTCGGGTTGACGCGCACGGTGCTGTTGAACTCGCTGCACATGTTCGCGTGGGACTCCACGGCCTCGCCCACCGCCAGCGCCGGGTTGCGCCTCCGCAGCTCGCTCACCGCCTCGGCGCACATGCCGCAGACCCACCTGCCGTGGAAGCGCTCCCGCACGCGGCGGATGTACGTGGGCGTGTAGTCCTCCGCCATCCCGCAGCACTCGCACCGCACGCTCCGTGCCTCATCCTCCTCCTCCTGCTGCTGGTCCTCCGCCGCGACAGCCGCGTCTGGAGCTGGCAGTGCGTCGTCGGCGAGCGCTCTATCGCCGTCAGAGCGTGAACGTTGGATCACGCGAGCGTCCTGCTAATTAGCCCAAAGTACGTACGACGTAAGTGAGATAGAACAAGTCAATTAGCATACATGCCATTCCAGGCATGCACGCGGGTACGTAGATGCACGTGGTATTAGAGATCTGGGCTAGATGGGCAGACAAATAGAGAGGAGATTACCGCAGGGAACTCGAGACCAGCAGGCTTCTCTTCACTAGCTGAACCCCTAAACGCCATGGAAGTCAGTTAATGAGTTCGTCAATAACCTGAAAAAAGTGAAGTTTTCTTGTGTACTGTCGAATTCGCATACTATACTACTCTATATATAGGCAGAAACAGCAGTCGGAAAAGCTTCAGGTCGCCCCGGAAACCGGTCGGTTGGGTGCAGGTGGGATGAACCGGCAATGCGGCACAGGTGCAACTTGTTCGAATCACGCATCTATCAGACAAAAAGTAGCATACAAGTTCAGGTGATATATTTTTCTCCCTCCAAGTTTGCAAGAGCGCACAGCAGGGAGACACCGGATATGCATCCTCTCGCGCTAGGCCGCTAGGAAATGGGCAGAGTGGGCACTGTTGACCGGACTGATCGTTCGTCGACGGAGATGCAATGCATCGAGCCGGCCGTCAGAGTTCTTATGACAGACAGCCAATTTTCGAGTATTGTATACGCGTCTGAACTCTGAAAGCGCCCAATCGTTAGTTGCGAGCGGCCTCACGGGATGCGCATCGGTAGAGGATGTTGCCATGATTGCGGAGTTCGCATGTAGCATCCAAGTACAGTTAAACTGAGATACTATTATGATATATCATCGTCAAAGTAAACAGAAATAATAAAAGCAATAATAAAAATTATATAAAAAAAATAAAACTTTAAAGATACTTTATTTAGAGAATTAACGGAAGCTGAAATAAATGTTTGAAACATAGGACCGATTCACTTCTAATTAAATAAATAATAAAATAAAATTGTAAAAATAGTGGCAATCCACAGTGCGAAAACTCAAGTACTCCTACACATGCATGTTGCTATCACTCCAATGGCCTTTTACCTGAGAATGAAAAGAGTAAGCGTGAGATTTCGAAATCTCAGCAAGTACCCAATAACGATCACAACACGAGTAAAGACAGGTAATGCAGCCAAGATAAATAAGAGACAAGTAATGAAAGCAAGCAATTCACACAGGTTAAAGGCAACAAACTTAGGTTACCGAAAACACTGAAATAGATTGAAGACAAAGATCATAGAAACAGTGTAATTAAAGATAATTGTTATTTGGCAAGTTATAGCAAAAACGCCGACGATCACATCCCATATACCCAGTTATACGAGAATAGTCAGGCACATCCTTGTCCTCGACTGTATAACTGCCGACGGGGTGTAATATCCTGTGTAACGAGAATGTACGGCCCCGTACATTACCAGGTGGGTGGAAATCTCCCCTATATGTGGGTAATCCTGAACCAGGTAACCGTTATTTCTTTTATTAGGGAATTATCCAAGATGTAATTAGAAAGTCGAAGGTGAATTAAGGTAAAGTTATGAGGGTAATGGTTTGTACTGTTGAGACCAAAGAGATATATGATTTGTGATACAAAGCGATGTGAAACAAAGATCCGATGATAGCGTATTAGAACCTGTCCTAAAGAGAATACTAGAAGGAATCACACAAGGGTTGTCAATCATACAATTTTTATTATATGATAAGTGATTATTAGTCAGATTAATATACCACAACTAAACCGGCCAAGGCTCACAATCAATAATGAACAGTAAAAGGATCATGGAAGCAAGATATATAAATAAGCCGCCCAATGTTAAAAGATTATTAGTGGTTAATCTTATATTTGAACACATTTATTTTAATCCCTAACTAAACATGAATTCTATAGTCGAGCGTTATACCAACAACAAGCGTACAACACTAACTAGCCCAGCGCATTAGAATCTAACTAATTCTACAAGCAACACACAACTGGTAATCAATACAGTGCAATAATTAAATACTAGGCTAACGGCGACAGGTAATCATGAAATGGTAATGTGCGAAAGAACAGGTTACGACCGCAAGGTACTTGTCTTGAGCACACTCGACGGACACGCTGCACGATGGATCCGAAATTCGCAATTGCCCAACTGCTCTCTCAACAGCTGCGTGCAAACCTACAGGATGGAATGAAAGGTAACCGATCAGATACAGATGAATTTGATAAAGGAACAATAGGAGATGAATTTGACTAGAAAGGAAACGGGTTCGCCAGCCCCCACGGCCGGGCAAAACATCGTTCGGCCGTGTGAAACCACGTTCAGCCGCGCGAACGGCCGTTCAATCGAGTGAACGCCATTTGGCCATGCGAAACCATGTTTAGCCGTGTGAACGGGTGTTCGGTCGCGCCTCTGCACTCGGCCACCGCTGCCAGCATAACCATAGGACGCATGCAGCTGCGTGCCTAGCGCCACTGCCGCCTGTGCCACGGCCACGTGCGCCGCCACCGCTCGTCGGGCCGACCGCCACACCCCACGCAGCCGCCGTCACTAGGCCGGCCCGCCTTCAACCGCCCTATACAGAGCGCACGGGGAGGGAGGAGAGAGAGTAGATGGAAAACCTGGATCTGAAAAAACTGTGCACAGAAAAGAATAGAGAGGTCCCCTTTTAAAGCCATATCTAGATTAGGTTTTTATTATTTATTTATTTATTCTTTTTTCTTGAGTGCTATAGCTCTCCTCTCTTAGAAAAGATTCGGCCTCAAATCGACAACTTCAGAAATTTAACTTGCGGAATTAAGAGCATCACTAGGAGAAGAACAAGGAACCGGACCTGGAGAAAAGAGATCGAGGTACTTTGCGTGCATTTGGGACTTCAACTCCCACGTAGCTTTGCGCTCGGTCTGATGGGACCACAACACCTTGACATAAGTAAGAGTCCGACACCGCAGATGATGTTCTGAACATTCCAAAATATGGATCGGCCGTGCCACGACGGACAGGTCCTCCAAGACCTCCAAGGTGGGCAACTCCAAAACTTGATTAGGGTCATTAAAGTACTTGCTCAACATAGAGATATGAAAGATGTTATGGAGACCAACTAGGGAAACAGGCAACTCAAGACGATAAGTAAGCTTCCCGATTCGCTCCGTGATAAGAAATGGTCCAACGTAACGAGGGTTTAACTTTTCTTTTGCCCCAAACCGAACGACACCCTTGGTCGGAGAGACCCTCAGGAGAACCTGATCACCCACTTCAAATTCCAGCAGCCGACGAGAACAATCGGTGTAACTCTTCTGACGTCTCTGGTTAGAAAGCAAGTTGTTCCTGATGAGATCGATCTGCTCCTTCCAATCCTTGACCTGCTAAGGGCCAAGTAACTCTTTCTCTCCAACCTCATCCCAATAGAGGGGAGAGCGACAAGGTTAGCCATAAAGTGCCCCAAAAGGAGCCATACTGATACTGAAGTGGAAACTGTTATTATAGGAGAACACTGCCAGAGGTAAGTGGTTTTCCCAACTACTCTTTCATACAAGTATGCAAGAATGCAACATGTCCTCCAATGTACGAATGGTCCTTTCAGATTGACCGTCAGTTTCTGGGTGGAAAGCAGTGTTGAAGTTGAGTTTTGTGCCCAGATTCTGATGTAAACTCCTCCAAAAATGGAAAACAAACTTTGGCATCGCGATCTGAGACAATGGACTTAGGAATACCATAAAGTCGGACATTCTCCTTAATGAAAATGGTAGCAAGATCACTGGCAGAATAAGTAGTCTTGACTAGAAGGAAATGAGCCATCTTGGTGAGATGATTGACAATAACCCAAATAGAATCTATTCGCCGGGGCGACCTAGGAAGACCAACCATGAAATCCATAGCAATGTCCTCCCATTTGCATTGAGGAATTTCCAAATGCTGCAAAAGGCCAACAGGACTGCGATGCTCCACTTTTACTTGCTGGCACACTGCGCATTGAGCCACAAACTTGGCTATATCTTTCTTCATCCCTGGCCACCAAAATTGCCGCTAAAGATCCTTGAACAACTTAGTCTCACCAGGGTGAATGGAATAAAGAGTTTTATGAGCCTCACAAAGAATATCCCTCTTCAAGGATGAGTCGAATGGTGCCCAAATACGGTTTCGGAATCATAACAGTCCTCTATCATCCTTGGCAAAGTCTGGCCCATGAGGTTTTGCTCGAATAACCTCTCCACGGAAGTGTCGAGTCTCTGACCCTGAAGCTTGAGCCTCAAGCACAGCATCAAACAAAGGAGAGGAGGTCACTGATTTCGCCAACGATAATGCTAAAAAGGTAAAGCAAAGTGTGGTCTGGAGGCCCTCCAGCTCCTCCTGTACTGATGTGGGAACAGGTACGTCATCATTTCGCTTCCTGCTAAGGGCATCCACCACCACATTAGCCTTGCCCGGATGGTAATGGATGGTGAGGTCATAATCCTTGATCAATTCTAGCCAGCGGCGCTGCCTCAAATTCAATTCCTTCTGGGTGAGAAAGTACTTCAAACTTTTGTGATCAATGAAGATGTCACACTTCTCTCCGTAGAGATAGTGGCGCCAAATCTTGAGGGCAAAAACCACTGCCACCAACTCAAGATCATGAGTAGGATAATTAAGCTCATGCTTCTTAAGTTGACGAGAAGCATAAGCTATCACCTTGTCATCCTGCATAAGGACGCAGCCCAAGCCCAACCAAGATGCATCACAATAGATAGTGAACTTCTTCCTTTCCTCGGGCAAAGCAAGAATAGGAGCAGTAATGAGATGCTCCTTCAAGGTCTGAAAGTTGGACTCACATTCCTTCGTCCAAAGAAACTGCTCCCCTTTCTGAGTCGACTTGGTCAGAGGCTTGGAGATGGAAGAAAACCCTTGAACAAAACGACGGTAATACCTGGACAACCCCAGAAAACTACAGATCTCTACCACATTGCTGGGTCTCGGCCAATACACCACTGCTGCAATCTTGGAAGGGTCCACAGAAAGTCCTTTACCACTAATGTCATGCCCAAGGAAACTGACAGAGGAAAGCCAAAAGGCACATTTGTTCAATTTAGCAATAGCTGATGCTTCCAAAGAAGGTCAAGTACAATCCGAAGATGGTGCTCATGCTTCTCCGCGATACTGGAATAAATCAATATGTCATCGTTGAAGATAACAACAAACTGATCCAAATACTCATGAAACACCCAGTGCATCAGGTCCATGAACACTATTGGAGCATTGGTTAAACCAAATGGCATCACCAAGAACTCGAAGAGACCATACCAAGTGCGAAGGGCCGTCTTTGGAATATCAGAAGCCTTGATCTACACTTGATGGTAACCGGACTGCAGATCTATCTTGGAAAAGAACTTAGCACCTTTAAGCTGATCGAAGAGATCATCAATGCGAGGTAAAGGGTACCAGTTCTTGATGGTCACGACATTAAGAGATCGATAATCGATGCACATGCACAGACTCTTATCTTTCTTCTCCACAAAAATGATCGGAGAAGCTCACTCCGATGTACTGCGCCTGATAAAGCCTTTGCTCTGAAGGTCATCTAGTTGTCGCTTCAATTCCTCCAGCTTAGTGCGCAACAGACGATAGGGAGCCTTAGTGATGGGTGTGGTGCCCGGAATAACATCAATACGCACTCAACCACTCTGATTGGAGGTAGGCCTAGGAGCTCAGCTGGAAAGACATCAAGAAATTCCCGAACAATTAGCATGTCTTCTGGTAAGGGTCCGAAGGAAGGCTTCTCTAACATAGCAAAAAGACACATGGACTTAGCCATTCCACGGTGACCAAAGTAGAAGGCCAAGAATAAGAGACTAAGATATCGCTCTTTACCCTGATAAACAATCTCTCCATCATCTTGGAAAAGAATAATCTTGCGGTCAAAACAATGAATGATAGCATGGTGACGAGATAACCAATCCATGCCCATAATCAAGTCAAAGGGGGTGAATTGGCACAACCACCGCATCGATGCAAAAAACATGTCCTTCAAACTCCAAAGCCACATTGAGACAAGTTAAATTGCTAGAAAGATGTCCATTAGCGATGGATACCAACATTAGAAGCTCCAAAGTACGAACTGGAATTGAATGCTGCTAAATAAAGCGAGATGCCAGAAAAGAGAAACTAGCCCTAGAGTCAAACAATGCAAGAGTAGGACGAGAGTGCAATGTAACCATACCTAAAAGAGTAGGGCGAGAGTGAATACAGGCTAAGGAAAAATATAAGTAACAACCAAAAGCAAGCGTGAGGGGAATGAAAGGTTACCGTGCACAACATCGGAACGACAGTGTGACTCCTGAGTCAGGAGTGCGTAGAGACATGAATCTGCACCACCAAGAGTAGTAGCGATGGGAGTAGGAGTCGGAGTCGGAGCTAGAACAACTAGAAGTGAATAACAAATGAGGCTACACGAGCAAAAGAAACACCTGATGGAGAATTAAAACACATTGATAACTTACCTGCCCTATGATGATCAGCAGGTGAAAAAGCCAATTGATTCATAGTGCCAATCAGAGCCCTGCGCTTCTTGATCAAACCAGGCGGAAGGATGGAATCAAGCTTTTGGGAGCAAACAATGGTCTTGTACCCCTGAATCCCACAAGTGTAGCACTTGCTAGAATAGCCATAGTAGCTGCCCTTGTGATCTCCACCACAGCGATAACACACAAGCTTCTTCCCAAAGGTCCCCCGAGCTCCTGAGTTATTCCCACCCTTGGGGCGACGGGAATGAGAGGGAGACCACTGGCGCTTCCCATTAGGACGAGCCTTCTTAGAGTCCCAAGAACTGGACTCACGCCATGGCTCTGAAGGATAAGGCCTACAAAAGCAAGAGATTTAAGGGATCTTGGTCGAACAAAGAATTTAGATAAGCTAGAGATTGAACTAAAAGACGATTGAACCTCTTCTTGCCAGAGATGACGACTTTTTGGGCCGCGGTTTGACGGAGCTGGACCTTCATCTGCCGGGCATGATCCATCGCATCCCGGTAGGTGCGTATGTCCATAGAAAATAGGACATGACAGATCTCCTCTCGAAGGCCTCCAATAAACCGCCATGCCTTCTTTTGCTTATTTGAATTTACCTCCGGAAGAAAATAGCAAATCTCTCAAAATGCCTTTTCATACTGCTCCACTAACCGACCTTCCTTCTGTTGCAAGGAATCAAGCTCAAAGTCCTTCGCCCTAGTTAGAGCAAAAGGATAGTACTTCATTGCAAAAGCGGTGGTGAAGTCCTCCCAAGTAGGTGGCCCTACATGAGGTCCGTGAGAGCTGCGCACCTCAGCCACCACAAATCTGCCTCTCCCATCAGCTGCTAAGAGGCGAACAACACCTTCTCCTGCGATGTAAGCTTCATGGTGTCGAATTTCTTGTTCATGTAACGAAGCCAATCGTCAGCCTCCACTGGCCCCGATCCACTGAAAGTCCGTAAGCCCAACACTGCCACTCCCTCATTGTCATGCAAGGGGCAGGAGGGAGCGGTGCCTAAGCGGGTGCAACTGCAGCAGCCACCGCCTGTGCCGTTGTAGCCTGATTTGCAAGCATCACCGGAAGAGCGGTCTGCAGCAACGTGACGAGATTCTGCACCTGAGCCGAAAGTTGTTGCACCTCGCTCTGAGAAGCAGCTTGCGCTGAAGAGGAAGGGGCGCCAACTGTGCCTGGGGTAGGATAAAGTTGATGCATCAAAAGCGGAGTTTATTGGTGAAGAGGTCTGACCCTGATTGTCTAGTTCGCTAGTACGTCCGCGCACCCGATCCACATACTCCCGCACCCGAGCGCTAGCATGCCTAACCAGAGGCATACTATTGCATGGAAAGGAAGATTGGAACAAAACAAGGATAAGGGTAAAGCGAAGGAAGTAACAATTGGATACGGAATCAAGTAACATGCCAGTGACTAGATATGCATGCGTGAGTAAATTAACCCAAAGCCCTGTGTACGTGCATGTTGCTATCACTCCACTGGCCTTTTACCTGAGAATGGAAAGAACAAGCATGAGATTTCGAAATCTCAGCAAGTACCCAACAACGGTCGCAACACAATGAGTAAAGACAGGTAATGCAACTAAGATAAATAAGGGACAAGTAATGTAAGCAAGCAATTGACATAGGTTAAAGGCAACGAACTTAGGTTACCGAAAACACTGATATAGATTGGAGACAGAGATCGCAGAAACAGTGTAATTAAAGATAATTGTTATTTGGCAAATTATAGCAAGTTATAGCAAAGGAGCCAGCGATCACATCTCACACCCGGTTATACGAGAATAGTCAGGAACATCCTTATCCTCGACTGTATAACTACCGACGGGGTGTAATATCCTGTGTAACGAGAATGTACGGCCCCCCATACGTTACCAGGTGAGTGAAAATCTCCCCTATACGTTGGTAATTTTGGGCCAGGTAACCGTTATTTCTTTTATTAGTGAATTATCCAAGATATAATTAGAAAGTCGAGGGTGAATTAAGGTAAAGTTATGAGGGTAATGGTTTGATACTGTTGAGACCGGAGAGACATGATTCGTGATACAAAGCGATGGGAAACGAAAATCCGGTGATAGCATACTAGAACATGTCTTAAAGAGAATACTAGAAGGAGTCACACAAGGGTTATCAATCATACAATTTTTATCACCACGGCCACGCGCGCCGCGCCAAGGTGTGCGCGTGCGTCGCTGTCGCCGCCGCTGCTCGCCGGCCACCGCTGCCGCCGCACGCGCCGTAGCCGCTCACCGGGCCGGCCGCTGCCGCACCCCACGCCGCCGTCGGCCGCCCCATACCGAGCGCACAGGGAGGGAGAGTAGATAGGAAACCTGGATCTGAACAAACTGTGCACGGAAAAAAATAGAGATGTCCTCTTTTAAAGCTATATCTAGATTAGGGTTTTATTTATTTGTTTGTTTGTTTATTCTTTTTTTCTTGAGTGCTACATCGCAGTTGATCGAATGCCTTGCCGGCTGCCGCATTGCTCCAGACTCCAGTTCAGAGTTCTGTTCTTCGTTCAAATTCTGGTACTGATCACTAGCATTTCATTAAGTGTACGATTATCTGGGAAATCACGAGATTTCAGCAAGGGCAACAGGGAAATCTGTGAACAAGAACAGGAAGAAGCGTTCGTGCCTCTCGTTGTGGACAAGATCATCCGGAAGTCATTTCACCACCTGCATCTGCATGTATACACCACTATCATCAGGCTGACAGGATCGTCTCGAAATAACTTTAAAAAAACACGGACAGCTTGATAGGAGTATATAATATGCGCATAGGACCATACGCATGCCGTGTCACCTGCCTCGAACACATACGTGAGTTAAGCCGAATATTGATAATCTGTTTTAAAAAGACTGTCTCGATAAGTTATTTTGAAACGATGATGAAGAAACTATCATATTTGTTTGTTTGAAAGAAATCATAAGTCAAAAAGAAAGTGACTATGATGTATGAGTGTGTACATATGAACAGTATATATACAGTGTTCTTGCTGTGATCGTGCATTGCTGATTAAAGTTTCAGCAGGTACAGGCCTCTGTCGAAATGATTAGGCGCTTGAAGGAGCCCGTGCGTGATGGAGGGGAAAGTAGCAAGCTCACAGTTCCGTGATCCACTCCCGCCATGCCGAGTAGACCACCCACTGATTTGGAGCGTGCTCTGACTGACTAAATGTGGTGAATTGTTTGTTTTCGGTTAAAGAAGTTAGAAGCCTCAAGCCAAATCAAAACTCAAGACCTGATTTCAATGCTCACTTTGTGCCAAAATTCTTTCATGATAGTTAGCTTAAATGTAGCCTATACGCAGATGTGGTATCTGTGCTTATACCTAAGACTTAAAATAGATGCATTCAACAATTAATAATACGACAAAATGAAACCTCCAATTCGGCCCAAACTCCGACGATATCCAACTCAAACTGAGATAACTTGTATTGGCTCGCTAAGAAGCCTAAATTCATACATCCAATTCAAAGTAATAGTAGCATATATGTTTAGTGAAATACTACAAAACGCCATCCAATTCAAAGTAATAGTAGCATATATGTTTAGTGAAATACTACAAAACGCTATAGCATTTTTTAGGCAACGAATGGTACAGCTCATGTTAGTCCGATCTAACCAAACCAACATTCGTGATATGCCCATATTTTCACTATTTTCCACCTTATCCCATATTTTCACTATTTTCCACCTTATCCGTTTCACTCCACTCATTTTGCATGCCACGGGACACCACACGCACTACAACAGAACATGGGTATAGTAACATTTGACTGTAACACAATACAATTTGTGTTACAGGGAAAAAACTCAGCAACACATACTTTGTGTCCTAGGAGATTCTGTAACACATACACAATATGATCAATAAACATGTTACAAGCATATAGTGCAGCAACATAAACATGTGTTACAAAGCCATCTGGTAACATATAATATATGTGTTACGGACATGTGTTACTTGCTACTCTAGAGATAACCTTAGCTAACATTGATAGATTGTACAAACAACACCACTGCTAGATTGAAGATATTGATCTTATTTAATAGAAATTGGAGGAGGCAAAGGTAGAAATTCTTAAATTTACACTAATTTTGTCCTTTAAAATAAAAAAACTGCAGCCTAGCTTTTGGTTTGGAAACATGCCAGAAATTTAGTAAAGCGGAGATAAATATATATAGAAACTCGCTGCTATTTTTCATGTTAGAAAATCTATTTCCAGGTTGTAGAACCACAAGGTAGATTTATTTGCAAAGTTGAAAATTTAATTGTGACAAAAAGTGCTAACATGTTCATCATACAAAATAATCCAGATTTGTAAATTCATATAGTCCAAAATAATTAGACATTATATAAGTGTGTACGCAACATTCAGACAAGCTTTTCTAATCGCATTTATATTTTCCCATAAGTAGTTAACCTGGAACATCATTTAAGAACAAGCATTTATTGGATAACAGAAATTTTCCTCTCTCAGATAACATGTACCCAGGCCACGAATGTACAATCCAAATGAGTTCAATAAAACTAGACCAAAGTGTTAATTAACCTCAAGCAACAAATTACAATGTTAAGCGTGATTAATTATGTAATTAAGAATATAAAAATATGAGGGAATTTAAAATTTTCTATGTAGTCGTATAAATTGAAATCAACAAACGATAAACTAATACGTTGCTTTCACAATTGCATCACGAGGCGTATATCCAACGGTGCAAACTAAAAGGAGAAATAAAATTTAATTGCGCGACAAAGTAAGAGCTTTTCACTCAATTCAAATATATATAACAGTCCGTAGTACATCAGTCATTAAATTACAATCTGGATAGGATAAAATCAATACCATCCCTTGATCGACAATTAGAACTTATATCAAGTCCAATAAAAATAATACAATTTGCATTACATAATAGCAACACTATGAATTACAACAAATATACAATTTTGTGTCTTAACCAAATAACTATCTCAAAAATGAAGAAATTACAATAGAGAGCGTCAATTACACCACCAGCACGGCCGAAAGCGACAGGAGGAGTCAAGCAGCGAAGACCAAGAGTCGACCAGGAGAGGAAGGGGGGCCAATCGGGATCGGCGTCCGCAACCGCAACGGCGGGAGGGCCGAACCGCAAGCCGTGAGCCCATCCCCCAGGAGGTCACCGTCCAGCAACATTCGAGCACAAGACATCCGCACCCACCAGCCACCCCCAGTCCTTCCCATCAAACATCACCCGACACCGGTGAAGGTAAACCACAACCGTAGTGTACATTTCTCAACATCAAGCATACACAACAAGAACATCAAACCATCAAGCACTGGGAAGCACTTTGGAGACCCCATAGAGTAGGCCAACCGGGGTTAGAGAAGTGGAGTAGAGAGGAGGAATAGGAGTGAGCTTACCATAGAGGGCGGCGGCGTACTACCACTGGCGCAGCCACAGCCAGCGGCCACGGTGCACTCCCCCGGCGTGCAGCGGCGCTAGCCGGCCGTGACCACCCCAGGGTAGCACACCTCCGTGCCTAGAACCTCAAAAATAAAATCATGAGAAATAAAATAAAATAAAACCACATCAATTAGAGATCGGGGCCGATCTAGGGGAGAAGGCATCAGATCCGGGCCCTAGGCCCCGGATCTGGCAGCCGCAACCATGCGAAGCCGAACGGCGAGGAGAGGCGGTCCAGGCGGCGCGGCGCGGCGCCGATGGGGCCGACGAAGTGAGGAGGGGGAAGGCGCTTCGGAGAGAGCTGGCGGTAGGGGCGTGGAGGCGGAGCCGGGGAGTAGAACGGAGGCGGCGCAGAGAGAGGGAGCCGAGAGAAGAGAGGCGGGGAGGAGGAATGGAGGCGTCAGCGGAGTGGGCGAGGAAATAAGAGAAGGGAGGTGGGGAGACAGGAGCCGAGGGGAGTTGAGGCGTCGGTGGAGCGGCGAAGAGATAAAGGTGGGGGCAGAGGGGAGTTGAGGCGTCGGTGGAGCGGCGAGAAATAAAGGCCGGGCAGAAGAGGAAGGGTCGGCCGGCGGTTCCAGAAAGAGAAGAGCAGGGGCGGAAAGGGAAAATAGGAAGGTCAAGTAGAATTGTGAAAAGGTAGAGTTGCTAAATTAAGAACACTTATGAGCATGTATTGTAATAATCTTGCTTTAGCGAATTGCCAAAAATAAATAAATTAACTGCAAGTGTTTAGGAACTCTGCAACTGAATATTAGCTACCCCAACGTTATAGACATCCGTTAGAAACGAATTAAGAATTAATACGACTCTCGGTGTCAGGGTAAAATTACTTAAACCATGATCTTCTTCGACATCATAGACATAAGATGTAGTATGATTACAGGGAAGGGCTGTTAGTAGATTAAAATTTGGCGAGTATCCATTGAATTGGTATATTGCCGTTCAAATTATTTGCTATCCTAATTAAATACCTACTTAACCCTGTAGGTAGTATAAACTATTGAGACGTTACTAATAAATATTCATGACCACCATAAATAAACCAATCGCGTCAATTAAAGCGGCGCCTAGACCAGAGTACAGTGCTAATACATCTATCTCAGTAATTATATCTCCACCCAGTTACTCACAAGCGGCAGTCTGGAGCGGTGTACCACCCTCACATAGACCCACCGAAAGCAATAATAATTGTTGGCTGGGGCGGTTTCTGACCATCTCCCAACACCCCACTGCGTAATATATCACCTATCGCATAGCCCGTTGCTGATCACAAACCAGTCTTGGGTTCTTGCGATCCGCCTCCCCCACTTCTGGCCTACTTACCAGTTCTGGGTTCCGCGCGGCTGTGGATCGCCCACTTTGTTGCTGATCACAAACCAGTCTTGTGGGTTCCACTCCCTAGTTAATACTTACCCATGTGGAGTGTCCGTGAAAAAACGGAATGTTGGTTGATACGGTGTGGTACAATCTGTTCACACGGATGAAGTTTGTAATTCCTTATATTCTATTCTTATGCAGAGGTCCCACACCTTCCCACTTATCACCTACCCTGGCAACCTCTGCCCACCTTCTTACATAACTGAAATGGCCAACTGCTCTATCGGTAGCCTCAGTTATCTCGTATTCCATACTCATCATTTGACGTTATTTTCTTAGCATGGAGCTGGGTTGTTTACTTTAAAGGTTAAACTCAGTCTTTTGTTGGTTTTCTACCCTCTACCGTTGTAATACGAATACACACACACACACACCATTATCGGCGAACATTAATCCTAGTCAATCTCAGCACTGCAATTATGCCTATTTAATTTTTGCTTTAGTCATTTACATATTCTTACAGCTTAACTATTATTTAATCGCCTCGTATAATTTAAATTGCTATGCGTAATCTTAAATCGACACATACTATTATAAATTCATCGCGTGCTATTATATGATTCAACACTATCTGGGTTAATTACGTATTTAGTTACGATCCCTAACGATTTAATTAGCGATGCATCAATTAAATTGGTACACGCTACGTTTTTATTCTACAGATGGCAATCCGATTATTCTGATCATTGCAAATACTGATTAGTGGGTTTCTATTGTTTAGATGAACTTGAGAAATACTATAAGAACTTGAGAAATATTCTGGATTTCTAATTAATTACGCGTATTCTACTAAATGTGCTCGTGGCCTTTCTAGTTTCTCGATTCGCTTATAATCGGCTCAACGTCACCTGTATGCATAACAGTCTAAGGTATTGCTCTGACATTGAAGGTCGTATTAATTCTTAGTTCGTTCCTAAAAGAGGTCTCTTACGCTGGTGCGACGAATATTTATTTACCAGGCTTATTTCCACTCGACAATTCTTTTATAACAAAGTTTCGCTAATGCCTGCTGATGTGCAAGTATCTCTAATTTAATAAATTAACTTACATATTGTTATTTTTGTTTTTCCTATTCTCTTATTTTTTTTCTCATTTTTCTTCTTTTCTTTCCTAATTTTCCTACCTCTTCCTCTGCCCCTGCTCTTTTCTCTTCTGGAATCGCCGGCTGACCCTTCCTCTTCCGCCCGGCCTTTATTTCTCGCCGCTCCACCGACGCCTCAACTCCCCTCTGCCCCGGCCTTTATCTTTTCGCCGCTCTGCCGACGCTTCGGCTCCTGTCTCCCCGCCTCTCTTCTCTCGGCTCTCTCTCACTCTCTCTGCGCCGCCCCCGTTCTACTCCCCGGCTCCGCCTCCACGCCCCTACCGCCGGCTTTCTCTCGCCCCCTTGCGCCGCCTTACCGATGCGCCTTTCCCCCTCACTTCGACGGTCTCATCGGTGCCGTGCCGCGCCGCCTGGGTCGCCCTCTCCTCGCCGCTCGGATTCGCACGATTGCGGCTGCTAGATCCGGGGCCTAGGGCCCGGATCTGGTACCTTCTTCCCCGGATCTGCCCCGATCTCTCACTGATTTGGTTGTTATTTCATTTTATTTCTCATGATTTTATTCTTGATGTTCTAGGCACGGAGGTGTGCTGCCCCAGGGTGGTCACGGCCGGCTAGAGCTTTGGGTGCTTGGGTGTTGCTTGGTGGTGATCTTCTAGGGTTGACAGTCCCCGGCTCCGCCTCCACGCCCCTACCGCCGGCTTTCTCTCGCCCCCTTGCGCCGCCTTACCGATGCGCCTTTCCCCCTCCTCACTTCGACGGTCTCATCGGCGCCGTGCCGCGCCGCCTGGGTCGCCTCTCCTCGCCGCTCGGCTTCGCACGATTGCGGCTGCTAGATCCGGGGCCTAGGGCCCGGATCTGGTACCCTCTTCTCCGGATCTGCCCCGATCTCTCACTGATTTGGTTGTTATTTCATTTTATTTCTCATGATTTTATTCTTGATGTTCTAGGCACGGAGGTGTGCTGCCCCAGGGTGGTCACGGCCGGCTAGAGCTTTGGGTGCTTGGGTGTTGCTTGGTGGTGATCTTCTAGGGTTGACAGTCCCTGGCTTGCGGTTCGTCCTCCTTGCCGCTGCGGTTGCCGATGCCGCTCCCGGTCGGCCCCTTCCGCTCCTGGTCGCCCCTTCTGCTCCTAGTCGGTCACTGATCCTCGTCGCCTTGACTGGCTCCCGTCGCTGTCGGCTTTGCTGGTGATGGGAAAGGAATCTGTATAATTATTGTAATTTGTATTGTCATGGTCATGTAGTACAAGTTGCAATATTTTTAGTTGACTTGTTATAAGTTTTAATTTGTCGCATGATGGATGTAATTGATTTTATCATATACGAATTGTAATTAATTACTGTTGTATTACGGATTGTTATATATATCTTAGTTGAGTTGAAAGCTTTTACTTTTTGTGCAATTGAATTTTATTACTCACTTTAGCCTATACAAACTGGTATTCGCCCTCGTCAATGGAGTTACGGTAGTAACGTATTTGTTTATCGTTCGTTGGTTTTGTCCTACATTGATACACAAAAAGTTTAAATTCCTCTGTATTTTAGATCATTAGCTACCTAATTAATCCTACTTAACGTCCTAATTCGTCATTTAGGGTTAATTAACAACGTGGGTCGTTTCAATAATTTTGTGCAATATGTGATTCTTGTGAAAAAAAATAATTATGCAATTAATTAATTGTCATTTTGAAAAAATCATTACTTTTTCCTCTCTCTAGATCTTAATGTATATATATTTATATATATTAAAATAAGTTTCCACAAAATGTTTTGGTGTAAGAAAGTGTGTTGCTACTCATATTACAGTGGTGTTACTATTGCTCCAAAAATGTGTTACTGGGGTAGCTTGTTGTAGCACATATTTGTGTTACCAGGGTCGTTTGTTGTAGCACATAATATGTGTTTTTATAGATAAGATATGTGTTGCAAGGTAGTAACATGTTTTCAGACATGTAGTAGCACTTATCATGTGTTACTTCAAACCTAGCTAGTAACATAGGCTATAAGAACACTTAAAAATTGTGTTACTGCAAAGACTAGTAACACCTTTATTGATATGTAGTAGCACATAGACGTGTTACTATAGCCCTTTCCTGGTGTAGTGACGACAGCCACGTCGGCGATGCGGTCTAAGTCGGCACACTAGCCGGTGGCTATGCTTAAAGCCCGAAGGTTTGCCAGTGGCGTGGGGCACGACAGCGTCCAGCGAGCGATGCTAGAGGGAGAGGAGAGCGAGGGGGCGAAGGCTCACCTTGATGCGGAACCTGGAGAAGCCTGGAAGCTGCCGACGACATGCAATGGCAGTAGTTGGCGTGATGGCTTCGGTGCGATGGCACTCCGGTGCGCTTTCGCGCAGTGGAGGGGTGGCGGAGACTGGCATGTTGGGTTGATCTCGGCTAACCGTCCGAGATTTCAGGGAGGCACGCCTCCACTCGCGCGCAATGATCGGAAGCGCTACCAACAATTTTTGGTTTTGGTCCCGGTCACCCAGCGCCACTAATAAATACGAGGGTTTCAACATGGCGACTTACGATGAGTTGTTCTAGGCCTCAAAACCCTAATAAGACCGATCTATGATGGGCGCTACGGTGAACGAAGACCAGGCCTCTCCGTTCGTGCACTCGGCGACTGCCACAACTCCGGCGACCTCCTTCACGCCGTCGGCCACCTCAGTTTCGCTGCGCCACCGACCACATCCCTCATGGCATCTTCAAGCTCGGGTATGTAAATCACGCTTCCGCTCTAATGATTAGCTAGGTGTTCATGTTCTTGATCTAGGGATTAAAGCTTATGTTGATATTTAGACCTTAGATTAATGCTTACATTTGGTATCAGAGCAGCCTAGATCTATCATGAACCCTAATTATGCACCACCCGAATTTTGGATCTGGGATTAGAGGCTCAGATTTATTTTTTAATGTTTCGGCTAGCATTTTAGAAGGAGGTGATTCAAGCAATTTGCTTTTGCAAACTCTAAATCCCCAAATATCAAGTTCTTCAGAACCCTTAAAATCCCCAAATAAAAAAAAGGGGGGGCTTACGGGTGTCGCCGAGCGCCGCCTTGCTTCTTGTGGGTGCCGCCGGTGCCGCCGTCACCGCGCCGCTCCTCAGCGCGGGCTCGTGCGCCGCCGTCGCCCCGCGCGAGCCGCCGCAGCGCCGCCTTCGGGTCGCCGCTCGGGGCCGCCCGCCGACGCCTTGGGGAGCCGCGCGCCGCCACTCCGCGTCGGGGCCGCCGCTGCGCCTTTTTTTTGGGGCCGCCGCCACCGACGCCATGGCTGGCGCCGCCGCCTTCCGCTGTTGCCGCCGCCCGGTGCGAGCGCGCGCGCCGCCGCCGCTCGACGCGCCGTGTGCCGCCGCCGTCGCCCGCGGGAGCCGCCGCCGCCCCCTTTGCTTCCGTTTTTTTCGGGAGGGACCGGCTGCAATGTCTAGGGTTAGGGTTTTCATTTTTTTTGTTCCGGCCGGATCCAAATCACAGCCGTCCATTTCATCCGACGGTGAATACTAATGCGGCCGGACAATTTTTGATGGGCCGGTCTAGGTTGCGCCATTCTGGGCCGCGCGTGCTAAGGGTTGCACGGGCCGAATGGCTTTTGGGCTGCGGCGGGGAGAGTAACTGAGCTGGGCCGCGCGCGCGCGTGCATATCCTCTGGGCCGGAAGCGCGTGCACAGTTTTTGGGCCGCGCCGGCAGTTGGGCTGTACAGTCTCTTTAAGGCCGCGCGCGTGCGCATTTTTTTTCTTATGTTTTATGTCCACTTTTGTGCACTGTTTAAATTATTTTCAGTGGCCCAAAATTTAATGTATATTATTATGTATAATCTCTGATTAAAATTGAACCAACGAGATATTTTAATTTTGAGATTTTATGATTAATTTTGGCATTATGTATACATATGGTTATATTCTGACCAACGTTGTTTATAATAATATGTCGCCATATTATTATGTTTTGTCTCTAATTAAAATTGAACCAACGAGATATTTTAATTGGAGATTTTTTATGTTTTTGGCATTATGTATGCATATGATTACATTCTGACCAACGTTGTTTGTAATCATGTGTCGCCATATAAAATTATTAAGTTCCTTTTCATTTCTGCCCAACGGTGATATGAATTAGAACTGTAGTTTGCATGTTATTAATCAGACCAACGTAGTGTTAATTATATGCAATATATATTTATGATATTTCTAATGGGTGCCCTGTATTATGAAATTCAGCACTTAATGCATCAAACATTGCCACCACAATTGATAACATTGAGCAGCTCACGGGGAGCAATTTTCCCATGTAGAAAGAACGAACTCATGTTGTCCCTTGTGTTTTGGACCTTGACTATGCCTTAAGGGTAGCCGTTCCCATTCCTCCCACCGAAGGTGAGGAGAATTATGATGAGAAAAAGAAACTTTATGAGGCTTATGCTGAAAAATGGGAGCGGTCTAAACCGCTTATCACTAATGATTATGAAGACCTCTATTTTCAGTCGGGATTAGGGGAGCAATCCTCGATACCGAAAATGCTAAGGAGTACTTGGCTTCAATCGAGGAGAAATTTAAAAGCTCCACTAAAGTTTATGTCAGTACTTTGATTCAGAGGCTCTTAACCACTAAATATGATGGGTCCGGTAGCATAAGAAAGCATATCATGATGATGACCGATATGGCAGAAAAACTCAAGGGCATGGACATGGCAATATCTGATGGTTTCCTTGTCCATTTTATTATGATCTCTCTTCCTTCTGTGTACACGGCTTTTAAGATTAATTACAATGCTCAGAAAGAAAAATGAAGCATGAGCGATTTGATCGCCATGTGTGTCCAGGAGGAAGAGGGAATAAGAACAGAAAAGAAGGATTTTTGCTCTTCATGTTGGTGGCTCTAACAAAAGGAAGTTCCAAGAGGACTTCAAATCTAAGAAAAAGCTGCAATTCTCCCCAATTCAGACAAGTCGGGGCCTAAAGTGCACAATGCACCTATGCCTCATGTTGCTCTCGACGGAGCATCTAAAGGGGAGAATGTCTTTTCTGCAAGCAGCCAGGGCATTTCCAGAAAGATTATGTGTGATGCTAAGCGTAAAAAAAATTAATGATGAGACTTCTTCGAAACTGTGGCACTGTCGTTTAGGCCACATTTCGAGGGGGAGAATGGAGCGTCTCATTAAAGAAGAAATTCTCCACCCATTAGATTTCTCTGACTCAGACCACTGCATTGATTGCATTAAAGGAAATTATGTTAAGCAAATAAAGAAGGGAGCTACTCGCAGCACAGGACTATTAGAATTAATCTATACTGATATTTGTGGTCCTTCTCCCGTTATGGTTATATCTTTCCCATTAAAGATCGATCTGAATCACTTGATAAATTTAAGATATTTAAAGGCTGAAGTTGAAAATCAGCACAACCTAATCGTTAAAGCGGTAAGATCGGATCGTGGGGGAGAATATTATGGAAGACATCCCTCTTATGGACAAATTCATGGCCTTTTCACTAAGTTTCTTCAGGAAAATGGCATCGTTGCCCAGTATTCTTTGCCGGGCGAACTTAAGCAGAATGGTGCAGCTGAAAGACGCAACTGTACACTTATGGATAAGGTACGGAGCATGATTAGCCATTCTAGTTTACCAATTGGCTTGTGGATGGAAGCACTAAAGACAGCCGCACATATTCTTAATCGGGTTCCCAGTAAATCAGTACCTAAAACACCTTATGAATTATGGACTGGGAGGAAACCGAGTATGAAATATTTACGAGTGTGGGGTTGTCGTGCTGAATCTAAGTTATTTAATCCACACATTGGGAAATTAGACCCTAAGACAGTAAGTTGCCATTTTATTGGGTACCCTGACAGATCTAAAGGGTATCAGTTTTATTGTCATGATAGGATAACTAAGTTTGAAGAAAAAGGCACGCTGTGTTCTTAGAAAATAACGAGGATCTGGAGCCCAGGAAAATAGATCTTGAGAAGAAGCGGGTTTATGTTTCTGCACCGCTCATCCCAGAGACCTTTATTTCTGTGCCTCAGGAGGTTGCACCTCCAGTAGAGAATACTGTTGTTGCATCCACCATTGAGGTCTCTGAAATTCCTGATGATATACCTTATGAAGAGCCTCAGTAGTCTCTTGAAATAACTAATGAACCTATTAGAAGATCACAGCGGGAGAGAAGATCTGCCATCCCAAATGATTATGTTGTCTATATGAATGAGGATATTAATGATATCGGGAAGGTAGATGATCTCACCTCTTATAAAGAGGCCATAATGAGTGAACATTTTTCTAAATGGCTTGAAGCCATGGAGGATGAACTAAAGTCTATGAGCACTAATGATGTATGAGACTTAGTAAAAGTCCTGACGGAGTCAAAACAGTAGACTGTAAATGGGTCTACAAAACTAAGCGTGACTCTAAGGGAAATGTCGAAAGGTTCAAAGCAAGGCTCGTAGCAAAAGGCTTCTCACAAAGAGAGGGGATTGACTATAATGACATCTTTTCTCCTGTTTCAACTAAAGATTCATTCAGAATTGTTATGGCACTTGTAGCTCATTATGATTTAGAGCTGCATCAGATGGGTGTTATGATGGAATTTCTTAATGGCGACTTGCAAAATAATGTTTACATGGCTCAACCGGAAGGTTTTGTCGTGGAAGGCAAGGAGCATATGGGATGTCGACTTAAGAAATCAATTTATGGCTTAAATCAAGCATCGAGGCAGTGGTACCTCAAATTCGATAAGATAATGAGTTTTTGGATTTAAGGAAAATGAAGTTGATAACTGCATATATGTTAAGTTCAAGGGGAGCAAATCCACCATCTTAAGTACTTTTTGTGGATGATATCTTATTGGCCAGCAGCGATAAGGATATGCTGTTTGAGACCAAGAGATTTCTTTCATCTATTTTTGATATGAAGGATCTCGGTGATGACTCTTATGTTCTTGGCTTTGAAATTCACCGAGATAGGTCCAAAGGAACATTAAGTTTATCTCAGAAGGCATACATTGACAGAGTACTGAAGAGATACAATATGCATAAGTGCTCTGGCTCGCCTGCTCCTATTGTTAAGGGCAATAAGTTTGGGACATTTCAATGTCCAAGGAACCAATATGAAACTGATGAGATGAAGTCGGTTCCTTATGCTTCAGCTGTCGGAAGCATTATGTATGCTCATGTATGTACGCGCCCTAATTTAGCTTTTGTAACCGGGATGCTTGGCAGATATCAGTCAAATCCAGGACCGGACCACTGGAAAGCCGTTAAGAAAGCTTTGCGCTATATGCAGGCTACTAAGCATTTCATGCTCACATTTAAGTTTTCTGGTAACCTTGAAGTTATTGGTTATTCAGATTCAGATTTTGCGGGATGTGTTGATACTAAGGAATCCACGTCAGGTTATATCTTCACACTCGTTGGAGGAGCTTTCTCGTGGAAAAGCTCCAAACAGACCCTTACGGCATCTTCAACGATGCAAGCTGGTTTTGTGGCATGTTATGAGGCTACCGGGCAGGCTGTATGGCTTAAGAACTTTATCCCGGGACTTAGAGTGGTAGACAGCATCTCTAAACCACTCACTTTATACTGTGATAATGAACCCGCAGTCTTTTAGGCAAATAACAAGTCAAGTGGTGCTGCCAAACACATTGACATTAAGTATCATGTTGTGAAAGATAGAATCCAGGATCAAACCATAAGTATCAAGCATATTAGTACTAAGTTAATGCTTGCGGATCCGCTTACTAAAGGCTTACCACCCAATATTTTTATGATCATGTTGCCGGCATGGGTTTATTGGAAAGCCTCTGATTCTGGATAAAAGGACCTTAAAGGAAACCAACTCCCATTGAGTATAATGAATATCCATTTCGAGATAAGATAGTACACTATAGGTACTGGGGTTGTATGGCACTTAATTGGCCATGCAACACATTGCCTTGGTATGCTGTTTTATTGAGAGTGGGCTTATGATGTTAGCCTTACGATCAAAGGGGAGAATGTTGGGTTGATCTCGGCTAACCGTCCGAGATTTCAGGGAGGCACGCCTCCACTCGCGCGCAATGATCGGAAGCGCTACCAACAATTTTTGGTTTTGGTCCCGGTCACCCAGCGCCACTAATACGAGGGTTTCAACATGGCGACTTACGATGAGTTGTTCTAGGCCTCAAAACCCTAATAAGACCGATCTATGATGGGCGCTACGGTGAACGAAGACCAGACCTCTCCGTTCGTGCACTCGGCGACTGCCACAACTCCGGCGACCTCCTTCACGCCGTCGGCCACCTCAGTTTCGCTGCGCCACCGACCACATCCCTCATGGCATCTTCAAGCTCGGGTATGTAAATCACGCTTCCGCTCTAATGATTAGCTAGGTGTTCATGTTCTTGATCTAGGGATTAAAGCTTATGTTGATATTTAGACCTTAGATTAATGCTTACATGGCGGTGTGGGGGTGAAGTTGGGGGTGGCGACGCGGGGGTTCGATGGTGAAATCATCGCTAAGATCTATGATGAACTAAGGAAGATTGAAAGGGAAAAACACCTACATTCTACTGTCGTAACTAAAGATCCGAAAATTACAGCTGACAAAAGTGCTGGCAGTGCTGGCCACTAATCCTACGAGGACATCTGTTGTGATAATGTGCTTGATGAGATAGTGAAAATTGACATTTTTGCTGCTTAAGAGACAGCTGGCACCAATGTTCAAGAACAAAATGAAGCTGTTGTCAAGGCTATTGAAGAGGTTCAAGCTATAAGGGAGGATGATACTGGCAATTATAATGCTACCGAAGAGGATCATGCACAAGAGGGGGCAGCCGACAATGATGAATTTAGCCGATTCTTATACAGTCATCTCCAACAATGTTCAACCCCACTAATACAGAACCGTAAGCTAAAATGGACCTACTGAGAATTGAGCTTACCCCTTGTAAGTAGCAATCCCTGAATTCTTATATGAACATGTTTAAACTCTATGGAACATTCCCTTCTAAAAATATTTCTTTTTTAACTCCCCTTGATGAAACATGCTCAAGAGTCTCATTTCATGAAACCTTTTATGAAATATTCTGTAGAAACATTTTTTATGAAACTCTTTGAAACTTTACATGAATGTAGTTTCAAACATTCTGTAGAAACTGTAGAAACATTCTATAAAATGTATCTAATACTCGATGCATACGAGTATAATTTTAATTCAAAAATATATAATACTAACTGTAAGTTTACCTCACCCTTATACACTGGGGTGTATCCAGTGGGGAGGCTTCAGCCTACACTCAGTCGGGCGCAGCTCCCTCGTCGCCTTGACGACTAACCATGGGTGGCCAGCCAGCCATGCCTCTAGCCTTCTAGGAAGAACAAGCAAACTAGAAGAGAAGATGAACCTTCTCTTAGGCAAACGGCCCACAACCACTTAGTAACAAATAGGAACTTACGTCCACAGATGACAAATCCAGGTGCAAAATTGAAGAGGATCAAGCGAAAGAGGAGAGTTTGCACATGGGCCAAGGTCCTGAGAGTGAGTGGTGGCTAACGGCGGGAGGAGGCGCGGCCGCACAAGGAAGCTAGGGTGGCGCAGGCATGGGAAGATCTTTCGCGGGCGCACGAGGAGGTGAGGAGAGCTAGCGGTTGCGGTTGTGCGGGGAGCCGACGGCAGGAGGAGGACAGGCGCTCAAGCCAGTGGGCCACTAGCCGATTGGTTGAGGGACGCATGGAGGGAAGAGAGGAGGCAGAGTGGCAGACTATAGGCGTAGGGCGCAGATAGGACTCCAGGACAGCAGGAGTCAAGAGAGGCCGAGAGAGCCAGAGAGGAGAGTAGGAGACCAAGGATTGCAACTTAGAACTTGGAAGTGAGGACTGAAGCCACTCAAGTCTGAGCAAGGACGGACTGATTGATTCTTGGGAAGCCAACAACCAAACTAGGCAGGTATTTATTCAATTATTCTCAAATCTCGATCTTACTGTTAACGTAGAGTGTTAGTCTATTGTTACACATATTGTTATTGCTATTATTGCTCTATATTAATCGTGTGCTAAGAACACATCACATATGTGTGTGTGGGCGTGCGTGTATGGTGCAAGTGAGTGTGTGTGTGTGTGCACGTGTCCTTCTTTATACTTCAAAAAAGTAGTAAATGTTTACCACACGGTGCATCCTATAAAATATTAGGGTTCACAAGTAAATCCATATGTACTCTACTAAATTTACCACATGCCCCAAGGCCCACAAAAGCCCAAGCAGTGCAAATACTGCACCCGATTTGAGTACGCCTTTTGTTCCATCTTACGCCCAAGGTTACATGGTCTGCGTGTACACGCACACAATACTTCCGCTGGGCCCTGAACGAAGTACGGACTCCTCCAGACTAACCAAATCTGACAGCCCCTCTAAAAAAGCCCCTGAGAGTCTTCTAATCTTTTCCATGTTACTTTGCATACTGCATTCATTCAAATAATGGCTCAGTTTCTTAGCTTTTTAGCTGTTTTTGACTTCTTTCAACAATCACTATTTATTAAAATAATAAATCGTAGCTCAAAATTATAAACCACAATCCAAAAGAACAAGCCAATGTTGAATCGTGTGGAAATGAAAAGGTCTTCTCGAACACATGCTTTTTAGCTTATAGTTCCTAGATTTGGGCCTGTTTTTTTGGCTGGAGCTTATGACTTTTAGCTGCGACTTGTAGCTTTTGAGCTGTATGTACGAGAGATTAAATAGTAACAGAAACTCACATACAGCTTTTGCCGATATAAATGAAGTCGGTAAAGTATGTACTACAATTAGCTAGTAGATCTTATCTTAAAAAGATACTCTGTTTAAAAGTTAGTTACCGTAGAAAAGTCGAAAAATAGCTTTTAGAAAGCTGAAAAGAATAGGACCTTAAACATTTCAGCACTTTACTTGCAAAATTATGTCTTCCTTTGTCCCCTTGCGGTCTCATTCCTGCGTGTTTAGTAACCTAAGTAACCGAGGACAGCACCTCCTGAGGGAACGGGACGAAAGCATGAACCCACGCACGTTACGGGCCATGGTGGAAACTAGGGTGGCAACGGGCCTGGGTCCAGGGAGCCCCGCTCCGACCTGGCCTCGTTAGGCTTACTAGAGCAGATTCGCTCAGACCTTGGTCCTCGTGGAGATCTGAGCCTGCAGATTAAAAGTAGACTAAATTATATTTAAAAGATAATAATATGCTTTTATTTATTAATTTATAATTATTTAACATACTTTTAAAATATATATTCTAATATATAGATTCAAAATTTAGTCTAAATATATAAAAAATACAATCTCTTATATTAAAAAACTATAACTTATTATACACATACACGGTTCCTTCGCGGGGGGAGATCGCCAATGAGGAAATTCCAAACGGGTCCCGTCACCACGGAGAAACTGCCGTCCCTAGTGAAAATCGGAGAGGTGTGTAACGGGTTGCTACACGTAAGAGTTACAGCAGTACGTACTAGGAGCCTTTTTCTCTCCGAAGCAAAGCGCAAGTGTGCATTTCCTCTGCTATTGTTACAGTCAAGAGATTGTTTTGAGGAAAAGGGAAACATTGGGAGCAAGCTTACACTCATTTTGCTTGCACAATTGAAAGAGTTAACCCTGCTCAAAAGGATTTATTTTGAGTGACTTATGGCTGAAAAGCACTGTAGCTGACTGAAAAAACACTGTAGCTGACGGTGACTTATTTGGCATAATTAAATTTAAAATAGAAAAAACAGGTTAGCTCGTCGTGGACAGTACAAACAAATACGGGAAAAAAAGAACGACAAAAAAACTCAAAAAACCAAAAAATCAAAAAAAGATGAAATTGTTGAATAGTAAAAAATAAGTTAGAAACCAGAAGTTCAAACCGAAATGAGCACCGGATCGCTGAGTAAGCATATATATGCAAACTCATCAAGCCATATATGCTCTCCGATTTAATAGTGCACTGCTGTAACACCTGCAAGCCATCTAACTTACTGATCAATGTACGGGAGGTCCCATGTTTTATCTCCACGGGCCAGCCGGGCTGGGTTTCTCGACACGAAACCTGCAGTTCAAACAGAAGAATGAATGCCTCTAGCCCGCCAGTTAGTACATTACTACTACATAACATGGCCTTCATGACACGGAAACACTGAAGAAAATATCTCCCTCCCAAAGGCAACCGGGCAGGTTAGGCCGGCCAGTTAAACGATAGAGCTTACCGTTTCTCTTTTGTGCATATATATGATGTAGGATGTGACGCTGCACACTGTTGCCCGTACGGCATTCACGGCACACTGTTGTCGTCCGGATTGTCATCCTGTAATCCCGGTAACAAACAGCCACATTGATGTTGATAAATTATTTCCATAGATAGAGTATGTTCCTTCTATGTAACCCTCTGATTGTATACTACTTATACACTATGTATCAATGAAATAAATCATTGTGGATTGCTTCTCATGCTTTCACGGCCGGTAGGCAGGCAGCAACTCAAACCGGATAGCGGTGATTAGGCAGAGGTTGTTATTTTGGGCTGCGGTTTATGTCTTTTGCATATGACTTATTAGTATAATGAATAGTGATTGCCGAGAGAAACTAAAAACCATTGAAAAACCTAAAAGAAAAGGGCCAATAGCAGGTGGCAATGCGTAGCTAGATAGCACACGTTGTTGGGGCCAGTTCTTGCCTGCCGGCCGAGGCAAGGGCATTTGCCAAAAGCCACCCATGAGGGTGCAGCGGTGGGTGGTCTCACGTGCCCGAGGACATGAGCCACACTGTTTACCGCCTCATTCGGCTATCACCACACCACGCCACCGGCGACCATGGCGAGAAGAGCTGCACAGGTTGGCCTCTACGTACGCACGTTACCCCCTCCTCTCTCCCCTTCTTCCCTCGCAATGAAAGCCTATGCACTGCTTGGCTACGACTAGAGGTGGGAGATGGACCATATTTTTCTGGGCCAGCTCGAGGCCTAACCGGCCTAGCATAGCCCAAGCACGACACAAACGGTGGGCCAGACCTGGAAAGCTGGCCCATCAGGTGGCACCGCACAGCCCGGCGAATCGTGCTGTGCTTGGGCCGGGCTGGCACAAGGAGCACGGCGGGCACGTCGGTGCCGGTGGCCGGGCCACCCTGGCCTCTACCTCGCCTACCCCTCCCGTCGCCATCCCATATCCACTATTCTCACGGTCATTCCCACAACCACAACCCATCATAGAGCAGAGAGAGGGGGAGTAGAGGGGAAGGACTGGAGTATACCAGATCCCGAATGAGTGGACGACAACCACAGGAGGAGGAGCTGGGTAGCCGGAGCCTAGGGTGGCAGTCGGAAGCTTGTCCTGCTCTGCATCCCCGCACCGCCTGCGAGCGCGTCGACAGAGGGGATGGGGGTCGCGACGCTACTTCCGCTGGTGCCGGCGCTGGCACCTTCGCCTGCTCCGTAGCCAGAGTTTTCACGCCACCACCTCCATCCCAGCAGCTACCTCCCAAAAGCCTCCGCTTGCTGGTGTAGGCAATGATGCCCCCGTCAGCCTCGGCCTCACTAGCGTTGGTCGTGGAGAAGATGGCAGGGGGTCGGGGGAGGAGGGGTCGCCGGGGGAGGTCGAGGGAGAAGGGGCGGCCGAGGGAGGATGAGGCGGCCGAGGAAGGAGAGAGGCGGCCGGGGGTCAGGGGAGGGGAGGGAGGCGGCCGGGGGGAGAGGGGAGGGAGACGACCGAGGGGTCGGGGGAGGAGGGAGGCGGCCTAGGGAGGAGGAGATTGCCGGGAAGGAGGGAGCCGCTGGGGGAGGAGGGAGGCGGCGGGGGAGGAGGGGATGGCCAGGGAAGGAGGGGGTCACCAGGGAGGAGGGGGTCGCTAGGGAGGAGGGAGGCGCCGGGGGGAGGAGGGGACGGCCAGGAGAGGAGGGGGTCGCCAGGGAGGAGAGGTCACCAGGGAGGAGGGAGGCGGCCAGGGGAGGCTGGGAAGGATGGAGGCGCCGGGGGAAGGAGGGAGGCAACCGGGGAAGGAGGGAGGCATTAGGGAGGATCCCCTTTTAGGCCATACCATCATAGCAATGGAGGAAAAAATTATTAAATATTTTGGGTTCTATTTCACACTTATATTGCTTTGCTATCATTTTTTATCATACAAAAAAGTTGGCAGGTTTGTAGGTTGGTATGGAGGGAATAGGTGAATGCCTTAGCCTTGATTATTCGAATGTTTTCACACATATCAAAGAGGAGCTTTTTCGTGTTTTTTTTATGTATCACGACAAGTTTGGCAGCAGCGCAAGATCGGAGGCATCACAGTAAACGCAACAAGGAAAGACAAGCTTGATATCACACTTATGGAAGAAGCTAAATGACAAGTCTACTTCGTCCTCTTAGCCTCGAGCGGCCTCCAAGTGAAATTCTGTCTCAGAGCTGAACCACTACTTACAGCATGATTTTGCAAATATTAATCCTGATCTTACCGGCGAAGGTAAGATAGACTTGCTTGAGTGGTGGAAGAACAACAAGAGGATATTTCCTGTGCTGTCGTATTTCACATAGGATGTTCTCCTGGTGCTGGTGTCCACTGTCTCTTCAGAAGCGATGTTCAGCACGGTAGGGAGAATAATCAAAGAAATGAAATAATCCATCACGCCCAGATGGTGGAGGCAATCACATGCGCCAAACACTGGGAATTAGCTAAAGAGCGGCAACAGTATCAACTGGAGGATTCTAAAATCGTGTAGACGTACGTTGACCTTGAACGCATGAACGACCTAGACATTGATGTGTAGATACTATGTACGCATGTTGTTATAGTTAGTATGTACATATATTATAACTATACTATTTTCCTTAGTCGGGGAACCACACTCTAGGGCATAAGGTTTTTAACGAGTCAATAACATTGTATTTTTAAAATATCAAGGAAATTCTAATTTTTTCCAAAATGTTTTTGTCATTGTGTGTCCATGTTTTTATGTAACTAATTTAATTTTAACTAGTTTTTAACGAGTTAGGTACGAGAAAAACGAGGATGGCGACCGCCGCCACTATCGTCGCCGTCACCTTCGTTATGTATAGTTACTTTGGACTAGGTCTGGATTGGCACGACACAAACACTGGCACGATGAATTTTGAATCACGTTTATCAGAAGAAAAACGGGTCAATCCGGCATAATAGAAACGATCCGAAACATGATAGCCCCGTGTCGGCACGACCCGGCCAACTCTAGCTACGACGACGCATGTGGGGGGCGCGCGCGACAGCCCCCACTGACCTTGCCCGGTTTGCATGCCCCGTCCCACTTAAATAACTCGTAATAAATCTGTGCACCGAAATATCTGCTCCTGATCGATCGATCCACCACATTTTCCGAATTAACTAACGAATCACAGTACCTCTGGGTTGATTAGAATATCACAGGCCGTGGCATTGACTATCTGATCACGCACAGTTAAGCATCCGGCCAGTACGTGCAGCAGATGCGCGCGAGTCTAGCTTTGATCCTTGTAATCTTGTACCCGTAGTCCGTAGACGAGCTGAAGGAAACGTGGTGCGTGCCATATGCAGCAGTAGACCAGTATGCTAGCAAAATTACGCCACGCAGGCATGCGTGCAACAGCAAGCAGCAACGCTTTTCTAGGCAGCACGCATGCACCTCCTGCTGGTGGCCGAGGCGCGAGTTTTGTGTTACCGAGGCCGGCGTACATGACACAGACCCATGCTGTACCCGATGCTGACGATGGCAGTAGTATAATGTTCGTTCCATCTGGATCGCCAACGCCTGCGTGTCTGGGATCACGCCGACGGCAGGACCAACGCAACACTGTAGTAGTACTGTAAGCCCAAGCACCCCGTCAGAATTCAGAACTCTCTCTACCCCCAGCTCGTACTAGCAGCACGGACTGTTCTATTTTGTTGGAGCTGATGACTTTTGATTTTTGCTACAGTATCTAACTTTCAAATGGAATATTTTTTCAAGACGGGGTCTACAAATTAATTGTAGTACACGTTAAAAACCCAATATCTATACCAGCTAAAATCATAAGCGAGTATATCTCTCTCCGTAATATTTACCGTAAACAGTCAAAATTTAAAATTTTCAATCAAAAACCATAAACCGCAGCTGTAAAAAACAGGCTCATATCCTCTCTCCGTAATATTTACCGTAAACAGTCAAAATTTAAAATTTTCAATCAAAAACCATAAACCGCAGCTGTAAAAAACAGGCCCATATTCTCTTCATCATTCCCCCTCTCTATCTCGGGTTTCTCTATTGCCACCTCCCATGTGAGCGATCGACCGCCTCCGCGCGTCACCGGGCACCCTGCTGCCCCCACCGATCGCGCACGACGTACGCCAGTTTTTTCTACTCCTCCACTTGTCCCCTGGCAGCGAGCGCCCACATGCACGACGCACTGTGCCCGCAAGCTGAGCTAGGGGCTAGCTCCTGTTGCCAAATTACCACTCCACCACCTTGCCCATGCACGCATGTGTAGGAGTCAGGCAAAGTGCACGGGATAGCTTCGCGTTTTCACGGCCGGTTAATTTAGCCCGGGCAAGTCTTCTTATGGGGTGCCGATATGTCAGGTGTGGCTTGCGTACGGTAGCCTGCCAGTCAGCCTGGCTTGTTCCGTGCTGGACTTCTGGGCTCTTGCCTCTGCCAGTCAGTTTTGAGTTACGTACGCCGAGGTAAAACGAAGCTTTCAACTGCTTATCCGGAAACGCAAGGGGGGTGGTACCGCTGCGAGGTACAGCAATGATGAACCCAACCATGCCAACAGCAACCAAAGGCCGGACCAAGTTTTCCGGGAATGTCTAAACACTATCGTGGACATCTAGATTTATGATCGCTAGATTAGATATTTAATAGTCTTTTTTTAGAAGGTATTTTTTATAGAGGGAATTTATAGCTATTAGATGTTTAATCTAGCAATTATAAATCTGAATGATAGTTTAGAAGAAAAAAATGTAGATGATGTTTATCTCCCCAAGTTTTACGTCCGTCCGTCCCCACCACAGGCGCGAGCGGGCGAGCCACCATCTGGACTTGGTTGCTACTAGGAGGGCATCTTTTTTCACGCGAGATTCTAATGATCACGTGCGAGTTGCGACGGACGGGTGGGCAATGGCAGTCTCGCATCTTGATTACTCATCTTGATTACCAGGCCAAAACAGAGATAGGATTGGAGATCACATGAATGGAAGTCGTCCCAAACAATGAGCCAAGAAAATTCAGCTTGTTTTTCACCTTCTGGTAGCGGAGGAAAAGAACCGAAAGAAGGAATTAAGAGCCACGCGTTACAAAATGCTAATAAGATAGAGGAGTGATCGAACTCCCTAGAATTGATTTCTAACAGCGATCTTGATGCTGGGAAGCTGGAGAAGATCGTAAACAAAATTGACACGGAAATTTCCAAGAGCTGAACAAAAGCACACAAACTAAGCAAAGGGAAGCGAAAAAGAACTGGGAAAACGAACTAAAAAAAGATTAGTACTTCCTCCGATTATTTTTGGTTCTTGGGTTTTAGCTGCATTAATTATTCCTGGGCTAATTGATCAATTCTAGCACACGACTCATCTAGATGAGCTACCGGAAGTCTGTCCCCAAGCGGTCGTGGATCAAGAAGTCGTCGCCGCCCACGATGGGCGACGCCGACGGCCCGTCGAACAGCAGGGAGCTCTGCATGTGCATTAGGTTACCCACGCTGCCTGCGCCGTCGGCGGCCACGTGCAGCTGCTGCTGCATCTCCTTCTGGCGGCGCAGCTCCAGCACCTTGCGGTGGGAGTTGGAGTGCTTCGACACCATGAAGGTGGGGCTCGCCGCCGGCCGGTACTCCGGCACCAGCCGCCCCGACTTGTACCGCACCCCGCATGCGTTGCACAACGTCTTGGGCCCCATGGGCCCCGTCCTCCACTGCGGTGTCTTGTCCGTCTCGCAGTGCAGGCAGCGTCCCCCTTCTCCGGCCGCCGCCGACGCGCTCGAAGGATGCGCCTGCGGTGGCACGTCCTTCTTCTTGGCCGGCTTCGATGGCTTCTTGACAGGGAACGCCTGGGCCGAGATGCCCGACTCCGCTAGCGAGATGGCCATGGACGCCGGGGACAGCGGCGAGGCCGGTGGCGGCGGGAGCACGAGCAGGCGGGACGACCAGTTGCCTGGCACAGCGCGGGAGCGTTTGCTACGGGCCTTGGCAGGGACGGGGCCCTCCGGGAGAAAGATGCTTGGTTGTGCCGCTGAGGCGGCCGTAGCCGCAGGGGCCGATGGAGCAGGCGGTACGCTCGCCGAAGAGAAGCCGCCTGACGGGATACCGGAGATGAGCTGCTGCCTCTGGAGGTCCTCGCTGGCGAAGGCGTCGACGCCCTCGCCCATGTAGTTGGACAGCCATTCCAGCTCCGCCAATTGGTCGTACTGCGGAAAATTCACAGCAAGTTTAGCAATTGCTCGTGTACTGTTCAGCTAAACTTTGTAGAATTCTCGCGTATATATGGAAGTGTGGAGTGTTGGGTTTGAATTTTGAAAGCTGCTATTTTTGGGATTGCTATTAGTACTATTTACTCGGGGTGTTTCCTATTTCGGTTGCCCCGCGTGAAAAACTGAATTGGAGTTAGAGAATTCTGGAGGATAAATTTCGAGTGCTTTAATGGGAATTGTTATGGAATCTTGCAACAGCACTCCTAAAAAGTTTCAAAAAAAAAAAACCTTACACGCATTTCCAATTCTATTTTCCGAAACAAAAATATAAATAAGCATGAATTCGTTCAATTCAGCAAACGAAAGAAAGAAGAATCCAGACGAATTTACGCAGGAAGTAATGAAAATGATTGACACCTCGAGGTGGTAAATTGAGGGTACGTAGACGAGGGAGGAAGCAGAAGAACGAAGAATTTACCGGCTCGCACAGCTCGCCGGAGAAGTCGCCGTCGGCTAGGCCGGAGAAGGAGTTGCTGCAGCTGTCCAGGGCCGTGACGGTCGACGAGTCGGCCGACGCGTTCCCGAAACCGCCGTCCTCCTTGCCACCTCCTCCTCCGGCGAGGGTGGCGGCGCCGGCGCCGGCATTCTCCCCCTCCCCTTCCTCGTCGTCGTCGTACGGCAGCACGAGGAGGTCGTCCACGACGAAGTGATCCCCTCCCGCCGCGCCCTTCTTATCACGGCCCGAGCCGCCGGCGTAGTAGGCATGCAAGTTGTACTCGGCCGTCGCCTCCATTCCCGGCTCGGTCGCTAGCCTCCGCCGCTGCACGCACACTGCACGCGGTATATAGAATTCTATCTTCGCCTGTGCGTTACTCGGCGCTTTTGTCTGTGTGTTCGTTCGTTTCTACGCGTGCGCGAGGCGAGGGAGAGAGAGATGGTAGTAGGGTTTAATTGGCGTGGAGCATGCAAGGTAAAGGGAACGATTCTTAAGGAGTAAATAAAGCGAGAGCCACTGGAGCCACCAGCCCACCACCCCGCCCTGGGTCCCCGTTCTCCCCTGGTAAAAGAGAAATTTGGACGCTTTTAGCACTGTTGCTACCTGAAATTCCCGAAATAGCCTCTCCGGGGACGAAATTCCAACTCTAGCCTCCACCTGACCGCACCATTTAACCGCGGCGCGACATGTGCCAGTGGTGCGGCCGGGGAGCGCACCACACCGAGGTGGTGCGGTCCCGGACCGCACCACTCGGGCGCCATCGCATCACAGCAAAACGGTGCGGTCTGTGACCGCACCACTCGGCATTTCATGCGCCTCTCCACCGCACTATTAGGCCATCACCCCTACGCCGTCACATCAGCCCGCCGAAAGTGGCTGCATGCATGCGAGATGCTTTGGCAGTGGCTGCATGCGAGATGCTTTGGCTGGCTTTATGCATGCTGGCTTGCCCGTGCTTTGCATTGCATGCACACGCGTATGCTCTTCGTGGTTTTGACGGCAGAAGGTTAGCCAGAGCAAGAAAACTGCAGAGCAAGAGAGGGAGGGAACCGAAGGAAGAAACGAGAAGGAGCACAAGATTTAGGGTCTTTTTGTTTGGAATCAGGAGTTTTGGCAAGTCTGAAAGTTGTAGATCGTCTCGTGAGCTTGAAGAAAAGGTAAATATTATCTCCATAGGTCTACTATGTTATCCTAGTAATTAGCGTGTAATTAGCATAAACGTTCTGTATGGAGTTGATGCATGTCATATTTTGATAAAATATTTGTAGTTGTATTGTATTTTATATTTTATGTGAAGAAATCATCTAGTACTATTGTGAACTGTAATGTAAAATGTTTGTAGTTGTTTGTAGTTGTAGTGTATTGTATCATTTTGTTAAAATGTTTGTTGTTGTAGTGTATTGTATTTTATATTTGATGTGAAAATTTTTTGTACTGCTCTTGTGAATAATAATTTTAAAAAAATGTTAACTCGAATGTAACTATATTTAAACGATGTCATTGTGCAGCATATTGCATATCTTTGTTTTTGTTTTGTAAAAATTTGTGCTCAGATTTATTCATTAAATACATGTACTAATTACAGGATAGAAGCATTTAAAGTGGCATAATTTCCTCAATTTACTCAGTGGTGTGGAGAGTGGAGTTGTGAATTGTAGTCTTGTAATCGAAGGAGGAAAAGGTTAATATCTCATGTCTCTGATGCTCCTAGAAATCTCGCTAGTCCCTCTTTGTACTTGTTGCATTCTATCCTTATATGACTGAGTAACAATCGTGTTTGGTGCATGTCATATTAGATGTTGTTTTGTATGTTTGTGAGAGCTTGCTTCTGTAAATGAAAGATTAGGAGAAAATTAGGTATTTGATTTACATAAGAATTCATAAGTTGAAAATGACCAGGCTGCGGTGGGCTAGGGAGAGACCGAGGCGTGTGTACCCAGATTTCCATAACCAGTTCGAGCGGCTTCATGAGAACGACATAGTCTGGTTCCCATGGGATGCAGGGTTCATTCAGCTCATAGCCCCCTACGGGTTGTCATCTCAGTGCCACCAAGAC
The DNA here is from genome assembly GCA_017311315.1 of Dendrocalamus latiflorus. NCBI lineage: Eukaryota > Viridiplantae > Streptophyta > Magnoliopsida > Poales > Poaceae > Dendrocalamus > Dendrocalamus latiflorus. Next base: position 17,049,660 of record CM029665.1, on the reverse strand, counting down.
CACACGTACTGGTTGACGACCTGCCACCTCGTCTTCTCGCACTTCGTCGAGCCATACAACCCGCAGAGAGTGCTGAGGCAGTTTGACCTCCACCAGCACGTGCCACCCCTCCCAGGACGGGCACTACCACCGAAGGCCCACTGGTAAGCCATTGCACGGTAACTGTACGCAAGGTAGTAATGTGTTGATAATACTAATTGTACAATATGTGGACTAACTTGCAAGCAAACAAGAAGAGGTCACCGGGGTGACGACTGGATAGCCACACAGCGGCCGTGGATAGACCTGTGGCGTGACTCAGCGAGCACGGAGGTTGTGGACGAGACTAGGCCACACGACATCGCCACATACGGTGCGTACCTAGAGTGGTACATTCCACGCACCCGCAGCAAGATTACTAGGCCTGTCCCACCCCGTCCTTCAGAGGTCGCGCACGAGGATGCCATACAGGCCGGCCCGGACCGTCATCGAGCAGCACATCAGGACGAGGCGGTATGTTTACCTGCAGTACGTTTGTACTCATTGTTTCTTTACGTACAGTGCGTTTTAACTCATTTGTTGTTTACCTACAGTGCGAGCATATGCATCGTGTCGAGCACGAGGCTGTTCAGATGATGCAGCGTGGGGAGGGCGGCAACCGGGTTCTTGCTTCGGTGCGTATCATCATCAGTGAGGCTAGGTCTGCGATCAAGGCCATAAGCTGTAGTCGGCACATGGATGATGTCCATGCACGACGCCTCCGCAGACAGCAGCCTTCAGCACCGCCATCGGCACCACCTTCAGCACGTCCGTCGCTGTCCGGCGGACGTCCGCCGATGTTCGGTGGTCGTCAGTCGCTTTCCGGGGGTCCCTCGTCCTCACAGCACTTCGCACCACCGGTACGACATTTGCCAGCAGCTTGTTCGTCCACTCGATTGGCAGTTATTCATAACACACGTTTTTCCTGCAGCTCTTGCGAAAGGATAGCACGTTGCTACAGCCGTCGTCATCCCGGAGGGCGGCAGACGAGCAAACATTCTCTGCAGACAGCGAACATTCTCTGCAGACAGCGATCCTGACTCGCAGCAACAACAGACGATGACGTTGGCGACATTTGCGCATGGCGGTCAGTCCACCCCAGCGGACATGCAGGGGCGGGACGAGTGGTTCGGGCAGACGTACCAAGGTTACACGGCGCAGGAGTACATGGGTGATTTCACAACGTCATCGTCATTCCGACAGCCGCATGCACCGGTATGTACTCATGTAGTAAACATAACACATGTATTTGAACGCCATCTAATCTCATTGTTAAAAAATTGCAGGGAGTCTCAGAGCAACATGGGCAGCAAGTTCACGGTGGCCCATCAGCGTTACAGACTTCCCAGGTAAAAGCCTTATAACATTACTACTTATTATGAATATTTTTTGTATTTTCCATTGCCTAATTCAGCTGTACCTTCTAAGCAGGACGTAGACCCCTCCCCGACTGGCTGAGTTCTATTTTTGGCTAGCCGTCGCAACTGTCCACAGAGTTGTACCCACCACCGCCTCGGACACAGCCCTCGCACTACGATCTTCAAGATGCACCGCGCTCCCCTAGTAGGTTCACCTTCTCAGAGGATCAGATACGCCGTCCGAGGTGGCGACGACGAGATGATGAATGAAATTTTGTAATTGTGTTGTTCCGACAAGTATGCATGGTTTACTATGTTTGGCATGGCTTATGAAATTATTTGAAGTACAATTAAGGCTTCATTGCAATATGCCAAGTATGCACGCATGTGGGCACTGTATCTCACGACATGCATTACATTGATATAGATTAACTCTCCAGCGCGAGAAGACATGATAACAACAAACACAACGTACAACATAGCATAAAACATTACCAACATACACGAGGAGATCCTCCAGCACTACAACTTGAAGATAACAATAAACACAAGAAAGAAAATAGCACACAACATTAAATTTATCTTCCACTCCAGTCTATCGAAACGATGCCGCATCCCGACGGGGTCGCAAACCCCCACGACAACTCTCTCCTGGCGAACATTGTCTGTTCTAGTGCCCATTTCATCCTCCCACACCCAGAATCGGCAACCACCGGGGGCTTCCTGCGATTCAATGAGAAGAAGATTTTTAAACATGCCACCACAATTTGAATGAACCCGAAACAATCTTACTCACCGAGTAATAGGGGCACTTGTAGTAGTGCCTCCCAGGATTCGAGGCCGTCTGTGATGTCTTACGTCTAACAACCGTGTTGCATTTCGGGCAAATCACCGTGGGTGTATGCGAAGAGCTGCTGAGCTGACTCATTGCCTAGTCGGGGGGAGATAGTATGGAAGAAAACTAAACAGATTGTGAACAACTAATTCAGTAGGTGAGTTAAAACAATGCAAGGGACTAGGTGAGGAATGGCTCCCTTTTATAGGCTGTGGGGGGCAGGCTCAGTAACACAGGCCACAGAATAACACGACATCACACAATGACATGACAAAACGGGGCAGCTTTCCGTAGTGACATGACAAAAGATGCCAGTTTTGCGCAGTGACATGACAAAACCGGACAGCTTTGCTCAGTGAGATGACAAAAAGAGGGCAGCTTTGCTCAGTGACATGACAAAACGGGGCCAGCTTTCCGTAGTGACATGACAAAAGAGGCCAGCTTTGCTCAGTGAGATGACAATAGAGTGCAGCTTTGCGCAGGGACATGACAAAACGGGCCAGCTTTTCCTCAGTGAGGTGACAAAAGATGCCAGCTTTGCGCAGTGACATGACAAAACCGGGCAGCTTTGCTCAGTGAGATGACAAAAGAGGGCAGTTTTGCTCAGTGACAAGACAAAACGGGGCAATAAATAATTCATACATGTATCATCCGCAATAAATAACGAATTTTTAAAATAAACTTCATATTTTTTTTCATCTCTTATTCTATATTATAAATTTGCTGCACACTCTTAAAAAATATATTACATGTGTATGCATAATATTTATAATTACAAATATTTTATCTAACTATCTAATCAAAACATAAAAAAAACAAATTTACAATTTATTTTGCGCGCTGATCGGGCAACCCCAACCCTAGCACTGTAGCACCGAGTGGTGCGGTCGGGCGCCGCATGACTCGCCGAGTCGTGCGCCTGGGGACCGCACCACTTGGCAAATGGTGCGCCGCGCCACCGCACGACTAAATGGTGCGGTCCGGGACCACACCACTCCGGTATCGTGCGCTCCCCGGTCGCACCATTAACACGTGTCGTGTCCCCGTTTAGTGGTGCGGTCGACAGGGGGCTACATTTGGAATTTTGTTCTCTCCGGCGTCATTTTTGGAATTTCCGGTGACTACAGTGCTAAAAACGTCCAAAATTCGGTAAAAGACACCAACGGGTTAGTTTAAACGCCTGTTTTAAACAGCTTATATCTTTTAATTTTTAGAAATTGATTTTTAAACGGAGTAGTTTCTTAAGATGTGGTTTCTATAACCTATTTATAAAAGTTACTTTGAACGAAGTTGTGACACCCCAGCCCATGTTTGCCCATATGTGTGTGCACATGAATTTCTGGGTTAATCCCACCTTGCTAGTTTACCTTGAAAAACACTTGCATATAAGCCTAGGAGTTCCAATGGTAGCACCCCCGGTTAACCGTTTTGCGCGAAGCAAGAACGAAAGTGCAAGCGGGTTGCTACGTGTGCGTGGTCTATCCAGAATGTGGTTAGGTCTGAGCCGGTTTGAACCCTATAGCATTACAAATGGTATCAGAGCCGACTCTCGCGGTTACATGGGCGCGTGTGGGTCAGGGGCACGGGCATATGACGCATGGCGCGTGTGGGCCCGGAGTGGACACACGGCATGACATATGTGCTGGCACTGAACGCACGGGCATGTGCCAAGAGGGGAGATCCTTATCATTTGCCCAGGTGTGGGTATGTTGGGCCGACGAGGACGTTGGGTCTTTTGAGGGGGGTGTATGTAACACCCCGGCCCATATTGTCCCATATGTGTGTGCACATGAATTTCTGGGTTAATCCCACCTTGCTAACTTACCTTGAAAAGCACTTGCGTATAAGCCTAGGAGTTCCAATGGTAGCACCCTCGGTTAACCGTTTTGTGCGAAGCGAGGACGAAAGTGCAAGCGGTTGTTACGTGTGCGTGACCTATCCAGAATGTGGTTAGGTCTGAGCCGGTTTGGATCCTAGAGCGTTACAGAAGTGACTCATCAATACGAACGTCTCTTACTCCCACAATCTTTCACAATCAGCCAAAAAGTCACAACAAAAAATCGAAAGCCACAACATTTCTAAACATGACCTAAACCAGCAGTAAAACTCGAATTTAAAAAGTTACTAGCCATCCAATCCCAGCCTATTTATGCTCGTCTCAAACATCGAGAGTTTCACTCTTCACTGTGCACGTACGCACGAAGCACCAGCCAGCCACGGCACCAGCTGGAGCTCCACGTCGGAATCTTTTTTTTTTTTGGTTTCTGAAACGCGCTAATGGAACACAGCAGATTCCTGTTGCCTTCTATATACGTATGCGTGAGAACAAACCCGGCTGACGAGGCGGGTGGATTTTGTGAGGCGCTGTCCCGTGGAAGCGGCGGGTAATTTCGCTAGCTCAGGGTTGATCGGGATTACCGCTCGCAGTTCTAGGTACGTACGAGCCCGCGCGCGGGGTCGCCACACGACGTGGTCTATCTTGGCCATTTCCGTCGAGTCTGACACGAAGCTTCTGTCTTTTTCTGTCGGTGAAATGGCTAGTATGAACTCTCACTACTACAGAAAGACTAATAGTAGACGTCAAATCACAGACGATTTTAATTTGAAGGCTATCTGTGGTATTTGTGGCGGGAAAAAGGAGTATCACAGACAGTTCTTACCTCTGAACCGTCTGTGATACTGGATTATCACAGACGGTTTTTTATTAAAAACCGTCTGTGTTGTGTCGACTATCACAGACGATTTTTAACAAGAACCGTCTGTGATGTCTCTTTGTCTGCCATATTCTAGATCAGAGGTTAATATATAAGTACACATTTCTTCTAATAACTTAACTACAGAACTACTGAGACAAGAGATCACAAATTAAAGGTAAAATTTATTAATTTCAATTAGAGGCAAATTTATTACAAAAGTCGCACAGGTAAAGAGTTTCCCAGATTGTAATCTTTTGGGCTTCGTACACTTCTTCTTCGACTTGGGGACTTGAAGGATCAGCCGCTAAATTCTCGAACGTCGTTAAGATTGCCCTTGGCCTCAGCACTTCCTCCTCCAGCCTGGGCAAATGATCAGCAGCATCCATAATGTCGTAGAGGATAGCATGAAAAGATTCCTCAGAATCTGCCGTATTTGCTTGATCGGCAAGGCTATCCATCAGTCTCTCCAATGCGTGTAGAGCTTCTTCCGCTTTGCGCACATTGTGGAGAAGAAGCAGGGTGAGGGATGTTTCCCTTTCTTGAGCGGCAGCGAGACGCCTCCGTCGACGGCGGATGATGAGGTCGAGCTGACGGATGCAAGAAAGTCGGGGAAGGAGAGCAGGGCGTGTGCGGAGAAGCTGCTCCAGATGCAAATTGCTGGCCGTCTGTGTAAGGTTCCGGCCGAACAATTCGTGATGAACAGATAAGAGGAAGGAGATGATCACAAGAATAGTAGAATCCATATTGTACGTACGTAGAAGAGACCTGGATTAGGCGCGCATATTTAACCTTTAGCATCGTAAACCCAAACATTAATGATATAGAAGCTTCGTATAACGATCGAGAGACGTTAATTAGACGATCGAAACACGAAGCGTTCTGGCAATCGAAACACGAAGCGTTCTGGCAATGGTAACACGCGCGAAGCATTAATGATATAGATGCTTCGTATAACGATCGAGAGACGTTAATTAGACGATCAAAACACGAAGCGTTCTGGTAATGGAAACACGCGCGAAACGTTCTGGCATGAAGCTTATCACAGACAGTTTTTTATAAAAAACCGTATGTGATAATATTTATCACATACGGTTTAATAAAAAACCGTCTGTGATAAGCTGGTTAAAAACCGTCTGTGATAATGACTAAGGCATTTATTGCGCTGCTCAGACCGCATCTGTCTTCATTTCGATCCATATCTAGCCACTGCTGCGCACTTTTTCACTCGGGAGGAAGCTAGGCGATTTCAGGCCTGTTAATTTGGTGGGAAGAGGCAGAAATTGAGCTTTGAATTAAGATTCAGACTTTCCTGGTTGCTGTAGATATGGTTAGTAATGAAATTTATTTTTTCTTTAATTGTATTACAATTTAGGTCTAAGTAATCCATGAGTGGTTATTGAAGATGGTTAATTTGCAAAATTGTTGGTTATATAATAGCTGTTGTGTTTGCAATATGAATTGAGCTAGCAAATTAAGTCTCAATATAATAAATGTGGCCGGTGTATATGTAGTTATAATTAGTTAATCTAGATTTTAATACTAAGTTGTTATATATCTACGTAACGTAGGACCGAAGCTGGATGTATGCCACGAGCCGTGTGAGTGAAGAGTACATTAATGGCGTTTCTGCTTTTATAAGAGCCGCCGAGGAGAATATGTTGAATAAGGGGGTGGAATATATGTGCTGTCCATGCACTGACTGCGAGAATTTGAAGATGTTTAAGAACCGAGGGCAAATTGAAGCGCACTTGATTCGGAGGGGTTTCAAAAAGGATTATACGTGTTGGACCAGTCATGGCGAAGTGAATCATCATATGCCGCCGGATCACATCGCCGGTGAAGTGAATGATATGCCCCCGGATGACATCGCAGGTGAAGTGAATGACATGCCGCCGGCTGATGTCGATTGTGGCTCGGATTCGGATAGGTTGCACGATGATAATCTGGATCAGATGCTTCGCGATGTAGAAGAGAACTACGATGAGAGAGAGTATGTTAAATTCCGTGGCTTGATGGAGGACTCAGAGAAACCTTTGTACACGGGCTGCAAGTACACGAGGTTGTCGGCCGTGCTTGAACTGTTGAAATTGAAGGCAATCAACGGTTGGTCCGACAAGAGTTTCACGGCGCTGCTAGGTCTTTTAGCGGACATGCTTCCGGAGGGAAATGAGTTGCCTAAAACCACGTATAAAGCCAAGAAGGTTATTTGTCCGTTGGGAATGGAAGTAGAAAGAATACATGCATGCCCGAACGACTGTATCCTCTACCGTAAAGAGTATGCAAACATGCATGTATGTCCGGTGTGCAACGCATCCCGATACAAACGTAACAATCAATCAGATGATGGCTAGGGAACAGAGGCGAAGAAAGGACCTCCTGCTAAGGTGGCATGGTATTTTCCTATAATTCCCCGTTTGAAAAAGTTTTTTGCAAATCCAAAGGAGGCAAAACTGCTGCGTTGGCACTCGGAGGAGCGCAAGAAGGATGGAATGATAAAACACCTTGCTGATTCCGCGCAATGGAGAAACATCGATTGGAGTTTTGCAGAGTTCGGTGCAAAACCAAGGAATATAAGGTTTGGACTGAGTACAGATGGAATGAATCCTTTCAGTAGCATGAGCAGCCGACATAGCACATGGCCCGTGACTCTCTGCATCTATAACCTGCGTCCTTGGTTGAGTATGAAGCGAAAGTACATTTTGCTGTCGATATTTATCCAAGGGCCAAAACAATCTGGGAATGATATCGATGTGTTCCTAGCACCGTTGGTGGAAGATCTAAAAGTGCTGTGGAACGAAGGGGTACAGGTATGGGATGCATACAACCGAGAGAACTTCACTCTGCGCTCCTTATTGTTCTGCACCATAAATGATTATCCTGCCCTTGGTAACCTATCGAGCCATAGTACAAAAGGTGCCAAAGCTTGTACTCACTGTCTAGATGGTACCGAGAGTGTGTGGCTGAGACACTCACGCAAAACCGTCTACATGCGTCACCGCCGGTTCCTTCGGAGGGCTCACACATACCGCAAGATGAAGAAACAATTTGACGGAGAGAAGGAAGACGGTTCAGTTCCAAGGCATTTAAGGGGATACGAGGTTTATGATATGGTTAAGGATTTAGATGTTGTCCTCGAAAAGAGACGTAAATTGAGGGCTCATGAGAAGAACACCTGGAAGAAGAGATCAATATTTTGGGACTTACCTTATTGGGAGTACCTAGATGTTCGGCACTGCATTGACGTCATGCACGTAGAAAAGAATGTGTGCGATAGCTTGATTGGTCTCTTACTGAACATCCGTGATAAAACAAAGGACGGTGTCAACGCACGGCTTGACTTGGCTGACATGGACATCAGGTCTGAGTTAGCACCGACAAGCACTGATAATGGACGAACGTACCTTCCCCCTGTGTGTTACACTTTGTCCAAGGCTGAAAAACAGAACTGTGCCAGTGCTTGCATGGTGTCAAAGTTCCGTCTGGTTACTCCGGCAACGTGAAGAAACTTGTTTCGATGCAAGATTTGAAGTTAAATGGCATGAAGTCTCATGATTGTCATATGCTGATGACACAGATGCTCCATATTGCAATTAGAAATATTTTGCCGATCAAAGTCTGAGAGACAATCATGAGGCTATGTTATTTTTTTAACACAATTGCTCAGAAGGTCATCGATCCCGAAGGACTAGATGCTCTGCAGGACGAGGTGGTGATGACTCTATGTCACCTTGAAATGTATTTCCCTCCTTCGTTTTTTGATATCATGGTCCATCTCATTGTTCACGTTGTGTGGGAGATAAAAATGTGCGGGCCCGTATTCCTACGTAGCATGTACCCATTTGAGAGGTTTATGGGAATTCTCAAGTCCTACGTACGGAATCGTTCTCGGCCGGATGGCAGGATCGTCGAAGGTTATGCAAGCGAAGAGATTATTGAGTTTTGTGTCGATTATATGGCTCAGATTCAACCGATAGGTGTCCCTCAGTCTCGTCATGAGGGGAGGCTGAAGGGTCTCGGAACTATCGAAAGGAAAGCAATCACTCCAGATATGGACACGTACACTCAAGCCCATTTCACGGTGTTGCAACACATGACTGAAGTGGCGCCTTATGTGGACCAGCACAAGGATGTGCTTCGGCAACAGAATCCAGAGCGGCCGGATGTTTGGATCATGAGACAACACAACCGTTGGTTCAACCAATGGTTGAAGGAGCAAATCGCTAGGAGCTCACCGTGTGAGACGCTAATATGGTTGGCAAAAGGGCCGACATTTATAGTTGTGACATGGCAAGGATATGACATAAATGGGTACACATTCTATACGCAGTCTCAGGATGTCAAGAGCACTAACCAGAACAGTGGTGTCCGCATAGATGCATTCAGTACCGATGGGTCGAGAAACTCGTACTATGGCTTCATAGAAGAGATTTGGGAGCTCGACTATGTGGTTTTCAAGATCCCCTTATTTCGCTGCCGTTGGGTGCATCTCCCACAGGTGAAGGTTGACAAGTACGGTGTCACGACCGTGGACCTCCAACGTGTCGGGTACAAAGACGAACCATTCGTACTCGCCAATCAAGTTGTTCAAGTTTTCTATGTAACCGACCCGGCAAATAAGAAACGCCATGTAGTTCTTCATGGAAAAAGGAGAATTGTCGGAGTGGAGAATGTAGTGGACGAGGAGGAATACAATCAATTTGACGAGTTACCTCCTTTTGGAAATGGCATAAGGGTCGACGATGAACAACGTGACGAAACTAGTTACGTACGCATTGATCATGATGAAGAGCTAATTTTTAAAGGAAATAATTAAGTAAGTACAATAAGAATGTATATGTGAAAATGTGTGACAATTTTGAGATGTATATGTGAAAATATGTGACAATTTTGAGATGTATATGTGAAAATGTATGACAAAATGTATATGTGAAAATGTATATGCGTATTGGCATTTATGTATATGTGATGTATATGTGTGATGTACATGTGATGGTTGATATGAATGCAGCTGGTTGGTGTTGTATATGAATGCAGCTGTTTGGTGGTGGATATGAATGCAGTTGTGGTTATTGGTGTTGTCTTAATAACTACAGTCGCAAAGGCTTATCACAGACGGTTCTAAACTTAGAACCGTCTGTGATAAATATCACAGACGGTTCTAAGTTTATAACCGTCTGTGATAGTATCTAAGTTTATAACCGTCTGTGATAGTATAACTATCACAGACGGTTATAAACTTAGAACCGTCTGTGATATTTATCACAAACGGTTCTAAGTTTAGAACCGTCTGTGATAACCTCTCTATATATACCCTCTGGCTAGGGTTTTCCCTGTGTGCTGCGCAGTTATTCGATCTAGATCTAATTAAATCCCGAGCCCGTCGTCGCCTCCGCCTCCCCGAACCCTCGTCGGCCGCCTCCCCGAGCCCCTCGCCGGCCGCCTCCCCCGACCCCGTCGCTGGCCGCCTCCCTCGAACCCCTCGTCGAGCCCGTCGCCGGCCGCCTCCCCCAAGCCCCTCGTCGAGCCCGTCGCCGGTCGCCTCCCCCGAGCCCCTCGTCGAGCCCCTCGCCGGCCACCTCCCCTCGATTACCGTCTGCATTGTGAGCACTTTCTGTGATGGACTAGAGTTTTGAGTATTGTGAGCAGGTTCTGTGATGGATTATGCTTTTGAGCATTGTGAGCATTGTTTACTGCAGTAGCTTAATTAGTTTGCTATTTGGTACATATTACATTTGTACATTGTTTACTGCAGTAGCTTAATTAGTTTGCTATTTGGTACATTGTTTACTGCAGTAGCTTAATTAGTTTTCTATTTGGTACATACTACATTGGTACATTGTTTACTGCAGTAGCTTAATTAGTTTGCTATTTGGTACATATTACATTGGTACATTGTTTACGCAGTAGCTTAGTTTAATTTACTATTTGGTACAAACTACATCGGTACATTGTTTACTGCAGTTGCTTAATTAGTTTGCTATTTGGTACATATTACATTGGTACATTGTTTACTGCAGTAGCTTAGTTTAATTTGCTATTTGGTACATACTACATTGGTACATTGTTTACTGCAGTTGCTTAATTAGTTTGCTATTTGGTACATATTACATTCTGAATCATCGCTACTGGCGTACGTGATCCAGAGACCAGAGATGAAGAAAAGGAGTGGGAAGAAGCAGATGGATAGTCGCTCACCGAAGAAGTCGGCTATGTGGCTGCTCACGAAGAATCTGGGAATGTCTTTTTTTGCACTTTTGTAATAAAATTGCCTTGAATTTTGCGGGAAAAAGAAGGATTGTCGGAGTGGAGAATGTTGTGGATGAGGTTCCCAGATAAAGAAACCTTGCGATTGTTGCAAAAGATACATGGACCATTTGGGTGGAAAGATGAAATGTTTCGTCAGGCGCATGACTGCCAATTCGAAGCATAGCATAGCATCCGAGGCACATCCGAGGTCTGCTGGTGTGTCTTGAGGAATCCCAAGAGCTGGTCTTCAGATGGAGCATAGCATCCGAGGCACATCCGAGACCTGCTGCTGTGTCTTGAGGAATGCCACATCTGAAGACCAGCTCTTGGCATTCCTCAAGACACACCAGCAGACCTCGGATGTGCCTCGGATGCTATGCTATGCTTCGAATTGGCAGTCATGCGCCTGACGAAACAGTTCATCTTTCCACCCAAATGCTCCATGTATCCAGCCAAAAAAACAGCAAATGAAGCAAGTGACATACTCTAGTGTTCCCATTCAGTGAACCGGATACACTAGTTTAGGGACTTTGCTATTTGGTTTATAGTATTAGCAACTAAAGTAGGTGCTAAGATAGGCACATCACCCCCTCTACTCCTCTCCTCTCTTCCAATTCAATATGATCACTTTCTCATCTTATCTTAATAGACCCACAAAATGAGCAACATGTCACCCGCGCATTCTTCAACATCATCGCCGGAGGCGTCCGCTCCAACATCAAGACGCCAAGGAAGAGGGCTATCGAAGAAGCTTGAGGACCGACAGACCATCACAGCGGTAAACGCATTCCGAACCATGGTCGGAATAGTTGCACGAGAACGAATTGAGATCACATACAATTCGTGGAAGAACGTGCCTGACACTCGGAAACGTGAGCTGTGGACCGAAATTTTGGCATCGTTCGAGTTCCCAGAAGAACACCTACACGCTGTGCAACGACAAACCTACCAAGTGGCGTGCAAAGCATGGAAGAACTTCAAGAGCACGCTTGTCAGGAAATACGTGGAGACGGACGAAACGTCTGTTCACAAATACCCATTCCTGGAACCACAATGGGAAGAGTTCAAGGCGATGAAGACGTCCGAAGATTTCAAAAGTACAAGTGTGGCGCACAAGGCCCTCCAGGCAAAAAACACACACCCCCACAGACTTGGCACATCTGGGTATGCAGGTAAAATCCCGCAGTGGAGGAAGGAGGATGACCTGGCAGCTGCACAGGACATCGCCCCGCCGTTTTCCAATATCCCGGATGACCGCGCTCGAAATTGGATTAGAGCAAGGTCTTCTACAACGACATCGGGGGACGTCTCCTTTCGAAACCCTGCAGACCAGCAAGTGTCCCAGCGCCTGGTAAGATATCGATAGAACTACGTAGCTTGTAATTACTCCACAACTTCGTATGAATTGAAATGATATTTTGTGCTCTTGTAGGAAGAGCTGAGTTTTGAATCTATCCTGGGATCATTCCAGGGAACAAGGGAGAATGATATGCTCTCCGTGGCCCTGGGAAACAAGGAGCACCCGGGTCGTACGAGAGGCCTTGGGCTTTACGTTCCTTGGAAACATGGTTTCCAAGATGACTCCGGGATGTATCGACGTAGGAAGAGAAACAAAGCCGAGCGTGACGCAAAGCTACGAGAAGAGATCAAGGAATCTCTTAGAGACGAGCTATTAGCTTAGATGGCTAATGTAATCAGAGATGAGGTGCGGAAACAGACAGAAAGTCAGCAAGCCGCTACTGCCGCTCCTGTGCTAGCTAGCCCGCACAACCATCCGAGTAGCTGCGCGTCCAATCCGACGCAAACCCAGGCCAAATTTCCTGTGGATGACATCCTGGTAATAATTATTATCTCTCGAATGCTTGCTCCATTGATAGGCCTATTCGAGTAGCTAATTTTGTATCGTTATGTAGGAGCCTACGAAGTGCAGGCTCCAAGTGAGATATGGCTCCATTCCCTTGTACGCTGCTTGGGGCCAGACATATTCGTCTGGTATCGGGGCCATGGTGCACGGTCAAGCTTTAGCGCCAGGCTTCGCAAAAGTTAATGTGGATGGTGTGTATGTCAATTTTGAGGTGGTCCCGCTACCGAAGCCCCCCAACGACGAGATCGTGACTCTAGGACAGGCCATTGGAACATTCATCCAGTGGCCCAAAAGCGACATCTCCCTGGAGGCTTCTTCACCGGTGGCAGGACCAGAAGTGCAGTGCGAACCACAGCAACATGCACTGGTGCCATCTCCACACGGGTAGTGCGAAGCAGAGCTACCTGCACCGGTGCTATCTCCACGGGTGCTATTCTCGCAAAAGCAACTTGCACCGTCTGTATCATTACAGTCGACTACCATGAAGTCGACCTGCAGTCGAGGCAGTGGCCATGTCAAATCAAAGACGAAGGATGATGACGATATCTCGTACCTGCCATTGGCCCACAAATTCGTGCTAGGCGAGCCGATGATATTCCCGAAAGAGCACTTCGCAATGCTAGGACTTGGTTGCCAAAGATTCCACATTTGGTATATGGAACAGTCCAATAGACCAGAGGCAGAACGACTCTCAGGTATCATGGTCAAATTCAAGCCGGAACATTTCTTGCACGAAGTTCAGGAATGTGTCTTCCCGGTTACCTTTGACGATATATTTGCTGTTTTCACGCTCAACGCTCTCGACGCCTCACTCGTTCGATGCTGGACGCTGTAAGTCTGTACAATCACAGTTTCTGTTCACGTAATACCGATATATGTCACAATTTGTTGCTTTTCTGTGTATATATATAGATTCATGCTGATCGAAGCTAGATCATCGAAATCACCAATTGGTTTCCTGGACCCACGCTTGGTCGCCATTGATACCATCAACGAGAATGCATCCTTCGTCGAGGACTATATTACAAAAGCACTGCTGGCTCACCAAGATAAGGAATTTGTTCTTATGCCATACAATGAGAATTTCCATTGGATTTTAATTGTAATTATACCAAAATGGAACAAAGCTATATACCTTGATTCTCTAAGTAAGAACAAATCCAAGTACACAGCTATCGCCGAAATACTCGATAGGTAAGTATATTGTACATTGTACATTGTACTCTTTCTTTCCTTCCGAATGACTAATCTAACTTTTTCGAATAACGAAGGTCGTTCGTCACATACGTTCAACAAACAAGTGGCTCGACAACAGCTGCCAAGCCCTTGAAACATGATCGCAATTTTCGGGTATTGGCTAGCTACACATTAATTAATCATATACAACACTTAGTAGTAATGCCACTTGATTTAACACATTCTATTTTTTGCAGTGCCACCAGCAGCAGCCGGGCAACACGTGTGGATACTACGTGTGCCACCATATGAGACTACTCATCGATTCCAGCAAGATCTCCACTCCTAAGGTTTGTCAATCTTTCCACATTTATTTCATACATGTCAAGTTTTATATGTGCGCGCGTTGATATTCCTATCGACAGGCTGCGCCCATCTCTACATCTGCATTGAAACAGCCGGATTTTGCAAAAATTCGAGGAGAGTTCATTTGGTTTTTGTGGAGTAAAGTCGTAAGATCAGATGGAGAATTCCACTGCCCAGAAGATTTTTTTATTGTAATTCTAAGTGCAAATGCAGTGTAGATCTTTTACAATTGTGTATTTGTTAATGGATATTTTATTTCGATTCAATGAATTGATTTGCGAAATGGATGCTTTATGTTTGTGAAATGAAGTGCCTTGTCAATTGGATGTTTTATGTCTGTGAAATGAATTGAGATGTGAAATGTATCTGAAATGAAATGAGATGTGTGAATTTTATATGTTTTATGTCTGTGATTATCTGCTTGTTTCAGAGGGCATGGCTAGCATTTGCTGAGGCTAGCCAATAAACAGAAATATATTTAGGGGTTGAAGGGAATATCACAGACGGTTTTTGAGTAAAACCCGTCTGTGATAGCTAATAATCACAGACGGTTTTGACTCCAAAACCGTATGTGATACTTATTATCACAGACGGTTTTGACTCAAAACCGTCTGTGATAATAAGTATCACAGACGGTTTTGGAGTCAAAACCGTCTGTGATTATCAGCTATCACAGACGGGTTTTACTCAAAAACCGTCTGTGATAGCTGATAATCACAGACGGTCCGAAAACCGTCTGTGATGACCTTCGATTATCACTGACTCATAAATACAGACGGTTCACAAAACCGTCTGTGATGACGTTTTCGAACCGTCTGTGATGACCTTTTCTGTAGTAATGTCTGACATCCACCCTCCAACCAAACCACTCCAAGTTACTAAGGGCATCCATAGTGTATATAACCCAAGGGGTCTTAAGGTGAATCCCATCTAAACCTTAAGGCCGACTCCATAGTGTATATAACACAAGGGGTCTTAAGACGGTCCCACTTGGCAGATAAAGAAAAATTGTATTTTAATGCTTGTGGTCAAGTCTTTAGCTTGAGGACCAGCTTTAAGTCTTTTTTGCTTATAGCCTGCTTAAGGTCACTCCTGTAATATATAAGGTTGACTTTAAGATGGTTTAAGATCCTCTATTTTCATACATTACAGATGCCCTAATGGTGGTTGCTTAATTTGGGTGGTGACTGGTGACAGAAGCATTGTTTAATTTGGGCGGTGACTGGTGACAGAAGAATTGAGAAATGGTGAGCATGAGGGCATGAGGCAGAGATATAGGGATTAACGAGTTAGGGGACGTAATGAATCGAGTCACATGAAGGGTTCTTTTGGGATTCGAATAGTTCGCTAATTTTCCTGCACGGAATGTGTTTTCCCTGCGGGATTGATGAACCATTTGGAGCATGGAAACAATGCAGAAATTTCGCTGGATTTCCACATGAAATAGTTTAATTCCAGCAATAACGAAAAGATTACTCCCACCTTGTAAATAGGTTAGAACCGTTCATGTGGAATCCCTATGCTTGAAAGGAGGCCTAAGGTGTTTGAACACAAGGAATTGCTCGTCATATAAATTCTCTTTTCTTTGGAATGAACTAGTGTTGTTCTTCGCGTCTTTCTCCAAATCTATATACTACTTTCCCACAAGGCATTCAAACACCTCACTCCTTAATTAAGGATTGAACTGAACAATTCCAGAGTAGTGTTCACTATGCGCATGCGGACACTCCAGATTTGTCAATCGAAAAAAAATCGAAGAGTGGTACATTGCATTGCATATCAGCAATAATTGCCATTTTATGCAACAGGGACAGTTGGTTTTCGATCAACATGTGTGAGCAAGGGTCCAAATGATACAATCATGCACAGTGAGATCGAGTTTTATGGTCACCCTCGCGCTGTAGAGATGAAATCATGGCACGATGAACATTTAAGACATATGATGTTGATTCTGGTGATGACGTGACATCATTTGTCGCGATCATTTTTTCTTTCGAGGATTTCATCGCAATCATTCTCTGAAGAAGAAAACACCTTCTACCATCACATTGATAACAGACAAGTACTTATCGCAATTTAATTTTTTTGCTATGAACATGTGGTGAATTAGTATCACTACAACTAGGGGTGAAAACGGATCGGATATTTTCCGTCGGATCCGGACGGATACGGATTGTGTCGGATCGGATTTTTTTCGGATTGTTCTCGGATCGGATACGGATACGGATTTTTTTTATCGGATACGGATACGAATACAGTAAGCCTAGTATCCGTCGAATACGGATATGGATACGGATAATCCGGATAATACAAAAACGGATATCCGGCCCAGACGGCCCATTCCCACTCCACGCGTGATCCAGCCGTCCGTTCTCGGTTCTCACTCCCTGCGCTGCGATCCGGCCGTCGGGGCGATAGGGACTAGGGTTACTCCCTGCGATCCAGCGCCGGCCACCTGCGTCCTGCTTTCCATTCGGGCTTCGGCCGCCTGCTAGCTGCTACTCCAGGCGACTATCCGACTCCGCCATCCGCCTCCTTCCGCCGACCGCCTCCCTCCACCGACCGCCTCTGCCCGCCTCCGCCGGGTTCCTCCCTCCGCCGACCGCCTCCCTCCGCAGACCGCCTCCGACGGCCGCCTAAATGAATCGATGAATCATCAGATCAGGTAAACATCCAAACTTGTCTCTTGCAGCAACTACTCTTCCTGATGGGTGATATCAAGCAATTCATGGGCATGAATTCAAGAAAACCACGAAGGGGAAGAAGATCTCGTGTCATTCGGTAAAGTTGTGGCGGGTCTAGCACGTACAGTCTTGTAGTTGTCCACGGATGCTTAGGATTACACCATTCTGCATTAGTTGAAACTTGAAACGTTGGTTAGTTTCCAGAATTTGATGCCTTGAAGCGGTAGCGTTGATGGAACTGTATAGATTGGTAGATGGATATGTTGCTTTGTTGGTTAGTATCAGAATTAAACTCTTTGCATAATTGTTTTTGCAGACTGAGAGGGCTTTCTTGAAGCAGCCGGTGTTTCTCTGGTGAGAGCAAGTGCTTTTATGTGTAGTTGCCTGTCTGTTTCTTGTATTTCTGATGTGGCTCATGATTTGTTTTGGGGTCCAGTCCTAAGAAGACCACCAAGGGGAAGAAGCCTGGCAAGGGTGGGAATAGGTTCTGGAAGAACATCAGCCTTGGGTTCAAGACTCACAGGGAAGCCATCGAAGGTGTGAATTCTTTCTTGCTCAACCCTTATTGCTAGTGATTTGGACCTTTTAAACATGTTAGCTTGTAAGTAGGTAACTTAGCTAGTTTAGGTAAAGTTCCTTGCATTAGGTTTTCAATACTCGACTTATTCAAGTTAATTTAATTTTGGATGTACAGTTTAAGGGGTTTTCATGTTCCGATAAATATTCGTAACCGTATTCGTTTCGATTCGAATTCGATCCGTATCTGTATTCGATATTATTCGTATTCGTGTTCGTATTCGAGTTATCCGTATTCGTATTCGTATCCGTATCCGAAAAAAATATGAAAACAAATATGGTAGAGGCATTATCCGTCCGTATCCGATCCGTTTTCACCCCTAACTACAACACATGAAAGATTGCGCAACAGCCCAAAACTGTCGCCAAACTATTGGGGAACGGCTCACATGCTGGGGCCCCGCACTTAGCGCCGTGCAGGGGTGCCCAGGGCACTGACATGTGTCCCCAAAAAATTCAAAACAATTCCGAAAAATTCAAAAATATACTTCAAAAATCCGAAAAATTGTAAAAGTATCTTTTTAAGTGTAAAAAGCATTTTTAAGTACTTATTTTTTTTATTTTACTTTTATTAAAAAGTATTTTTTAAGTACTTAAAAATTACTTTTTAATAAAAGTATTTTTAAGAAAGTACTTTTTACAATTTTTCGGATTTTTGAAGTATATTTTTGAATTTTTCGGAATTTTTTGAATTTTTTTAGGGACACGTGTCAGTGCCGTGGGCACCCCTGCACGGCGCTAAGTGCAGGGGCCCCAGCATGTGAGCCGTTCCCAAACTATTGGACTCCCGTAGCCTTATCAGCTTGATTGACATTAGTCCACACACTCGTATTGCACATTTATCCATCCATTAACATCAACCAGATCAGCCACGACCACAAATTCCATCGCTTTCCAGATATTAGCCTAAGATTACTTATTACAACCACTAGCTCATCGAGTACTCAAAAACAACAAGTACTCGGGAATTACTATCGCTTCGCTCAAAACACAAAACACTCAGGAATCACAAGTACCGCTATCGACCATCAAACAATATAGAACCATCGAGTACCGATTACCGAGTACCAATCCTGTACTTTCTCACCGACAATCGCTATGACCATCGAGTACCTACTTGGTACTGTAGGAAGGACCACTAATCACGACCGCCATGAACAGTTCAGTCAACTACTGGCCCAACATGAGTACTCGAGGTACTCAAAGATCACAAGAATTAAAGCACTCGTACCAACCATGAAGTCTACGAATACCAACCGTGAAGCCAACAGTAATCGATCGCAAAGCTTTTGGCAACCGATCATGAAGTCTACGACAACCAATCGAAAAGCCTAAGACAGCAACAGCTAACTGCAAAAGTCAACAACTATCGATTAGTAAAGTTTACGACTATCGAGTACTGACCAGTAAAGTCTATGACAATTGATTGATTACTGTAGCTACGATAATAAAAAAAGTGTTGTAGCTATGACCATCAAATAATATTGTAGCTACGACTATTGAAAAGTACTGTTGCTATGATCGATTCACTGTAACTTACCATCTTCACCCAGATATGGTCATTTTGCCGTAGTTGATGTTCCGTGGTTGAAATGTTATGATCGAAGAATGACGAGGTCGAAATACCATGGTCGAATTGCCGTGATCGAAGCTTGACGTGGTCGAAATCTACAATGCTCGACTTAAACTTGACGTGGTCGAAATCTACAGTACTCAACTTACCGTGGTCGAAGCTTGATGCGGTCAAAATCTGCAGTGGTCGACTTACCGTGGTCGAAATGGTGTCCTGAAAATTCTAGCAACAATAGCATATCGATCAGGTCTTTCACAAACACAAATTTTAATAAAACCCAAATATCAATTATTCATCACCACTAAATTTACGACCAAACCACATGGTCTAATATATGTTATATTAAATTAACCAATTTACATCTACTTACTGTATTTATTAAAATTTGGCTTTATGCTCAAATAACCCTATTATGCCTTAACTTGTTAGCCTTGCATTAATATTGCATTTTTTGGTGTAAATTACAGAGTATATTTTTGTGCTCACCCTAGCTTAATTCTATTGCACAAATGAGAATTGTTTCCAGTTCAGTGAGGACCTTGACGAGTAAGCCTTATCCCACAATCGTTTGCCTGTGGGCAGAATGAATGGGCTTCTTCCACTTCAACTTTTTCTTCCACAGCTTATATTTAATTTTAGCCTATGGGCCATTGATGTAAACTTTGGCCTCAAGGCCGATATTCTGTTAATTAATAAATATCATTATGGTTGATATTTCTCTTTATTATCTACTATGTGCACTAGCTGATTCTGGACTAGTGTGATTTACACAGAGGATCGGGAGGAGTTTTTGTAAAATAAAGTCTAATCCATAAAAAACATTACTTGGCATGTCCATGACTATGGGCACAACTATCTAGGATAGTTTATACACTCTGCAAAGGTTGTATAATTTTACCCATAAGAGATAATCAACTTATAATGTCTGTCTGGCACACTTCCAAAGGTGTACGATTAAGAGAATATCACAAAGCCTTTACGATGCGAAATCCCTTACCTGGTCGCGCCCCGCTAAAGTTTCACCATAACATATAATCCACTAAGTTGGGGCTCCTCTTGTGTCGTGTGGGACTTCTCGTGGCCCTACCACACCCATATTCAATCTATACCAAAATCAAGGTTAGGACCCACAAATTAGTTATTTAAGTCTATCCTATACTAAACTTGTGATAGTACAATGTGGCTTTCACATACCCCTTATGCCACTAAGTACCCACCATCTAACCATTTGACTAAGTCTAAACCATAATTTTATTTTATTTTAAATATTGCATAGACCTTCTTGACTCACCAAAGTCAACAATACATTTTAATAAACTATATTTCATGTGAAAAAGGTTATCTCAAACCTACAATTATTTCTAAGCATGTCTAAGCTTTGCTACAAAGTTTCTAGCCAATACTAGTATAGTAACTAGAGTTTTATTTTAGGGTAACAAGGTATTTGGGTGATCAACACCAATTTTGGCCATATACAAGGAATTGGGAGTTATCAATAGTTTAAACCCGAATTTAAATTATGTTTAAATAAAAATAAGCATGTATAATAATTTGAAATAGAATATAAATAATTTAAAATATTGGGTTCAACACGATCAATGATGTAACATACCTTGCTCAAAGGTCTGGTGGTGAGAGTTGTCGATGTACAAGAACTCCTTGGAAACATCGTAGTCTACACTCAAAAATAGCCAAGATAAACAAAATTCAAATAAAATCTAGAATTTTGTAAGGAAGGTAGAAATAGGTAGATTGGAATTTGAGATGAATTTAGAAAAACAAAATGGGTTCATTTGGAGCTAAAACAGAGGAGAATAGGCTCTCAAAAGATTTAAATCTGAGAAAACGAGAAGGAAAACAATATTTCAGAATTTTTAGATTTTATGGATTTATTTTTCTAAAGAAAATTATATTTATGACATCAACCTGGAATAAAGAATTTTGGCCAAATTATTTTTATAAAGGAAATGGGCTTGGAGTCTTTGACATGTGGGCCTAGGTCTATGGACCAGGTCCACATACTTTGCCGGTCCATAGTGGACCAGGTCTATGGCTGGCGTGGCGGGTGCTAACTAGGCATCGTTACGGTGATGTAGCGGCCACGTGGCGCAAGGCACGGCGGTGACGCTCGGAACCTGAAGGTCGCCGTAGTTTGGTGGCGCAGCTGGGTCAGCAAGGTGTGGGAAAGGATGAGGGCTACAAGTTGAACTCATCTTACCTGGTTGCGTGGTGTGGAGAAGGCTGAGGACGTTGGTGGCGAGAGATAGGTGGCAGCGATGGCTCGGCTCCGATGGAGTCGGGCTCCGGCGGTCTTCCTCGACGACAAAGGGGCGGATAAGGTTGGTGGAGGCACTACGAAGCCAGAGATGATGACGGTGTGGCTCGACACGTTTAGTTCGGCGGCGATTTCTCGCCAAATGGTCATAAGCACTTGGAGGGAGGAGAAGAACGGTACGAGAGGGCCTAGGGGCTTGGGAGAGGGGAGCGAGGGAGCAGTGTTGTGGAGGTCTTGAGAGTGTAGGACGGGGGCTTTTATAGGGCCGAGGAGGGCACGACGCTTGGATTCGTCGTGGAAGACCACAACAGTGGAAAGAAAAAGGGGAAGAAAAAGGAAATAGAGGGCGCGGAAGGGAAGGAATCGGCCAGTGCTCGCGACAAAGGGAAAAAAAGGAAGGAGGACACGGAAAGTTTGCATCAGGCAGATGACAAGGAGGGGAAGGGTAAGAGTCTGGCTGAAATTAGTGGTGGCGGCGCACAGGAGGACAATGAAAGGGAGAAGAAGGCCTGATGAGTAGGCTCGGAAGGCAGTTAGAGGGAGGCGAGGCAGGCCGGGTCGTGGGTCGAGGCGGCACGGAAAGAAGGAAGAGTGGGCTGGGGTGGAAAAAAGGAGGTGGGCCATGAGGGAGAATGGGCCAGATGAAAAGGGTTTCGTCCCGAAGGAGTTGTGAAGATTTAAATGCATGTTTTATTTTTAGAAAATACAAGAAAACTCAAATAAGCTTAAAATGGAAAATAAAATCCAAAATTTCAAAAAAAATTCAAAGAAATTCTTGAGCCTATTTTGGACTTAGGAAAATTATTTCCAACATAAAGTTGGCTTTTAATTTACACATAAATTATTTTTAATTTTAGGAAAAGAGAAAAACCTTTTTAAAATGCAAAAAATTAGGGAAAAAGTTATGAAACTCAGGAAATGAAAAATAAAATTTATTTTTTTATTTTTTTACTTTAATTAAATTAATTTTATTTATTAATTTTTTGAAATAAAAATTGGGGCTGTCACAATCAAGTAGGCGACGACCATGGGTTTGTTTGAGAGGTGGGTAGGATTTGGGAGAGGTGACGAAGGGAGAGTTTATATAGTATTGAGATTGATGGGTTGAAATCCGTTACATATTGATCCAATGGTCCAAAAGGGAAAAAGGATTTAGAGGTATTCTCACCATCTAGTTACCACAACCAATCCCATCATATTTCATCCCTCCAAACAAACACCAACTTATACCAACCTGAATTGTCTTATCGTTCTAACCAAATAAAACCCGAGACCATTCCAACCCCTAACCAAATACCTTACTCGGACAATCCCATCTATCACATCCAAAAAAGTAGACCATCTTATCTCATCTCACTTCATCTCCTCAACCAAACACACTAAAATCTCACCAAAGCACTCTCTCTCCTCTAGTATATATCAAGGTTTAGTATAAAAAAATGCAGAATTTAGGAACATAGAATGTAGGGAGCGTATGAGAAGTTGGTGGTCCAACTTCCAAGTGAGGTCTAGAGGCCCATTTCTATGGCACATCATTTTGCATAATGAAACGTCAAACGTGAGTATCAAATAAAGATCAATTTGATTTTTTTTCCCTATAAAAAGGTGAAGAATAGTCAAATTGTAACTTCTTGGTACTTCAAGTCTTCAACCAATCAATTTTTGGTGTTTACACCTCCGGAAGAAAAAAAAAAGGAACACTTGTGATCATCTATACACGAACATCACTGCACCAGATTTCTCTTCCCCAAAAAAATTGTGGTAGCAGCTCGGCTTTGCAACTTTTATCAAGTTTTGCTTGGATTGAAGGCAAAGGGGCCTGCCTGCATGGGAAAAAGTGTGCGATGTGGGGAACAGAGCAGGAAGCCATTGCTAGTTGCTTGCATTCGAGGCTTGTGATGTCTATCTCTTTCTTTTCCTTTTCTTTTTCTCTTTTGCATGCAATATTTTTCTCCTTTTTTTACTTTTCCTTTTTTTTTTGGCAGCTGCTCTGTTTGCAATATTTTCTCCTTTTTTTACTTTTTTTTTTTGCAGCTGCTCTGTTCGGGGTGGATACCAGGATAGGCCAAAATACTTTATGTGCAATCCACGCTCCCGGCCCCTCGGCCCATTTACGAGTAGGTCCACTCGGCACGTGACAGCGTGGCGGTGTCAGAGCGTCATGTGAGGTGGTCTCGGGCTGGCCGCACGGGCGGGGCCTACGTGGGGAGCGGTGGTCAGTGCCACGTGGTGAGCTTGGTTGCGTCCTTTGACCCCGCAGGCAGCCAGCCCAGCGTCGCCTTCCGCGTTGCTTCACCCGCACGTGCCAATGTGCTGCCTTGCATGGATGGGTCTGGTCACGTGAATGCGTGATACCATGGGTGCGTTCTCGCGTGGGCCACGGCTAGCTGTAGTTTTTTATTTTACTATAAATATTTATACGAATATATTATATGTTAATAGGTTATTTAAAAAAATTATTCTAATAAATTGTTTAAAAAAGATAAAAAAATCGTCCCACGGAGCCTTAGCGTTCACTTTGCATAGGCGTTGATCCCTTTAATTTTATTTGCAACTGTTAAAGCTGCAACTTAAATCTATCTCTCTATTTTTCCTCCCCCTCCTCTTCTGGCTACAACATATATAGGTCTCGCTCCAAATGATTTTAGATTCTAGTTTTTGCCTTCTTAATTTCGTCTTTTATTTGGCTTTTTAGCTTTTTTTGATTTTTTATTTTCCCCCTTATTCTTTTTGTATTATTTGTGATGATATAACTTTTTTATTTTTTTAAATTTAATTACTCAAAAAATAACAGACGCTATAGTGCATTTTCAACCGCTACAGTGCAAAAAAGTTAGAAGCCATGGATTATAAGCCAGTTGGGGAAGGCCACAAAAGATAGATGAGTAAATAAAACTTAATGGCCGAGTTCTTTGTGATTTATGACTTATAGCTTCTCTTAAACAAACAAACAAACAAACAAACAAGATGACTTTTTCATTGTTGTTTCGAAGTGGCTTATCAGACTGTTTTTTTAAACGGCTTATCGACATTCAATTTTATCACACAAGTACTCACACTAAAGTCAAAAATCATAAGCCTTTGCTAAAAACCACCTATTTTTGCATTCATGTACCGTCTACTTTTGTAAAATTTATATGTATGAATCTAATCCCTTCGAATCTATGGGAAAAATTGAACTAAATTCCCTACCAACCGCGAAGGATTTGACAATAACCCAACCATCCAAACAAGCTCCGCCATTAGTGCAATCCATGTAATTCGTACATGACATAACTCGAGGGGAATCATGGATATGACTTACGAGCAAACAATGTTGATAAATAATACTTCACAATATATGTTGTGGCTTCTTTTGAGCTATACTTATAGTTTTTTACTTTAAATTTTTGAATTTTGACTATTCGTGAGAGGCAGTATGTAGAGAAAAACAGTCGTATATGATTTTTGCTGATATAGTTGAACTCGATACAGTGTTTGTTAAATTTACTTGTACAACCCCTTGAAAAAACACACCGGTTAACAGCTAGTTACTGTAGCAAAGCAAAGCCAAAGACTAAGCAAAGTGCCCCCGAACAAATGGATCACTACTACAAAAGAGGCTATACTAGACGGCTACATCACAGACGGTTAGTACAGAACCATCTGTGATTAAACTGTCACAGGCGGTTTATACGAGCAACCGTCTGTGATATTTTTCACAGACGGTTATTAACAAGAACCGTCTGTGATAATTGAGACATCACAGACGGTTCGTATTAAGAACCGTCTGTGAATTTTCACAGATAGTTCTTAATTCGAACCGTCTGTGATAATCTAGCCAACACAGACGGTTCATGTTGATAACCGTCTGTGAAAATTCACAGACGGTTCTTAATACGAACTGTTTGTGATAAGTGATACATCACAGACGGTCACCAATAATTGGTGACCAATAATTTGTGTATACTGTATACCCAGGATTTCGATCTCACCCGTCCATTCTCTCCACATCGAATGGCAGGCACCAGTTCCTCCCACGGCTCGGCCCTTATAACTCCCCAGTCCATCCACCGGTACTAGTCACGCGTGAGTTCATCCACTACCTTGCTTCCTGCATGCATCTCCCCTCCGCTGTGAGCTAGTGCCTCCGTCGCGGCACTGCGGGAGGCTGGACAACACACTCTTGCCGTAAGTGTCGTAAGTGTGTCTTGTTCAGACTCACCGTCGTGCCATGAAGGGTTCGTTAGCTTGTTATCCTGCAATAGATCTGAATGTGTTGTTGTGCTTGCCTCTGTATTTGCTTGCTCCTCCACAACGCCGACTACTGCCGTGAGCTAGCGCCTCCATTGTGGCACGGCAAGAAGTTAGACAACACATTTTTGCCGTAAGTGTCGTAAGGGTGTCTTGTTTAGCTTCAATGTCGTGCCACGAAGGGCTCGTTAGCTGTAATAGATCTGAATGTGTTGTTGTGTTTGCGTCTGTATTTGCTTGTTTTCAAAGACCATGGGACATTATTTAATTTCTTGAGGCTAGCCAAAAAAACTGAAAAAATTTGACGTATAGAGTGATCTATCATAGACGGTTTGTGTTATAAACCGTCTGTGAAGGTCTATCACAGACGGTTCTATTTACGAACCGTCTGTGATAAACACAATCACAGACGGTTAGTATTACGAACCGTCTGTGATAGTATGCATCACAGACGGTTCGTGTTAATAACCGTCTGTGATAATCAAATGTTACCAATAATTGGCGTATACCCAGGATTTTGATCTCACCCGTCCATTCTCTCCACATCGAATGGCAGGCACCAGTTCATCCCACTGCTCGGCCCTTATTAATAACTCCCCATCTACCTTTCCAGCGGTATTAGGGTCTGTTTGGGAGAGCTCCACCACTGAAAACGTGGATCTGGAGCAGCAGCTCCACCGTGGATCTGGGATCCCAACATGGAGTGTTTGGCTTGTACAGCAGCTCCAGATCCACGAAATTGAGGTTTTGGTGGGAATGACCACTTTTGGTGGGATGGGGTGTGTAACCAGTGGCATTGGTGGGTAATTACCACCCAACTCCACGGTGGAGCACCCCTTGAGGAGCTCCATGAAATCCATGGATCTGGCCCTCAGATCCAGGATTTTGGTGGATCCAGATTTCGCGGAGCTGGAGCGTTTGGGTAAAATTTCGTGGAGTGGAGCTGTTTTTCGTGGATCTGAAGCTGGTGGAGCTCTCCCAAATAGGCCTTTAGTCACGTATGAGTTCATCCACTAGCTAGCTTCCTTCATGCATCTCCCCTCCGCTATGAGCCAGCGCTTCTGTCGCAGCACGGCGGGTGGCTGGACAACACACTCTTGCCGTAAGTGTGTCTTGTTCAGCTGCACCGTCGTGCCATGAAGGGTTCGTTAGCTTGTTATCCTGCAATAGATCTGAATGTGTTGTGCTGCTTGCGTCTGTATTTGCTTGTTTTCAGAGGGCATGAGTAACATTATTTTATTGCTTGTTTCCGTATAGAGTGAACTATCACAGACGATTTGTAGTGTAAACCGTCTGTGAAGGACTATCACAGACGGTTCTATATACGAACCGTCTGTGATACTCATCAATCACAGACGGTTCTTATTGCGAACCGTCTGTGATATTATGGACATTACAAACGGTTCGTGTTAATAACCATCTGTGATAATGTAGACTATCACATATGGTTCTTTATACGAATCGTCTGTGATAAGCACCAATCACAGACGGTTATTAATATGAACCGTCTGTGATATTTTTGGTATCACAGACGGTTCGTACATAGAACCGTCTGTGATAATTCACAGACGGTTATTAATACAAACCGTCTGTAATGTGAGTTATCACAGACGGCTGGGGAGCCGTCTGTGATAACCACCTATTATCACTGACACCTAAACACTGACGGTTCAGGAACCGTTTGTGATGACGGTTCCGAACCGTCTGTGATAGGTCTGTCTGTAGCAGTGCGGAGTGTCTTTTTAAGACGGGTTTGTAAGTTGATTGTAGTATACACTGTAACGACTTCATTTATATCGAACAAAGCTGCACGTGAGTTTCTGTTACTCCTTACTCCTTTCTACAAATAACCAAAAAATCATAAACTATAGCTAAAAGTTATATGTTGAAGTTAAAAAGAACATGCCTTTGTTCTTTGAAGCATTGGTTTGCTCATTGGTTTAATCCCGCTGTCGCTGTTCTTGCAGTGCAGATATATAGACATTTTATGGTCTCCTTTCAAGATTTTGACTTCTCCAAAATCTAAAATAAATGAATGGCTTCTTAAAATATATTTTTAAACATCTTTTAATATCAAAACTGTATGCATCATTTATATTAATGTTTCTATCATTGGCTGTCGTCTTAAAAACTATATATAAAAGTTTAAACTAGAGCTAAAAGTTACATACTGTAGTACATAAAAGAATAGGGCCATATGCCGACAAAACATGGCCATGCAGTTGATCAATGTGCACCACCAGAGAGAAAGGCGTGACTCAAGCTCTGTGTTTCTTTGTACATCACACGGTACTTATTTTATCGCCAAGCTAGGTTGCCTGCCCTAAACGAGCGAGACACCCTAGCTACTAGCTAGAATAATTGCATGTGTGTTGTCGATAAATATGGCCGAACGTTTCGAGATGCCTCCACGCCGCACGTTTTGGTGCTGCACATGGCGGCTGTCCTCTCTTGGTGATCATGTGCATATAGATAGCTAGATACATACGTGCAAAGTGATACACATCACATACATGTTCTGGCCATTGTAAAATAGATAACAACATTGTAAGGAAATCGAAGATATATAGGAGTGCCAAAATTTGTTCGCTCGTCCCAAACAAAGATTGTTTTTTTGGGAGAAAATGATCGATATGACGTTGTTGACAGTTTTATAGTGCTTTTTATTTCAAAAAGGTTATGGTATTTTTTTTTGTTCTTTGTGGAATGCCGACCTCTTTTTATTTTTGCAATGTACACGTCCTACGTTTATATGCATTTGGATCTAGATAAGGGCCTAATAAATAAACAATCTGAAGTTTAGAACACTTTCCTGGTCAAAATGTGGTGGTGACTGGTGAGCGACACTGGTTTGTCGTGCATGTGGACTACAATTAAAAGGCGAACGATGCCATATTCTCGCGACCCTAAGGGAAATTATTGTGTACAAGCTAGTGCTGGAGATGTGCCGAAAAGAATATCAAAATGACCAATTTCCTGGAGAGCATAATTTATCCTTAACCTTTTTTCGGTTAAAATGTCCTGCACCTCACGAATTAAATCACCATATGAACTGTAGTTCATGGCTTCATGCCATGCTTTTAAAATTCAATACCAGGTGCTAGAGCTGGGACTTGGGCCGTGCCGTGCCGGCACGGCCCGGGCCCATCGTGCTTCGTGCCGTTTCGTGCCGTGCCGGCTCGGCCCAGTCATCTCGCCGTGCCGTGCCGTGCCGGCCCACGTCGTCTCCGGCCAGGCCCAAGCCCGGCCCAAAGCCCACCGTGCCAGCGTTCGTGCCGTGCCAGCCCAAGCCCAGCCCAAAATTACTATACGCGAATGCGATGGCGACGGTCATCATCTTTCTTTCTCTCGTACCCGCCTCCTTTGAAACTAGTTGAAATTAAATTAATTGCATAAAAACATAGACACGCAACAACATAAATATTTCGGGAAAAAGTGAAATTTCTTTAATATTTTAGAAATACAATGTTACTGCCTCGTTAAAAACCTTACGCCCCAGAGTGGGGTTTCCCGAGTAAGGAAAAGAGTACAGTAACAATATATGTATATACAAAATATTACAACATGCGTAGATAATATCTACTCGGCAATGTCTAGGTCAGCATATGCTTGTAGGATTTCGGGATCCTCCAGTTGATGTTGTTCCCGCTCTTTGGCTAATTCCCAGTCTTTGGCACATGTGATTGCCTCCACCATCCTGGGCGTAAGGGATGATCTTCTCTCTTCTATTATTCTCCCTACCGTACTGAACGTCGCTTCTGAAGAGACAGTGGACACTGGTACCAGGAGAACATCCCGTGCGAAATGTGACAGCACAGGAAAGATCCGCTTGTTGTTCTTCCACCACTCGAGCAAGTCTATCTTGCGTCCATCAGTAAGATCAGGATCAATGTTTGCGAAATCATGCTCCAAATAGTGGTTCAACTCCGAGGTAGAATTCCACTTGGAGGATGCCTGAGACTGAGAGGACGAAGAAGTAGACTTGTCCTTTAGTTTCTTCCACAAGTGTTTGAAGCTTGTCTTCCCCTGTTGCGTCTGCTGTGAGGCCTCCGATCTTCCGCTGCTGGCAAACTTATCATGATACAAACGAAAAACACGAAAAAGCTCCTGTTTGACATGTTCAAAAGCTTCTGAAAAATCTAAGCCAAGACATTCACCTATCCCCTCCATAGCTTCCTGTAAACCTACCAACTTTTTTGTAGGATCAAAAATAATAGCAAAACAATACAGGTGTGAAAGGGAACCAAAATATTTAACAAATTTTTCTTCCATTGCTACGACGGCATGGCCTAAAATAGCATCGTCCCTAGAGTTAGCAATTTTATCTGCAATTAACCAAATAAACTCTATAACTAAGCAAGAGGTAGGATAATAAATACCAGATAAAACCTTTGTTGCTTTATAAAAAGGTTTTAAAAACTCTCGAAAATGACTAGCAACCTGCCAATCTGAATTAGTAACTAGCAAATCATTATTTTGACAGTTAGCATTGACAAAAACGGATATAATATTTTCGTAACCTTGTATCTTTTTTAGCATGATATATGTTGAGTTCCACCTCACCTTCATGTCAAGGCCAAATTTTCTTGGCTCTTTCCCATTAGCTGTACAGTACTCCGCGAACCTAGCTACCACTTGTGGAGAACTTGCGAGGTAACGAATAGCATCACGGATACTGTTCAGATATGGACCAATTACTTGCATGCCATCTTGAACAACAAGATTCAAGATATGGCATACACATCTCTGGTGGAGGACATAACCACCAATATATGTTTGTAATCTTGGTGTGAGGATGTTCATAGCCGTTGTGTTT
Organism: Dendrocalamus latiflorus; assembly: GCA_017311315.1. Lineage (NCBI taxonomy): Eukaryota > Viridiplantae > Streptophyta > Magnoliopsida > Poales > Poaceae > Dendrocalamus > Dendrocalamus latiflorus. Next base: position 17,018,944 of record CM029665.1, on the reverse strand, counting down.
GCCGATGCGTTATCTAGAGTTATAGAAGCAATTTTATCATCTATCTTAAAATCATCAAGTACATATAATATACGCTCTGCAATTGCCTCTCCCGTGTGCGATTCATTTATTAGTTTAAATCCTATGACCCTTTTGTTTAGTTTATAATTATCATCTAAATAATGAGCTACAACACTAAGGTATGCACTTCTTTGGTGGGATGATGTCCAAATATCGGAGGTTATGGCAAAAGAATATTGAACTTGTTGGAATTGTTGTTTTAACTCTACCAGTTCTTTTTGATACATCCGTAAAATATCGGATGTAGTAGTCCTCCTACTAACATGTTGGTACTGTGGGCAAAAGCCGTGTTGGATCATTCTTTCGAACGCGCGGCTTTCACCCATCCTAATCGGCTGATCTTCAGAAACTATATATCTAGCAATTTCCTCCCGTGCATTAAGCGGATTGTACACCCAAGTACTTACAGAGCCATCGGCCTCGAAGTTTAGCTGTGTTTGTACTCCTCCTCCTCCTCGGCCCTGTGCCGCCATCTTGCGTAAGCATGCTTTGTAGTGGCGATTTAAGTGTCCTGTCCCTACAGCTGTACGAGCACTTAATTTAGCATTACAATAATTACAAGTTGCGATATCTACCGTTTCACCGTCTCGGATTTCCTGGCTCCAGGTCATATGCTTCCAGCATTCCGCCCTTCGTGCAGACCCGCCAATGTTGGCGTCCGTGGACGCTTGAGAGAATTCTGGTGTGCCCGTTGCGCCCTGGTAATCCTCATAGCCCTCTGTACCGTCCATATGACGGTCATCCATGCCGTAGTCTCCCATGCTTGGCGAGAGCCGACGAGCATCAATGGGGGTCGGAGGAGGACTAGGGGAGCGACGGCGAGAGCTTACACTAAGTCGTCCCGCTGTCCTTTTCGAGCTTCGATTTCTCTGCGTACTGCCTGATTGCTCCCTGGAACTGCGGCTTCTTGGTAACATGGTGATTAATTAATAAATAAGAAATATAAATACAATAAATGTGCTTGCGAAATTAGAAGTAATAAATAAATAAAGAGTATAAATGCAGAAAATATAAGAAATAAACTTGTAAAATGAGAATAAATAAATATGATGCAGAGTGAATAAATGGAGCCTCTATGTTGCTGCTGGAAAGAAATTGCAGAGTGAAGATCGAAGAGAGTGAAGAATGAAGTTGAATGAAGTTGAATGCTGGAAAGAATCTGTGATGCTGGCGGAGGCCGAAGGGAGTGCATTTATAACTATAAAATCGAACGTTGTTTACTGAACGTTATCTGCTAAAGTTAGATGAACGTTGCCTCTTGTCTGCGAACGTTATCTGTTAAAGTTATACGAACGTTGTCTCTGTCCATCTTTTTTCCCATCGGTGGAGCCTGGAGGGGCCATCCTTTACTTTTTTTTCCCCGTGACTCCCGTCCCGTCCCGTCGCCCCGTCCGGCCAAAAGCCTCCTCGGTACTCCCTCCCTCCAGTCCCGGCTTCCTCTCTCGGTCTCTCCCGCTCCGCCTCCCACGCCGCCTCCCCGGCTCCCCCTCCGGCCCCCCACCCCCTCGGCCCCCCTCCCCCGCCGCTTCCCCCGCCGCCCCCTTCCCCTCCCCGGCTCCGCCTCCCCCTCCCCCGCCTCTCCCTCTCCCCCCGCCGCTCCCCTCCCCCGCCGCCCCTCCCCCCGCCGCTCCCCCTCCCCGGCCGGCTCCCCTCCCCCGCCGCTCCCCCATCCGCTCCCTCCCCGCCGCCCCCTCCCCCGCCGCTCCCCCCGCCGCTCCCCCTCCCCCCGCTGCTCCCCCTCCCCGGCCGGCTCCCCTCCCCCCGCCGCTCCCCCTCCCCGGCCGGCTCCCCTCCCCCGCCGCTCCCCCATCCGCTCCCTCCCCGCCGCCCCCTCCCCCGCCGCTCCCCCTCCCCCCGCCGCTCCCCCCGCCGGCTCCCCTCCCCCGCCGCTCCCTCCCCGCCGCCCCCTCCCCGGCTCCCCCTCCCCCGCCGCTCCCCCATCCGCTCCCTCCCCGCCGCCCCCTCCCCCCGCCGCTCCCCCTCCCCGGCTCCCCCTCCCCCGCCGCTCCCCCTCCCCCCGCCGCTCCCCCCGCCGGCTCCCCTCCCCCGCCGCTCCCTCCCCGCCGCCCCCTCCCCGGCTCCCCCTCCCCCGCCGCTCCCCCATCCGCTCCCTCCCCGCCGCCCCCTCCCCCCGCCGCTCCCCCTCCCCAGCTCCCCCTCCCCCGCCGCTCCCCTCCCACGCCGCCCCCCGCCGCCCTCTCCCCCTCCGCCCCCTGCCCCCGCCGCCTCCCCCTCCCGGCTCCTTCGGCGCCCGACACCCTCTCCTTCCCCCGCCGCCCCCTCCTCCCCTGGCTCCGAGCGACGGCGACGGCGACGGCGACCTCGACTACTCCGAGAGCAAGCCACCAGCGGCGGATGGCCGGGCGGCGACGACGAGTTTGTCATCGCGCGGGATGCTGCGGCGGTGCGGCCGTCGTCTACTCGTCCAAGGCTCCAAGCTCCGGTGTGCCTCCTTCCCCTGATCCCCTCTGTTCTCTCTTCTCTGCTCTGTGATGATTGTGATTGTGGGGATTTGGATGTCGATGGGATCGGGACTGGGGGAGGCCGCCGCCGTGCCGCCCGTGCCGGCCGTGCCCGCCGTGCTGGCCGTGCCCGCCGTGCTGGCCGTGCCCGCCGTGCTGGCCGTGCCTGCCGTCGTGCCCGCCGTGCCGTGCCGGCCCGAGCACGGCACGAATCGCCGTGCCGTGCCGTGCCGCCCACCGGGCCGGTTCTCCAGGCCCAGCACGGCCCGCCGTTCGTGCCGGGCCGGCACGGCCCGCCACGTGTCGGGCCGGGCCGTGCTTGGGCCGTGCCGGGCCGGCCGTGCTTCGGGCTGGCCCAAAAAAGCACGGCCCAAGTCCCAGCTCTACCAGGTGCGTTACCTTTTTGAGAGAGAGGTGTGTTATGTTGACATTGTTTCCATCTGCTTAAAGACCACATCATCTTAGGCAGACCTGTCAATACCGTTTGGATACCCGGTCGTACCGGTCGATACATACGATACCGTTATTTAAACCGGTACAAAGCAAGTCTAATACCATACTGGACTAAATACCATCTATATCAATTTTGATACCGGTCAAATACCGATTGGTACCGACGAAATTGATAATATTGTCTATTGAACTATATGTTATATTTGATAATACTACTATGTATTTGAAATAATATTACAAGTGACATTTGATGTGCATATAATTAAACAGATATATACTTATAAATATATATACTCATATTATTATATTAAATCTGATACGGTATGCCGGTATGGGCCAGTATCAGAATGTATCATTTCAAGAATCAAACCGGTATGACATCTGGTATGGTATTGACAACTTTGATCTAAGGCCATGTTCATATTAGCTTCTATTTCTAGTTTCTGCTTAAAAAAGTCAAAAGCAAATACGAATACCCAGTTTCTCGAAGCGATTTCTCCACCCCTCTCGCTATCGTCTTGCTCCGGGAATAAAGCAGGGGGCATAGGTGCATCACGCACCCCACTCCTCTGCTCTCATCACGCGTACGTATCTTTTCCTCACTTTTCCTACCGCTTACGTCCTCTTTAAAGTCACTCTTTCAACCATTACTATTTATTTTTAGCCAAAAATAAAAAAATCACAGCAAAAACTATCAACAAAAATCGATATAAACACCTTCTTAGTCACTCCAATATTTCCTTCTTTCCACAGCAACACACTAGGTGTGCAACAATATGCATCATGCAATGAGCTAGTAATCAAGGGCCAGTGCCATAGGCCCATTCTAAATAGCTTTTTGGCTTCTAACTTCTAAAAGTCAAAAGCTATTTGTAATATATAAGTTTTTTAATGCAGTTTTTTCTTCTGTTTGTTTAGCCGTTGGAATGCATTGGCTTCTTAACGTGTTTTTTTCTTCTTCTATTTTCATTTTTTTCCTTTTTTTACATTATCTGTAGAGATATAATGGTATTTTAATTTTTTTAATTAAGTATATTAGAAAAAGTTAATAGCTATTATAGTGTTATTTCAATTAAAATCTATAGCTAAAAACTAAAAGGCATGGCACGATTTAAACAGGATTAGTCGACCTAGAACGGAGTCAACCAACGTATTACATATAGGTTGTGCTCTAACGGCCCTCAATAATTATTTCGTAAATTTGGGCTATTTGTTATGATCCAGCCCATACATGGATCCGTGGCACAAAGTCCAAACGCTGGAAACTCGATGGGCTGCAAATTCCAGCTCGCGGCACGAGCAGATGATCTGCCACCACCGCTTTAATCCGCCGCAGGACGGAAACGAAACCCCCCGAGGCAAGAGTCCAAAATTCGCGCTCTCACGGTCTCACCGGCTCGCCGCCCATCATGGCCGCCTCCTACTCATACTCGCCAAGTTGTACTATGCATAACCTAGAAGGGTTTGTGCGGCGGCTCGTAATATGCTACTAATGAACCAAATTTCGCTGTCTAATACATCTTATTAAAGTTATGATCATAGGATCACTTCTCTATTGTTCGGTCGTACTTTCAGGTGCAGGTGTACCCGTACCAGTTGGAGGTATGGTTCTATAGTCATGTCGATGGTGACGACCTGGTAGACAGACCCACCATGGGTACTAGTTGGACTGCTACCGAGTAAGGATGGTCCAAGGAGAGACCATGGTGAGTATACCTAGAGTTCCATAATGCATTTAAGACCTTGCACAACGGTACCATTGTGTGGATGGTGTGGACCATAGAGTTCATACCTAACACAACGCATTTTGGCTTGTTAGAGCAATGTGAGCAGGGCAAGACAGGGACTACTGGATGATGACCTGCTACATCGTGTCTGAGGGTGGTGCCACACTATGCCGCAGATGCTTGAGCACCTTGGAATGCCTGCTAGGGTCCATACATAACATGTATAAGATGCCAAACATGCACTGTGGGCCATTAGTTGTGGTTGTCCTAGCGACGTGTTTATCTCGAGGTGATGAGCTGCACCATTGTCCATCCACGACTTCGTCCGCATGTCCTAGCTCACTGGAATACTGCCCTAGCCATGACCATTCCTTGTTCGCTAGCGCACTACTCAAATTTGCCAATTTCATATTTTTGCTGCAATCAGTATAATAACTTATTTTTTGTTGTTCTTCATACATATCGTCTTTGTGCAGGCTACTCATGCTGACACTACTCTATTTCTGTATGCAATACACACGTATGCACTCGCGGACCACCTGCGCCTCCGATAGCATAATGAGGGTACGATTGGACATATGACAACTACATGGTCCACCAGTATGGCACGGACTGTGCGGCATCAGGCTTCGTTGTAGCGAGCTACCCTGGACCAGAGCATCGTGGAGGTTTATCGTCTGTGCAACATGTGACACTAGTGCTTAGAATTATGAGTTTCTTTGCCGGTCCATGATTCATCTTCATTTACCTAACCGAACAGTACGAACGTGTAGGTCTCGAGGTCAGAGTTCCTAGAGTGGGCTGTGGGTTTATTTCCCACCGAGTACATGGTGTAGATTTGTCTATTCAAAATCAGAGTTTGCACTGCAATTGTACCTTCCATCAGCCCAACGAAATGTGTTTCCCTCCACAGAACACTAGCATTTACGTGGATGACTGGGTGCAACAGATGTTCAACCTTCAAGAGATTAGGCCCAGTTAGTTGTCTGGTGCCCCAGTTCCCATTTGGTGCGTAACGTACGACGCTCCTCGGACAGGCCGACATTCCCCAAGGACTAGCTTTGCCACCAAAGGAAGCGAGCAGCGACAACCCTTGACTCGATACTATGTTCGGTTTTAGCACTTCGCATCAAGCATGTCAAAATGTTGTTCCACTGACATTGTGTTTGTGCTCTAAGTGTCAAACCTAACTACGTACTCATTAATACTTTGTCCCCATTGTACTAGTATGATATGCAGTTTGTTGATGTGTGTTGTGCAATTCTGCAATGCCAAGGTTCTCTTAGCGAATTGACAAGCATGTAATAGCTTTTCTAAATGAGTTCACAATACGCACCAGCTTCCCCAATGATTTAACAACACATACCAGCTTTTGCATTGATTGAGTTCATAAGACGCACCAGCTTGTCTCAACGAGATCACAACACACAACAGCTTTTCTCAATAAGTCGACAGCACGCACCAGCTTCCCCAGTGATATCACAACATGAAGCAGCTTTTCTCATTGAGTTAACAACACATATCAACTTTTCTTAGTGAATAGGCAACACGTGATAGCTTTTCTCAGTTATCGGACATCACACGCGAGCTTTTCGTAGCAAAAATGACAACATGTACCGGTTTTTCTTGGTGATTAACAACGATGTGACCTTCCCTATGCCCACAATATTTGCTCTCACAAACATGAGTGAACTACCATTCGGTGAATTTTACTCCCGAACAGTGCACAAGGACTGTCTATAAGTCTGGCCAACCTCCACGACCGAATCCAATGCTCCACATGAGCTGATCTCCTAAATAAGGGAAGATGCGAGGAAGAAGAGTGCACATGTAGAGGACATCACCATGCCGCTTTTAGGGATGACGAACTATGGAGAGATACTTCGCAAGTGAAAGTCGGTGGCCAAGAAGAAGGGATCCTATCATGATAATTCTTGCAAGGATGCAACCGTGTCACCAAAGTTTCCGCATCTGCAGTGTGATTACGATAATCCAGCACATATCATTTAGTCCACACACCCAGCCACTGCCGCCTGGGTGCACTTCCCATGTGGCAAAATTCTTGTAAACGAATGCCACGTATTGATAAATCACATTGTATGTTTTATTGCACACATCACTAACCTACTCCATGCATGACGACAGACCATGGAGCATGGCTACTTCTCTCGATAGATCGAGAGTCTGAAGGTGAACGACAGGGCATTCATCAAGAAGAAATATATGCTCAACTACCCAGTGGCACCAGAGACATTCACACACTGAAAATCTTACACCCCAGATGGCAAAAGAAAATCCTCTATTGAACTTGAGTTTGAGTTCAGCTCAAGCCTCTATTGAACTTGAGTTTGGAAAATCTTACACCCCAGATGGCTTGAGTTCAGCTCAAGTCCCTATTGAACTTGAGTTTGGAAGATCAAGCTCGTTCGAGTTTAGCTCGTTTACTGCCCTATTCGCAGGGCACGCCGCCTTTGCCTGCAGCTACGTGACAGGTATAGGCACGGCTCGTGGCGCCCTGGGAGCAATCGATCGCTGCGCAAGGAAAACTCAGTTTTGGCACGGCTTGTTTGTGCCGCTTTGTGCCGTCCACTGACGCGGTTGCCTTTACACGGAACGGACGGGGCTACAGTTGCTGACTGGAGATTGATCGTTGTGGAGCGAGGCGGGGAGAAGGCGAACGATTAGGATCAGTGCAGAGCGTTGGGGAAGGGGCAGTGCTATGAACACGGATAGTTACTGTCACATTTTTTTTTCATAAAGGACTAGAGGCAGAACAATTACTGCATCTATCTCACTCCACGCATATTAGGGATGGATCACAAAAAAGAATCAAAAGAACATGTACAAACAACAAAGAGAAACACATGCCTAGAAAAAAAAACCGTATTCTTAATCAGTTTGGGTGTAGCTTTGATTAAAAGAGTAGGACGGTCCTTATTTAATAGCGCATATTGTGCTGGTGACCGGTCGCTTGTCGAACCTGAAAAAATAAGACTACAAAGACAGCGACGAACCTTGCTGAGTATGTCATAAGATGCCGCGCACGTTGCACAAATCAATAACTAATTCTAATGTTGGCAAAATAGAGCGCGAAAGCACCGAGAGTTTAACGGTGTATGCGAGGAATGTCCCAACTGCCGCCGCTAGGAATCCATGTACAGTTCCATCTATCATTGCCACGTATTGTGGCAGTAGCATGCGTCCCAATTTCCATTTCTGAGCGTACTAAGCACCATTTTGGATTTGGCTTTGAGAGCCAGTGAGCTACTCCTGTACACTGGGAGTTTGCCATGTGGAGCAGGCGACGTATACACAGCACGTCCCAAGCCTGCATGAGAGATCATATGGAGGTCATCCCGTATGATGAGTAATTGACAACGGGTTACGAGAGTCAAGTTTGGTTTGGATGGTTCGGACCTTGACGGTGCGTGGTGCATTCGGGCTCGGTCGGACTTGGTTAAACTTGGTCGTATGGATTAGGATGCCTATTCTGTGCTTCGACAGGTTTGGACTTCATATTTGGTGAGTATGATGTTATTTACGCTTTCATGTATCGAGCGGTGCTATTTGACGTGTTTTCGTGTCTGTGTGGCTGCAGGACGTCGAGGCGGAGTCGTGGTGAGACACGAAGGACTGGACTAGGCGCAGGTGGCGCTGAGGTCAGAACAGTCGGGAGGTGTCGAAGACAACGTGGACTCGAGGTGGTTGCGAGGCGTGCGAGGCAAGGAGCGCGGAAGCTTCCCGGAAGGTGCAGGAGGGGCGAATCGGGAATTTCGCAAGGCTGCACAAGTGGGAGACTGTTCTGTTCGGGTATAGCAGGCGTAACGGGTTGGAGACCCGTTAGCCAAGGCTATAAATAGGTGGAGGGGCTGCATGCCCTCAATATGGACTTAGGAGTGAATTAGGGTTTTGTGAGTCAAAAAAGCCTTTAGAGGTGGTTTTTACCTTTGGCTCTTTAGTGGTTGAGAGTAGGTAGGAGAGACAGAGGTTCTGTTGGAGAGTGTCTCCTTCGTAGCTTTCCTCCCTGGTTGTTCTTCATGTGTTCTTGAGAGAAGTATGTAACTTGTGCTCTCAATTCAAGTATGTATGGGGTTGTAGGGATGGTATGAGCTGATACTCTGTGTAATCATGTATCTCTCTTCCTCATTATCAATCCAAGATGGTTTTGTTTGAATTTGATTGAGGCCCTGGTTCTCTGTTGGTTTTGCTCTTCGTTCTTCCTTGTGCTAGATTTTCCAAGTTCTTGATCTTGTGTTCTTGTTTGTTGAGAAGTCCCAAAATGGGTTGCTATGACATGGGAGATGCTCAAAAGCCATTTGGCCAGTTAATTCTCAGAGCAAACCAAGTTTAATTTCAGATTTAGTGTTTTGCCTTCCTCTGTTCTTCATTTCCTCTTCTAGGGTTTTGTTGGATTCTTTGATTCCCTTGAGGAAATGACCTGAGATTTTTGCTGGTATGCCCTGAGAGTATTACTCACTTATTTGCAAAATCCCATAATCAAAGAACCTAAGAATGATGAGCAATTTGAGTTTTGGTTCAGGTTTGTAAAAGTTTCAGATTTTGCTATAATCTGAAATTCTTGCTCCTTGATAAAATTCCTTGCAATCCAAAGGTCCCAGGACTATTTTGATCATCTTCGTGAGCTTATGGTTTGAGGAGAGCTTCTCCTTTTTCAGATTTCATTGGTTCAAGCCAAGTCTGATTGTTAGTGCTTCTCTCTGTTTATTTTCAGTTTTGTCTTTTCAGCTCTTGCAGTCTGTAGCTCCCATTCCTGTTCTTCTTGATCGTTTTTTAGATTTCTCGTCTTCAGTCTTTGGCCGAATTCTCTGAGTCTTAATGATTTCTCGGTTGAGTGAAGTATTTTCTTCCCAAACCAAAATCTGTTCTTTTGGCCAGACAAGAATCATTGCAGTTGATTTTTCAGTTCTTTGCCCAACAGTCCCTGCTCGGCTGTTTTCAGTTTGAAGACTGCCTTTTCATTTCGGCAATCCTGCAGTTTCTGTGAGCTTTGTCAATCGGCCAGCATTGATTAGCATTAAGGTCTCACGAATGAATTAATTCCTCATTACTTGGCTGCTTTGATTCTTGAAAGTTTAGTTGGCACTTTTCTTCTTTCGGCTTTGTGCAGTTGTTCGGTAAAAAAAAACTCAAAGCAATCCTTTTGGCCGAACTGCATCTAGTTCTTTAGTGTCTCTCTTTTTTTTCTTTTATGCTGATTTTGTTCCTTGCTGCATGCGATCCAAACGGCGTTATTTTTAGCTGAAATTTTTGCTGGTTAATCTCTGATTTATGCTGAATTTTTTGGTATCACACGCGTTTCAGATTTCAGCAAAATTAATTTTTTGTGAGTTGCTTTGTTCTGCATCTTTGTGAAAAATCAGTGTACGATTTCTCGGGGGCGATTTTGAAGAGAACGACATTCACCCCCCTCTGTCGCCATTTCGATCCTACACTGCAACAACACTGAGTAGGAGATGTCATGTAGGTCCACTCAAAAAAATAAGAAAGGAGATGTCATGTAGGAAGTAATGAACTATTAGGCAGAGAACAGAAGTTGACATGGCTGGGCGGAGTCTGGCATTCAGAGTAGAATGCCAAGCCCAACTACCTGCAAGCAAATCAAACAGTATTAAGGCCCTTGTTTCGTGTACATGGCTTAATTTTACTACGAAAATCTTCTTCCTTCGGCTTTGGCTGAGAGAACAGAATGCCCAAGCCCAGCTGCTTCGTGCGTGCGTGTGATTAATCTTAACTGGATGCTTTGCTTCGTGCATGTGGACACCATCCGCACTCACCGTACGAAATGTGATAATGAAAACTGAAGGGTTGACCATCAACACATAGAGATCCGATCATAGTGCAGTCAATTAATTGGTCCTTCGGCGATAGTTGGGTTGTTTGAACAGAGGATAGAAAAAACTCCTTAACATGAGTTGACTTCTGTCCATGCAAAAAGACATGAATAATAGATAACTTTGATTTGAGAAGATACTACATATTGAACAGCACTACGAACTTGACAGCGGAGAGTTATGTTACCACGGGGGATTTAGGCCAATAGTAAGGTGGGCTTTAGTCTGAAGTGTGAAAAAGTAACAAGTGTATAGCCCAAGTTTTTTTAACCTAGCTGGGGTATTGTTTGGACATTAGGCCCAGGTAGGATTAGCCGTCCCACACAACTCCAATGCAAACCCTACCTCTTCTGTCTCCTTAGACCTCGGTCCTCTCGTGCTCCTCTCCTCAGCGCCTCTATCCAGTCCCAAGTCCCAACATCGGCGACGGCTCTCCCCTCTCTCCCGACGGTGGCTCTCCTCTCTCTCCTAACGGCACTCCTCTCATTGTGCCAACCCCTCCCATCCCGATGACCCGGGCGACGGTGCTCCCCCCTCTCTCTCCCAGTCCCGGCGACGACGCTCTCCTCTCTCCCAGCTACAATGCTCCCCTCTCTCCTAGAGGCTCTCCCCTCGGCTCTCTCCCGGCGGCGACGCTCCCCTCATTGCGCAATTTGAACAATCAGGTTTTGGTGTGGTGGGAAATTCATTGCATTATTTTTTCAGGCAATGTCATTGCTTTAGAACCAGCAAAAATTCAAAAAAGATTGTTCCTGAGCAGAGCACTACTTCTATTGTTTATCTTTGTGACTTTGCCCATTAATAGACTACTACTAGTCTCCTCTTGTATACTAAGTGTTTGCCTGTATGTGAATTATGATAATTTGATATTTCTATTAAAAAGCTATATTTTGACAGAGGCAACTTCTACGACTTCACTTCATTGGGCAAGCTCTCTCTTGAAGTCACAAAGCATTAGTGAAGTGCCCAATGTTTATCAATTATCCATGTGAATCCTCTTTTAAAAAATGATGACATATAACCTAGCACCTTTTGATTTAAGTTAGCTTATTGTTTATATGTAAGCCTATTTTGTCCTTTTTTGTCTATGTGGTGAGTGAATTAGATGTTCCTGGTGAAGTCTATGAAAGAAAGACGTATCCATTTGAGTTTTGTATTCTACTGGTGAAATGACATATGAGTCATATATATATAATGGAATGAATTATTTGTTGTAGGCATTATTAGTGAATTTAGAGCGTTTTTGTAACATCCCGCCCACTTTCTGGGCCAAGATGCTACCACCTCCGCATACCCTTACCATTTCATCAACACTAGGAGAAATTAAGCCACCACTAAGTTTATTTAAATTGCTGTGTTCAGATACATCACATCATTTTTAGTGATTACTCTAGCATAGTAAAAGCTAAAGTACACTGACAAAAGCGGTACAAAAGGGCTGCTGGTTCGTGCCGATTATTCATGTGCTACTCCCGCCCGTACATGTCGTCCTCAACGGTCACCTAAAAACATCAACAAAGCAAGGGTGAGTCCACCGACTCAGCAAGTACAAAGCAAAACAGCAAATAACAGGTTCATTCATTAGACCATACTAATTCCAGTTTCATTAACCACTTTTCCATTTAACCATTTCAAGTTCCGATGAACCATTTATCATGCATGTGCACATTTCTCTTATCTCTTTAGGTTCTCATCAACCGATCATTATGCATATGCCCATGCACATGCTCATGCACTTCTTTCTCAACTCTTTAGCCTATACTGGTATAGCAGAGTGTGCACCCGTCGATGCTCACCCAGACCCGCCCTGTTTCATGCGGGGACCTCAAGCCTGTCCTATTTCATACGGGGACCTCAGTAGCCTGTAACTCTCATACGGGGACCCAGCTCCACTCCTGTGGAGCGTCCACTCAACGTGGACCAACTTTCTCTCTTTTCATGACATGCATGCAATGCAAGTTCATTTATGCATATCAACATGGCATGTCACAACATTCATCATTTTTCTCTTCACATTATGCATTCCAAAATATTTAACTTACCCCAACATGGTAAGCAGTGCGTCATTATTCAATTTAACCGAAATCACTACCCGAATTCACCGCTTTACAATGCACTTGCCTGGTTAGTCTCGGGGATGACGCGTGGACGGCTCCGACCCGGGAACTCCACCTGCGTACATGTTAACCCGACTTAACGGCAGATCAATAAAAACCCGAGCTTAAACGAGTAGCAACGATCTTACACGCTGACTCGACTCGAGCTTAGACTGCACGGGGTCAAGGTCCCGTCGCGCAGGTACCACCCCATTTTTTTATTTTTCTCCTCTTTTCTTTTCTTTTCTTTTTCTCTTTTCTTTTCTCTCCTTTCCCTATTTCCTTTCCTTTCTTTTCTTCTTCACCTACCTAATCTCTCTCCTCCCCATTCTTTTGGCCAAACGGCCACTACTGCCCAGCTAGCATATCTCTCTTCCCCCATTCATACTCGGCCGAAAGGGCCTGCTCCCCTCGCCGGACTTGCCCGGGGCGGCGCGGCGGCGCGCATGTCCGGCTCGGCGCCGCCGGCCCCTATCTCCTCGCCGGCGGGCCCTCTGCCTGCCCCGCCTCCTCTCTCCTCGCGCGCACGAGCCGCGCTCGGTGGACCTCCGGCGGCGCGGCGGCGTGCGGCCAGCTCGGCGACGCCGGCGGCTCTGCCGCCCCACCTCTACCTTCTCCCCTCCCTCTCTCTTGCGCGGCGCCTCCATGCCCTACGTCGAGCGGAGAATCCGGCTCACCGCCGGCCGGCCCCCCTGCTCGCCTCCCCCGCGTTGGATCCGGCCGGGACCGGATCCCGCCGCCTTCCCAAACGCGCGCGCGACGAGGCGCGGCTGTGGCGGTCGGCACGCCTGTCGGCCACCAAGATTCTCCGCCGCCCCCCGGCCTTCCCCTCCTCCCTCGGCTCACCGGCCAGATTTGCAGCTCCGGCCGACCATGGCTGTGTCCATGGCCGCCGAGCGCCGCTTCGGCTCTTTCTCCCTCTCTCTATGCGTGTTTGCCCATAACTCCTCCTTTCTACCATTTGTGCTTTGCCGAAGCTGTGAGCTAGGAGAGGGTAGAGGGAACCTACTGGTGTACTGGCCAAAATGAGAAGTGGCTGTTGACGAAGTTCGGGGTTCCCGGTGGTCGTGGGCTTCTCCGGGTCGTTGTCGATGGCGTCGTCTTACCGTCGACGCCCTTGCTCCTGCCTTCCTCTTGCTGTCATGGCCGGCTACTCCCTTGCTCCTCCTCTTCGAGCTCCCTCTTCTCTGTGGTGAGCGTGGGGGATGCGCTTATGTTGGCTTCTTGGTTTGGCAGTGAGAAGGAAATGGGAGGTGTGCTTCTACTGGTTTTACTCTTACCTTGTGGAGAGAAGGAGATGAGGAAATTGGGGCTTGCTGAAGGGTGATGGCTTTTAAGAGCATGGTTGGGCTGCCCTTTGCATTGAAATGACCGGCATGTCCTCCCATTCCTCTCTCATATAATTGATTGCCCAAGGGCATTTTGGTCCAAGGTTGTGTTGGCTTGGTTTCTACTGCAGTGGTAGGTCGGTAAAAGGTAAAGTTAGAATTTGCCGGATGATGAAAACCCAAGTCGCGAGACGGTGCCGATTGTCCCTGGGCAGTCTGGGAACCTCTGAGAGCGCTAATTATACGGCTCTCTAGACGGTGCTGACTACGCCGAGGCGGCCTGGGAACCTCTGCGAGCGATACATATTCGGCACTCTAAACGCCGATGGGTCTGACGGCTAAACTACACTCCTTAATCGCTATTGTTTTCCCTTATGCATAATTGGGGTATTACAGTTTTCAAGGGATGAGGTCGCATAAGAAACAACTATCCCGTGTAAGTGGTAAGTTAGTTTATTGCAAATGTGAACTTCATATTATTCGTATTTATTTATATATGAATTATTTTTGTGTTATTTTTGTAGCTTCTGGATCTTGTCATACTCCTATCATTGATGAAGAGATGGAAGAAATGATTGGTTAAGATAGAGAATAAAGTTTTGCTATTTAGCTAATTAAATTATATCTCTACCAACCACTATGCTGCATTGCTATATTAAGACACTTATTATGTTTTATATTGAAACAATGAGCTAAAATTATGATGTCATTTATGCATTTTTGAAATACTTTAGAATACCATAATATAAGTATAAAAATTATGATGTTAGATGTGGGTATAAAAACTACGACATTAATCACTTAAAATTAAGCCCGGGTGTGATACAAATCTAGATCCGCCACTGCACATTACACTGGAAGCCGGGCTACGTACACTAGTCCCCTGTAGTTTCACTTCCACGTATATGACATCTGCCTATACATCACGACGTGTATACCGTTTTCTTCTTCTTTTTACCAGTCCCCTGTAGCTACATCCTCGTCTGCCACTCGATACGCCGGCCCAAGGTGCAAGCAACAGAGCCGAATCAAAGACGTTGACTCCGATGTAATAAGTGTGCATCGATGACTCCTCGATATCGTTACTTCCTGGGCACCCAGCAACAGTGCAAACCGTATGGCAGCCCGTAGGGGAACTTGGCCCGTGCGATCTCCTCGAACGTCGAGCCGTCCAGCACCAGCGCGTAGCCCGACCCGTCCTTGGCGCTCACCATGGATATCGCCACGCCTATCAGAAAGTTTCGCAACGCGATGCCAGTCAGTCGCAAACCTAAGCAAGTTGGTACGCAACCTCAAGACGAACAATACGTATCCGCGGGTGATGGTACCAACCGTCGTCTTCCTCCACGGCGCCGGGGCGTGGCACGAAGAAGGGCTCGGACGGCACGGCGCCCTCCTCGTACCAGTTCTTGGCCGTCTTCTCCACCAGATCGACCTTGGTGAGCGTGTTGGGGAAGTTGCACGGCCGGCGCGCGCCGCAGGCGTAGGCGTAGCGGTACTTCTTGCCGAGGTGGGCGGGGTTGATGCTGCACATGTCCATGCCCCGGCCGTGCTCCTCCGGGTCCAGCGCCGGCTCCAGCTCGCCGAACGGGCTGCCGTCCAGAGGTATCCTGAACCGGCCCACTCTGCAGGTCCATGACCCAACAGGACATTCTCGATCAGCCCATGCAAGCACTACTAATTCATCGTGCGTCAAGATTCGTGCGGGCCGTGATAGAAAAAATATAATACAGGAGGCCCTCCGTACGTACGTACGTACCTGGCATCGGGGAGGACGTCCTGGCCGGCCAAGGACCGGAGGTTGTGGAGGCGGAGCTTGTCGAGGATGGAGGTGTTGGCGTTGTGCTCGCAGCAGTCGGCGATGATCGCCGTCACCCGCCCCTCCTCGTCCGTCTCCTCGTACGCGTTGATGAAGTGGAACGTCACGAACGGCGGCACCTCCACGCTCGCCACCTTGGTTGTCCCAACAAACAGAGAGTGAGAACCGCACTCAAAATCACCAACCAGAAACGCAATTGGCACGAATTAGCTTAGCTGGTACGACGGGTTACAACGGCAACTTACAATCTTGCCGCTGGCCTTGCACATGACGTGCATGTAGCTCCCGGACTCGAGGTGCCACTCGAACTTGTACAGCGGCGTGGGCTCCGCGCGGAGGAGGTTCTTGGCGCAGTACCGGAGCGGCATCTCCGGCACGACGACGTAGTGCTCGGTGATGGGGAACGAGTGCACCCACCCGGGCGCCGGCCCACCGCGGCAGTCCACCCTACCGACGAACTGCCTCTCGTTGCTCCCGGCGTCCATCCTCGCCACCACGTAGCCGGGCCGGATCAGATCGGGGATCAGCGTCCAGAACTCGGTCTCGGTCACGATAGGGTGCGCCGAGTGGATCAGGCCGCCCAGCTTGTCCGTGTACTGGAACTTGCCGATGGTGTCAAGCGTGTCCGGGTCGACCACGATGGAGCCCTTGATGGTCTCCGTCAGGCAGAGCACGCGGCCGTCCCCGAGCCTGACGACGCCGGTGTTGGAGTTGTCGGTGAGCGAGGAGCCCGAGAAGAGGCTCGCCAGCTGGCCGACGAAGGACATGAAGCTGTCCGGCTTGGGCACCTCCGAGAACTCGCGGTAGCACACCTTGCCGTGCGCGCGCGCCGCCTTGTACGCCTCCGACTCGATCTGGCGGTGCGCGCCCACGGCGCGACCCCCGCGGAACGAGACGCGCACGAGCGTCGCGTAGCCGTCGAACAGGTGTCGGAAGCCGTAGTCGCCGAGGTTCCATAGGCCCGGGCCGTTCCTCAGGTACGTGCCATCCTACAACAAGTTGCATAGATTTGATCAGTTGTTGCGCCGCAACGAACAAATCCATCGAAGTTTACGGACTGATTGATCCAATCATGAGCTTATCGTAGAGGATTGCATAGTTAATTAGCTGGACGATTGCGTCAAAGCTTAGTGACTTGAACGTAGCCGGGCTGTACGAAATTTATGAATAGTGGAAAATAAATCAGAAGGCAGAAGTTCAAGTCGAACCGATCAGGCACATACACCTGTTTTAATTCCTCCAAGTCACTGTCGAAATGCCACGCACGGTCGAATGGATTCCTCAGAAAAAGAAATTGGCACGAACAGTGATCTCATCACTTGGAGTTAGGGGACAACAAGGTTTTTGCCCCTTTTTTTTTCTCTCAAAGTCGCGAGGAGCTACAAAACTACAATCACAAGACAGCGACGCCATTGTCGCCGTAGAGAAGTGTGAGCGGAGAATCTATTCTTGGTATACATGTTGTGTTCCCCGCAAGCATCGTGAGTGCCGAGATGCCATTTCCTTTTCGCTAGGCCTCACATAGGGCAAGTTAGTGTCGCCCTCTTCTTCGTCGATCGCAACTAAAGGTGTGCGTGAAGTGCTTCCCCAACTGCCGTTACAGTGAAAAAACACCAGTTTCCAACTTGCCATGTAATATACCTGGCCGTGTTAGATACTAATCATACTATGCACAGGCTATGCACGTGTCCAACGCTGGCACAAACTTTTTGGTTACATATATATTGAAGTATCGTATGTGTGCTTCAGTTTGCCTCTGCGAGTATACATATTTGGTGTTGCCGGCACTAATTAAGATGCTATATACGATGAAAATGGCTAGGATAATCAAAAGAATTTGTTACACAGTGTGACCTGGTCTAAAAGTACCACTAATTGTTCCTTTCCTCTTATTCTGTTTTTCTTTTTTTTTTTCGGGGGTGGGGTGGGGAAAAGAAGATATGCATGCTTTTAGCAACTTGGTATATATAGATGATCTCGAAAAAGTAACATTGTTTTGTAGATATAGTGGACAACCTTTGAATCAAAGTAACGGAAAAGATTCACATTCTTGAAGGGAAATGCACGGCTAACCTTTGCTTGGACCACCGAAAGATTATTATAAAATGTTGAGGTTATGGTTAGTCAGTTCAAGAATCTTTAATAGGAGATGACGCAAAGTACTCAAATTAAGGCGTAGATAGATGGATTTGGGCAAGTAAGAGCTATCATCACCCACCAGCCACAGAGGCAGCTCTCCCTCCACCTCCAGCGTCCCCTCCCACCTCTCCTGCCGGATGCTCTTCCACGCCACGAGCTCGCCGGCGCTGCCGCGGCCCCCACGGCGGCGCGGGGCGTCGACGGGGCGGGCCGGCGGGGCGACGACCGGCGGTGCCTCCGTCACGGCGCGGGCCGCCAGAGGCTGCGCCACGGCCCGCTTGCCCCCCTGGCTGGCCAGGCGGCCCGGCGGCACACCGGCCGGACGGCCCGCGGCGCCAGACAGCGCCGCGAAAGCGCAGAGCGACGACGCAATAGTGGGAGACATGGCGATCGAGCTCGGCCCTGAGATGCTAGAAAGCAAGCTCTAGGATTAATTTAACGGTGTACGACTGTACGTGGTTGCTAGTTGCTACGAGAGTGGTGTAGCACACGAAGCTAGCTAACTAAGCAGCGCAGGTGTAGTACTACTAAGATATGGTTTGGAATGGGATCGTACCCTGGTCAAGGCTATATATATAGGCCGAGGAGATCGAGGAGCCTGGGTGTGCTAGCAGTGCGGACGTAATCAGATTGGAATCTTGCTGGGTCTAAACTCTTGGGGTGCAAAAGCGAATAAGCAGTTTTTAACTTATAATCTATAGCAAAATTTGTTTATAGGAATGACCTCCAGTTGTCGAACCGTCGAATGACTGAACCTATTGCACAACGGCCACACGACACAGAGGCTATTCATGAGCTATTGGGCGACATAATTGCAGTCGCCGAGCGGTCAGACGACTGCGACCAGTCACCTAACCATTGAACGGCTACAAGTTCCAGTCACCCAATGTACGGCGACTGGATGCGCATATAAATCGGCCTCCGGCCGAGCCCCCGGCCATTTCCATCGCCGATGTCGCGCCGCAAAGAGAGAGAGAAGGGAAAGAAAGAAGAGAAAAGGAGAGAGAAGAAAAAGAGAGGAGATGAGAGGAGAGGAAAGGGAGAGAAAGAATGAGAGGTTTCGCTACTTGTGCAAGGTAAAATTTTCGTATATTGTAGTCAATATTTTTTGTATGAAATAAATAGTTTATTTAGTGTGTAATTAGGATCCGTAGAGAATTATAGCTCTATAAAAGAATAGTACAACTTTCATGTGAAGTAAATAGTCGTAGGAAACGTATTCAATATAGTTATAAAAAATTAGCATCCGTAGAAACTTATAGTTGTAAAAAATTTAGTGAATATAGTTGTAGAAAATTAGCATCCGTAGCAAATTAGAATCTGTAAAAATATGTAGTTGTACAAAATATAGTGAATATTACGTACGAAATAAGCACAAGTAGAAAATTATAGTTATTCAAAATTTAGTCAATACTTCTGAACAAAGTAAATAATTCACTTTGTGGGAAACATTATTATGTAACATTTATGGTTAATTACGAATGAATGTAATGTTATTCGGATATTGAAAATTCACACGTACCATTAGAACTGGTACATTGACATTTAAATCAGTATGTCATGTAAATTGTTAAAACCCATTAGAAATTATTTATAGTAGGAGAGAGCTCGAGTAGCAAGAGAAGAGCGGTGTTAGTGCGCATGGGAGCCGATAGAGAGTTGATGCTTATTGGGCCGGAGGAAAAGGAGCGGTGTCGGTGCAAATGAGGATGGGTTATGCTATGAGGATAGTGTAGTTAGTCATGATAGGTGAATGGTCTTAGGAATGTAAATTACAGTACAACAATATTTCTATAATTTGCTATGCGAATTCACTAGTTGGAATATTGAAAATATTTGCAGGTAGACATCAGTAATGCCGATACCTACTACATTGAAAGTGCATTACGGTGTGGGCACCGTTCGTGAAGGTGCTAACGGTATTGAGTTGAGTAATTTTGTGCAAGCCACTCTGGTACACCCGAACGGTGAGAATGCTCAAATAGCAGATGTGATGCTCTGGCTCACCCGTAGCTTCTCCTTGGACCATAAAGTGTGCAACGTCGTCATACAAGGGCTTTAGAGCTGGTCTTCCACAGATATTAGATGAGAGTTGAGAACATTGATGCACACTATTGCGTGGAAGGGGTTTATGCAAGGCTGTCGGTGTCGTGGATATGAGTGCATGCTGCTTGTGCAACCATGCCCAATAGAAGTTGTATAAGGCCATGCCGACAACTATCATCCGGGTGGTGTGAGCATCTTAGGTGCCCAGCATATTGGTCAAGAGGACCTAGAGGATGGTGTCATAGTGGTTGTGGAGAAAGTTGCTCATGACCAGGCCGATGCGGTACATGGACGAAAGGAGGAAGGGTCACGGCATGGTGACCCTATAGGACAAGCTGATAAAGGGGAGCATATGGAGTACATAGTACATCAAATGGAGAGCGATGACTGGTTGGCCTGGGCTGAAGAGGAAGCGGTATAGGAGGACGACAAGGATAATTTCGATGAGGACGAAGCTCCCATCCCGCAGGAATGGAACCGGTTTGATGGTGAAGGTGTTGCTGCGCATGACGAGCATGAATCACTGTGGAAGTATGATGACACAGAGGTTTGGTTGCATTCAATATTTGCTGACAAGGCATCATTACAGGATTCCATCAAGCT
Organism: Dendrocalamus latiflorus; assembly: GCA_017311315.1. Classification (NCBI taxonomy): domain Eukaryota; kingdom Viridiplantae; phylum Streptophyta; class Magnoliopsida; order Poales; family Poaceae; genus Dendrocalamus; species Dendrocalamus latiflorus. The sequence goes on along the minus strand of CM029665.1, from coordinate 16,998,359 downwards.
GTGGGCCATGTCCATGTAGCGGACTTTTTGGGTCGTGAAATCTAGCTAGGAGCAGTACACTGTGAAGTGCAAGCAGACTGGTTGTCCTTGGAGGGTACACGCACGTAGACCAAAATATGGGACTAATTGAATTGTCTCAAAGATGGAGCCGCACTCTTATATTCTCAGTAGTGTTTTGCCAAGGCATTGTAAGCTAACATTCACTTTTATAGCCAATTTGGTGTATGGAGAGATAGTGGAGAAGAAATACATCGAGGCCACATACATCATGATGGCTATCGAGAAGAAATTCAAGTATAAGATTAGCTACGCGAAGGAGTGGCGTGCAAAGTACAAGGCTTTGGAAAAACAGTTCAGGTCTTTTAAGGCAGCATACAATAATCTTCCTCGTATGCTATGTGGCTACCGCACGTGGATTGACTTGGAGATCCACCCACATAACTAGTGGACTCTCAACTTCGAGGAATGGGATGTCAAAAGGGTCTACGAGATCCAGGAGGAGGAGCGCCGCAACGATGAGCAAACCAAGCATATACGTCGGGAGATAAAAACTCATCTCGAGGCGTGTACGCGTGGGGAGCGTGAGGCTTGTGAGTGGGAGGGCGAGAAAAAGAGGAAAATGATGACCAAGGACAAAGAGGCCGTTGAGGAGTTGAACGTCGAGCTCGCAAGGAAGGGAAAATGACTCCGGTCCACACAGTAGGTTGGGGTGTTCCGCACTAGTCCCCCGAAGGTTGAATTTATTTCCATTCCAAAAGGCGCATATGTATTGTAGGAGTATTTTAATTTGTTGCATCATGCATGATGCTCTTTCTTGTGCATGTAACTAAACCCTGTGCGCCATGTTACGTCCAGCTTTATTATGAAGTCTATTTTAATTCGCAAAAGCACTTGTTCTCGTCTTTCCCATTCAATTCTTCCGCGTAGCAAGGCATCCAATAACATGAAAAAACAAGTTCCCCTCCATGTACGAATTCCCGGTTACGTAACAATATCACTTACCTTCGTGCTTACCAATGTTGCTATCCCAATCATTCTGAAATAAATTTTCATAAATTTTCTTGCAATACAACAACATACAGTGATCGCAAACTGTTATTGCCAATTTAACAGATTTTCTACCATTCATAATCTACAAAAATCACAAATGGATTAACCGATATTGTCTCACATTTGTTTTGAAAAAATACAACTCATACACAAAATTTGATAAATGTTACATATCTACAACAATTGTCATTCGCCCCATGCATTGTCAGGGGCCCAGTTGCAAAAATAGGTGAGTTTCAGTCGCCCAACAGTCGAGTGACTGGAACTGTAGTCGCTCGATGGTTGGGCGACAGGTCCTGGTCGCCTGACCGCTTGGTGATTGCAATTATGTCCCCCAACGACCCACGGATATC